>CM042999.1:9419164-10103675 GCA_023678885.1 Pogostemon cablin | reverse complement strand
ACATATGGAAAATAAAAGCAATAACAAGTAATCTTATTATCAAGTTAAAAGGGCGATCGGTCGATGATATTTGGGTCGGTAGACTTTGGAGCCACGACCCGACCACCAAACCAACCAAACTGTGGAACTCTTACTCGACTGATCTAGAAATAGCAAACGTGAATCTTTGGAAAAAAGACGCGATAAAAAAGTAATCTCATTATCAAGTTTATAAGGCGATCGATCGATGTTATTTGGGTTGGTAGACCTTGTAACTATTAACCGACCACCAAACCGACCAACCGACTGATCCTACTTTGGAACTCCTACTCGAATGATGGAGAAATATCAAATGGGGACCTTCGAAATATAGATATGATAAAAGTAATCTCGTTATTAAGTTATAGGGTGATCGGTCAAAAAGGGACATCGCGCTTATCTAAAAGGGTGGTCGGTCGATGATATGTGGGTCATTAGACATTGGAGCCACGACCTGACCACCTAACCGACCCTTCTGTTGAACTTTTACCCAATAGATCGAGAATTAGTAATCTAGGACACAAAAAACTAACGCGATAACAAGTAATCTCATTATCAGATTTACAGGGCGATCGATCGATGATATGTGGGTCGGTAGACTTTGAAACTAATAACCGACCACCAGACCAACCAACCGACCGATCATACTATGGAACTCCTACCCGAATGATCTAGAAATAGCAAAGAGAAACCTTTGGATATCAAACGCGATAAAAAGTAATCTCATTATCAAGTTTACAAGGCGATAGGTCGATGATATATGGGTCGTTAGATATTAGAACTATTAATCGACCACCAGATCGACCAACCGACCGACCCTACTATGGAACTCCTACCCTTTTATCAACCCACATATTCTGACCCTTCAGTTCAACATTTACCCGACAGATCAAGAATCAGCAAAAGGAGACCTTCGCAAAATAGACGCGATAAAAAGTAATCTCATTATACAGTTTACAGGCTATCAGTCGATAATATGCGGGTCAGTAGACAATGGAACTATTAACCGACCACCAGGCTGACCAACTGACCAACCCTACAATGGAACTCCTACCTAACTGATCCACAAATAGCAAAGGGGGACCTTTGAAAATAGATGAAATAAAAAGTAATATCATTATTAAGTTTACAGGGTAATCGGTAGATGATATGTGGGTCGGTAGACATTGAAACTATTAACCGACCACCGGACCGACCAACTTAACAAACCTACTGTGGAACTCCAACTCGACTAATATAGAAATAGCAAAGGGGGGTCATTGAAAAATAGACGCGATAAAAAGTAATCTCATTATTAGATTTACAAGGCGATCGATCGATGATAGGTGGGTCAGTAGACAATGGAAATAATATCTGACCACCTGACAGACAAACCGACTGACTCTACTGTGGAACTATTATCCGACTGATTTAGAAATAACAAAGGGGGACCTTTGGAAAATAGGCGCGATGAAAAGTAATCTCATTATCAAGTTTACAGGGGGATCGGTCGATGATACGTGGATCAGTAGATAATGGAAATAATACTCGACCACCTGACCGACCAACCAATCGACCCTAATGTGGAACTCCTACCTGACTGATTGACATATTGCAAACGGGGACCTTGGAAAAATTGACGCGATATCAAGGAATCTCATTATCAAGTTTACAGGGCGATCAGTCGAAGATATGTGGGTCTGTAGACATTGATACTATTAACCGATCACTAAACCGACCAACTGACCGACACTATTAGAGAACTCATACCCGACTGATCGAGAATCAACAAATGGTGGCATACAGAAAAAGACACGATAATAAGTAATCTCATTATCATGTTTAAGGGGCGATCGGTCAATGATATGTGGGTTGATAGACATTGGGGCCACGACCTGAACACTTAACCAACCCTTCTGTTGAACTTTTACCCGATAGATCGATAATCAGCAAACAGGGTTATACGAAAAACAGACGCGATAACAAGTAATCTTATTATCAAGTTTACAGGACGATCAGTCGATGATATGTGGGTCGTTAGACAATGGAAATAATATCTGACCACCTGACCGACCAACAGACTTACCCTACTGTAGAATTCCTACCCGACTAATCTAGAATAAAAAAGGGGGACCTTTGAAAATAGACGCAATGAAAAGTAATCTCATTATCAAGTTAATACCCGATCACTTGACCGCGAACCGATCATTTTTAATCTGGAAATATTTTATATGTATTTATTATTCTTAAATATTAAAAATTAATAAAAATTACTTAAAAAATAATAAACTTTACAAGGTTAGAACAATTGAGTTTAATGTAGAGAAATTTTATATGTGATTATAATTCTTAATTATGAAAAAAAAATTCATAAAAATTACTATAAGAAAAAACAATGAACTTTACAAGGTTAGAACCAATAGGGTTTAATGTGAAAAAATTTTATATATCTTTATTATTCTTTAATATGAAAAAAAATTAATAAGATTATTTTTAAAAAAACAATGAATTTTATAAGATTAGAACCGATCGTGTTTAATGTGGAAATTTTATATATATATATTTACTATTCCTAAATATGAAAAGAAATTAATAAAAATTACGTTAAAAAAAACTATGAATTTTACAAGGTTAGAAGCGATTGAGTTTAATGTAAAAAATATTTTGAATGGTTTACAAAGGTTATAACCTATCAGTTTTAATTTAAAAATATTTTTGTTATTTTTTTTAATATCTTCATTCAATAAGAAGCATATGTCCTTCATTTCGATGCTTATTTTCTTATTTCGATCAACATTTTCTTCATTTTGATACTCATTTTCTCATTTCTAATGCACATTTCCTTCATTATGATGCTCATTTGGATGCACGTTTCCTTCATTTTCGATACTCATTTCTCATTTTGATTACGTTTACTTCGTTTGATGCTCATTTTATAATTTTGATCCACATTTTTCAATTATGATGCTCATTTTAACATTTCAATGCACATTCACTTCATTTCAATGCACGCTTTCTTCATTTCGTTGCACGTTTCCTTCTTTTTGATTCTCATTTCCTACATTTCGATACTAATTTCCTTTATTTCGATACACAATTCCTTCATTTTGATGTTCATTTTCTAATTTTGATTCACTTTTACTTCATTTTGTTGCTCATTTTCTCATTTGATGCACATTTCCATATTTATTATTCTTAAATATGAAAAAAATTAATAAAAATTACTTTTAAAATAATAATGAACTTTACAAGTTTAGAAATGATCGGGTGTAAAGTGGAAAATTTTTCATGTATATATTATTTTAAAATATGAAAATAAAATTTAACAAAAATTACTATAAATTAACTTTGCAAGGTTAGAACCGATCGGGTTTAATATGGAAAACTTTTATTTATATTTATTATTTTTATATATGAAAAGATATTAATAGAGATTACTTTAAAAGAAACAATGAATTTTATAAGGTTAGAACCGATCAAGTTTAATGTTTAATTTTTTTGAATGGTTTACAAAGGTTAGAACCTATCGGTTTTAATTTGGAAATTTTTTTATTTTTTTAATATCTTATTGATTAAGAAGCATATTTTCTTCATTTCAATGCTTATTTCTTGTTTCGATCAATATTTCCTTCGTTTCGATGCTCATTTTCTCATTTCAGATGCACATTTCCTTCATTTTGATGCTAATTTTGATGCACGTCTCCTTCATTTTCGATGCTCATTTCTCATTTTGGATTACGTTTACTTCATTTGATGCTCATTTACAAATTTTGATGCACATTTCCTTCATTTCGATGCTCATTTTATCATTTCAATGCACGTTTCCATAAATTCGTTTCACGATTCCTTCATTTCGATGCTCATTTCCTTCATTTCGATACTCATTTTCTACATTCGATGCTCATTTCCTTTATTTCGATGCACAATTTCTTAATTTCGATGCTCATTTTCTAATTTTTGTGCAGTTTTTCTTCATTTCGTTGCTCATTTTACATTTTGGTGCACATTTCCATATTTATTATTCTTAAATATAAAAAAATTAATAAAATTACTTTTAAAAAAATAATGAACTTCACAAGGTTAGAACTGATTGGGTTTAATGTGGAAAAATTTTATATGTATTTATTGTTTTTAAATATGAAAAAAATAAATAAAAATTACTTTAAAAGAAACAATGTTCTTTTTTAATATTAGAACCGATCGGGTTTAATGTAGAAATTTTTTTGTATGGTCTAAAAAGATTAGAACCTAACAGTTTTTATTTGAAAAATATTTTTGTTATTTTTTTAATATCTTTATTTATTAAGAAGCATATTTCCTTCATTTCGATGCTAATTTTCTTGTTTCGGTCAACAATTTCTTCTTTTCGATGCTCATTTTCTCATTTTGAATGGACGTTTCCTACATTTTAATGCTTATTTCGATGCACGTTTCCATAATTTTCAATGCTCATTTCTCATTTTGATGAGGTTTACTTCATTTCGACACTAATTTTCAAATTTCGATGCACATTTCCTTCATTTCTAGCTCATTTTATCATTTCAATGCACGTTTCTTTTATTTCCATGCTCATTTCCTTCATTTCGATACTCATTTCGTACATTCGATGCTCATTTTCTCATTTTGATTAACATTTCATTTGCTTAGATGTTCATTTTCTCATTTCAGTGCTCATTTCCTTCATTTTTATGCTGCTTTCTTTCATTTCGATGCACAATTCCTTCATTTCGATGCTCATTTTCTAATTTCAGTGTTCTTTTCCTTTATTTCATTGCTTATTTTCTCATTTCGATACACATTCTTTATTTATTATTTTTAAAAATAAAAAAACAATGAACTTTACAAAGTTAGAACTGATCGGGTTTAATGTAGAAAATTTTTAAATGTATTTATTATTCTTAAATACTCCCTCCATCCCGTTTCAAACTTTACGTTTGCTTTTTGCACGTAGATTAAGAAATGTAGTATTTTAATGTATAGTGAGATCAGAGAAATGATATTTTAATGTAAAGTGGGTAGGTGTATTCGGCTCAAATTCTCTGTGCCATTTGGTACACCATCTCTTGTACCACATCGTTAGATTGACGACACGTATGAGAGAGAAAATATGTCATAATCCTTAAACCCTAGAGGCAATGGTTGAATTTGTTTCCTCATCTTACGTGTCAATCACATAACGTGTGGCACAGAAGATGATGCACCAAAATAACGCAGAAGATCCGGTGTGGTGTATTAGTGTGATGTGTGGGTCCATAGAGAGAGAAATAATTAATTTGTGTGGGTTCCATTTACCAAATAGGAAAACGTAAAAATTGAAATGGGACGGAGAGAGTATAAAAAAAATTAACAAAAATTATTTTAAAAGAAACAATGAACTTTACAAGGTTAGAACTGATCGTGTTTAACGTTGAAAAAAAATAAGTATATATTATTCTTAAATATGAAAAAAAGGTTAATAAAAGTTACTTAAAAAAAAAATGAACTTTACATGGTTAGAACCGATCGGGTTTAATATGGAAAAAGTTTATATGTATTTATTATTCTCAAATATAAAAAAATTAATATAAATTATTAAAAACAACGAACTTTACAAGGTTAGAACCAATCGGTTTTAATGTGGAAAAATTTTATATGTATTTATTATTCTTAAATATGAAAAAATTAATAAAAATTACTTTAATAAAACAATGAACTTTACTAGTTTAGAACCGATCGGGTTTAATGTAAAAAAATTTTATATGTATTTATTATTCTTAAATATGAAAAAAATTAATAAAAATTACTTAAAAAAACAATGAACCTTACAATGCTAGAACCGATTTAGTTTAATGTGAAAAATTTTATACGTGATAATTATTCTTAATTATGAAAAAAATTCATAAAAATTACTATAAGAAAGAACAATGAACTTTACAAGTTTAGTACAGATCGGGTTTAATGTGAAAAATTTTTATATATATTTATTATTCTTTAATATGAAAAAAAATTAATAAAATTATTTTTTTTAAAAAAAAAGAACTTTACAAGGTTAGAACCAATCGGGTTTAATGTGAAAATTTTTTATATATATTTATTATTCCTAAATATGAAAAGAAATAAATAAAAATTACTTTAAAAAAGCAATGAATTTTACAAGGTTAGAACAGATCGAGTTTAATGTAGAAATTTTTTTGAACGATTTACAAAGGTTAGAACCTATCGGTTTAATTTGAAAAAGGTTTTTTGTTATTTTGTATTAATATCATCATTCATTAAGAAACATATTCCTTCATTTCAATGCTTATTTTCTAGTTTTGATCAACATTTCCTTCGTTTCGATGCTCATATTCTCATTTCTAATTAAAATTTTTCTCATTTCGATGATCATTTGGATGCACGTCTCCTTCATTTTCGATGCTCATTTCTCATTTTGATGAGGTTTACTTCATTTCGATGCTCATTTTCTAATTTCGATGCATATTTTCTTCATTTCCATGCTCATTTTATCATTTCAATGCACATTTCCTTCATTTCATTGCACATTTACTTCATTTAGATTCTCATTTCCTTCATTTCGATACTCATTTACTAGATTTCGATGGTTATTTTCTCATTCGATCAAAATTTTATTTGCCTCGATGTTCATTTTCTCATTTCAATGCACATTTCCTTCATTTTCGATGCTCATTTCCTTCATTTTGATGCACAATTACTTCATTTCGATGCTCATTTTTTAATTTCAGTGCACTTTTCCATCATTTCATTGGTCATTTTCTTATTTCGATACACATTCTTTATTTATTATTTTTAAAGAAAAAAATTAATAAAAATTACTCTTAAAAAAATAATGAACTTTACAAAGTAAGAATGGATCGGGTTTAATATTCTTAAATATGAAAAAAATTAACAAAAATTATTTAAAAAAAATGAACTTTACAAGATTAGAACCGATCGGGTTTAACGTGGAAAAATTTTATATGAATTTATCATTCTTAAATATAAAAAAAATTAATAAAAATTACTTAAAAAAAAGAACTTTACAAGGTTACAACTGATCGGGTTTAATATGAAAAATATTTATATGTATTTATTATTCTCAAATATGAAAAAAAATAAAAAAAATTATACTCCCTCCGTCCCCTTGAAAGGTATTCGTTTACTATTTACACGTGGATTAAGAATTATAATAATTTAATGTATAGTTAGGTGAGAGAAATAATATTTTAATGTGTAGTGAGTTGTTGTATTAGTATTGAGTGTGGGGTCATATGTAGTGGTTGTGGGTCTCATCAATCTAAAAGGAAAATGGATACTTTGTAATGGGACAGAGCAAAATGAAAAAATGGATACGTATCATGGGGTCGGAGGGAGTATTTAAAAAATAATAAACTTTACAAGGTTAGAACCGATCGGTTTTAATGTCGAAATTTTTTTATGTATTTATTATTCTTAAATATGAAAAAAATTAATAAAAATTACTTTAAAAACAATAAACTTTACAAGTTCAGAACCGATCGGGTTTAATGTGGAAAAATTTTATATGTATTTTATTATTCTTAAATATGAAAAAAATTAACAAAAATTACTTTAAAAAACAATGAACTTTACAAGGATAAAACCGATTAAATTTAATTTGGAAAAATTTATATGTTATTATTATTCTTAATTATGAAAAAAATTCATAAAAATTACTATTAGAAAAAACAATGAACCTTACAAGGTTAGAACCGATCGGGTTTAATGTAGAAAATTTTTATATGTATTTATTATTCTTTAAATATTAAAAATTATTAAAAAAAACAATGAACTTTACAAGGTTAGAATCTATCGGGTTTAATGTGGAAAATTTTTAGATATAGGAATATTTATTATTCGTAAATATGAAAAAAATTAATAAAAATTACTTTAAAAAATAAATTTTACAAGGTTAAAACCGATCGGGTTTAATGTAGAAAATTTTTTGAACGGTTTACAATGGTTATAACCTATCGGTTTTTAATTTTAAAAATATTTTTGTTATTTTTATTAATATTTTCATTCATTAAAAACATATTTCCTTAATTTCGATGCTTATTTTCTAGTTTCGATCAACATTTCCTTAGTTTTGATGCTCATATTCTAATTTTATAATGCACATTTCTTTCATTTGGATGCGCGTATCCTTCATTTTCGATGCTCATTTCTCATTTTGATAAGGTTTACTTCATTTCAATGATCATTTTCTAATTTCGATGTATATTTCCTTCATTTCAATGCTCATTTTATCATTTCAATGCACATTTCCTTCATTTCAATGTACGTTTTCTTCATTTCGATCCTCATCTCCTTCATTTCGATACTCATTTATTACATTTTGATGGTCATTTTCTCATTTCGATCAATATTTTATTTTGCTTCGATGCTCATTTTTTCTTTTCGATGCACATTATCTTCATTTTCGATACTCATTTCCTTCATTTCGATGCAAAATTCCTTCATTTCGCTGCTTATTTTCTAATTTTCTAATTTTGATGATCAGTCAGGTAGCAATTCTACAATAAGGTTGGTCGGTTGGTCGGTCTGGTGGTCGGTTAATAGTTCCAATATCTACCGACCCACATATCATCGACCGATCGCCCTGTAAACTTGATAATGAGATCACATTTTATTGCATCTATTTTTCAAAGGTCTCCCTTTGCTATTTCAAGATCAGTCATGTAGGAGTTCTATAGTTTTTCCAAAGGTCCCCGTTTGCTATTTTTAGATCAGTCGGGTAGGAGTTCCACAGTAGGATTAGTCGGTTGGTCGGTCTGGTAGTCAGTGAATTATTCCAATGTCTACAGACTCATATATCATCGACCGATCACCCTATAAACTTGATAATGAGATTATATTTTATCGCGTCTATTTTAAAAAGGTCCCACATTGCTACTTCTAGATCAATCGGGTAGGAATTATACAGTAGGGTTTGTCGGTTGACGAGATTAGTTTTTATCGGGTCTATTTTCCAAAGGTCCCCCTTTGCCATTTTTGGATCAGTCGGATAGCAGTTCCACAGTAAAGTCGGTGGTTGGTCGATTAGGTGGTCGGTTAACAGTTCCAACATCTACCGACCCACATATCATCGATCGATCGCCCTATAAACTTGATAATGAGATTAATTTTTAACGCGTTTATTTTCCAAAGATCCCACTTTGCTATTTTTAGATCAGTCCAGTAAGAATTCTAAAGTAGGGTCGGTCAGGGGGTAGGTTAATAGTTTCAATGTCTACTGACTCATATATCATCGACTGATCGCCCTGTAAACTTGATAACGAGATTAATTTTTAACGCGTCTATTTTCCAAAGGTCTACCTTTGCTATTTCTATATCATTCGGGTAGTAATTCTATAGTAGGGTTGGTCGGTTGGTCGGTCTGGTGGTCTGTTAATAGTTTCAATGTCTACCGATCCACATATCATCCACCGATCGCCTTGGAAACAAGTTAATGAGAACACATTTTATCGCGTCTATTTTTTCAACAGTCTCCCTTTGCTATTTCTAGATCAGTCGAGTAAGAGTTCTACAGTTTTTCCAAAAGTCCTCGCTTGCTATTTCATGATCAGTCGAGTAGGAGTTCCATAGTAGGGTTGGCCGATTAATCGGTCTGGTGGTCGGTGAATAGTTCTAATGTCAATCGACCCACATATGATAAACTGATCAACTTGTAAACTTGATATTGAGATTATTTTTTATCGCGTCTATTTTTCAAAGGTCTCCCTTTGTTATTTCTAGATAAGTCGTGTAGGAGTTTTACATTAGGGTTTGTCGGTTAACGAGATTACTTTTTACTGCATCTATTTTCAAAAGGTCCCACTTTGCTATTTCTAGATCAGTTGGGTACGAGTACCATAGTAGGGTCAGTCTGTTGGTCGGTAAGGTGGTCGGTTGATAGTTCCATCATCTATCGACACACATATCATAGACCGATCACCCTTTAAATTTGATAACGAGATTAATTTTAAACGCGTCTATTTTCTAAATATCCCACTTTGCTATTTTTAGATCAGTCTGGCAGGATTTCCACAGTAGGGTCGGTTAGATAGTAGGTTAATAGTTCCAATGTCTACCGACCAACATATCATCGACCGATCACCCTGTAAACTTGATAATGAGATTAATTTTTGACGCATCTATTTTCCAAAGGTCTTCCACTTCTATTTCTATATCAGTCGGGTAGCTATTCTATAGAAGGGTTGGTCGGTTAATAGTTCCAATTGTCTACCGACCCACATATCATCGACAGATCGCCCTGTAACTTGATAATGAGATCACATTTTATCGTGTCTATTTTTCAAAGGTCTCCCTTTGCTATTTTTAGATCAGTCGGGCAGGAGTTCTACAGTTTTTCCAAAGGTCCCCATTTGCTATTTCTATTTCAGTCGAATAGGAGTTCATAGTAGGGTTGGAAGGTTGTTCGGTCTTGTGGTTAGTTTATAGTTCCAATGTCTACCGACCATATATCATCGACCGATTGCCCTGTAAACTTGATAATGAGATTACTTTTTATCGCGTCTATTTTTAAAAGGTCTCCCTTTGATATTTCTACATTAGTTGGGTAAGAGTTATACAGTAGGGTCGGTCGGTTAACGAAATTACTTTTTATCTCGTCTATTTTCTAATGGTTCCCCTTTGTTATTTCTAAATCAGTCGTGTAGGAGTTCCACAGTAGGGTCAGTCGGTGGTTAGACAGGTGGTCAGTTAATAGTTCCAACGTCTATCGATCCATATATCATCGACCGATCACCCTGTAAAGTTGATAATGAGATTAATTTTTAAGGCGTCTATTTTTCAAAGGTATCCCTTTGCTATTTTTAGATCAGTCCAGTATGAGTTCCATAGTATGGTCGGTCAGGTGGTTGGTTAATAGTTCCAACATTTGTCGACCAATATATCATCGACCGATCGCCTTGTAACTTGATAATAAGATTAATTTTTAACTCATCTATTTTGCTAAGGTCTCTCATTGCTATTTTTAGAAACAATTGGGTAGTAGTTCCATAGTAGGGTCCGTCGATTGTTCGGTCAGGTGGTCAGTTAAAAGTTCAAACATCTATCGACTCACATATCATGGAATGATCGCCCTGTAAACTTGATAATTAAATTATTTTTTAACGCATCAAATTTTCAAAGGTCTCCATTTGCGATTTCTAGATCAGTCGGGTAGGAGTTCTATAATTTTTTCAAAGGTCTCCCTTTTCTATTTCTAGATCAGTCGGGAAGGAGTTCCACAGTAGGCTTGGTTGGTTGGTCTGTCCAGTTATCGGTTAATAGTTCCAATATCTACCGATCCACATATTATCGACTGATCACCTTGTAAACTTGATAGTGAGATTACTTTTTATCAAATCTATTTTTCAAAGTTCCCCCTTAGCTATTTTTTGATTAGTCGGGTAGGAGTTTTAGAGTGTGGTTGATCATTTGGTTGACTTGGTGGTCAGTTAATAGTTTTAATTTCTACTGATGAACATATCATTGATCGACCGCCCTGTAAATTTAATAATGGGATTACTTTTTATCGTGTTTGTTTTTCAAATGTCACTCACCATTGCTATTTCTAGATCTATTGGATAGGAGTTCTACAGTAGGGTTGGTCGGTCTGTTGGTCGGTTAATAGTTCCAAAGTCTATCGACCCACATATTATTGACCGATCGCCTTGTAAACTTATTAATGAGATTACTTTTTATCACGTATATTTTCCAAAGGTCCCCCTTTGCTATTTCTAGATCAGTCGGGTAGCAATTCTACAGTAGGGTTGGTCATTTGGTTGGTCTAATAGTCGATTAATAGTTCCAATTTATACCGACCCACATAACATCGATCGATTGCCATGTAAACTTGATAATGAGATTACATTTTATCGCGACTATTTTTCAAAGGTCTCCCTTTGCTATTTCTAAATTAGTCGGTAGGAGTTATATAGTTTTTCACAATGTCCCTCTTTACTATTTACAGATAAGTCGGGTAGGAGGTCCATAGTAGGGTTGGTCGATTGGTCGATCTGGTGGTCAGTTAATAGTTTCAATGTCTACCGACCCACATATCATCGATTGATTGTCTTGTAAACTTGATAATGATATCACTTTTTATCACATCTATTTTTCAAAGGTCCCCCTTTGCTAATTATTGATTAGTCGAGTAGGAGTTCTACAGTAGAGTTGCTCGATTGGTCGGTTTAGTGGTCGGTTAATAGTTCCAATGTCTACCGATCAATATATCATCGACCGATCGCCCTATAAACTTGATAATGAGATTACATTTTATCTCGTCTATTTTTCAAAGGTCTCCCTTTGCTATTTCTAGATCAGTCGGGTAGGAGTTCCACAGTAGGCTTGGTGGGTAGGTCGGTCCAGTTGTCAGTTAATAGTTACAATATCTACTGATCCACATATTATCGACCGATCGCTTTGTAAACTTGATAGTGAGATTACTTTTTATCACGTCTATTTTCCAAAGGTCCCCCTTAGCTATTTCTCGATTAGTCGGGTAGGAGTTCTACAGCAGGTCGATTTGGTGGTCAGTTAATAGTTCAATTTCAACCGACGAATATATAATCGACCGATCGCACAGTAAACTTGATAATGAGATTAATTTATATCGTGTTTTGTTTTCCAAATGTCCTCCTTTGCTATTTCTAGATCAGTCGAATAAAAGTTCGACAGTAGTGTTGGTTAGTTAACGAGATTACTTTTTATCACGTCTATTTTCCAAATGTCTCCCTTTGCTATTTTTAGATCAGTCAGATAGGTGTTCCACAGTAAGGTCAGTCGGTTGGTCCTTTAGGTGATCAGTTAATAGTTCCAACATTTATCGACCCATATATTATCGATCGATCGCCCTATAAACTTGGTAATGAGATTATTTTTTAACGCGTCTATTTTTAAAAGTTCTCTCTTTACTATTTCTAGATTAGTCGGGTAGTAGTTCCACAGTACGATCGATCGGTTAGTCAGTTAGATGGTTGGTTAAAAGTTCCAATCTCTAACGAATCACATTTTATCGACCGATTACCCTGTAAACGTGATAATGAGATTAATTTTTAATGCATCTATTTTCCAAAGGTCTCCCTCAACTATTTTTAGATTAGTCGAGTAGCAATTCTACAGTAGGGTTAGTCGTTTGGTCGGTTTGGTGGTCGATTAATAGTTTAAATTTATACCGACCCACATATCATCGATCGATCGCCTTGTAAACTTGATAATGAGATTATATTTTATCGCGTCTATTTTTCAAAGGTCTCCCTTTACTATTTCTAAATCAGTCGGGTAGGAATTACACAGTTTTTCCAAAGGTCCCTTTTTGCTATGTACAAATCAGTAGTCAGGTAAAAGTTCCACAGTAGGGTTGGTAGGTTGGTAGGTCTGGTGGTCGGTTAATAGTTCTAATGTCTACTGACCCACATATCATCGATCGATCGCCCTATAAACTTGACAATGAGATTAAATTTTATTGCGTCTATTTTTCAAAAGTCTCCCTTTGCAATTTCTAGATCAGTCGGGTAGGAGTTCCACAGTGGGGTTGGTTGGTTGGTCGGTCTAGTGGTCGATTAATAGTTCCAATGTCTACCGACCCACTTATCATCGACCAATTACCTTGTAAACTTGATAGTGATATTACTTTTCATCACGTCTATTTTCTAAAGGTCCCCCTTTGCTAATTCTCGATTAGTCAGGTAGGAGTTCTACAGTAGAGTTTGTCGGTTGGTCAGTTTGGTGGTCGGTTAATAGTTCCTATGTCTACCGATCCACATATCATCAACTGATCGCCCTATAAACTTGATAATGAGATTACATTTTTTCTCGTTTATTTTTCAAAGGTTTCCCTTTGATATTTCTAGATCAGTAGGGTAGGAGTTCTACAGTTTTTCAAAAGTCACCCTTTGCTATTTCTAAATCAGTCAGGTAGGAGTTCCACAGTAGGCTTGGTCGGGCCGATTGTCAGTTAATAGTTCAAATATCTACCGATCTACTTATTATCGATCGATCTCCTTGTAAACTTGATAGTAAGATTTCTTTTTATCACGTCTATTTTTCAAAGGTCCCCCTTAGCTATTTCTCGATTAGTCGATTAGGAGTTTACAGTATGATTGATTCTTTGGTCGACCTGGTGGTTAGTTAATAGTTCCAATTTCTACTGACGAACATATCATCGACCGACCGCCTTGTAAACTTGATAATGAGATTACTTTTTATCGCATTTGTTTCCAAAGGTCACTCACCATTGCTATTTCTAGATCTATCAGGTAAGAGTTCTACAGTAGAGTTGGTCGGTCTGTTGGTAGGTTAATAGTTCCAAAGTCTACCGACCCACATATCATCGACCAATCGCCTTGTAAACTTGATAATGAGATTAATTTTTATCACGTATATTTACCAAAGGTCCCCCTTTGCTATTTCTAGATCAATCGGGTAGGAGTTCTATAGTAGGGTTGATTGGTTGGTCGGTCTAGTGGTCGATTAAAAGTTTCAATGCCTACCAATACACATATCATCGACAGATCACCCTGTAAACTTGATAATGAGATTTTTTTTTACCGCATCTATTTTCCAAATGTCCTTCCTTGCTATTTCTAGATCAGTTGAATAAGAGTTCTACAGTAGTGTTGGTCAGTTAACGAGATTATTTTTTATCACGTCTATTTTTCAAAGGTCCCCCTTTGCTGTTTCCAGATTAATCGGGTAGGGGTTCCACAGTATGGTCAGTCAGTTTGTTGGTTAATAGCTCCAACATTTACTGTCCAACATATCATCGACTGATTGCCTTATATACTAGATGATGAGATTATTTTTTAACGTGACTATTTTCCAAAGTTCTCTCTTTACTACTGAAAGATCAGTTGGGTAGGAGTTCCACAATACGGTCGATCGGTTTGTCAGTTAGGTAGTTAGTTAATAGTTCCAACCTCTAACGACCCACATGTCATCAACCGATCGCCTTGTAAACGTGATAATGAGATTAATTTTTAATGCATTTATTTTCCAAAGGTCTCCCTCAGCTATTTCTTCATCAGTTGGGTAGCAATTTTACAGTCGGGTTGGTCGTTTGGTCAGTCTGGTGGTTGGTTAATAGTTCCAATTTCTATCATCCCACATAACATCGACCAATCAACCTGTAAACTTGATAATGATATTACATTTTATCACGACTATTTATCAAAGGTCTCCCTTTACTATTTTTAAATTAGTCGGTAGGAGTTATACAGTTTTTCACAAGGTCCCTCTTTACTATTTACAGATCAGTCGGGTAGGAGTTCCACAGTAGGGTTGGTCGGTTGGTCGGTCTGGTGGTCGGTTAATAGATCCAATATCTACCGACCCACATATCATCGACTGATCGCCTTATAAACTTGATAGTGATATCACTTTTTATCATGTCTATTTTCTAAAGGTCCCCCTTTGCTAATTTTCGATTAGTCGGGTAGGAGTTCTACAGTAGAGTTGCTCGGTTGGTCGGTTTAGTGGTCGATTAATAGTTTCAATATCTACCGACCAACATATCATCGACCGATCGCCATATAAACTTGATAATGAGATTACATTTTACCTCGTCTATTTTTCAAAGGTCTCCCTTTGCTATTTCTAGATCAGTCAGTTAGGAGTTCTATAGTTTTTCCAAAGGTCTCCCTTTACTATTTCTAGATCAGTCGGGTATGAGTTCCACAGTAGGCTAGGTCGGTTGGTCGGTCCGGTTGTCAGTTAATAGTTTCAATATCTATCGATCCACATATTATCGACCGATTGCTTTGTGAACTTGATAGTGAGATTACTTTTTATCACGTCTATTTTCCAAAGGTCCCCCTTAGCTATTTCTCGATTAGTCGGGTAGGAGTTCTACTTTATGGTTGATCCTTTGGTCGATCTGGTGGTCAGTTAATAGTTCTAATTTCTACCGACGAACATATCATCGATCGATCGCCCAGTAAACTTGATAATGAGATTACTTTTAATCGTGTTTATTTTTCAAATGTCCTCTCTTGCTATTTCTAGATCAGTCGAATAAAAGTTCGACAGTAGTGTTGGTCGGTTAATGAGATTACTTTTTAACGCGTTTATTTTCCAAAGGTCCCTCTTTGCTATTTCTAGATCAGTCAGGTAGGAGTTCTATAGTAAGGTCAGTCGGTTGGTCATTCTGGTGGTCGGTTAATAGTTCCAACATTTACCGACCCAAATATTATCGACTGATCGCCCTATAAACTTGGTAATGAGATTATTTTTTAACGCGTCTATTTTCAAAAGTTCTCCCTTTACTATTTCTAGATCAGTCGGGTAGGATTTCCACAGTACGGTCGATCGGTTAGTCAATTAGGTGGTCAGTTAAAAGTTCCAACCTCTAACGACCCACATATTATCGACCGATTGCCCTGTAAACATGATAATGAGATTAATTTTTAATGCGTCTATTTTCCAAAGGTCTTCCTCAACTATTTTTAGATTAGTCGGGTAGCAATTTTACAGTAGGGTTGGTCGTTTGGTCAGTCTGGTGGTCAGTTAACAGTTCTAATTTCTACTGACCCACATATCATCAATCGATCGCCTTGTAAACTTGATAATGAGATTATATTTTATCGCGTCTATTTTTCAAAGGTCTCCCTTTACTATTTCTAAATCAGTCGATTAGGAATTATACAGTTTTTCCAAAGGTCCATCTTGCTATTTACAGATCAGTAGTCGGGTAGGAGTTCCACAGTAGGGTTGGTAGGTTGGTCGGTCTGTGCTCGGTTAATAGTTCAAATGTCTACTGACCCACATATCATCGATCGATCGCTCTATAAACTTGATAATTAGATTAAATTTTATCGCGTCTATTTTTCAAATGTCTCCCTTTGCAATTTTTAGATCAGTCGGGTAGGAGTTGTACAGCTTTTTCAAAGATCTCCCATTACTATTTCTAGATCAGTCGGGTAGGAGTTCCACAGCGGGGTTGGTAGGTTGGTCGGTCTGGTGGTTGGTTAATAGTACCAATGTCTACCGATTGCCTTGTAAACTTGGTAGTCATATTACTTTTCTTCATCATAATACATGTTTCTTTCATTGTGATGCCTATTTCCTATATCATGATGCTCATTTCCTTCATCATGAGGCATATTTTCTTCTTTGTGATGCTTATTTCCTACACCAGGATGCTCATTTAATTCATAATGATGCTCATTTCATTAATCTTGATAAATATTTTATTCCTTGTGATTCTTATTTCCTTCATTATGATGCGTATTTCCTTCATCACGATGCTCTTTTCCTTCATCATGATGTATATTTACTTCATAATGATGCTCATTTCCCTCATTATAATGCTCAATTATTTCAATATGATGCATATTTCCTTCATCATGATGTTGTTTCCTACATCGTGATGCATATTTCCTTCATCATGATGCTCATTTCCTTTATCATGATGCATATTTTCTTCATCATGATACTCATTCCTTCATCATGATGCTCATTTCCATCATCATGATGCTCATTTCTTTCGTCATGATGCGTATTTACTTCATCCTGATGCCTATTTCCTTCATCATGATGATCATTTCTTACATCATTAACGACATTTCTTTCATCATGATGCATATTACCTTCGTAATGATGCTCATTTCAATCATCTTAATGATAGTTTTCTTTCATGATGCTCTTTTCCTACATCTTGATGCGTATTTCCTTCAGCATGATTATGATTTCCATCATCATGATGCTCATTTCTTTCATCATGATGCATATTTCCTTCATCATGATAATCATTTCCTATATCATTATGGTCATTTTCTTCATCATGAAAATCATTTCCATCATCTTAATGATCGTTCCTTCATCGTGATGCTCATTTTCTTCATCATGATGAATTTTTCTTTCATAAAGATTCTTATTTCCATCATCATCATAATGCTCATTTCTTTCACCATGATGATCATTTCCTCCATCATGATGTATATTTCATTAATCGTAATGCTCATTTCCATCATCTTGATAATCATTTCTTTCATCATGATGTTCATTTCCTTCATCATGATGCATATTTTCTTCATCATTATGCTTATTTCCATCATCAGGATTCATATTTCCTTCATCATGATGCTAATTAACTACATTATGATGCATATTTCCTTAATCATGACGCTCTTTCGTATATCATAATGCATATTTCCTTCATCATGATGCATATTTCTTTCATCATGATGCTCATTTCCTACATAATAATGCATATTTTCTTCATCATGATGCTCACGTTCATCATCTTGATAATCTTTTTATTCATTGTCATTCTCATTTCCTTTATCATGATGCACATTTTCTTCATCATGATACTTATTTCTATCATCATGATGCTCTCCTTTATCATGATGCTCGTTTCCTTCATCATGATACTCATTTCCTTCATTATGATGCATATTTCATTCATCATGACAATCTTCCTACATCATGATGCATATTTCTTTTGTCTCAATGCTGAATGACTTCATCATGATCCAATTCTTCATCATGATGCCCATTTCTATCATCATGATACGTATTTCCTATATCATGATGCTCATTTCCTACGTCAAGTGCTCATTTCCTACAACACGATGCTGATTTCCTTCATCGTGATATATATTTACTTCGTCATGTTGATCATTCCTTCATAATGATGTTTATTTCCATTATCTTACAATCATTTTCTTCATCATGATACTCATTTCCATCACCTTAGTGTTCGTTTTCGTCATCATGATGCTCATTTCATTAATCATGATGCATATTTCCTTCATCATAATACTCATTTCATAAATTATGATGCAAATTTCATTCATCACGATGCTTATTTTTCCATCAACTTAATGAATATTTCCTTCATCATGATGCATATTTCATCCATCATGATGCTCATTTCCATCATCGTGACGCTTATTTTCTTCATCATGATGTATATTTCTTTCATCATGAGGCTCATTTCCTTCATCATGATGCATACTTCCTTCATCATGAGGCTCATTTCCTTTATCATGATGCATGTTTCCTTCTTCATGATGCTAATTTCCAACATCATGATGCTCATTTCATTCATCATGATGCATATTTCCTTCATCATTATTCTCATTTCCTACATCATGATGCATATTTCCTTCATTTTGATGTTCATTTCCAATAACATGATGATCATTTCCTTCATCATGATGATCATTTTCTTCTTCGTAATGCTTATTTCCTTCTTCATGATGTTCATTTCCATCATCATGATACTCATTTCCTTCATCATGGTGCTCATTTCTATCATCATGATGCATATTTCCTTCATCATGATGCACATTTCCTTCATTATGATGCATATTTCCTTCAACATAATGCTCATTTCCATCATAATGATGCTTATTTTATTCATCATGATGCATATATCCTTCATCATGACGCTCATTTCCTTCATCATGATGCTCATTTCATTGATCATGATGTATATTTCCTTCATCATGATGCTCATTTCCTACATCATGATGCATATTTCCTAAATCACGATGCCCATTTTCAAAATCTTATTAATGGTTTCCTACATCATGATACTTAATTCCTATATCATGATGCATATTTCCTTCATCGTGATGCTCATTTCCATCATCATGATTCTTATTTTCTTCATCATGATGCGTATTTTCTTCATCATGATGCTCATTTCCTACATCACGATACTAATTTCCTTCATCATGGTGAATATTTCCTACATCTTTATGGTCATTTCTTTCATCATGACGCATATTTTCTTCAAAATGATGCTCATTTTCTATATCATGAGGCTCATTTCCATGATCATGATGCTCATTTCCTTCATAATGATGCTCATTTCCATTATCATAATGCATAAATCTATCATCATGATGCATATTTACTTCATCATGATACATGTTTCCTTCATCATGATGCCTATTTCCTACATCATGATGCTCATTTTCTTCATCACGATGCATATTTCCTTCATCATAATGCTCATTTCCTGCATCATGATGCACATTTAATTCAAAATGATGCTCATTACATTAATCATGATAAATATTTCCTTCATCATGATTCTTATTTCCTTCATAACGATGATCATTTCCTTTATCATGATGTATATTTACTTCATAATGATGCTCATTTCTTTCATAGGTACATTTCCTTCATTATGATACATATTTCCTTCATCAAGACGTTCTTTCCTATGATGTATATTTCCTTCTTCATGATGCATATTTTTTTCATCATGATGCTTATTCCCTTCATCATGATGCTCATTTCCATTATCATGATGCATATATATATGTATATATATAAACTTTCTACATTAAATCCGATCAGTTCTAACCTTGTAAAGTTCATTATTTTTTTAAAATAATTTTATTAATTTTTTTCATGTTTAAGAATAATAAATACATATAAAAAATTTCCACATTAAACCCGATTAGTTCTAACTTTGTAAAGTTCATTGTTTTTTAAAGTAATTTTTATTAAATTTTTTTATTTTTAAAAATAATAAATAAAAAATATGTATTGAAATGAGAAAATGAGCAATGTAATGAAGGAAAAGTGCACCTAAATTAAAAATGAGCATCAAAATGAAGGATTTGTGCATCGAAATGAAGCAAATGAGCATCGAAAATGAAGGAAATGTGCATTGAAATGAGAAAGTGAACATCGAAGCCAATGAAATGTTAATCAAAATGAGAAAATGAGCATCGAATGTAGGAAATGAGTATCAAAATGAAGGAAATGAGCATCGAAATGAAGAAAACGTGCATTAAAATGATAAAATTAGCATCAAAATGAAGGAAATGTACATCGAAATTAGAAAATGAGCGTCCAAATGAAGTAAACCTCATCAAAATGAGAAATGAGAACTGAAAATTAGGAAAGGTGCATCGAAATGAGCAATACAATGAAGGAAACGTGCATTTGAAATGAGAAAATGAGCATCGAAATGAAGAAATTGTTGATCGAAACAAGAAAATGAGCATCGAAATGAAGGAAATATAATTTTTAATAAATAAAGATATTAAAAAAATAAAAAAAATATTTTTCAAATTAAAACCGTTAGGTTCTAACCTTTTTAAACCATACAAATTTTTTTTTACATTATTCTATGCACAATTCCTTCATTTCAATGCTCATTTTTTAATTTTAGTGCACTTTTCCTTCATTTCATTGCTCATTTTCTCATTTCGATACACATTCTTTATTTATTATTTTTAAAAATAAACAAATTAATAAAAATTACTTTTAAAAAAACAATGAACTTTACAAAGTTAGAACGGATCGGGTTTAATGTGGAAAATTTTTATATGTATTTATTATTCTTAAATATGAAAAAGAATTAACAAAAATTATTTTAAAAAAATAAACTTTACAAGATTATAACTGATCAGGTTTAACGTGGAAAAATTTTAAATGAATTTATTATTCTTAAATATAAAAAAATTAATAATAATTACTTAAAAAAAATAATGAACTTTACAAGGTTAGAACTTATCAGGTTTAATATGGAAAAATTTTATATGTATTTATTATTCTCAAATATGAAAAAATATTAACAAAAATTATTTTTTAAAAACAATGAACTTTACAAGGTTAGAACCGATCGGTTTTAATGTCAAAAATTTTTATATGTATTGGTTATTCTTAAATATGAAAAACAATTAATAAAATTTTACTTTAAAAAAAATAATAAACTTTACAAGTTCAGAATCGATCGGGTTTAATGCGGAAAAATTTTATATGTATTTTATTATTCTTCAACATGAAAAAAATTAACAAAAAAATACTTTAAAAAACCATGAACTTTACAAGGTTAAAACTAATTGAATTTAATGTGGAAAAATTTTATATGTGATTATTATTCTAAATTATGAAAAAAATTCTTAAAAATTATTACTAAACCTTATATTTAAGTCCAATAATAATAATATATACTACGGTTCCTTATGCTTCGGCGAATAACGAAGCTTAATCTAAGAAATGCTATGCATGAGAATGGATATCTATTTTGCCGATGGCATGATCAGTGGGTATCAAGGTAACCCGAAACAAGAATGTTAAAGTGTATGACTCTAAAAACTTCATGATAGACTTGGAAGTGTTTTCTGAATTTGCCTAAGGTTATCGCAATTTATTGTGATAATAATAGTGCAGTTGCAAACTTGAAGGAATCACGAGTCCAAAAGGCAATTAAACACATTAAGAGCAAGTACCATCTTATACGAGAAATCGAATGATGAGGAAAAAATTGTTGTCTCCAAGATTGCATCGGATGATAACCTAGTAAATCCTTTTACAAGGACCTTAAGGCGAAAGCTTTCGATGTCCGTGTAGTGGGTGTGGTAATCAGATGTATGGCAGTAGACATGACAACATAATCTTCTAGTATAAGTGGGAGATTATTGGATTGATCAAATAATTGAATCTTATAATTTATTTATATGTCTGATGCAATAGTCCACTAACTTTATAGTGTAGATAATATGTTGTGCGACAACATACGGAAGATCATATTATCGATTTTCTTATAAAGTATAAACAGATTCTCACAACTGAGATAGATGAGGACTCTCTATCGGGATGGTTGTAGTGTGATTTGGTATTAGATTTATCTTGACTAAAGAATCACATTAGTGCACTTTGTGTATATTGAGCAGGACCGCTTGAGATCGTTCGATTTATACTGATTATATAGGAGAACTTGATCACATTTATTATGGATGTTCGTGCTCTTGATTCATATACAATAACCTCGACACGTAAGACAATATGTATTTCTTTGATTCATCAATAGGTGAGATTAACATGTAATTAAATCAACAAACTCGGTGAGTTGGGAAGTAGTGCTGTCTCTATAGTGTGCTGTTGATTATAGAAGGAATCCGTGTCCGCTTTAGGTTGATGATGTCCCCTTGAGGAGCTCATAAGGATTATCATGTAAACCCTGCAGGTGGATTTATTCCGGCATGATAATGAAGTTGAGTGGTGCTACTCTTGAATGAGATATTAATTAATAGAGTTGTCAGTAACTTAATTAATTAATGGGCATTGCATATCTTAAACATGGGGAGACTAACAGGCTTATAATAAGAAGGAGCCCATAACGTAATTATAAGATTAGAACGGTAATGCGGTAATAATATTTTAGTGGTATATATTATTATTATTGGATTTAAGTAGGCTAAACTTGGATACTTAAGCCCAGTGGAGGTCCAACTCTAATTTCTCCTCCTGGTCCCTTATGTAGCCCATATATAAGTCATCTCAGCTATCTAGAAACCCTAATTAATTATTCACGCCTAACCAAGAGTAGGGAGAGAACAGCAGATTGAGAAGATCTTGAGGATCATTGCCCACACGACGTCAATATTGAACTTGGGAATACAGCAGAAGATCGAAAGGTTATTTACTGCTGTTGTTCGTCAAATTCCATAATTTTTCAAAAATTGTGTAGAACTCAAAACTGGACGTGTGATATACCTTTAAAAAGCCACGGAACAGTGGATCGTTTTGGGGTGTAGATCATTTGAATCAAATATCTGATGAGGAAGTTAAGCCCAAAACTGTGAGGCTGTGCAGGCTGCTAGCGAGAATCTTTCTTCTTCAACGTACTCCGATAAAAGGTAATACGTTTCTATGTTTTCTTGCTTCCTCTAATTATAGAATCGTATGGAACCCTAACAGTTCACGTTAACCAAATAATCAAACGTCAACAATTGCATCAAAAATATAAATAAATTATAAGACGCAATTATTTGATCAATGATTCTAATTTCAAATATTGTTAAAACATTGTTCATACTAAAGCTAGACTTTTAGTATACAATCCAACAATCATCGATCAATTACCCTGTAAACTTGATAATAAGATTAATCTTTAACGCGTCTATTTTCCAAAGATCCCCCTTTGCTATTTTTAGATCTGTCCGATAGGAGTTCCACAGTAGAGTTGATTGGTTAGTCGGTCAGGTAGTCGGTTAATAGTTTCAACGTCTACTGAACCACATATCATCGACTGATCACCCTATAAAATTGATAATGAGATTAATTTTTAACGTGTTTATTTTTCAAAGATCTCCCTCTATTATTTCTACATCAGTCGGATAGTAATTTTACAGCAGGGTTGGTCGGTTAGTTGGTCTGGTGGTCAATTAATAGTTTCAATGTCTACCGACCCACATATCATCGATCGATCGTCCTGTAAAATTGATAATGAGATCACATTTTATCGCGTCTATTTTTCTAAGGTCTCTCTTTGTAATTTCTAGATCAGTCGGGTAGGAGTTCTAAAGTTTTTCTAAAGGTCCCCGTTTGCTATTTCTAGATCAGTCACGTAGGAGTTCCACAGTAGGGTCGGTCGATTGGTTGGTTCGGTGGTCGGTTATTAGTTCTAATGTCTACCAACCCACATATCATCAATCGATCGCTTAGTAAACTTGATAATGAGATAAATTTTTAACGCTTCTATTTTGCAAAGGTCCCCCTTTGCTATTTTAGATCAGTACGGTAGGAGTTTCATATTAGGGGGTCGGTCGGTTAGTCGGTTAGGTGGTCTGTCAATAGTTCTAACATCTACCGACCAACATATCATCGACCAATCACCCTGTAAACTTGATAATGAGATTAATAGTTCCAATTGTTGGCATTTGGATCGTGTGGATCAATGTGATCGTTAGGGATATCAGGTAAACAATTACAGCGGAAGCAATAAAACATTTACCGTACTTCTGGGTCGATGTAGAGGTTGATCGTTGCATAGAACCACCTCTCGATCTTCTTCTGTATGTCCCAAGTCGAATCCTGCTGTTGTGTGGGCAACAATCCGCAGGATTCTCTCAATCTGCTCCTGTTCTTTCTAACTATCAAAATGAGGCTCTGACTTTTTTTGGGTTAACAGGAGCTGAGATGACTTATATAGTTGGGCTACAGCAGGGACCAGGAGGAGAAATTGGGCTGGGCCTCAATTGAATTTAATTAACCAAGCTTAGCCCAAAGCTTTTAATTAAACCAATAATAATAATATAGTCCACTAAAATATTATTACTGCACTACCCGTCCAATCCCAAATTATGTTCTGGGCTCCTTCTTATTATAAGCCCGATAATCTCCCCATGTTTAAGATATACAACGTCCATTAATTAATTAAGTTACTGACAACTCAAATTAATTAATATCTCATCCGAGAGTAGTACCACTCAACCTTTTTATCATGCCGGAAATTAATCCACTTGCAAGATTTACATGATAAACCTTATGAGCTCCTCAAGGGGACATCATCAACCTATGTCGGACATGGATTCCTTCTACAATCAACAGCACACCATAGAGACAACACTACTTCCCAACTCACCGAGTTTGTTGATTTAATACTTATAAATCTCACCCATTGATGAATCAAAGAAATACATACTGCCCTACATGTCGAGGTTATTGTATAGGGATTAAGAGCACGAACTTCCATAATAACAGAGATCAAGTTCTTCTATAAGTCAGTATAAGTCGAACGATCTCAGGCGGTCCTACTCAATACACACAAGTGCACTAATGTGATTCTATAGCCAAGACAAGCTAATACCAAACCACACTACAACCATACCGATAGAGAGTCCCCGTCTATCTCAGTTGTGAGCATCTGTTTATACTTTATAAGGAAACTGATAATATGATCTTCCGCGTGTTGTCGCACAACATATTATCTACAGTATAAAGTAAATGGACTATTGCATCATGCATATAAAATAAATTATAAGATGCAATCATTTGATCAATGATTCTCATTTCAAATATTGTCATAACATTGTTCATACTAAAGCTAGACTTTTAGTATACAATCCAACAATCTCCCACTTATACTAAAAGACTAAGCTGTCATGTCTTCTGCCATACATCTGATTCCTACTCCCACTACACGACCAATAAAAGCTCTCGCCTTAAGGTCCTTGTAAATGGATTTACTAGGTCATCATCCGATGCAATCTAGGCGACAACAACCATCCCCTCATCATACGATTTATCGTAACAGGTGGTACTCGCGCTCCATGTGTTTAATTGCCTTATGGACTTGTGATTTCTTTAAGTTTGCAACTGCACCAATATCATCAATGTAAATTGTGATATCCTTGGGCAAACTTAGAAACTCTTCAAAGTTCATCTTGAAGTTTCTAGAGTCATATAGATACTTTGGCAGCCTTATAGGCTCCAATTTATCATCTTTCCATGATGGAGTCCGGAGTCTGAAATATATTTCTATATAACACTCCTCCACATTATGACTCTACTTCCTAAAATCAAACACATAACCTTTGAGGAGAATTTACTACACTCCAATCTGACTAAAAAATCCGAATCTACGTAATCCACAAGAAGCAGTGAATCTGCTCAGTAAGCTACATATGATTTCCAGTCCTTCTCAGGCACTTCATATATGTCTTACCGCAGTTCATCATTCTTGTTCCGGGTTACGTTGATACCCACTGTTCTGCATACAGCAAAACAGATATCCAACTTCGTTCATAGCATTCCATGAATAAACTCATCCGATGGGAGGAAGGCTCTAATGCCGACGCGCAAGTCTATTCACATGCTAAATGAGTATGGACTGTATCATTTTATGAAACCTGAGATAAGCAAAACATCCTTTCTTGTGATCCGTATTACCGTGATCAAAAAGATGTATTTTGTCTTTCTTAAGTCCTTCATTACTACCGCTTTATTAACCGTACCTATACGCCCGATAATACTCTTTCATTTTCTCCAATGAGCAAGATACTATCTACGTATAGTACAAGAAACACCACCACGTTTCCATCACTCTTTTCAACACACAAGACTCATCTGCTTATTGATTTAAATCCATGCCACTGGATTACGTAATCAAAACAGATGCTTCATGATCTCAAAGCTTGCTTTAGTCCATCGCTGGACACTTTTAAGCTTATTATCAAAATGCTATTAGTACTTTGCAATGAATCATTCTGGTCGCTTCACATAGATGTTTTCCTCAAGACTTCCCATCAGGAAAGCTGTCTTGACATCTATTTGATGTTCCTCATAATTTAATATGAGCAGCATTACATAAAAGAATCCGGATCAACTTAAGCATAGCTACCAGCGAATATGTTTCCTCATAATCGAACCATTTCTTTCTGAGTACACTTTTTCGCAACAAGCTTTGCTTCCAAGGTTTTCACCTTATCGAATGATCCTCTTTTATTTCCTATGACCACTTCCAATAGCTTTTACACTATTTAGTGATCTAATAAGCTCCCAGACATAATATAGAATCTGTAGATTCTATTTCAATATTCAATGCAACTTACTAAGATTCCGCATTTTAATATTTTGTAGTGCTACATCGTATCCGTGGGACAATACCATGTTTACTAGGGATCAAGTCTCACGACTCTCCCAAAACATATATCTAATGGGTTGTCGAACAACCCTCCCACTACGACAAGGCACTACATGTAATTGTGTATCAGTCGTGACACGCGTTGCAGTTTACCTTGTGGTATATCCTCTTGTACACTTGGTACTTTTACTTAGTGTTTTCCTCTCACTTCTTTTAGAACAACTTATACATGGGTTTGTGATTTATTACATAGTTCTTTTGCAAAAATCTAGTTATTGAGTTAACAATTACCCTTCGATCTTATGGATTATATAAATCACCCTCCATTTTTCTAGAATATCCCATATACAGACAAACGTTTCACGAATTACTGTATCTAGGGCATATCCATAAAATGAATTAATTATTCCAAATAATTCATCATCTATCTAATCATAACCATAAGAGCCTTATACCTTCTACCCACCACACCATTCAGCTGGGGCATGCCCGGTGTAGTTACCTTGAGATTTAATCTCAACTTCTGATTATTAGTTCCTAACTATCCCTTGAGGTATTCGCCATCACGATTAAATCGTAATGACTTAATATATTTTCCATGACGCTTCACTGTACCAGCCTTTCAATTCTTGAATTAATCCAAGAACTTAGACATGCAGTGCATCAAATAAATATATTGATATCCAGAATAATGTTCGAATATTCATAACCACCTCTCGCCCGGATAATGTTAGGTTCGCTTGAATCAGAATGAACTAATTCCAACATATATATCTTTGGCTCTAAACCCCACAGCCTTGAAAAGGCAGTTAATCATTTTTACTTCCAAGCAAGACTCGCAAGTCCGATAGTTTCCACTTCAGATATACCTCACGGTCTATCGGCTATCAACTTTTGAATCCTACTCAAGTAAAATGAACTATTCTTAGACGCCAAATGTATGTTTAGTTCATCTTTGAAGGTTCCTTTCTCTTACTAATATTAGAAGATGCATTATTAATAATTATTTATTGCATCTATGGGATGTACATGATTCAAGAATATACATATTATCCACCAACGTACTTTAACGGATTATAGCCTCATTCCTCATTACTATGACCATGTCATTTAAATGAAATGAAGTATCCATCCATTAATGCATAGAAACTGAAATCAAATTCTTTCTATGAAACATACGTAAAGGCAATTTCTCATAATCAATCGTTTATTCTTATCATGAGATAAATAAACAACTCCCACTGCAATAGCCACTACCCTTGTAGTTTTACCCATGTTTTAACAATCTTATCCTTACTAAGTGATAAACATTTAGTGATTCCAGTATCTACTCACTTCGAGTCAGTAGATGCCATCACTAATCATGTTTAAACCATTAGTAAATAAGATATTAAACTTGTTCATATCATGATGAAAATGGCTTTCCTTTGCCACTTGTTTTGTCAGAAGTTTCCCACCATTTACATCCTCTTGTAATTCAGGTGGAACTTACTCAAAACATCTAGGCAATTATGGAGAATAAAATTGACTTAGGTTTCCCCTTCAACTTCTATTCCATGTATTTCCAATTCATTCATCAAATTCTATCATGATCTTGCTCCTTTTAAATTACTCAAGTATCTGAAGAGTTACATGAGACTACCATATTTCTATGAACCTCTCATCTCTTCACTAGAGACTTTAATAGGCATCATGAGACGTCCTTTGTGAGAACACACATGTATTTTCTTAAGCAGTAATTTTCAAAACCAAGATTCTTTTCTAATCAACTAATTTGGACAAGTAAATATAATGTCTTATAGTAAGCAATTAGTGAAATAAAACCATTAGAAATTCAGAGAATCACAATTAAATATTCCGATCAAATATTCGAATTTTATCCTTTTATATCGTTTCCCTCAAAACAATATAAAATAAAATTCACCGACATCTCAAGCACCGTGAGTCTGCAAGCCACGATAGTGTGGACGTTTACAAACCCGAACATTTACAAGAGAAGGTTTTACCCATTAATTTCATTTGTCAACCTAACTTTATGACAAAATAATTAATAGTCGGTTCCTCTTTAGCCATGCAAATAAAAGCAGTGACTCCGATGGGGAGGATACTTATTATTTACATCTAAGTGTATACCATTATTTGACCCCAAGTCCGCGGCCCAAGCTTGTGTGCCTTACAGATGGAGAAGTACACACGCGCTCGGATAACTTCCTATAGTCATCAATTACAAGTTTATACCAGTGAACCGCATATAAACTCATCCGATAGGGAGGAAGGTCTAAGCCAACGCGCAAGTTCATATGCATCACATTACAAACGTAATTATTTAATGAAGTCTGTTCCAGCAATCCATGAATAAACTCATCCGATAGGGAGGAAAGCTCTAATGCCAACGCGCAAGTTCATTCACATCGCTAACAAACCAATAATGGAGGCCGTGGGAATTAATTACCAATCCCCTCTCCCACTTAGTTATTTAATTACCGAGGGTTTTTAACATGCATATAATATTCAGGAATAAAATATACATAGACATGCTTCTATTAACAGTAATTTAAATAAATAAATCACATAGAACATGCCTTTCATATATAACAATTAATTGTCAAGATAAAACAATTAAATCAGTTATATATCATAATTAATTGCATAAAATGTTGGATCATTTAAATAGGCCCAGCTGACCCAAACATTATTAGCATAAAATGAACAGCCCATTATTAAAATAATTAAGCCCATTTATCTTGCCAATTTCTGCATTAAGGTCTAGCCCATTATTTAAAATCAGGCCCAACATTTATCCCACAATTAATTAAAACCATCAATTAATATTGGCCCAGCAGCCCATTACCATTTAATTAAATTTTGGGCCCAACAGCCCAAAAACCAAATTAAAAAAAAATTGAGCAGCCCTCTATTAATTACTGAATTGGGCCCAACAACCATTTTAATAAAAAATGGCCCAACAGGGAGATGAGCCCATTAATAAAACTGGCCCAACAATCCTGAACTAATTAATAAAGCCCAGGCAGCAAAAGGAGAGGCCCATAATCAAAATAAACAAGCCCTTGCCAAAAGCCTAACAAAAGGAGGACAGCTATGCTGCCCTATTCCAGCCGCCGCACACAGAGTCTAAGGCACCGGTGGCCGCGCCTACATCCACCGGAATCGAGCGGTTAGCTCTCCGGCTATGGCTCCAGTGACCGCGCCCAGCTATCACCCGCTGCCAGCCACCTGCCTCTCTCACGCCCGGATCGATGCTCGGCAAGCCAGATATGGAAAGGACACACCGGCGCCACTACTCTCGGCGATAGCACCGTCAGCCCACCGGAGACACGCCGTCAAGACCCGACAGATCCGCCATGTTTCCGCTGTGTCTGCCTACCATCACGCCCGAAAGACTCCGGTGACCCAATCGGATTCGCGCCGCCATCTACGACAGCCAGACTCACGATCCACTATGCCGACGGGTACCAGTCACTCGGAGGTCGTGGAGGACTCGCCCAAACACCATCCCTACGCACCCAGAACGCCGCTGCAATCAACGCCGATCTGCTCCGATCCAACCAGGATCGAGTTGGGCTCTCACGGATCCTGCCTTTGCACCAGCAACCGGGAGTTGCAGAGGCGCCCCAACCAATGCCAGTCAGCATCTTCCCCGTGCAGTCGCCTCTGTTGCTAATCGTGCAGTCCAAATACTGAACATCAGTCACTTTCGAGCGAGCCTGACTCAGTCCCGATCGCGACCGCCCAAGGTTCTAGTCGTAACAACATCAAGACTGATCTGGTCACTTGCCCGTCCAAAAATTGCCTTGGCACGACCAGAAGCACTTCAGACCTGCCCCAGCAGCCAGTGACTCACTCGAAGGCTCATGTCTAGGTTTGTGGCCACTCGACGTCTCTCCAGTCACCTCTCATCACCGACCTCGCCTTCGCCAGCTGTGAAGATTCAGCGATTATCGACGTTCCTACCAGAAATGAGTGAACATCGCTTCTAGAAGCCCACAGCAGTCATGGCATTATTTGCAGCCGAGCAACAGAGATCCATCAGCCATGATGCCGAGCGCCGCTTCTTCGTGCACAATCATCATGACTTCCATCAGATGATCTCAGTCCGCCGTGTGTGTGTATGAATCAATTACAGCAGACGAATTTCTCACCGATGATTTATTGTGCGTGTATAGAGTATCCAATCACAATAATCACACACCCATATCATTGACAAATCATATAGGAATTTAGGGTAATCCACACATATACAATCCCTAATATCATGCCTTCCATCGAATCGATAATTATAATCATAGGATTTCACAAATAATACAAATTATTCAAACCCTAACTAACGAATCATATCTCACCACGAAACCAACGCTCTGATACCAATTGTTGGCATTTGGATCGTGTGGATCAATGTGATCGTTAGGGATATCAGGTAAACAATTACAGCGGAAGCAATAAAACATTTACCGTACTTCTGGGTCGATGTAGAGGTTGATCGTTGCATAGAACCACCTCTCGATCTTCTGCTGTATGTCCCAAGTCGAATCCTGCTGTTGTGTGGGCAACAATCCGCAGGATTCTCTCAATCTGCTCCTGTTCTTTCTAACTGTCAAAATGAGGCTCTGACTTTTTTTTGGGTTAACAGCAGGGACCAGGAGGAGAAATTGGGCTGGGCCTCAATTGAATTTAATTAACCAAGCTTAGCCCAAAGCTTTTAATTAAACCCAATAATAATAATATAGTCCACTAAAATATTATTACTGCACTACCCGTCCAATCCCAAATTATGTTCTGGGCTCCTTCTTATTATAAGCCCGATAATCTCCCCATGTTTAATATATACAATGTCCATTAATTAATTAAGTTACTGACAACTCAAATTAATTAATATCTCATCCGAGAGTAGTACCACTCAACTTTTTTATCATGCCGGAAATTAATCCACTTGCAAGATTTACATGATAAATCTTATGAGCTCCTCAAGGGGACATCATCAACCTATGTCGGACATGGATTCCTTCTACAATCAACAGCACACCATAGAGACAGTACTACTTCCCAACTCACCGAGTTTGTTGATTTAATACTTATAAATCTCACCCATTGATGAATCAAAGAAATACATACTGCCCTACATGTCGAGGTTATTGTATAGGGATTAAGAGCACGAACTTCCATAATAACAGAGATCAAGTTCTTCTATAAGTCAGTATAAGTTGAACGATCTCAGGCGGTCCTACTCAATACACACAAGTGCACTAATGTGATTCTATAGCCAAGACAAGCTAATACCAAACCACACTACAACCATACCGATAGAGAGTCCCCGTCTATCTCAGTTGTGAGCATCTGTTTATACTTTATAAGGAAACTGATAATATGATCTTCCGCGTGTTGTCGCACAACATATTATCTACAGTTTAAAGTAAATGGACTATTGCATCATGCATATAAAATAAATTATAAGATGCAATCATTTGATCAATGATTCTCATTTCAAATATTGTCATAACATTGTTCATACTAAAGCTAGACTTTTAGTATACAATCCAACACCAATGTCTACCGACCTATATATCATCGATCGCTCGCCATGTAAACTAGATAATAAGATTATATTTTATTGCGTCTATTTTTTAGAGGTCTCCCTTTACTATTTTTAGATCAGTTGTGTAATAGTTCTATAGTTTTTCCAAAGGTTTTCCTTTACTATTTCTAGATCAGTCGGGTAGGAGTTCCACAGTAGGGTTGGTCAGTTGGTCAGTATGGTGGTCAGTTAATAGTTTCAATGTCTACCGATCCACATATCATCGACCGATCACCCTGTAAACTTGATAATGAGTTTATTTTTTATCGCGTCTATTTTTCAAAGGTCCCCCCTTGCTATTTCTAGATCTGTCGGGTAGGAGTTCTACTGTAGGGTTGGTCGGTTAACGTGATTACTTTTTATTGCGTCTATTTTCCAAAGCTCACCCTTAGCTATTTCTATATCTGTCGGGTAGAAATTCCAAAGTAGGTTCGGTCAGGTGGTCGGTTAATAGTTTTAACATCTTCCGACTCATATATCATCGATCGATCGCCTTGCAAACTTGATAATGAGATTAATTTTTAACACATCTATTTTCAAAAGGTCCCCCTTTGCTACTTTTTGGTCAGTTGGGTAGAAATTCCATAGTAGGGTCGGTCAGGTAGTCTGTTAATAGTTCTAACATCTATCGATCCACATATCATCGGCAGATCGCCCTATAAATTTGATAATGAGATTAATTTTTAACGCGTCTATCGACCCATATATCATTGACCGATTGCCCTGTAAACTTGCTGATGAGATCAGTCAGGTAGGAGTTCTATAGTTTTTCAAAGGTCCCCGTTTGTTATTTCTAGATCAGTCAGGTAGTAGTTCCACAGTAGGGTTGTTCGGTCTGGAAATCGGTGAATAGTTCTAATATCTAGCGACCCACATATCATTGAAAGATCGCCCCATAAACAAGATAATGAGATTACTTCTTATCGCGTCTATTTTCCAAAGGTCCCCCTTTGCTATTTCTAGATCTGTTGGGTAGGAGTTTATAGTAGGGTTGATCGCTTAACGAGATTACTTTTTATCGCGTCTATTTTCCAAAGGTTCCCCTTTTCAATTTCTAGATTAGTCGGGTAAGAGTTCCACTGTAGGGTCAATTGGTTGGTTGGTCAGGTGGTCGGTTAATTATTCTAATGTCTACCGTCCCACATATCATCGATCGATCGCCCTATAAAATTGATAATGAGATTAATTTTTAATGTGTCAATTTTTCAAAGGATCCTCTTTGCAATTTTTAGATCAGTCGGGTAGGAGTTCCACAGTAAGGCCGATCGGTTAGTTGGTAGGTGCTTGGTTAATAGTTCCAACGTCTACCGACCAACATATCATCGACTGATCGCCCTGTAAACCTGATATTGATATTAATTTTCAACACGTCTATGTTCCAAATGTCTCCCTCTGCTATTTCTATATCAGTCGGGTAGCAATTCTACAGTATGTTGGTCAGTTGGTTTTTCTGGTGGTCGATTAATAGTTCCAATGTCTACTGACCCATATATCATCGACCGATTGCCCTATAAACTTGATAATAAAATTAAATTTTATCGCATCTATTTTTCAATGGTCTCCCCTTGCTATTTCTAGATCTGTTGGTTAGGAGTTCTACAGTTTTTCCAAAGGTCCCCCTTTTCTATTTCTAGATCAGTCGGGTAGGATTTCTATAGTAAGGCTGGTCGACTAACAAGATTACTTTTTATTGCATCTATTTTCCAAAGGTCCCCTTTTGCTAGTTCTAGATCAGTCGGGTAGGAGTTCCATAGCAGGGTTGGTCTGTTAACGAGATTAATTTTTATCGCGTCTATTTTCCTAGGGTCCCCATTTGCTATCTCTAGATCAGTCGGGTAGGAGTTCTACAGTAGGGTTGGTCGATTAATGAGATACTTTTTATCGTGTCTACTCTCCAAAGATTTCTCTTAAGCTATTTTTAGATCAGTCATGTAGGAGTTCCACAGTAGGGTCGGTAGGTTGGTCGATTAAGTGGTCTGTTAATAGTTAAAACCAGGGTTCTTAAAATCAGACCAGACAGACCGGTTGAATCGAGAACCGAGCCAAGAACTGTTCTGAAAGTACCCCTATAACTACTTTTACGGTTAAACTGGAAAAATCGATTGAATCGGGAGAATGAGATAACCAGAAACCGCCAGTTCGATATAATAAATAAAAATTAAAACATTGAGATAAGCTGTTGTGTACGCCTGTATTATATCATTGAAGAAATTCAAAATTAAAACCTCCTCAATCTCAATATTTTGAAATTATTAAGTTATTACACTCAACTTATTGTTGCAAACTGCAATTTGAGACTAAGAGAAACAATAAAAAATAAAAAATGAAAAGAATGCTTGGATACGTTAAGCGATCGAACCTCAAGCCATCAGATCCCTACAAAATTTTAGACCATCGCGTCATACAAACATATACAGCTCTGGTAAGGGAGAAAGAGCATAAGAGAACATTGCTAAGTGAGAGAGAAAATGAGAAATTGATAGCGCTATAGAGAGAGAGAAATAGAAAGAGGGAGCGACCGCAGGCTGCTGATTATGGAAGATAATGTTGGCGTTTGGATCTTTTAGTTAACGTGAACCGTTAGGGTTTCATGCATTTCTATATCAGTGGAAGCAATAAATCATAGAAACGTATTACCTTTCACCAAGGTATGTTGAAAAATGAGGATTCTCGTCGGCAGCTTGCGCATCCTCACCATTTTGGCCATAACTCCCTCATCTGATCTCCGATTGGAATGATCTATGCGCCAAAACGATCCTCTTTTCTTTGCTTTCCAACAATATGTACACGTCTAGTTCTGATGTTCAAATAATTTCATAAAAATCATGGAAGTTGATGGACAGAAACAACAAATGATCTTCCGGTCTTCTGTTGTATTCTTAAGCCACGTCTTGAAGTTGGTGTGGGCAACGATCTACAAGACGAACTCAATCTACAGTCCTAATCTGATTCCCATAATTTTATGCATGTGTATTGATTATCCGGACTGCTGAGATTGACTATTATATAGGCTACAACAGGGAACAGGAGGAGAAATTAGGGTTTGGGCCTCCCATTGGGCTTAAGCATCCAAGTTTAGCCCAAAACTTATACTTAAGTCCAATAATAATAAATTATTCCACTAAAGAAATATTATTGCCCTGCCACCCTAATCTAAAATTACGTTTATAGGCTCCTTCTTATTATGAGTCCGTTAATCTCCCCGTGTTTAAGAGTCAATGCCCATTAATTAATTAAAATACTGACAACTCCATTAATTAATATATTTACCGAGTGCAGTACCACTCAACCTTATTATCATGCTGGAATAAATCCACCTGCAGGGTTTACATGATAATCATTATGAGCTCCTCAAGGGGACATCATCAACCAATTCCGTTAGGACACAGATTCCTTCTACAATCAACAGCACACCATAGAGACAACACCATCTCCCAACTCACCGAGCATATTCATTTAACTATTAAATCTCACCCATTGATGAATTAAAGAAATAAATACTGACTTACATGTCGAGGTTATTGTATAAGGATTAAGAGTACGAACATCCATAATAACAGAGATCAAGTTCTATTATATAGTCAGTATAAACCAAACGATCTCACCGCAGTCCTGCTCAATGCAATCAAAGTGCACTAGTGCAATTTTATAGTCAAGACAAACTAATGCCAAATCACACTACAACCATACCGATAGATAGTCCCCGTCTATCTCGGTTGTGAACACTGTTTATAATTTATAAGAAACCGATAATATGATCTTCCGTGTGACGCCGCACACCATATTATCTACAGTGTAAAGTAAATGGACTTTTGCAATGATAAATAATTGTAAACGTTTGATCACATGATTCTCATTTCAAATATTGTCAGATCATTGTTCATACAAAAATCTAGACTTTTAGTATACAATCCAAAAGACAACACTACTTCTATTTCTTTTAATACTCTTAATTGAATTTTGGGCCTATAAAATAAAAGTGTCTGGGTTTGGGCTTTGGGTTTTGGGTTATTAATGTTTATATAAAAAACTTACTTATTATATTATATTTTAATAATAGTTTTAAAATATAATTAAAAATATAAAATTTAGTTTTTCGGTTGAACCATCTGGTTGTAAAAGTCGACCGGTTGAACCTCGAACCGTTGCCTTCACCGGTTTGGCCTCCAGTCCGATTTTCTAATCACTGGTTCAAACATTAACCGACCTAAATATCATCGACCGATCACCCTGTAAACTTAAGAATGAGATTAATTTTTAATGCGTCTATTTTCCAAAAGTTTCCCTCTGCTATTTCTAGATCAGTCAGGTAGCAATTCTACAATAAGGTTGGTCTGTTGGTCGATCTTGTGGTCGGTTAATAGTTCCAATGTCTACCAACCCACATATCATCGACCGATCACCCTGTAAACTTGATAATGAGATCACATTTTATCACGTCTATTTTATAAAGGTCTCCCTTTGCCATTTCAAGATCAGTCGGGTAGGAGTTCTACAGTTTTCCAAAGGTTCCCATTTGCTATTTCTAGATCAGTCGGGTAGGATTTCCACAGTATGGTTGGTTGGTTGGTAGGTTCGGTAGTTAGTGAATCATTCCAATGTCTACTGACCCACATATCATCGAGCAATTGCCCTGTAAACTTGATAATGAGATTACCTTTTATCGTGTCTATTTTAAAAAGGTCCCCCATTGCTATTTCTAGACCAGTCGGGTAGGAATTATACAGTAGGGTTTGTCGGTTAACGAGATTACTTTTTATCGCTTCTATTTTCCAAAGGTCCCCCTTTGCCATTTCTAGATTAGTTTGGTAGGAGTTCCATAGTAAAGTCAGTCGGTTGGTCGGTTAGGTGGTCGGTTAATAGTTTCAATGTCTACCGATCCACATATCATCGACTGATCACCCTGTAATTCTTGATAATGAGATTAATTTTTAACGCGTCTGTTTTCCAAAGGTCCCCCTTTGCTATTTTAGATCATTTCGGTAAGAGTTCCAAATTAGGGTTGGTCAGTTGGTCGGTCAGGTGGTAAGTTAATAGTTGCAACATCTACCGACCCATATATCATCGATCGATCACCTTGTAAACTTGATAATGAGATTGATTTTTAACACGTATATTTTCCAATGGTCTACCTTTGCTATTTCTATATCATTCAGGTAGTAATTCTATGATACGGTTGGTTGGTTGATCAGTCTGGTGGTCGATTAATAGTTCCAATATCTACCGATCCACATATCATCCACCGATCGCCTTCAAAATATGTTAATGAGATCATTTTTTATCACGTCTATTTTCAACAGTCTCCCTTTGCTATTTCTAGATCAGTCGAGTTGGAGTTCTACAGTTTTTCCAAAAGTCCTCGCTTGCTATTTCTATATTAATCGGGTAGGAGTTCCACAGTAGGTTGGTCGATTAGTCTTGTGGTCGATGAATAGTTCCAATGTCTACCGACCCACATATCATAAACTAATCACCTTGTAAACTTGATATTGAAATTACTTTTTATTGCGTCTATTTTTCAAAAGTCTCCCTTTGCTATTTCTAGATCAGTCGTGTAGGAGTTGTACAGTAGGGTTTGTTGGTTAACAGGATTACTTTTTACCGCGCCTATTTTCAAAAGGTCCCTTTTGCTATTTCTAGATCAGTCGGGTAGGAGTTCCATTGTAGGGTCAGTCTGTTGGTCGGTCAGGTGGTCGGTTAATAGTTTCATCATCTACCGACGCACCTATCATCGACCAATTGCCCTGTAAATTTGATAACGAGATTAATTTTAAATGCGTCTATTTTTCAAATGGACCCCTTCCTATTTTTAGATCAGTCCAGTAGGATTTCCACAGTAGGGTCGGTTAGGTGGTAGGTTAATAGTTCTAACGTCTACCTACCAACATTCATCGACCGATCGCCCTATAAACTTGATAATGAGATTAATTTTTAGCGCATCTATTTTCTAATGGTCTCCCACTTCTATTTCTATATCAGTTGGGTAGCTATTCTACAGTAGGTTTGATCGGTCTGGTGGTCGGTTAATAGTTCTAATATCTACCGACCCACATATCATCGATAGATCATCTTGTAAATATGATAATGAGATCACATTTTATCATGTCTATTTCTTAAAGGTCTCCCTTCGCTTTTTCTAGATCAGTCGGGTAGGAGTTCTATAGTTTTTCCAAAGGTCCCCATTTGCTATTTCTATTTCAGTCGAATAGGAGTTCCACAGTAGGATTGGTCGGTTGTTTGGTCTTTGATTAGTTTATAGTTCTAATGTCTACCGACCATATATCATCAACCGATTGCCCTGTAAACTTGATAATGAGATTACTTTTTATTGCGTCTATTTTCCAAAGGTCCCCCTTTGCTATTTCTAGATCAGTCGGGTTGGAGTTATACAGTAGGGTTGGTCGGTTAATAAGATTACTTTTTATCGCGTCTATTTTCCAATGTTTCCCTTTGCTATTTCTAGATCAGTCGTGTAGGAGTTCCACAGTAGGGTCGGTCGGTTGGTTGGTCAGGTAGTCAGTTAATAGTTCCAACGTCTACCGAACCATATATCATCGATCGATCGCCCTGTAAACTTGATAATGAGTTTAATTTTTAAGGCGCCTATTATTCAAAGGTCCTCCTTTGCTATTTTTAGATCAGTCCGGTAGGAGTTCCGTAATAGAGTTGGTCTGTCAGGCGGTCATTTAATAGTTCCAACGACTACCGACCCATATATCATTGATCGATTGCCCTGTAAACTTGATAATGAGATTATTTTTTATCGAGTCATTTTCCCAAGGTCCCCTTTTGATATTTCTAGATCAGCCCGGTAGCAGTTCTATAGTAGGGTTTTCCAGTTAATGAGATTAATTTTTATCGCGTCTATTTTCCAAAGGTCGCCCATTGTTATTTCTAGATCAGTCAAGTAGGAGTTCCATAGTGGGGTCAGTCAGTTGGTCAGTCAGGTGGTCGGTTAATAGTTCCAATATCAACCGACCCACATATCATCGACCGTTCGCCCTATAACTTGATAATGAGATTAATTTTTAACACGTCTATTCTTCTAAGGTCTCTCTTTGCTATTTTTAGATTCAATCGAATAGGAGTTCCACATTAGGGTCCGTCGGTTGGTCAATCAGGTGGTCGATTAAAAGTTCCAACATCTACCAACCCACATATCATCGAACATCACCCTGTAAACTTGATTATTAGATTAATTTTTAACCCGTCAAATTTTCAAAGGTCTTCTTCTGCTATTTTTATATCAGTCGGGTAGCAATTCTACAGTAGGGTTGGTCGATCTGGTGGTCGGTTAATAGTTCCAATGACTATCGACCCACATATCATCGGCCAATCGCACTGTAACTTTATGACGAGATTACATTTTGTCGCATCTAGTTTCCAAAGGTCCCCCTTTTTATTTTCAAATCAGTCGGATAAGAGTTCTACAGTAGGGTTTGTCAGTTAACGAGATTACTTTTTATCATGCTAATTTTTAGAACGTCCCCCATTTCTATTTCTAGATCAGTCGGATAGGTATTTCAAAGTAAGGTCGGTTGGTCGGTTGGTCGGTTGGTCGATTGGTCAGGTAGTCGGTTAATAGTTCCATTGTCTATCAACCCACATATCATCGACCGATCGCCATATAAACTTGATAGTGAGATTAATTTTTAACGAGTCTATTTTCTGAAGGTCCCCTTTCTAAATTTTTAGATCAGTCAGGTAAGAGTTCCACAGCAGGGTCGGTCAAGTGGTCGGTTAATAATTCCAATATCTACCGACCCACATAGCATAGACTGATCGCCTTGTAAACTTGATAATGAGATTAACTTTTAACGCGTCTATTTTTTAAGTGTCTCCCTCTGCTATTTCTATATAAGTTGAGTAACAATTCTGCAGTAGGGCTCGTCGGTTGGTCGGTCTGGTGGTCGGTTAGTAGTTCCAATGTTAACTGACCCACATATCATCAATCGATTTCCCTGTAACTTGATAATAAGATTACATTTTATCGCATCTATTTTTCCAAGGTCTCCCTTTGTTATATCTAGATCAGTCGGGTATAAGTTCTACAGTTTTTCCAAAGGTCCCCCTTTGCTATTTCTAGATCAGTCGTGTAGGAGTTATACAGTAGGATTGGTCGATTGGTTAGTCTGGTGGTCGGTTAATATTTCCAATGTCTACCGACCCAAATATCATCGATCGATCACCCTGTAAACTTGATAATGAGATTACTTTTTATCGCGTCTATTTTCCAAAGGACCCCCTTTGTGTTTTATCGATCAGTCAGGTAGGAGTTCTTAAGTAGAGTTGGTCGATTAATAATTCCAACATATACCGACACACATAATGTTGACCGATGGCCCTGTGAAATCTTGATAATGAGATTAACTTTTAACGTATATATTTTCCAAAGGTCCCCCTTTGTCATTTTTAGATCAGTCGGGTAGGAGTTCAATGGTAGGATTGGTCGGTTGTTCGATCTAGTGGTCGTTAAATAGTTTCAATATCTACCGACCCATATATCATCGACCGATCACCTTGTAAACTTGATAATGAGATTAACTCTACTATAGAACTGCTACCCGACTGATCTAAGAATAGTAAAGAGGGACCTCTGAAAAATAGACGCGTTAAAAATTAATCACATTATCAAGTTTACAAGGCGATTGATTATTATATGTGGGTCATTAGATATTGGAACTAATAACAAACCACCTGACCGACCAACCAAACGACCCTATTATGGAACTCCTACCCGAATGATTTAAAAATAGCGAAGGAGGACTTTTGGAAAATTGACGTGATAAAATATAATCTCATTATCAAGTTTACAGTATGATTGGTCGATAAATATTGGAACTATTAATCGACCACCAGACCGACCAACCGACTAACCTTACTGTAGAACTACAACCCGACTGATCTAGAAATAGCAAATAGGGATCTTTGTAAAATAAACACGTTAAAAATTAATCTCATTATCGAGTTTACAGGGCGATCGGTAGATGATATGTAGGACGCTAGATGTTGGAACTTCTAACCAACCACCTGACCAACCGACCGACCGACCGACCGACCCTACTGTAGAACTTCAACCCAACTAATTTGGAAATAGTAAAGGGGGACCTTTGAAAAATAGACGCGATAAAATAAAATCTCGTTAACCGACCAACCCTACTGTAGAACTCCTACCAAGTGATCTAGAAAAAGCAAAGCGGAAGCTTTGGAAAAACTGTAGAACTTCTACCCGACTGATTTTGAAATAGCTAATAAAGATCTTTGGAAAATATACGTGACAAAATATAATTTCATTATCAAGTTTATAGTGTGATTGGTTGATGATATGTGGGTTGATAGATATTGGAACTATTAACCGACCACCAGACCGATCAACCAACTATCCTACTATAGACTGCTACTCGACTGATCTAGAAATAGCAAAGAGGATCTCTACAAAATAGACGCATTAAAATTAATCTCATTATCAAGTTTACAAGGCGATGGGTCTATGATATGTGGGTCGGTAGACATTGGAACTATTAAACGACCACCAGATCAATCAACCGACCAACCTTACTGTAGAACCCCTACCCGATTGATCTAGAAATAGCAAAGGGGGACCTTTGGAAAATAGACACGTTAAAAGTTATCTCATTATCAAGATTTCACAGGTCCATCGGTCAACGTTATTTGTGTAGGTGATATTGGAATTATTAACCGACCATCAAACCGACCAACCGACCAAGCCTACTTAGGAAATCCTACCCGAATGATCAATAAAATACAAAGGGGGACCTTTGGAAAATAAATGTGATAAAAAGTAAGCATTGAAACTATTAACCGACCACCATATCGACCAAACGACCAATCTTACTAAGGAACTCCAACCCGACTTATATAGAAATAGCAATGGAGGACCATTAGAAAAACTGTAAAACTCCTACCTGACTTATCTAGATATAGCAAAGGGACCTTTGAAAAATAGACGTGATAAAATGTAATCTTATTATCAAGTTACAGGGAGATTGGTCGATAATATGTGGGTCAGTAGACATTAGAACTATTAACCGACCACTAGACCGACCAATCGACCAGCCCTATTGTAGAATTGCTACCTGACTTATATAGAAATAGCAGAAGGAGATATTTAGAAAATAGACACGTTAAAAGTTAATCTCATAATCAAGTTTACAGGGCGATCGGTCGATGATATATGGGTCGGTAGATGTTGAAACAATTAACGGACCACCTGACCGAGGTAAGAGTTCCACAGTAAGACCCTACTGTGGAACTCTTACCTGACTGATCTAAAAATTAAGAAGGGGGACCTTTGGAAAATAGACGCATTAAAAATTAATCTCATTATCAAGTTTACATGGAAATCGGTTGATGGTATGTGGGTCGGTAGATGATAGAACTATTAACCGACAACCTGACCAACTGACTGACCGACCCTACTGTGAAACACCTACCCGATTGATCTAGAAATAGAAATAGGGGACATTTGGAAAATAGGTGTGTTAAAAAGTAATCTCGTTAACCGACAAATCCCACTATAGAACTCCTACCTGACTGATCTGAAAATAGAAAAGGGGGACCTTTGGAAAAAAGACACGATAAAATATAATCTCATTATAAAGCTTACAGTGCGAATGGTCAATGATTTGATAGACATTGGAACTTTTAACCGACAACCAGACCGACAAACCCTACTGTAGAATTCCTACCTGACTGATATAGAAATTGCAGAGGGAGACCTTTGGAAAATTGACACATTAAAAATTTATCTAATTATCAAGTTTACAGGGCGATCATTCGATGATATGTGGGTCAGTAGACGTTGAAACTTTTAACCAACCACTTGACCGACCAACCGACCGATCCTAATGTGGAACTCCTACCCAACTGATTTGAAAATAGCAAAGGGGGACCTTCGAAAAATAGATGCGATAAAATTTAATCTCGTTAACCAACCAACCCTTCTATAGAACTCCTACTCGAGTGATCTACAAATAGCAAAGGGGGACCTTTGAAAAAAATTTAGAACTTCTACCCGACTAATCTTGAAATAGCAAATAAAGACCTTTGGAAAATATACGCAATAAAATGTAATTTCATTATCAAGTTTACAGTGCGATTGGTTGATGATATGGGGGGTTGATAGATATTCGTACTATTAACCGACCACCAGGCCGACTAACCCACTAACCCTACTATAGAGTTGCTACTCGGCTGATCCAAAAATAGCAAAGATGGACCTCTGGAAAATAGACACGTTAAAAATTAATCTCATTATCAAGTTTACAAGGTGATCGGTCGATGATATGTGGGTCGGTAGATATTGGAACTATTAAACAACCACCAGACCGACCAATCGACTAATCCTACCGTTGAACTCTTACCCGACTGATCTAAAAATGGTAAAGGGGGACCTTTGGAAAATAGACACGTTAAAAGTTAATCTTATTATCAAGATTTCACAGGGTCATCAGTCAACGTTATGTGTGTCGGTATACATTAGAATTATTAACCGACCACAAAATTGACAAACCGACCAACTCTACTTAAGAACTCCTACCTGACTGATCGGTAAAACACAAAGGGGGACCTTTTAAAAATAGACGCAATAAAAGTAATTTTATTATCAAGTTTACAGGGCGATCGATCAATGATATGTGGGTTGGTAGACATTAGAAATATTAACCGACCACCAGACCGACCAACCGACCAATCCTACTGTACAACTCCTACCCGACTGATCTAAAAATAGCAAAGGGAGACCTTTGAAAAAACTGTAGAACTCCTACCCGACTGATCTAGATATAGCAAAGGGAGACCTTGAAAAAATAGACGCGATAAAATGTAATCTTATTATCAAGTTACATGGCGATCGATCGATGATATGTAGGTCGGTTGACATTGGATCTACTAACCGACCACCAGACCGACAAACCGAAGAGCCCTACTGCAGAATTATTACCCGACTTATATAGAAATAGCAGATGGTGACATTTAGAAAATAGACGCGATAAAAGTTAATCTCATTATCAAGTTTATAGGGCGATTGGTCTATGATATGTGGGTCGGTAGACGTTAGAATTATTATAACCGACCTCTTGACCGACCCAACTGTGGAACTCTTACCTGATTGATCTAAAAATTTAGAAGGGGGACCTTCAGAAAATAGACGCGTTAAAAATTAATCTCATTAGCAAGTTTACATGGCAATCGGTCGATGATATATGGGTCTATATACAATAGAACTATTAACCGACTACCTGACTAATCGAGCAACCGACCTTACTGTGAAACACCTACCCGACTGATCTAGAAATAGAAATGGGGGACTTTCGAAAAATTGGCGCAATAAAAATTAATATGTTAACCGATAAACCCTACTATAGAACTCTTATCTGACTGACTTGAAAATAGCAAAGGGGAACCTTTGGAAACTAGATGCGACAAAATGTAATCTCATTATAAAGTTTACGGTGTGATTATTCAATGATATGTAGGTCGATAGACATTGGAACTATTAATCGACCACCAGACCGACCAACCCTACTGCAGAATTACTATCCGACTGATATAGAAATAGCAGAGAAAGACCTTTGGAAATTTGACGCGCTAAAAATTAATCTAATAATCAAGTTTACAGGGCCATCGTTCGATGATATGTGGATCGATAGACGCTGGAACTTTAAACCGACCACCTGACTGACAATCGACAGACCCTAATGTGGAACTCCTACCCGATTAAATCCAAAAATAGCAAAAAAAGATCTTAGGAAAATAAACGTGTTAAAAATTAATCTCATTATCAATTTACAGGGCGATCGGTCGATGATATGTGGGTCTGTAGACTTTGGAACTATTAACCAACCAACTGACTGACCAACTAATCGACCCCACTATGGAACTCCTACTTGACTGATCTAGAAATAGCAAACCTTTGGAAAATAAATGTGATAAAAATTAATCTCGTTAACTGGAAAACATTATTATAGAACTCCCACCCGGCTGATCTAGAAATAGCAAAGGAGAACCTTGGAAAAATGACGTGATAAAAAGTAATCTCATTATCAAGTTTACAGGGCGATCGGTCGATGATATGTGGGTCTGTAGACTTTGGAACTATTAACCAACCAACTGACTGACCAACTAATCGACCCCACTATGGAACTCCTACTTGACTGATCTAGAAATAGCAAAGGGCGACCTTTGGAAAATAGATATGATAAAAATTAATCTCGTTAACTGGAAAATATTATTATAGAACTCCCACCCAGCTGATCTAGAAATAGCAAAGGGGGACCTTGGAAAAATGACGCGATAAAAAGTAATCTCATTATCAAGTTTACAGGGCGATCGGTCGATGATATGTGGGTCGGTAGATGTTGGAACTATTAAATGACCGCCTGACCGACCGACTCTACTGCGGAACTCCTACCGGACTGATCTAAAAATAGCAAAGGGGACCTTTGAAAAATAGACGTCTTAAAAATTAATCTCATTATCAAGTTTATAGGGTGATCGGTCGATGATATATGGTTTGGTAGATGTTAGAACTATTAATCGACAATCTGACCAACCAACTGACTGGCCCTACTGTGGAACTCCTACACGACTGATCTTGAAATAGCAAAGGAGAACCATTGGAAAAAGACGCGATAAAAAGTAATCTCGTTAACTGACCGATCCTAATGTATAACTCCTACTCGACTGATCCAGAAATAGCAAAGGGGGACCTTCGGAAAATAGACGCGATAAAAAGTAATCTCATTATCAAGTTTACAGGGCAATCGGTCGATGATATATGGTTGGTAGATATTAGAACTATAAACTAACCACAAGTCCGAACAACCGACCAATCCTACTGTGAACTCCTATTCGACTGTAATAGAAATAGCAAATGGGAACCTTTGGAAAAACTGTAGAACTCCTACCCGACTGATCTAGAAAAAGCAATGGGAGACCTTCGAAAAATAGACACGATAAAATTGTTGGATTGTATACTTAAAGCCTTGCTTTAGTGTGAACAATGTTAGAACAATATTTGAAATGAGAATCATATGATCAAATGATTGCATCTTATAATTTATTTATATGCATGATGCAATAGTCCATTTACTTTATACTGTACATAATATGTTGTGCGACAACACGTGGAAGATTATATTATCGGTTTCTTTATAAAGTATAAACAGATGCTCACAACCGAGATAGACGGAGACTCTCTGTCGGTATGATTGTAGTGTGGTTTGGTGTTAGCTTGTCTTGGCTATAGAATCACACTAGTGCACTTGTGTGTATTGAGTAGGACCACTTGAGATCGTTCGACTTATACTGACTTATAGAAGAACTTGATCTCTGTTATTATGGAAGTTCGCACTCTTAATCCCTATACAATAATCTCGACACGTAGGGCAGTATCTATTTCTTTGATTCATCAATGGGTGGGATTTAAAAGTATTAAATCAATAAACTCAGTGAGTTGGGAAGTAGTGCTGTCTCTATGGTGTGCTGTTGATTATAGAAGGAATCCATGTCCGTCATAGGTTGATGATGTCCCCTTGAGGAGCTCATAAGGTTTATCATGTAAATCTTACAAGTGGATTAATTTCCGGCATGATAATAAGGTTGAGTGGTACTACTCTCGGATGAGATATTAATTAATTTAAGTTGTCAGTAACTTAATTAATTAATAGACATTGTATATCTTAAACATGGGGAGACTTTCGGGCTCATAATAAGAAGGAGCCCAGAACATAATTTGGGATTGGATGGGTAGTGCAATAATAATATTTTAGTGGACTATATTATTATTATTGGATTTAATTAAAAGCTTTGGGCTAAGGTTGGTTAATTAAATTCAATTGAGGCCCAGTCCAATTTCTCCTCCTGGTCCCTGCTATAGCCCAACTATATAAGTCATCTCAGCTTCTGTTAACCCTAAGTCAGTGCCTCTCATTTGACATACGGGAGACAACAGAGAGCAGATTGAGAGAACTCTGGGGATTGTTGACCACCCAACACCAGAGTTGACTTTGGGACATACGGTAGAAGATCAGAGGTGTTCATCACAGATCTTCATCCTCTACATCGACCCAGAAGTACGGTAAATATTTTATTTTGCTTCCGCTGTTACCGTTTATCTGCTTTTCTAACGATCACGTTTGAACCACACGATCCAATTGCCAACATTTAGTATCAGAGCGTTGGTTTCGGGGTAAAACATGAGACGTTAGGTAGGTATCGTTTGATAGCATGTGAATTAGAATTTAAATGATTTTGTATTATTTATGAAAATTCTATGTTTATAAATAATTAATTCAAGGCATGATGAAAGGGATTGGATATGTGTGAATTGCCCTAAATTCCTATGTGCTTTGTTGATGATTATGGGTGTGTATTTGTTGATGGATTAATACCCTGGACACAACACACACTGCTCGAAACCCATCCACTTTCTATCAAACTGTACACACAATACACATGCCCTGCACGATGGCGACCCAGAAATCCGGCGGTGCGTGTTGATTGTGACTGCGATTGGTGGTAAACGACTGATCGGCGCGCGACTGGTCAATGGCAAACTCACTCCGGCAGAGCCTCACGACGGGCATTCGGGTAACGGTGGCGGGTGGTGGCAATTGAGGGAGCAGGCGCTGGAGTCGGCCGATCTATTGTATAATGGAAGATCGGTGATGGCGGCGCTATTGTGGGCAGCAACCACGGCGGTGACTTCACGGCGAAGGTGGTTCTTGGCGATGCGTCGGCGCATCCTGGGAATCACGGACTGAAGGCAGCAGTGCGTCGGAGCAGATCGGCGCTGATCTGGCGGTGAGTGATGGCTGAGCGTCAGAATCGAAGCGATGGTTGGCTCTGCATGTTATTTTTTTTGGGCAAGTCTGTGTCGGATCTAGACGTGGGACTCGATCATCGCGGATACCAGGCGAGCTGGTCCAATCACCAGATGTCCCTGCATATTTCTGAGACTACAGGTCGGCGGCGGCGCTGCAGGGTAGTGTGCAGCATTTTTGTGCGCGTGGATGATTGGTGGCGGCGGGCGCATCACGACAGCGGTATACTCTGCGGACTGGCGGTCTGGTCACGATCAGACGATGCTTCTGCCAGCTTCCGGGCAAGACACCGCTGGGTTCCAGGCTTGTCGTCGATGGCTAAGACTTGCTGTTGGCGGCAGCGCTGATGGCTGTGGTCGGCGGGAATGCTGTTGTGAGCGGCGGCCTCCAGTCGGTACCGGCGCTGGTGGTTGCTGTCGTTGAAGCAGGAAGGCAGCACGGCACTTGGCTGATGACACGCGGTGGAGGGGCTCTCGGCACGACTCCGGTGAGCTAACGGAATGATCACTGAGAGCAGCAGTCACCTAGTCATGCCGGCGAGAGCTCCATCGTTGCCGCTGGGAGGAAAAATAGGGCAGCACTGATGATCTGGGCTCAATTTTAATAAGTTGTTTTTGGGCCTGGTTTATTTCATGGGCCCAATTTTTTTTAAAAATGCTAATGGGATGTGGATTAATAGAGGGCTGCTCAATTTTTTTAATTTGGTTTTGGGCTGTGGTCATGGGCCCAATTTTAATTAAATGGACAATGGGCTGCTGGGCTAATTTTAAATTAATTGTGGGTAATGGGTCAAGCATGAAGTTATTTATTTATGGGCTAATTTTGTGCTAGTGGGCTTGGTGGATTTAATTTGGTTTTGGGCTAAGATTATGGGCCATGGACAATGAGTCTGATTAGTTAATTTAGTCTGCTGCTCATTTTGTGCTTATTTGTCGGTCTTAGGCCCATTTAATTGATCCACTAATTATGCAATTAATTTTGTTATATAACTGATTAATTGATTTAATTGTCAATTATTGTTGTATATGCGAAAGGCATGTTCTATGTGATTTATTTATTTAAATTGCTGTTAATAGAAGCATGCTAAGATGTACTCCCTCCGTCCCGGACTTATGTTCACCTGTACTGTAGATACGGAGTTTAAGAAAAGTTACTTTTTGACCAACTTTATTGACTTTTGAGGGGTATTGTAGTATTTTTAGGTAATAAATAAATTATAAAGTATGTTTTGTGTGTTAGGTGATAGTGGTATTTTTGAAATTAAGAAAACTTTTGAGGTTGTTGGTTTATGTGAAGTTTCCTTTTTTGGGTGGTGAACATAAGTGTGGGACGGACGAAAACGGAAAGTGTGAATATAAGTATGGGACGGAGGGAGTATATTTTATTTCAGAATATTATATGCATGTTAAAAACCCTCGGTGTTTAAATAACTAAGTGGGAGAGGGGATTGGTAATAAATTCCCGTGGCCTCCATTATTGGTTCGTAAGTGATGTGAATAAACTTGCGTGTTGGCATAGACCTTCCTCCCCATCGGATGAGTTTATTCACAGATCACTGGTACGAACTTCTTTATGATAATCGTAGGAAGTTATCCGAGTGCGTGTGTACTTCTACATCTGTAAAGCACACAAACTTGGGCCGCGGACTTGGGATTAAATAATGGTGTGCACTTAGGTGTAAATAATAAGTATCCTCCCTATCAGAGTCACTGCTGTTATTTGCATTGCTAAAGAGGAACCGACTATTAATTATTTTGTCATAAAGTTAGGTTGACAAATGAAATTAATGGGTAAAACCTTCTCTTATAAATGTTCGGGTTTGTAAACGTCTACACTATCGTGGCTTGCAGACTCACGGTGCTTGAGATGTCGGTGAATTTTATTTTTATATTGTTTTGAGGGAGTCAATATAAAAGGATAAAATTCGAAGATTTGATCGGAATATTTATTTGTGATTCTCTGAATTTCGAATGGTTTTATTTCACTAATTATTAACTTAAAGACATTACATTTAGTTGTCCAAATTAAATGATTAGAAAAGAATCTTGGTTTTGAACTTTACTGCTTAAGAAAATACATGTGTCTTCTCTCAAAGGACGGCTCATGATGCCAATTAAAGTCTCTAGTGAAGAGATGAGAGGTTCATAGAAATATGATGGTCTCATGTAACTCTTTGGAAACTGAGTAATTTAAAAGGTGATAGGTCATGATAGAATTTGATGAATGAATTGGAAAAACATGGAATAGAAGTTGAAAGGGAAACCTAAGTCAATTTTATTCTCCATAATTATCTAGATGTTTTGAGAAAGTTCCACCTAAATTACAAGAGGATGTATATGGTGGGAAACTTCTGACAAAACATGTGGCAAAGGAAAGCCATTTTCATCATAATGTGAACAAGTTTAATATCTTATTCATTAGTTGTTTAAACATGATTAGTGATGGCATCTATTAACACGAAGTGTGTAGATACTGAAATCACTAAATGTTTATCACTAAGTGAGGATAAGATCGTTATGACATGGGTAAAACTACAAAGGTAGCGGTTATTACAGTGGGAGTTGTTTATTTATCTAATGATAAGAATAAACGATTGATTATGAGAAATTGTCTTTACGTACGTTTTATAGAAAGAATTTGATTTCGTTTTCTATGCATTAACGGATGGATACTTCATTTTATTTAAATGACATGGTCATAGTGATGAGGAATAGGGCTATAATCTGTTATAGTGCGTTGGTGGATAATGTGTATACTCTTGAATCATGTACATCCCACAGATGCAACAAATAGTAATTAGTAATGCATCTTCTAATATAAGTAAGAGAAAGGAACCTTCAAAGATGAACTAAACATACATTTGGCGTCTAAGATTAGTTCATTTTACTTGAGTAGGATTCAAAAGTTGATAGCCGATAGACCGTAAGGTTTATCTGAAATGGAAACTATCAGACTTGCGAGTCTTGCTTGGAAGTAAAAATGATTAACTGCCTTTTCAAGGCTGTGGGGTGTAGAGCCAAAGATATATATGTTGGAATTAGTTCATTCTGATTCAAGCAAACCTAATATTATCCAGGAGAGATGGTTATGAATATTCGAAGATTATTCTAGATACCAATATATTTATTTGATGCACTGCATGTCTAAGTTCCTTGATTAATTCAAGAATTGTAAGGCTGGTATAGTGAAGCGTCATGGAAAATATATTAAGTCATTACGATTTAATCATGATGGCGAATACCTCTTGAGATAGTTAGGAGCTATTGATCAGAAGTTGAGATTAAATCTCAAATTGACTACAGCAGGCATGCCCCAACTGAATGGTGTGGTGGATAGAAGAAATAAGGCTCTTATGGTTATGATTAGATAGATGATGAATTATTTGGAATAATTAAATTCATTTTATGGATATGCCCTAGATACAGTAATTCGTAAAACGTTTTGTCTGTTTGTTGGATATCCTAGAAAAATGAAGAGTGATTTATTTTGTTCAAAAGATCGAAGGGTGATTGTCAACACAAACACTGGATTTTTTGGAAAAGGACTATGAAATAAATCACAAACCCATGTATGAGTTGTTCTAAAGGTAGTGAGAAGAAAACACAAAGTATAAGTACCAAGTGTACAAGAGGATATACCACAAGGTAAACTGCAACGCGTGTCACGTCTGATATACAATTACATGTAGTGCCTTGTCACAGTGGGAGGGTTATTCGACAACCCGTGAGATACATGTTTTGGGAAAGTCGTAAGACTTGATCCCTAGTAAACATGGTATTATCCCAAGAATACGACGTTGCACTACAAGATTAATATGCGGAATCTTAGTAAGTTGCAATGAATGTTGAAATAGAATCTACGGATTCCAAATTAAGTCTGGGAACTTGAAAGACCACTAAATAGTGTAAAAGCCATTGGAAGTGGTCATAGGAAATAAAAGAGGATCATACGGTAAGGTGAAAACCTTGAAAGCAAAGTTTATTGTGAAAGGGTGTACTCAGAAAGAAATGGTTCGATTATGAGGAAACATGTTCACTGGTAGCTATGCTAATGTTGATCCGGATTCTTTTATTTATTGCTGCTCATATTGAATTATGAGGAACAGCAAATAGATGTCAAGACAGCTTTCCTGAATGGAAGTCTTGAGGAAAACATCTATGTGAAGCAACCAGAGTGATTCTTTGCAAAGTGCTAATAGCATTTTGATAGTAAGCTTGAAAGTGTCCAGCGATGGGCTAAAAGCAAGCTTTGAAGATCATGAAGCATCTATTTTGATTAGGTAATCCAGTGGCATGGATTTAAATCAATGAGCGGATGAGTCTTGTGTGTTGTAAAAAGTGACAGAAACGTGGTGGTGTTTCTTGTACTATACGTAGATAGTATCTTGCTCATTGGAGACAATGAAAGAGTATTATCGGGAGTATGGGTACGGTTAATAAAGTGGTAGAGATGAAAGACTTAAGAAAGGCAAAATATATCCTTTTGATCACGGTGATACGGATCACAAGAAAGGATGTTATGCTTTTCTCAAGTTTCATAAAATGATACAATCCTTACTCGTATAGTATGTAACTTTATCTTAGTGATTGTGTCTTGAGACACAAAAGAAGATAAAGAAGATGAAATTGGTTCCTTATGCCTCAGCGAATAAGGAAGCTTAATCTAAGGAATGATATGAACGAGATTGGATATCTGTTATGCTGAATGCATGAACAGTGTGTATCAACGTAACCCAGAACAAGAATGATGAACTGTGGTAAGACATATATAAAGTGCCTGAGAAGGGCTGGAAATTATATGTGGACTTACTTGACAGATTCACTGCTTCTTGTGGATTACGAAGATTCGAATTTTTTAGTCAGATTGGACGACAGTAAATTCACCTCAAAGGTTATGTATTTAATCTTAGGAAGTAGAGTCATAATGTGGAGGAGTGTTATATAGAAATATATTTCAGACTCTAGACTCCATCATGGAAAGATGATAAATTGGAGCCTGTGAGGCTGCCAAAGTATCTATATGACTCTAGAGACTTCATGATGGACTTTGAAGAATTTCTAAGTTTGCCCAAGGTTATCACAATTTATATTGATGATATTGGTGCAATTGCAAACTTGAAGGAATCATGAGTCCATAAGGCAATTAAACACATGGAGCACGAGTACCACCTGTTACGAGAAATCGTATGATGAGGGGAAGGTTGTTGTCGCCTAGATTGCATCGGATGATGACCTAGTAAATCCATTTACAAGGACCTTAAGGCGAAAGCTTTTAATGGTCGTGTAATGGAAGTAGGAATCAGATGTATGGCAGAAGACATGACAGCATAGTCTTTTAGTATAAGTGGGAGATTGTTGGATTGTATACTTAAAGCCTTGCTTTAGTGTGAACAATGTTAGAACAATATTTGAAATGAGAATCATATGATCAAATGATTGCATCTTATAATTTATTTATATGCATGATGCAATAGTCCATTTACTTTATACTGTAGATAATATGTTGTGTGACAACACGCGGAAGATTATATTATCGGTTTCTTTATAAAGTATAAACAGATGCTCACAACCGAGATAGACAGGGACTCTCTGTCGGTATGGTTGTAGTGTGGTTTGGTGTTTGCTTGTCTTGGCTATAGAATCACACTAGTGCACTTGTGTGTATTGAGTAGGACCACTTGAGATCGTTCGACTTATACTGAGTTATAGAAGAACTTGATCTCTGTTATTATAGAAGTTCGTACTCTTAATTCCTATACAATAACCTCGACAATAGGGCAGTATGTATTTCTTTGATTAATCAATGGGTGAGATTTAAAAGTATTAAATCAATAAACTCGGTGAGTTGGGAAGTAGTGTTGTCTCTATGGTGTGCTGTTGATTGTAGAAGGAATCCATGTCCGTCATAGGTTGATGATGTCCCCTTGAGAAGCTCATAAGGTTTATCATGTAAATCTTGCAAGTGGATTAATTTCCAGCATGATAATAAGGTTGAGTGGTACTACTCTCGGATGAGATATTAATTAATTTAAGTTGTCAGTAACTTAATTAATTAATGGACATTGTATATCTTAAACATGGGGAGACTTTCGGGCTCATAATAAGAAGGAGCCCAGAACATAATTTGGGATTGGATGGGTAGTGCAATAATAATATTTTAGTGGACTATATTATTATTATTGGATTTAATTAAAAGCTTTAGGCTAAGCTTGGTTAATTAAATTCAATTGAGGCCCAGTCCAATTTCTCCTCCTGGTCCCTACTGTAGCCCAACTATATAAGTCATCTCAGCTTCTGTTAACCCTAAGTCAGTGCCTCTCATTTGACATACGTTAGACAACAGAGAGTAGATTGAGAGAACTCTAGGGATTGTTGACCACCCAACACCAGAGTTGACTTTGGGACATACGGTAGAAGATCAGAGGTGTTCATCACAGATCTTCATCCTCTACATCGACCCAGAAGTACGGTAAACATTTTATTTCGCTTCCGCTGTTACCGTTTATCTGCTTTTTTAACGATCACGTTTGAACCACACGATCCAATTGCCAACAAAAATGTGATCTCATTATCAAGTTTACAAGGAGATCTGTCGATGATATGTGGGTCGGTAGACATTGAAACTATTAACCGAATACCAGACCGACCAACCCTACTGTATAATATCTACCCGACTGATATAAAAATAGAAGTAGGAGACCTTTGGAAAATAGATGCATTAAAAATTAATCTCAGGAGACTTTTAGAAAATAGATGCGTTAAAAATTAATCTCATTATCAAGCTTACAGGGTGATCAGTTTATGATATGTGGGTCGGTAGACATTAGAACTATTCACTGACCACAAGACTAATCGACCAACCCTACTGTGGAACTCCTACCCGATTGATCTAGAAATAGCAAGCGAGGACTTTTGGAAAAACTATAGAACTCCAACTCGACTGGTCTAGAAAGAGCATAGGGAGACTGTTGAAAAATAAACGCGATAAAAAATGATCTCATTAATATATTTTCAAGGCGATCGATGGATTATATGTGGTTCGGTAGATATTGGAACTATTAACCGACCACCAGTTCGACCAACTGACCAATACTTCTATAGAATTGCTACCCGAATGATATAGAAATAACAAAGGTAGACCTTTGAAAAATAGACGCGTTAAAAATTAATCTCACTATTAAGTTTACAGGGTGATCGGTAGATTATATATGGGTCAGTAGATGTTGGAACTATTAACCTACCACCTGACCGACCAACCGACCAACCTTACTCTGGAACTCTTACCGAACTGATCTAAAAATAGCAAAGGGGGACTTTTGGAAAATAGAAGCGTTAAAAATTAATCTCATTATTAAGAATTACAGGGCGATCGGTCGATGATATGTGGGTCGATAGACGTTGGAACTGTTAACCAAAATAAAATGTTAAATTTTATATGAGGTGTTATCATAAGGAAAAAAGTGTAACATTAAACTTTAGATAACAGGGGCAACAGCAACACCGAAAAAATTATTTATGATCTATAATAATATTTTTTAATTGTCAAGTACTCCCTCTGTCTCCTTTCAGATGGTACTTTCCATTTTAGGCTGTCCTGCAAAAAAATTTGCATATTCCAAAAAAGTACTACCTAACATACTTTATCATTTATTTATTACATAAAAATACCATTATACCCCTAAAAGTTATTACTTTCTTAATCTTCGTGTCGGAATTGGGGGTGCAATCTTTTGTGGAACGGAGGGAGTAATATTTTGGGGATATTATGTAATGTCAGTTATGTTGTAGTAATATTAGAGTCGGTCAGTTCGTCGGTTAATAGTTCCAACGTCTACCGAGCAACATATCATCGATCGATCTCCCTGTAAACTTGATAATGAGATTAATTTTTAACGCGTTTATTTTTCAAAGGTCCCCTTTTGTTATTTCTAGATAAGTCGGGTAGGAGTTCCATAGTAGGTTCGGTCGGTTGATAGGTCAGGTGATCGATTAATAGTTCCAACGTCTACCGACCTACATATCATCGACCGATTGCACAGTAAACATGATAATGAGATTACTTTTTATTACGTCTATTTTCCAAATATCCCTCTTTGCTATTTCTAGATAAGTCGGGTAGGAGTTTTATAGTAGGGTTGGTCGGTTGGTCGGTCTGGTAGTCGGTTAACAGTTCCAATGTCTACCGACCCACATATCATCGATCGATCGCCCTGTAAAATTGATAATGAGATTACTTTTTATCGCGTCTATTTTCCAAAGGTCCACATTTGCTATTTCTAGATCAGTCGAATAGGAGTTCTACAGTGGGGTTTGTAGGTTAACGAGATTACTTTTTATCACGTCTATTTTCTAAAGGTCCCCCTTTACTGTTACCACATCAGTCGGATAGGAGTTCCACAGTAAGGTCAGTCGGTTGGTAGGTCAGGTGGTCGTTTAATAGTTCCAACGACTATCGACCCATAAATAATCAACCGATCACCTTATATACTTGATAATGAGAGTAATTTTAACGCATCTATTCTCCAAAGGTCTCCATTTGCTATTTCTAGATCAGTCGGGTAGGAGTTCCACAGTACGGTTGGTCGGTTGGTCAGTCAGGTGGTAGGCTAATCGTTCCAACCTCTACCTACTTGCATATTATCGACCTATCGCCATGTAAACGTGATAATGAGATATATTTTTAATGCGTCTATTTTTCAAAGGTTTCCCTCTTCTATATCTAGATCAGTAAGGTAGCAATTTTACAGTAGGGTTTTTCAGTTTGTCGGTCAGGTGGTCGGTTAATAGTTCTAATATCTACCGACCTACATATCATCGACCGATCGCCCTGTAAACTTGATAATGAGATTATATTTTATCGCGTCTATTTTTCAAAGGTCTCTCTTTGCTATTTTTAGGTCAGTTAGGTAGGAGTTCTACAGTTTAACCAAAGGTCCCCCATTGCTATTTTTAGATCAGTCGGGTAGGAGTTCCACTGTAGGGTTGGTCGGTATGGCAGTCAGTTAATAGTTCTAATGTCTTCCGACCAACATATCATCGAATAATTGCCTTGTAAACTTGATAATGAGATTAATTTTTATCACGAAAATTTTCCAAAGGTCCCTCTTTGCTGTTTCTCGATCAATCGGGTAGTAGTTCAACAGTAGAGTTTTCGATTGGTCAATCTAATGTTCGGTTAATAGTTTCAATGTCTACCGACCCATATATCATCGACTGATTGCCCTGTAAATTTGATAATGAGATTACTTTTTATTGTGTCTATTTCTAAAGGTCCCCATTTGCTATTTATAAATCAGTCGGGTGGGAGTTCTACAGTAGGATTGGTCAGTTGATCGGTTTGGTGGTTGGTTAATAGTTCCAATGTCTACCGACCCACATATCATTGACTGATTACCCTAAAAAAAAGTTGATAATAAAATTACTTTTTTATCGCGTCGATTTTCTAAAGGTCTCCCTTTGCTATTTCTAGATCAGTCGGGTAGGATATCTACAGTAGAGTTGATCGGTTGGTCGATTTGGTGGTTGGTTAAAGTTCCAATGTCTAACGACCTACATTTCATTGGCTAATTGCCCTGTAAACTTGAAAATGAGATTACTTTTTATTGCGTTTATTTTCCAAAGGTCCTCCTTTACTGATCTAGATCAGTCGAACAGGAGTTCTACAGTATGGTTGGTCAGTTAACGAGATTACTTTTTATTGCATTTATTTTCCAAAGGGCCCCCTTTGCTATTTGTATTTAGTCGGGTAGGAGTTCCATAGTAAAGAAAGTTGGCTGGTCGGTCAGGTGGTCGATTAATAGTTCTGACATCTGTCGTCTCGCATATCATAGACCGATCACTCAATATACTTGATAATGAGATTAATTTTTAACGCGTCAATTTTCCAAAGGTCTCCATTTGTTATTTCTAGATCAGTCGAGTGGGAGTTTCAAAGTACGGCCGGTCAGTTGGTCGGTGAGGTGGTGGGTTAAAAGTTCCAACCTTTACCGACCTGCATATCATCGACCGATCGCCATGTAACGTAATAATGAGATTAATTTTTAACACGTCTATTTTTCAAATGTCTCCATCTACTATTTCTAGATCAATTAGGTGGCAATTCTACAGTAGAATTGGTCGGTTGTTCGGTTTAGTGGTCGGTTAGTAGTTCCAATGTCTACCGTCCCACATATCATCGAACGATCGCCCTATAAACTTGATAATGAGATTACATTTTATCGTGTCTATTTTACAAAGGTCTCCCATTGTTATTTTTAGATTAGTCAGGTAAAAGTTCTATAGTTTTTCCAAAGGTCCCCCTTCGCTATTTCTAGATCAGTCGGGTAAGAGTTCCACTATAGGGTAGGTCAGTTGGTCGCTCTGGTGGTCGTTTAAGAGTTCCAATGTCTACCGACCCACATATCTTCGATCGATCGCCTTGTAAACCTAATAGTGAGATTACTTTTTATTTTGTCTATTTTCCAAAGGTTCCCCTTTGGTATTTCTCGATCAGTCGGATAGGAGTTCTACAGTAGTGTTATTTGGTTGGTCGATCTGGTGGTCGGTTAATAGTTTCAATGTCTACCGACCAATATATCATCGACCCATCTTCCCGTAAACTTGATAATGAGATACTTTTTATCGCGTCTGTTTTCCAAAGGTCCACCTTTGCTATTTTTTGATCAGTCGGGTAGGAGTTCTAGAGTAGGATTGGTCAGTTAATAGTTCCAACGTCTACCGACCCATATATCATCGATCGATCGCCCTATATACTTGATAATTGGATTATTTTTTAATGCATCTATTTTCAAAAGTATCCCTTTATAATTTCTAGATTAGTCGAGTAGGAGTTCAACAGTTCGGTCCGTCGCTTGGCCAGTTTGGTGGTCGGTTAATAGTACCAACCTGTACACGTGATAATGAGATTAGTTTTTAACGCGTCTATTTACCAAAGGTCTCCCTCATCTATTTCTAGATCAGTTGGGTAGCAATTCTACAGCAGGGTTGGTCATTCGATCGGTCTGGTGGTCGGTTAATAGTTCCAATTTCTACTAACCCACATATCACGACCGATCGCCCTATAAACTTGATAATGAGATTACATTTTATCGCGTCTATTTTTTAAAGGTTTCCCTTTGCTATTTCGAGATCAGTCGGGTAGGAGTTCTACAGTTTTTCCAAAGGTCCCCCTTTGCTATTTCCAGATCAGTCGGGTAGAAGTTCCATAGTAGGTTGGTCGGTTGGTCGGTATGATTGTTGGTTAATAGTTCTAATATCTACCGACCCACATGTCATCAACCGATCGCCTTGTAGACTTGATAATGAGATTACTTTTAATCACGGCTATTTTTTAAGGTTCTCCTTTGCTATTTCTCGATCAGTCAAGTAGGAGTTCTACTGTAGGATTGCTCGATTGGTCGATCTGGTAGCCAGTTAATAGTTCCAATATCTACCGACCCGCATATCATCAATCGATCACCCTGTAAACTTGATAATGAGATTACTTTTTATCGCTTCTGTTTTCTATAGGTCACCCATTGCTATTGTCAGATCTGTCGGGTAGGAGTTCTATAGTAGGGTTGGTTAGTCTGATGGTCGGTTAATAGTTCTAATATCTACCGACCCATATCTCATCGACTGATCGTCTTGTAAACATGATAATGAGATTACTTTTTATCATGTCCATTTTTCAAATGACCCCCTTTGCTATTTCTAGAGCAGTCGGGTACGAGTTCTACAGTAGGGTTGGTCGGTTAATAGTTCTAATGCCTACTTACCCACATATCATCGATCGATTACCTTGTAAACTTGATAATGATATTACTTTTTATTGTGTCTATTTTCCAAAGGTCCTCCTTTGCTATTTCTAGATCACTCGAATAGGAGTTCTATATTAGGGTTGGTCGGTTAACAAGATTACTTTTTATCACATCTATTTTCCAAACGTCCTATTTTGCTATTTCTAGATCAGTCGGGTAGGTGTTCCAAGTAAGGTCAGTCGATTGATCGGTAAGGTGGTCGGTTAATAGTTCCAACGTCTACCGACCCATATTACATCGATCGATCGCCCAATATACTTGATTATAAGATTAATTTTTAATGCGTCTATTTTTCAAAGGTATCTATTTGCTATTTCTAGATCAGTCGGGTAGGAGTTCCACAGTACGGTCGGTCGGTTAGTCAGTCAAGTGGTAGGTTAATCGTTCTAATCTCTACCTACTCGCATATCATCGACCTATCGCCATATAAACGTGATAATGAGATATATTTTTAACGCGTCTATTTTCTAAAGGTCTCCTTCTGCTATTTGTAGATCAGTCGTGTAGCAATTCTAAAGTAGGGTTTATCGATTTGGTGGTCGGTTAATAGTTCTAATGTCTACCGACCAATATATCATCGATCGATCGCCTTGTAAACTTGATTATGAGATTACTTTTTATTACGTCTATTTTCCAAAGGTGTCTCTTTGGTATTTCTCGTTCAGTCGGGTAGGATATTTACAGTAGGGATGGTCGATTGGTCTATCCGGTGGTTGGTTAATAGTTCCAATGTCTACCGACCCACATTTCATCGACCGATTGCCCAATAACTTGATAATGAGATTACTTTTTATTGCGTCTATTTTCCAAAGGTCCTCCTTTACTATTTTTAAATAAGTCGAATAGGAGTTCTACAGTATAGTTGGTCGGTTAACGAGATTATTTTTTATCTCATCTATTTTTAAAAGGTCCCCCTTTGCTGTTTCTAGATTAGTCGAGTAGGAGTTCCACAGTAAGGTAAGTCAATTGATCAGTCAGGTGGTCGGTCAATAGTTCTGACGTATGTCATCCCGTATATCATCGACCGATCGCCCAATGTACTTGATAATGAGATTAATTTTTAACGCGCCAATTTTCCGAAGGTCTCCATTTTCTATTTTTAGATTAGTCGAGTAGGAGTTCCATAGTACAGTCGGTCAGTTGGTTGGTGAGGTGGTCGGTTAAAAGTTTCAACCTCTACTGACCCACATATCATCGACCTATCGCCTTGTGACGTAATAATGAGATTAACTTTTAACGCGTATATTTTTCAAATGTCTCCTTCTACTATTTCTAGATCAGTTGCAATTCTACTGTAGAGTTGGTCAGTTGGTCGGCCTAGTGGTCGGTTAATAGTTTCAATGTCTACCGTCCCACATATCATCGACCGATCGCCCTATATACTTGATAATGAGATTACATTTTATCACTTCTATTTTTTAAATGTCTCCCTTTACTATTTCTAGATCAATCGAGAAGGAGTTCTACAGTTTTCCTAAGGTTCCCCTTTGCTATTTCTAAATTAGTCGGGTAGGAGTTCCATAATAGAGTTGGTCGGTTGGTCGGTCTGATAGTCAATTAATAGTTTTAATGTCTACCGACTCAAATATAATCGACAGATCGCCTTGTGAACTTGATAATGAGATTACTTTTATCATGTATATTTTTCAAAGGTCCCCCTTTGCTATCTCTAGATCTGTCGGGTAGGAGTTCTACAATAGGGTATGTTGGTTGATCAGTCTAGTGTTCGGTTAACAGTTCTGGATTAGTTGGGTAATGAGATTATTTTTTAAAGGGTCTATTTTCTAAAAGTCTCTCATTACTATTTCTAGATCAGTCGAGTAGGAGTTCCACAATACGATCAGTCGGTTAGTTAGTTAGGTGGTCGGTTAATAATTCCAACCTCTAGCGACCCACATATCATCGACTGATCGCCTGTAAATGTTATAATGAGATTAATTTTTAACGCATCTATTTTCCAAATGTCTCCCTCAACCATTTCTAGATCAGTCGGGTAGCAATTCTATAGTAGGGTTAGTCATTCGGTCGATCTGGTGGTCGGTTAATAGTTCTAATTTTTACTGAACTACATATCATCGACCGATCACCGTATAAACTTGATAATGAGATTATATTTTATCGCGCCTATTTTTTAAAGTTCTCTCTTTGCTAATTCTAAATCAGTCGGGTAGGAGTTATACAGTTTTTCCAAAGGTCCCTCTATGCTATTTACAAATCTGTTGGGTAGGAGTTCCACAGTAGGGATGGTCGGTTGGTCGTTCTGGTGGTCGGTTAATAGTTCTAATGTCTACCAACCCACATATCATCGATTGGTCGCCCTATAAACTAACAGTGAGATTACATTTTATTGCCTCTATTTTTTAAAGGTCTCCCTTTGTAATTTCTAGATCAGTCGAGTAGAAGTTCCAAAGGTCTCCCTTTACTATTTCTAGATAAGTCGAGTAGAAGTTCCACAGCAAGGTTGGTCGGTTGGTTGATTTGGTGATCGGTTAATAGTTCCAATGTTTACCGACCCACATATCATCGACCGATCGCCTAGTAAAATTGATAGTGATATTACTTTTTATCACGTCTATTTTCCAAAGGTCCCCCTTTGCTATTTCTGGATCAGTCGGGTAGGAGTCTACACTAGGGTTAGTTGGTTAGTTGGTCTGGTGGTCGGTTAATAATTCTAATATCTACCGACCCACATATCATCGATCGATCGCCCTATAAACATGATAATAAGATCACATTTTATCAGGTCAATTTTTTAAAGGTCTCCCTTTGCTATTTCTAGTTTAGTCGGGTAGGAGTTCTACAGTTTATCCAAAGGTCACCCTTTGCTATTTCTAGATCAATCGGGTTGGAGTTCCACAGTAGGGTTGGTTGGTTGGTAGGTCTGGTGGTCGATTAATAGATACAATATCTACCGACCCACATATCATTGATCGATCGCCTTGAAACTTGATAGTGAGATTACTTTTTATCACAACTATTTTGCAAAGGTCCCCTTTGCTATTTCTCGATCAGTCGTGAAGGAGTTCTACCGCAGGGTTTATCGATTGGTCGATCTAATGGTCAATTAATAGTTCCAATATCTACCAACCCACATATCATCGAACGATCGCCTAGTAAAATTGATAGTGATATTACTTTTTACCACGTCTATTTTCTGAAGGTCCCCCTTTGTTATTTCTCGATCAATCGGGTAGGAGTTCTATAGTAGAGTTAGTCGGTTGGTCAGTCTGGTGGTCAGTTAACAGTTCCAATATCTAACAACCCACGTATCATTGACCGACCGCCCTGTAAATATGATAATGAGATTACATTTTATCGCGTCTATTTTTCAAAGGTCACCCTTTGATAATTCTAGATTAGTCGGGTTGGAGTTCTACAGTAGTGTTGGTCGATTGGTAGGTCTGGTGGTCGGTTAATAGATCCAATATCTACCGACCTACATATCATTGATCCATCGCCTTGAAACTTGATAGTGAGATTACTTTTTATCACGTTTATTTTTCAAAGATCTCCTTTGCTATTTTTTGATCAGTCGGGAAGGAGTTCTACAGTAAGGTCGATCTGATGGTCGGTTAATAGTTCCAATGTCTACCGATGAACATATCATCGACCGATCGCCCTGTAAACTTGACAATGAGAATACTTTTTATCTTGTCTGTTTTGCAAAGGTCACTCACCCATTGCTATTTCTAGATCTATAGGGAAGGAGTTCTACAGTAGGGTTGGTCGGTCTGTTGGTCGGTTAATAGTTTCAATGTCTACCGACCCACATGTCATCGACCGATCGCCTTGTAAACTTGATAATGAGATTACTTTTATCACGTATATTTTCCCAAGGTCCCCATTTGTTATTTCCAGATGAATCGGGTAGGAATTCTACTATAGGGTTGGTTGGTTGGTCGGTCTACTGGTCGGTTAACAGTTCCAATGCCTACCGACCCACATATCATCGACAAATCGCCTTGTAAACTTGATAATGAGATTTCTTTTTATCGCGTCTATTTTCCAAATGCCCTCATTTGCTACTTCTAGATCAGTCGAATAAGTGTTCTACAATAGTGTTAACGAGATTACTTTTTATTGTGTCTATTTTCCAAATGTCCCCCGTTGCTATTTCTAAATCAGTAGGGTAGGAGTTCCATAGTAAGGTCAGTCGGTTGGTCGGTCAGGTGGTCGATTTATAGTTTCAACATTTACCGATCCACATATCATCGACCGATCATCCTATATACTTGATGATGAGATTATTTTTTAATGCCTCAATTTTCCAAAGGTCTTCCTTTACTATTTCTAAATCAGTCGGGTAGGAGTTCCAAAGTACGGTCGGTCGGTTTGTCTGTTAGGTAGTCGGTTAATAGTTTCAACCTCTAACGACCCACACATCATCAACTGATCGCCCTGTAAACGTGATAATGAGATTAATTTTTAACGAATTTATTTTTCAAAGGTCTCCTTAAGCTATTTCTAGATCAGTCGGGTAGCAATTTCACAGTAGGGTTGGTCGGTCTGGTGGTCGGTTAATAATTCCAATTTCTACCGACCCACATATCATTGACCGATCGCCCCGTAAACTTGATAATGAGATTGTATTTTATCGCGACTGTGTTTTTAAAGGTCTCCCTTTGTAATTTTATAAATCAGTCAGGTAGGAGTTATAAAGTTTTTCCAAAGATTCCTCTTTGCTATTTACAAATTAGTCGGGTAGGAGGGTTGGTCGGTTGGTAGGTCTGGTGGCTGGTTAATAGTTTCAATGTCTACCGATCCACATATCATCGATTGGTCGGTCTGGTGGTATCAATTCTATAGTAGGGATGGTTGTTTGGTCGGTCTGGTGGCCGGTTAATAGTTTTAATTTCTATCGACTCACATATCATCGACTAATCGCCCTGTAAACTTGATAATGAGATTGTATTTTATCGAGTCTATTTTTCAAAGGTCTCTCTTTCCTATTTCTAAATAAGATGGGTAGGAGTTCCACATTAGGTCCCTCTTTGCTATTTACAGATCAGTAGTTGGGTATGAGTTCCACAGTAGGGTTGGTTGTTTGGCCGGTCTGGTAGTCGATTAATAGTTCTAATGTCTATTGACCAACATATCATTGATCGATCGCCCTATAAACTTGACAATGAGATTACATTTTATCGCGTCTATTTTTCAAAGGTCCCCCTTTGCTATTTCTCAATCAGTCGGGTAGGAGTTCTACAGTAGGGTTGGCCAGATGGTCGGTCTCGTAGTCGGTTAATAGTTCCAATGTCTACCAACAAACATATCATCGTGCGATCGCCATATAAATTTGATAATGAGATTACTTTTTATCGCGTCTATTTTCAAAGGTCTCCCTTTTGTGTTTCTAGATCAGTTGGGTAGGAGTTCTATAATTTTTTCAAAGGTCTCTCTTTGTTATTTCTATATCAATCGGGTTGGAGTTCCACAGTAAGGTGGGTAGGTTGGTCAGTCTGGTGGTCGGTTAATAGTTCCAATTTTTACCGACCCACATATCATCGACGGATCGCCTTGTAAACTTGATAGTAAGATTATTTTTTATCATGTCTATTTTCCAAAGGTCCTCCTTTCCTATTTTTCGATCTGTCGGGTAGGAGTTTTATAGTAGGGTTGGTCAGTTGGTGAATCTAGTAGTTGGTTAATAGTTCCAATGTCTACGGATCGATATATCATCGACCGATCGCCTTGTAAACTTGATAATGAAATTACTTTTATCGCGTCTGTTTTCCAAAGGTCATCCATTGCTATTTCTAGATCTGTCGAATAAGAGTTTTACAATAGGGTTGGTCGGTATTGTGGTTGATTAATAGTTCCAATGTCTACCGACCCACATATAATTGACCGATCGCCATGTAAACATAATAATAAAATTACATTTTATCATGTCTACTTTCCTAAAGTCATCCTTTACTATTTCTAGATCAGTCGGGTAGGAGTTCTACAGTAGGGTTAGTCTGTTGGTCAGTCTGATAGTCGGTTAACAGTTCTAATTTCTACCGACCCACATATCATCGACCGATCACCATGTAAACTTGATAATGAGATTAATTTTTATCATGTCTATTTTCCAAATGTCCTCCTTTGCTATTTCTAGATCAGTCGAATAAGAGTTCTACAGTAGTGTTGGTCGGTTAACGAGATTAGTTTTTATCGCGTCTATTTTCCAAAGGCCCCCTTTGCTGTTTCTAAATCAGTCGGGTAGGAGTTTCACAGTAAGGTCATTCGGTTGGTCAGTAGGTGGTCGATTAATAGTTCCAACATCTACCGACCCATATATCATCGATAGATCACCCTATATACTTGATAATGAGATTATTTTTTAACGTGTCTATTTTCCAAAGGTCTCCCTCAGCTATTTCTTGATTAATTGGACAGCAATTCTATAGTAGAGTTGGTCGTATGGTCGGTCTGGTGGTCGGTTAATAGTTCCAATTTCTACGACCCAAATAACATCGATCGATCGCCCTATAAACTTGATAATAAGATTACATTTTATCACATCTATTTTTCGATGGTCTCCCTTTGCTATTTCTAGATCAGTCGGCTAGGAGTTCCACAGTATGGTTGGTCCGTTGATCGGTCTGGTGTTCAGTTAATAGTTCCAATGTCTCCTAACCCACATATCATCGACTTATCGCACTGCAAACAAGATAATGAAATTACTTTTTATCACAACTATTTTCCAAATGTCTCTCTTTGTTATTTCTAGATCAGTGGGGTACAAGTTCTACATTAGTGGTCAGTTTACGAGATAACTTTTTATCGTGTCTATTTTCCGATAATCCCCCTTTGTTGTTTCTAGATCAGTCGGGTAGGACTTCCAATGTAGGGTCGGTCGATTAGTAATTCAAGTGGTCGTTAATAGTTCTAACATCTACCGATCCACATATCATCGACCAATTGCCTTAAAAACTTGATTATGAGATTTATTTTTAACGCGTCTATTTTCCAAAGGCCCCCTTTGCTATTTCTAGATTATTTGACCAATCGCCCTGTAAACTTGATAATGAGATAATATTTTATCTTGTCTATTTCTTAAAGGTCTCCCTTTCCTATTTCTTGATTAGACGAGTAGTGGTTCTATAGTTTTTCAAAGGTCCCCCTTTGCTATTTCTAAATTTGTCGGGAGGGAATTCCATAGTAGGGTTGGTCGGTTGGTCGGTCTAGTGGTCGGTTAATAGTTCTAATGTGTAGCAACTCACATATCAGCGACCGATCGCCATGTAAACTTGATAATGACATTACTTTTTATCATGTCTACTTTCCACAGGTCCCCCTTTGCTATTTCTATAACAGTTAGGTAGGAGTTTTATAGTAGGATTGGTCAGTTGGTCGGTCTAGTGGTCAGTTAATATTTCCAACGTCTACTGATCCATATATAATCGACCTATCGCCTTCTAAACTTGATAATGAGATTAATTTTTAATGCGTCTCTTTTTGGGAGGACTCCCTCTGCTATTTTTATATTAATCCAGTAGCAGCTCTACTGTAAGGTTCGTCGGTTGGTCGGTTTGGTGGTCGGTTAATAGTTCCAATGTCTACCGACCCACATATCATTGACCAATCGCCCTGTAAACTTGATAATGAGATTATAATTCAAAGGTGCCCCTTTGCTATTTCTAGATAACTCGGTTAGGAGTTCTACAGTTTTTTCAAAGGTCCCCCTTTGCTATTTCTAGATTAGTTGGGTAAGAGTTACAAAGTAGGGTTAGTCGGTTGGTCGGTTTGGTTGTCAGATAATAGTTCCAATGTCTACCTACACACATATCAACGATCGATCGCCCTATAAACTTGATAATGAGTCACTTTTTATTGCTTTTATTTTCCAAAGGTCGATCTTCCTTTGCAATTACAAGATCAGTCGGGTAGGAGTTCTAAGGTAGGGTTGGACTGTTGGTCGGTCTGGTAGTCGGTTAGCAGTTCCAATGTCTAACGACCCACATATCATCGACCGATCACCTTGTATACTTGATAATGAGATTACTTTTTATCACGTCTATTTTCCAGAGATCCACCTTTGCTATTTTCTAGATCAGTCAGGTAGGAGTTCTATAGTAGGGTTGGTCAGTTGGTAGGTCTGGTGGTCGGTTAATAGTTCCAACATCTGTTGACCCACATATCATCGTCCGATTGCATTGTAAACTTGATAATGAGATATATTTTTAATGCGTCTATTTTTGGAAGGTCGCCCTCTGCTATTTCTAGATAAGTCAGGTAGCAGTTCTATGAAAGGGTTAGTCGGTTGGTCTATTTGGTGGTCGGTTAATAGTTTCAATGTCTACCAACCCACATATCATCGACTGATTGCCCTGTAAACTTGATAATGAGATTATATTTTATCGCATCTATTTTTCAAAGGTTCCCCTTTGCTATAGCTAGATCAGTCTGGAAGGAGTTCTACAGTTTTTTCAAATGTTCCCCTTGGCTATTTTTAGATTAGTCGGGTAGTTGTTCCACAGTAGGGTTGGTCGGTTGGTAGGTCTTGTGGTCGGTTAATAGTTCCAATGTCTACCTACCCACATATCATCAATCGATCGCCCTATAAACTTGATAATGAGATTACAATTTATCGCATCTATTTTCCAAAGGTCCCTCTTTTCTATTTCTAGATCAGTCAGGTAGGAGTTTTAAAGTAGGGTTGGTTAGTTGATCGGTATGGTGGCCGATTAATAGTTCCAATGTCTACCGATCCATATATCATCGACCGATCGCCTTATAAACTTGATAATGAGATTACTTTTTATCACGTCAATTTCCCAAATGTCCCCTTTTGCAATTTCTAGATCAGTCGTGTGAGAGTTCTAGAGTAGGGTTGGTCAGTTAGTCGGTCAGGTGGTCGGTTAATAATTTCAAAGTCTACCGACCCACATATCATCGACCGATCACGCTGTAAAATTGATAATGAGATTACATTTTATGTCGTCTATTTTCAAAAGGTCCCCCTTTGCTTTTTTTAGATAAGTCGGGTAGGATTTCTACAGTTTTCCAAAGGTCCCCCTTTGCTATTTCTAGTTTAGTTGGGTAGGAGTTCCATAGTAGGGTTGGTCGGTTGGTCTGGTGGTCAGTTAATAGTTTCAATGTCTACCGACCTACATATCATCGATGGATTGCCCTGTAAACTTGATAATGAGATTACTTTTTATTGCATCTATTTTCCTAAGGTCCTCCTTCTACTATTTCTTGATCTATCGGGTAGGAGTTCTACAATAGGGTTGGTCAGTTGGTCGATCTATTAGTCGGTTAATAGTTCTAATGTCTACCGGCCCACATATCATCGACTGATCGCCTTTTAAACTTGATAATGAGATTACTTTTTATTACATCTATTTTCCAAAGGTCTTCCTTTGCTTTCTAGATCAGTCGGGTTGGAGTTCTACAGTAGGGTTGGTCGGTTGGTCGGTCTGCTAGTCAGTTAATAATTCCAAAGTCTAACGACCCACACATCATCGACCGATCGCCCTGTAAACTTTATAATGAGATTACTTTTTATCGCGTCTATTTTCCAAATGTCCCCTTTTGCTATTTCTGTATCTGTGAGGTAGGAGTTTACGGTAGGGTTGGTTGGTTAATGAGATTACATTTTTTCTCTTCTATTTTCCTAAGGTCCCCCTTTGTTGTTTCTAGATCAGTCGGGTAGGAGATTCACAGTAAGATCGATCTGTTGGTCGGTCAGGTGGTCGGTTAATAGTTACAACATCTATCGACCCACATAGCATTGTCCAATCACCCCGTATACTTGATAATGAGATTAATTTTTAACGCGTCTATTTTTTAAAGGTCCCCTTTTGCTATTTCTAGATCAATCGGGTAGAAGTTCCACAATAGGGTCGGTCGGTCAGTCATGTGGTCAGTAAATAATTCTAATATCTACCGATCCATATATCATCAACCAATCGCCCTTTAAAGTTGATAATGTGATTACATTTTATCACGTCTATTTTTCAAAGGTCCCTCTTTGTTATTTCTAGATCAGTTGAGTAGGAGTTCTACAATTTTCAAAGGTCCCCCTTTGCTATTCATAGATTAGTCGGGTAGGAGTTCAATAGTAGGGTTAGTCGGTTGGTGGGTCTGGTGGTCGATTAATAGTTCTATAGTCTATCGACCCACATATCATCGATTGTTCTCCCGGTAAACTTGATAATAAGATTACTTTTTATCGAGACTATTTTTCAAATGTCACCTTTTGCTATTTCTCGATCAGTCGGCTAGGAGTTCTACAATAGGGTTGGTCGATTAATAGTTCTAATGTATACCGACGCACATATTATCGATCAATCGCCCTGTAAACTTGATAATGAGATTATTATTCATTGCGTCTATTTTCCAAAGGTCCCCCTTTGCTATTTCTAGATCAGTCGGGTAGGAGTTCTTAGTAGTGTTGGTCAGTTAGTTGGTCTGGTAGTCGGTTAATAGTTTTAATATCTATCGACCCACATTTCATCGACCGATTGTGTTGTAAACTTGATAATGAGATTACTTTTTATCACATCTATTTTCCAAAAGTCTCCCTTTGTTATTATGTAGATCAGTTGGGTAGGAGTTCTTCAGTATGGTAGGTTGGATGGTCGGTCTGGTGGTCATTTAATAGTTCTAATATCTACCAACCCACGCCTGTTGCCTAGAATTGCCCACGAGTTGCCCACGCCCGTTGCCTAGGATTATTCTCACAGGTTGTCCATGCCCGTTGCCTAAGATTTTCCATGCCTATTTTCTAGAATTGTCCATGCTCGTTGCCTAAGATTGCCCACGGATTGCCCATGCCCGTTACCTAGAATTGCCCATGCCCATTGCCTACGATTGCCCACGGATTGCCCATGCATGTTGCCTAGGTTGCCCGTGCCCGTTGCCTATGATTGCCCATTGGTTGCCCACACCCGTTGCCTAGGATTGCCCACGGGTTACCCACGCCCGTTGCCTAGCATTGCCCTCGGGTATCCCACGCTCGTTGCCTAGGATTGCTCGGGGGATGCCTAGGATTGTCCACGCCCATTGCCTAGGATTTCCTACTGGTTGCCCACGCCCGTTACCTAGGATTGCCCATGGGTTACCTATGCTCGTTGCCTAGGATTGCCCACGGGTTGCCCACACTCGTAGTCTAGAATTTCCCACGGGTTGTCCACGCCGGTTGCCTAGGATTACCCACGCCCGTTGCCTAGGATTGCCCATGTCCGTTGTCTAGGACTGCCCATGCCAGTTGCCTAGGATTGCCCACAGGTTGCCCACGCCTATTGCCTAGGATAGCCCATGGGTTGCCCACGTCCGTAGCCTAGGATTGCCCACGGGTTGCGTACGCTTGTAGCTTAGGATTGCCCATGGGTTGCCCATGCCCATTGCTTAGAATTGCCCACGGGTAGCCTCGCTGACTGATATAGGAATAGCAAAGGGAGACCTTTAGAGAATTGATGCGTTAAAAATTTATCTAATTATCAAGTTTATAGGGCGATCATTTGATGATATGTGGGTCGATAGACGTTGAAACTTTTAACTAACCACCTGACCGACCAACCGACCGACCCTAGTGTGGAACTCCTACTAACTGATGTGGATATAGCAAAGGGGGACCTTTGAAAAATAAACACGATAAAATATAATCTCGTTAACTGACCAACCCTGTAGAACTCCTACCCGAATGATCTACAAATAGCAAAGGGGGACCTCTTGAAATACTGTAGAACTTCTACCCGACTAATCTTTAAATAGCAAATAAAGACCTTTGGAAAATAGACGCGATAAAATATAATTTAATTATCAAGATTACAGTGCGATTGGTTGATGATATGTGGGTTGATAGACATTGGTACCGTTAACCGACCACCATGCCGATCAACTGACTTACTCTACTATAGAACTACTACCCGATTGATCTAAGAATAGCAAAGAGGGACCTCTGGAAAATAGACGCGTTAAAAATTAATCTCATTATCAACTTTATAAGGCAATCGGTTGATTATATGTAGGTCGGTAGATATTGAAACTATTAACAAACCACCTGACTGACCAACCGAACGACCATATTGTGGAACTCCTAATCGACTGATTTAAAAATAGCAAAGGGGGATCTTTGAAAAATTGGCACGATAAAATGTAATCTCATTTCAAGTTTATAGTATGATTGGTCAATAGATATTGGAACTATTAATTGACCACCAGACCGACCAACCGACTAACCCTACTGTAGAACTTTAAACCGACTAATCTAAAAATAGCAAATAGAGACCTTTGTAAAATAGATGCGTTAAAAATTAATCTCATTATCGAGTTTACAGGGTAATCGGTCGATGATATGTAGGATGCTAGACATTAAAACTATTAACCAACCACCTGACCAACCGACTGACCGACCCTACAGTAGAACTTCAACCCAACTGATTTGGAAATAGTAAAGGGGAACCTATGGAAAATAGACGCGATAAAATAAAATCTCGTTAACTGACCAACCCTACTGTAGAACTCCTACCCGAGTGATCTAGAAATAGCAAATCGGAACCTTTGGAAAAATTGTAGAACTTCTACCCGACTGATTTAAAAATAGCAAATAAAGACCTTTGGAAAATATACGCGATAAAATAACCGACTGATCAATAAAATGCAAAGGGGACCTTCGGAAAATAGACGCGATAAAAAGTAAGATATTGGAACTATTAACCGACCATCAGACCGATCAAACGATAAATCTTACTATGGAACTCTTACCCGACCTATCTCGAGATAGCAAGGGGGGACCTTTGGAAAAACTGTAGAACTCCTACCCGACTGATCTAGATATAGCAAAGGGACCTTTAAAAAATAGAAGCGATAAAATGTAATCTTATTATCAAGTTACAGGGCGATTGGTTAACGTAACCCGTTAGGGTTCCATACGATTCTACTGCAGCGGAAGCAAAAGAGCAGAATCATATTACCTTTCACCAAGGTTGATATAGAGGATGATCAGAAGCAGCAGTAAACGACCTTCCAATCTTCTACTGTATTCCCAAGTCTGATCCTGATGTTGTGTGGGCAACAATCTTCAGGATCCTCTCAATCTGCTTTCCTCCCTCTCATCCACGTGTTTTTGGACGCAACATTAGGGTTCAGGATAAGATGAGGTGACTTATATACATGGGCTATAGCAGGGACCAGGAGGAGAAATTGGGATGGGCCTCCATTGGGCTTAAGTATCCATGCTTAGCCCAAAGCCTATACTTAAGTCCAATAATAATAATATAGTCCAGTAAAATATTATTACTGCACTGTCTTTCCAATTCCAAAATTACGTTTTGGGCTCCTTGTTATTATGAGCCCATTAGTCTCCCCATGTTTAAGATATACAATGTCCATTAATTAATTAAGTTACTGACAACTCTATTAATTAATATCTCATCCAAGAGTAGTACCACTCAACCTCATTATCATGCCGGAATAAATCCACCTGCAGGGTTTATATGATAATCCTTATGAGCCCCTCAAGGGGACATCATCAACCTATGACGGACACGGATTCCTTCTACAATCAATAGCACACCATAGATACAGCACTATTTCCTAACTCACCGAGTTTATTGATTTAATTACATGTAAATCTCACCCATTGATGAATCAAAGAAATACATACTACACTACATGTCGAGGTATTGTATAGGGATTAAGAGCACGAACTTCCATAATAACAGAGATCAAGTTCTTCTATATGTCAGTATAAGTTGAACGATCTCAGGCGGTCCTGTTCAGTACACACAAAGTGCACTAATGTGATTTTATAGCCAAGACAAGCTAATACCAAACCACACTACAACCATCCCGATAGAGAGTCCCCGTCTATCTCGGTTGTGAGCATCTATTTATATTTTATAAGAAAACTGATAATATGATCTTCCGCGTGTTGTCGCACAACATATTATCTACATTATAAAGTAAGTAGACTATTGCATCGTGCATATAAATAAATAATAAGATGCAATCATTTGATCATGATTCTCATTTCAAATAAATTGTTTAAACAAATATGTTCATATAAAAAGCTAGACTTTTAGTATACAATCCAACAAATATGTGGGTCAGTAAACATTAGAACTATTAATCGACCACCAGACCGACAAATCGACCATCTCTATTGTAGAATTGCTACCTGACTTATTTAGAAATAGCAGAATGAGACAATTAGCAAATAGATGCGTTAAAAGTTAATCTCATAATTAAGTTTACCTGATCGGTCGATGATATATTAGTCGGTAGACATTGGAACTATTAACGAACTACCTGACCGACCCTACTGTGGAACTCTTACCTGACTGATCTAAAAATTAAGAAGGGGGACCTTTGGAAAATAGACGCGTTAAAAATTAATCTCATTATAAAGTTTACATGGCGATCGGTCGATGATATGTGGGTCGGTAGACGATGGAACTATTAACCGACAACCTGACCAACTGACCGACCGACCCTACTATGAAACACCTACCCGACTGATCTAGAAATAGAGATGGGGGACTTTTAGAAAATAGGCGTGATAAAAAGTAATCTCGTTAACCAACAAACCCTACTATAGAACTCCTACCTGACTGATCTGAAAAAAGGAAAGGGGAGCCTTTAGAAAATAGACACGATAAAATGTAATCTCATTATAAAGCTTACAGTGCGATTGGTCGATGATTTGTTGGTCGATAGACATTGGAACTTTTAACCGACAACAAGACCAACAAATCCTACTGCAGAATTGCTACCTGACTGATATTGAAATTGCAGAGGTAGACCTTTGGAAAATTTACGCGTTAAAAATTTATCTAATTATCAAGTTTACAGGGCGATCGTTCGATGATATGTGGGCCAGTAGACGTTGAAACTTTTAACCAACCACCTGACCAACCAACCTACCGACCCTAGTGTGGAACTCCAACCCAACTGATCTGGAAATAGCAAAGGGGGACCTTCGGAAAATAGACGCGATAAAATTTAATCTCGTTAACCGACCAACCCTTCTATAGAACTCCTACCCGAGTGATCTACAAATAGCAAAGGGGGGAACTTTGGAAAAAATGTAGAACTTCTACCCGACTGATCTTAAAATAACAAATAAAGACCTTTGGGAGATAGACGCGATAAAATATAATTTCATTATCAAGTTTACAGTGCGATTGGTTGATCATATGTGGGTTGATAGACATTGGTACTAGTAACTGACCACCAGACCGACTAACCCACTAACCCTACTATAGAACTGTTGCTCGACTAATCTAAAAATAGCAAAGAGGGACCTCTGGAAAATAGACGCATTAAAATTAATCTCATTATCAAGTTTATAAGGTGATCGGTCGATGATATGTGGGTCGGTAGATATTGGAACTATTAAACGACCACCTGACCGACCAACCGACCAATCCTACCATTGAACTCCTACCTGACTGATCTAAAATGGCAAAGGGGGACATTTGGAAAATAGACACGTTAAAAGTTAATCTCATTATCAAGATTTCACAGGGCCATCGGTCAACGTTATGTGTGTCGGTATACGTTGGAATTATTAATCGACCACAAAATTGACCAACTCTACTTAAGAACTCCTACCTGACTGATCGATAAAACACAAAGGGGGGCCTTTAAAAAATAGACGTGACAAAAACTAATCTCATTATCAAGTTTACAGGGCGATCGATTGATGATATGTGGGTCGGTAGACGTTGAAAATATTAACCGACCATCAGACCAACCAACCGACCAATCCTACTATAGAACTCCTACCTGACTGATCTAAAAATACCAAAGGGGGACCTTAAGAAAAACTGTAGAACTCCTACCCGACTAATCTAGATATAGCAAAGGGAGACCTTGGAAAAATAGACACGATAAAATATAATCTTATTATCAAGTTACAGGGCGATCGATCGATGATATGTGGGTCAGTTGACATTGGAACTACTAACCGACCACCAGACCGACCAACCGACGAGCCCTACTACAGAATTGTTACTCGACTTATATAGAAATAGCAGATGGAGACATTTAGAAAATAGACGCATTAAAAGTTAATCTCATTATCAAGTTTACAGGGCGATCGGTCTATGATATGCAGGTCGCTGATGTTGGAATTATTAACCGACCACTTGACCGACCCTACTGTGGAACTCTTACCTGATTGTTCTAAAAATTTAGAAGGGGGACCTTCAGAAAATAGACGCGTTAAAAATTAATCTCATTATCAAGTTTACATAGCGATCGGCCGATGATATGTGGGTCTATAAACAATGGAACTATTAACCGACCACTTGATTGACCGACCAACCGACCTTACTGTGAAACACCTACCCGACTGATCTAGAAATGGAAATGGGGGATGTTCGAAAAATTAGTGCGATAAAAAGTAATCTCGTTAACCGACAAACCCTACTATAGAACTCTTATCCGACTGATTTGAAAATAGCAAAGGGGAACCTTTGGACACTAGATGCGACAAAATATAATCTCATTATAAAGTTTACAATGCGATTGGTCGATGATATGTGGGTCAATAGACATTGAAACTATTAACTGACCACCAGATCGACCAATCCTACTGCAGAATTACTACCCGACTGATATAGAAATAGGAGAGGAAGACCTTTGGAAATTTGACAAGTTAAAAATTAATCTAATAATCAAGTTTACAGGGCGATCGTTCGATTATATGTGGGTCGGTAGATGTTGGAACTTTTAACCGACCACCTACTAACCAACGGACGGAGCCTAATGTGGAACTCCTACCCGATTTAATCTAAAAATAGCAAAGAGAGACCTTAGAAAAATAGACGTGCTAAAAATTAATCTCATTATCAAGTTACAGGGCGATCGATCAATGATATGTGGGTCATTAGATGTTAGAACTATTAACCAACCACCTGACTGACCAACTGACTGACCCCACTATGGAACTCCTACTTGACTGATCAAGAAATAACAAAGGGCGACCTTTGGAAAATAGACGCGATAAAAATTAATCTCGTTAACTGGAAAATCTTACTATAGAATTCCTACCCGGCTGATCTAGAAAAAGCAAAGGGAGACCTTTGAAAAATGATGCGATAAAAAGTAATCTCATTATCAAGTTTACAGGGCGATCGGTCGATGATATGTGGGTCGGTAGAAGTTGGAACTATTAAATGACCGCCTGACCGACCGACTCTACTGTGGAACTTCTACCGGACTAATCTAAAAATAGCAAAGGGGGATCTTTGAAAAATAGATGCCTTAAAAATTAATCTCATTATAAAGATACAGGGCGATCGGTCGATGATATATGATTCGGTAGACGTTGGAACTATTAACCGACCACCTGACCATTGGAACCATTGGAAAATAGACGCGATAAAAGTAATCTCATTAACCGACCGACCCTACTGTATAACTCCTACCCGACTGATCTAGAAATAGCAAAGGGGGACCTTTGAAAAATAGACGCGATAAAAAGCAATCTCATTATCAAGTTTACAGGGCAATCAGTCGATGATATATGGTTGGTAGACATTAGAACTTTAAACTAACCACAAGACCGAACAACCGACCAATCCTACTATGGAACTCCTATTCGACTGTAATAGAAATAGCAAATGGAGACCTTTGGAAAAACCGTAGAACTCTTACCCGACTGATCTAGAAAAAGCAAAGGGAAACCTTTGAAGAATAGACACGATAAAATGTAATCTCATTATCAAGTTTACAAGGCAATCTGTCGATGATATGTGGGTCGGTAAGACATTGGAACTATTAACCGACCACCAGACCGACCAACCCTACAGTAGAACAGCTACCCGACTGATATAGAAATAGAAGTGGGAGACCTTTGGAAAATAGATACGTTAAAAATTAATCTCATTATCAAGTTTATAGGGTGATCGATCGATGATATGTTGGTCGGTAGACGTTGGAACTATTAACCTACCACCTAACTGACCCCTACTGTGGAAATCCTGCAGGACTGATCTAAAAATAGCAAGGGGGACATTTGAAAAATAGATGCATTTAAAATTAATCTCGTTATCAAATTTACAGGGCGATTGATCAATGATATGTGCATCGGTAGATGATGGAACTATTAACCGGCCACCTGATCGACCAACAGACTGACCCTACTATGGAATTCCTACTCGAATGATCTAGAAATAGCAAAGGGAGACCTTTTGAAAATAGACGCGTAAAAAGTAATCCCGTTAACCGACAAACCCTACTGTAGAACTCCTATACCACTGATCTAGAAATAGCAAAGTGAGACCTTTGGAAAATAGACGCGATAAAAAGTAATCTTAATATCAAGTTTACAAGGTGATCAGTTTATGATATGTGGGTTGGTAGATATTGGAACTATTCACCGACCACAAGACTAATCGACCAACCCTACTGTGGAACTCCTACCCGACTGATCTAGAAAAAGCAAACGAGGATTTTGGAAAAACTGTAGAACTCCAACTGGACTGATCTAGAAATAGCAATGGGAGATTGTTGAAAAATAGACGTGATTTAACATGTTTTCAAGGCGATCGGTGGATGATATGTGGATCGGTAGACATTGGAACTATTAACCGACCACCAGTCTGACCAACCGACCAACCTTACCATAGAATTGCTACTCGAATGATATAGAAATAGCAAAGGTAGACCTTTATAAAATAGACGTGTTAAAAATTAATCTCATTATAAAGTTTACAAGGTGATCGATCGATGACATATGGGTCGGTAGACGTTGGAACTATTAACCTACCACCTGACCAACCAACCGACCAGCCCTACTCTGGAACTCTTACCGAACTGATCTAAAAATAGCAAAGGGGGACCTTTGGAAAATAGACGCGTTAAAAATTAATCTCATCATCAAGAATTACAGGGCGATCGATCGATGATATGTGGGTCGATAGACATTGAAACTGTTAACCGAAGTGTTATAATAAAATATTAAATTTTATATGAGGTGTTATCATAAGAAAAAAAAAGTGTAACATTAAACTTTAGATAACAGGGGCAACAGCAACACCGAAAAAATTATTTATGATCTATAATAACATTTTTTATTTGTTAAGTACTCCCTCCGTCTCCTTTCAGATGTCACACTTTTTATTTTAGGTTGTCCCACAAAAGTTTGCACATTGCAAAAAAAACAAAAAGTAAAAAACAATCACCCTTCCCCATACACTTTATTTATAAAAAAATCATCTGTAACATACTTTATCATTTATTTATTATATAAAAATACCATTATACCCTTAAAAGTTATTACTTTCTTAATCTCCGTGCTGGAATTGGGGGTGCAATCTTTTGTGGATGAAGGGATTAATATTTTTGGGGTGTTATGTAATGTCAGTTATCTTGTAGTGAAGGTAGGGTCGGTCGGTTGATCGGTTAATAGTTCCAACATCTACCGTCCCACATATCATCGATCGATCGCCCTGTAAACTTGATAATAAGATTAATTTTTAATGTGTTTATTTTCCAAAGATCCCCTTTTGCTATTTCTAGATAAGACGGGTAGGAGTTCCACAGTAGGTTTGGTTGGTTGATAGGTCAGGTGGTCGGTTAATAATTCCAATGTTTACCGACCTATATATCATCGACTGATTGGATAGTAAACATGATAATGAGATTACTTTTTATCACGTCTATTTTTCAAAGGTCTCCCTTTGCTATTTCTAGATAAGTCGGGTAGGAGTTTTATAGTAGGGTTGGTTGGTTGGTCGATTGGTCGGTCTGGTAGTCGGTTAACAGTTCTAATGTCTACCGACCAATATGTCATAGACCGATCGCCCTGTAAACTTTATAATGAGATTACTTTTTATCGCATCTATTTTCCAAAGGTCCACCTTTGCTATTTCTAGATCAGTCGAATAGGAGTTCTATATTGGGTTTAGTTGGTTAACGAGATTACTTTTTAGTGCGTCTATTTTCCAAAGGTCCCCCATTACTGTTTCCAGATCAGTCGGGTAAGTGTTCCACTGTAAGGTCAGTCGGTTGATAGGTCAGGTGGTCATTTAATAGTTCCAACGACTACCGACCCACAAATAATCAACTGATCGCCTTATATACTTGATAATGAGATTAATTTTTAACGCATCAATTTTCCAAAGGTCTCTATTTGCTATTTTTAGATGAATCGGGTAGGAGTTCCACAGTACGATCGATCGGTTGATCAATCAGGTGGTCGATAATTAGTTCCAACCTCTACTGACCCATTTTTAAAGTGTCTATTTTTCAAATGTCTCTCTTTGCTATTTCTAGGTCAGTTAGGTAGGAGTTTTACAGTTTAATCAATGGTCCCCCATTGCTATTTCTAGATCAGTCGGGTAGGAGTTCCACAGTAGGGTTGGTCGGTTGGTCAGTCTGGTAGTCAGTTAATAGTTCTAATGTCTTTTGTCCCACATATCATCGAATGATCGCCTTGTAAACTTGATAATGAGGTCACTTTTTATCACGACTATTTTCCAAATGCCCCCCTTTGCTATTTCTCGATCAATCGGGTAGGAGTTCAACAGTAGGATTTTTTGGTTGGTCAATCTAATGGTCGATTGATATTTCCAATATCTACCGACCCACATATCAACGGCTGATTGCCTTGTAAACTTGATAATAAGATTATTTTTTATTGCGTCTATTTTCTAAAGGTCCCCTTTTGCTATTTATAAATCAGTCGGGTAGGAGTTCTACAGTAGGGTTGGTTGGTTGGTCGATTTGGTGGTTGGCTAATAGTTCCAATGTCTACCGACCCACATATCATCGAACGATCGCCCTATAAACTTGATAATGAGATTACATTTTATCGCGTCTATTTTGCAAAGGTCTCCCTTTGTTATTTCTAGATCAGTCGGTTATGAGTTCTACAGTTTTGCAAAGGTCTCCCTTTGCTATTTCTAGATCAGTCGGGTAGGAGTTCCACAATAGGGTTGGTTGATTGGTCGATCTGGTGGTCGTTTAAGAGTTCTAATATCTACCAACCCACATATCTTCGACTGATAGCCTTGTAAACCTAATAGTGATATTACTTTTTATCACGTCTATTTTCCCAAGGTACCCCTTTAGTATTTTTCGATCAGTCGGGTAGGAGTTCTACAATAGTGTTGTTCGGTTGTTCGATCTGGTGATCGGTTAATAGTTCCAATATCTACCGACCAATATATCATCGACCGATCTCCCTGTAAACTTGATAATGAGATTACTTTTTATCCCGTCTATTTTTCAAAGGTCCACCTTTGCTATTTCTAGATCAGTCGGGTAGGAGTTCTAGAGTAGGATTGGTCGGTTAATAGTTCCAACGTCTGCTGACCCACATATCATCGACTGATCATCCTATATACTTGATAATGGGATTATTTTTTAACGCTTCTATTTTCAAAAAGTATCCCTTTACAATTCTAGATTAGTCGAGTAGGAGTTTCACAGTTCGGTCAGTCGCTTGGTCAGTTAGGTGGTCGGTTAATAGTACAACCCTGTAAACGTGATAATGAGATTAGTTTTTAACGCGTCTATTTGCCAAAGGTCTCCCTCAACTATTTCTAGATCAGTTGGGTAGAAATTCTACAGCAGGGTTGATCATTTGGTCGGTCTGGTGGTCGTTTGATAGTTTTAATTTCTACTGTCCCACATATCAATGACCGATCACCCTATAAACTTGATAATGAGATTACATTTTATCGCGTCTATTTTTTAAAGGTCTCCCTTTGCTATTTTGATATCAGTCGGGTAGGAGTTCTATAGTTTTTCCAAAGGTCCCCTTTCGCTATTTCTAAATCAGTCGGGGAGAAATTACATAGTAGGATTGGTCGGTTGGTCGGTATGGTTGTCGGTTAATAGTTCTAATGTCTACCGACCCACATGTCATCAAATGATTGCCTTGTAGACTTGATAATGAGATTAGTTTTAATCACGTCTATTTCCAAAGGTTCTTCTTTGCTATTTCTCGATCAGTCAAGTAGGAGCTCTACTGTAGGGTTGCTCGGTTGGTCGATCTGGTGGTCGGTTAATAGTTCTAATATCTACCTACTCACATATCATCGAACGATCACCCTGTAAACTTGATAATGAGATTACTTTTATTGCTTCTATTATCCAAAGGTCACCCATTGCTATTTCTAGATCTATCGGGTAGGAGTTCTATAGTAGGGTTGGTCGGTCTGGTGGTCGGTTAATAGTTCCAATATCTATCGACCCACATATTATCGATTGATCACCTTGTAAACATGATAATGAGATTACTTTTTATCATGTCTATTTTCCAAAGGATCCCCTATGCTATTTCTAGATCAGTCGAGTAGGAGTTCTACAGTAGGGTTGGTCGGTTGGTAGGTATGGTGGTCGGTTTACAGTTCCAATGCCTACTGTCACACATATCATCGACCGATCGCCCTGTAAACTTGATAATGATATTACTTTTTATCGCGTCTATTTTCCAAAGGTCACCCATTGCTATTTCTAGATCTGTCGGGTAGGAGTTCTATAGTAGGGTTGGTCGGTCTGGTGGTCGGTTAATAGTTCCAATATCTACCAACCCACATATTATCGATTGATCACCTTGTAAACATGATAATGAGATTACTTTTTATCATGTCTATTTTCCAAAGAATCCCCTTTGCTATTTCTAGATCAGTCGAGTAGGAGTTCTACAGTAGGATTGGTCGGTTTGTAGGTATGGTGGTCGGTTTACAGTTCCAATGCCTACTGACCCACATATCATCGACCGATCGCCCTGAAAACTTGATAATGATATTACTTTTTATCGCGTCTATTTTCCAAAGGTCCTCCTTTGTTATTTCTAGATTAGTCGAATAGGAATTCTATAGTAGGGTTGGTCGAATAACGAGATTACTTTTTATCGCATCTATTTTCCAAACATCCCACTTTACTGTTACTAGATCAGTCGGGTACGTGTTCCATAATAAAGTCAGTCGGTTGGTCGGTAAGGTGGTCGGTTAATAGTTCTAACGTCTACCGATCCATATTTTATCGACCGATCGCCCTATATACTTGATAATGAGATTAATTTTTAACGCGTCTATTTTCCAAAGGTGTCAATTTGCTATTTCTAGATCAGTCGAGTAGGAGTTCCATAGTATGGTCGGTCGATTGGTCAGTCAGGTGGTCGGTTAATAGTTCCAACCTCTACAAACTTGCATATCATCGACCGATCGCCCTGTAAATATGATAATGAGATATATTTTTAACGCATCTATTTTTCAAAGGTCTCCCTCTGCAATTTGTGGATCAGTCGGGTAGCAATTTAACAATAGGGTTTATCGGTTTGGTGGTCGGTTAATAGTTCTAATGTCTACCGACCAACATATCATCGACTGATCGCCTTGTAAACTTGATAATGAGATTACTTTTTATTACATCTATTTTTCAAAGGTCTCCCTTTGGTATTTCTCATTCAGTCAGGTAGGATATTTACAATAGGGATGGTCGGTTGGTCGATCTGTTGGTTGGTTAATAGTTCCAATGTCTACCGACCCATATTTCATTGACCGATCGCCCTGTAAACTTGATAATGAGATTACTTTTTATTGTATCTATTTTCCAAAGGTCCTCCTTTACTATTTTTAAATCAGTCGAATAGTAGTTCTATAGTATGGTTGGTCGGTTAATGAGATTACTTTTTATCGCATCTATTTTCCAAAGGTCCCTCTTTGCTATTTCTAGATTAGTCGAGTAGGAGTTCCACAGTAAGGTAAGTCAGTTGGTCAGTAAGGTGGTCGATCAATTGTTCTGAAGTCTGTCGTCCCGTATATCATCGACCGATTGCCCAATATACTTGATAATGAGATTAACTTTTAATGTGCCTATTTTTCGAAGGTCTCCATTTGCTATTTCAAGATTAGTTGAGTAGGAGTTCCATAGTACGGTCGGTCAGTTGGTTGGTGAGGTGGTTGGTTAAAAGTTTCAGCCTCTACCGACCCGCATATCATCGACCGATCGCCTTGTAACGTAATAATGAGATTAACTTTTAACGCATCTATTTTCCAAAGATCTTCCTCTACTATTTCTAGATCAGTTGCAATTCTACTGTAGAGTTGGTCGGTTGGTCGGTATAGTGGTCGGTTAATATTTCCGATGTCTACCGTCCCACATATCATCGACCGATCGCCCTATATACTTGATAATGGGATTATATTTTATCGCATCTATTTTTCAAAGGCCTCCCTTTGCTATTTCAAGATTAGTCGGGAAGGAGTTCTACAGTTTTCCTAAGGTTCCCCTTTGCTATTTCTAAATCAGTCGTGTAGGAGTTCCACAATAGGATTGATCGATTGGTCAGTCTGGTGGTCAGTTAATAGTTCCAATATCTACCGACTCACATATCATCAACCAATCGCCTTGTGAACTTGATAATGAGATTACTTTTTATCACGCATATTTTCCAAAGGTCCCCATTTGCTATTTCTAGATCTGTCTGGTAGGAGTTCTACAGTAGGGTATGTTGGTTGGTCAGTCTAGTGGTCGGTTAATAGTTCCAATGCCTACCGACCTACTTATCTTCGACCGATCGCCCTGTAAACTTGATAATGATATTACTTTTTTTCGCATCTACAGTAGTATTGGTCGGTTAACGAGATTACTTTTTATCGCGTTTATTTTTCAAAGATCACCCTTTGCTATTTCTAGATTAGTTGGGTAGGAGTTCTATAGTAAGGTCAGTCGGTTGGTCGGTCTGGTAGTCGGTTTATAGTTCCAACATTTACCGACCCACATATCATCGACCGATCGCCCTATATACTTGGTAATGAGATTATTTTTTAACACGTCTATTTTCTAAAGGTCTCGCTTTACTATTTCTAGATCAGTCAAATAGGAGTTCCACGGTATGGTCAATCGGTTTGTTAGTTAGGTGGTTGGTTAATAATTCCAACCTCTAACGACAACATATCATCGACAATCGCCCTGTAAATGTGATGATGAGATTAATTTTTAACGTATCTATTTTCCAATTATCTCCCTCAGCCATTTCTAGATCAGTCGAGTAGCAATTCTACAGTAGGGTTCGTCATTCAGTCAGTCTGGTGGTTGGTTAATAGTTCCAATTTCTACAGAATCACATATCATCGATCGATCATCCTATAAACTTGATAATGAGATTATATTTTATCGCGCCTATTTTTTAAAGTTCTCTCTTTACTAATTCTAAATCAGTCGGGTAGGAGTTATACAATTTTTCCAAAGGTCCCTCTTTCCTATTTACAAATCTGTTGGCTAGGAGTTCCACAGTAGGGATGGTCGGTTGGTAGGTCTGGTGGTCGGTTAATAGTTTCAATATCTACCGACACACTTATCATCGATTGGTAGCCCTACAAACTAACAGTGAGATTACATTTTATCGCATCTATATTTTAAAGGTGTTGCAATTTCTAGGTCAGTCGGGTAAGAGTTGTACAGTTTTCCAAAGGTCTCCCTTTACTATTCTAGATAAGTAGAGTTGGAGTTCCACAGCAAGGTTGGTCGGTTGGTCGATCTGGTGATCGGTTAATAGTTTCAATGTCTACCGACCTACATATCATCAACCAATCACCTAGTAAACTTGATAGTGATATTACTTTTTATCACGTCTATTTTCTAAAGGTCCCTCTTTGCTATTTCTCGATCAGTCGGGTAGGAGTCTAAGTAGGGTTAGTTAGTTGGTTGGTCAGTCTGGTGGTTGGTTAATAATTCTAATATTTACCGACCCACATATCATCGACCGATCGCCTTATAAATATGATAATGAGATTATATTTTATTGGGTCTATTTTTCAAAGGTCTCCCTTTGCTATTTCTAGTTTAATCGGGTAGGAGTTCTACAGTTTATCCAAAGGTCACCCTTTGCTATTTCTAGATCAGTCGGGTTGGAGTTCCACAGTAGGGTTGGTTGTTTGGTTGGTCTGGTGGTCGGTTAATAGATCCAATGTCTACCGACCCACATATCATTGATCGATCGCCATGAAACTTGATAGTGAGATACTTTTTATCACGTCTATTTTTCAAAGGTCCCCTTAGCTATTTCTCGATCAGTCGGGAAGGAGTTCTACAATAGGGTTTATCGATTAGTCGATCTGATGGTTGGTTAATAGTTCCAATGTCTACCGACCCACATATCATCAATCGATCGCGTAGTAAACTTAATAGTGATATTACTTTTTATCACGTCTATTTTCAGAAGGTCCCCCTTTGCTATTTCTCGATCAGTCGGGTAGGAGTTCTACAGTAGGGTTTGTCGGTTGGTCGGTCTGGTGGTCAGTTAACAACAGTTATAATATCTAACGACCCACATATCATCGACCGGTCACCCTGTAAATATGATAATGAGATTACATTTTATCGCGTCTATTTTTCAAAGGTCTCCCTTTGTTATTTCTAGATTAGTCGGGTAGGAGTTCTACAGTTTATCCAAAGGTCACCCTTTAATATTTTCTAGATTAGTCGGATTGGAGTTCCACAGTAGGGTTGGTCGATTGGTAGGTCTGGTGGTCAGTGAATAGATCAAATGTCTACCGATCTACAAATCATTTATCGATCGCCTTGAAACTTGATAGTGAGATTATTTTTTATCACGTCTATTTTCCAAAGGTCTCTTTGCTATTTCTCATTCAGTCGGGAAGAAGTTCTACAGTAGGGTTGATCAATTGGTCGATCTGATGGTTGGTTAATAGTTCCAATATCTACCAACGAACATATCATCTACCGATTCCCTGTAAACTTGATAATAAGAATACTTTTTATTGCGCCTGTTTTCCAAAGGTCACTGACCCGTTGCTATTTCTAGATCTATCGGGTAGGAGTACAGTAGGGTTGGTCGGTCTGTTGGTCGATTAATAGTTCCAATGTCTACCTACCCATATATCATCGACCGATCGCATTGTAAACTTGATAAAGAGATTACTTTTTATCACGTATATTTTCCCAAGGCCCCCATTTGCTTTTTCTAGATCAGTCGGGTAGGAGTTCTACAGTAGTGTTGATTGGTTGGTCGGTCAAGTGGTCGGTTAACAGTTCCAATGCCTACCGACCCACATATCATCGACAGATCGCCCTGTAAACTTGATAATGAGATTTCTTTTTATCCCATATATTTTCCAAATGCCCTCCTTGCTATTTCTATTTATTTGTCCTCCTTTATCATGATACACATTTCCTACTTCATGATGCTGAATTCCTTCCTCATGATACATATTTCCTTTATCATGATGCTTGTTTCCTACATCATGATACATGTACCCTTTATTGTGATACTCATTTCCTCCTTCATGAAACTCATTTCATTCATCATGATGCATATTTCCTTCATAATGATGCTAATTTCATACATCATGATGCAAACATCATCATGATTCTCATTTCCATCATCATAATGCATATTTTCTTCATCAAGATGCTCATTTCCTTTAGCATGATGTTTATTTTCATCATCATCATGCATTAATCCCTTAACATGATGCTTATTTCCTTCATCATGATACAGAAATCCTTCATCCTGATGCGCATTTCCGTCATCATGATGCATGTTTTATTAAACATGATGCTCATTTTATACATCATGATGCTCATTTCCTTCATCATGATGCATATTTTCCTTCATCATGATGCACATTTCCTACGTCACGAAGAATATTTTCATCATAATGATGCTCATTTCCTTCATCATGATGCTCATTTCTTACATTAGGATTCCTATTTCCATCTTCATGATGCTCATTTTCTTCCTCATGATGCTCATTTCTTTCGTCTTGATGATCATTTCCTTCATCATTATGGTCATTTCCTTCACTATGATCATAATTTCCTTCATCATTATCAGTATTTTCTTCATCATGATGCTTATTTCCTACACTATGATGTTCACTTTCTTCATCATGATGCACGTTTCTTTCATCACAATGCGTATTTCCTTCATCATGATACACAATTCCTACATCATGATTCTCATTTCTTCATCATGATTCATATTTCCTTTATCATGATGATGCTCATTTCCTTCACCATAATGCTCATTTCCTTCATCATGATATATATTTCCTTATGATGTAGATTTGCTACCCGAATGATATAGAAATAGCAAAGGTAGACCTTTAAAAAATAGACGCGTTAAAAATTAATCTCATTATCAAGTTTACAGTGTGATCAGTCAATGATATACGGGTCGGTAGACGTTGGAACTATTAACCTACAACCTGACCGACCAACCGACCAACCCTACTCTGGAACTCTTACCGGACTGATCTAAAAATAGCAAAGGGGGACCTTTGGAAAATAGACGTATTAAAAATTAATCTCTTTATCAAGAATTACAGGGCAATCGGTTGATGATATGTGAATCAGTAGACGTTGGAACTGTTAATCGAAGTGTTATAATGAAATGTTAAATTTTATATGAGGTGTTATCAAAAGGAAAAAAAATGTAACATTAAACTTTAGATAACAGGGGCAACGACAATACTGAAAAAATTATTTGTGATTTATAATAATATTTTTTAATTGTTAAGTACTCCTTCCGTCTCCTTTCAGATGACACACTTTCTATTTTAGGCTGTCCCACAAAAGTTTGCATATTTCAAAAAAATAAAAAGTAAAAAACAACCACCCTTCCCCATACACTTTATTTACAAAAAAATCATCTCTACCTAACATACTTTATCATTTATTTATTACATAAAAATACCATTATACCCCTAAAAGTTATTACTTTCTTAATCTTTGTGTCAAAATTGGAGGTGCAATCTTTTGTGGGATGGAGGGAGTAATATTTTTGGGGTGTTATGTAATGTCAGTTATCTTGTAGTGTCAGTAGGGTCGGTCGGTTAGTTAATAGTTCCAACATCTACCGACCCAATATATCATCGATCGATCACCCTGTAAACTTAATAATGAGATTAATTTTTAACGCGTTTAATTTTCAAATATCCCCTTTTGCTATTTCTAGATAAGTTGGGTAGGAGTTCCACAGTAGGTTCGGTCGGTTGATAGGTCAGGTGATCGATTAATAGTTCCAATGTTTACCGACCTATATATTATCGATCGATTGCATAGTAAACATGATAATGAGATTACTTTTTATCACGTCTATTTTTTAAAGGTCCCCCTTTGCTATTTCTAGATAAGTAAGGTAGGAGTTTTATAGTATGGTTGGTTGGTTGGTCAGTTTGGTGGTCGGTTAACAGTTCCAATGTCTACCGACCCACATATCATAGACCGATCGCCCTGTAAACTTGATATTGAGATTATTTTTTATCGCGTCTATTTTCCAAAGGTCCACCTTTGCTATTTCTAGATCAGTCGAATAGGAGTTTTACAGTGGGGTTGGTTGGTTAACGAGATTACTTTTTATCGCGTCTATTTTCCAAAGGTCCCCTTTTACTATTTCCAGATCAGTCGGGTAGGAGTTCTACAGTAAGGTCAGTCGGTTGGTAGGTCAAGTGGTTGTTTAATAGTTCCAACACTATCGACCCACAAATAATCGACCGATCGCCTTATATACTTGATAATGAGACCTTTTCCAAAGGTCTCAATTTGCCATTTCTAGATCAGTCAGGTAGGAGTTCCACAGTACTGTCTGTCGATTGGTCAGTCAGGTGATCGGTAATTAGTTCCAACCTCTACTGACCCACATATCATCGACCGATCGCCCTGTAAATGTGATAATGGGATTTATTTTTAACGCGTCTATTTTTCAAAGGTCTCCTTCTTCTATATCTAGATCAATCAGGTAGCAATTTTACAGTAAGGTTTTTTGGTTTGTCGATCAGGTGGTCGATTAATAGTTCTAATGTCTACCGATCCACATATAATTGACCGATCGTCCTATAAACTTGATAATGAGATTATATTTTATCGTGTCTATCTTTCAAAGGTTTCTCTTTGCTATTTCTAGGTCAGTTAGGTAGGAGTTTTACAGTTTAACAAAAGGTCCCTCATTGCTATTTCTAGATCAGTCGGGTAGGAATTTCACAGTAGGGTTGGTCGGTTGGTCAGTTAATAGTTCTAATGTCTTTCGAACCACATATCATCGAATGATCACCTTATAAACTTGATAATGAGATCACTTTTTATCACGACTATTTTCCAAAGGTCCCCTTTGCTATTTCTTGATCAATCTGGTAGGAGTTCAATAATAGGGTTTTTTGGTTAGTTGATCTAATGGTCGGTTAATAGTTCCAATATCTACCAACCCATATATCATCGACTGATTGCCCTGTAAACTTGATAATGAGATTACTTTTTATTGCGTCTATTTTCTAAAGGTCCCCCTTTGCTATTTATAAATCAGTCAGGTAGGAGTTTTACAGTAAGATTGGTCGGTTGGTCGGTTTGGTGGTTGGTTAATAGTTCCAATGTCTACTGACCCACATATCATTGACTGATCACCCTTAAAAAATTGATAATGAGATTACTTTTTTATCGCGTCGATTTTAAAAAGGTCCTCCTTTGCTATTTCTAAATCAGCCGAGTAGGATATCTAAAGTTGGGTTGGTCGGTTGGTCGATCTGGTGGTTGGTTAATAGTTCTAATGTCTAACGACCCACATTTCATCGATCGATCGCCCTGTAAACTTGAAAATGAGATTACTTTTTATCGCTTCTATTTTCCAAAGGTCCTCCTTTACTATTCTAGATCAGTCGAACAGGAGTTCTACAGTATGGTTGGTCAGTTTAACAAGATTACTTTTATCGCATCTATTTTCCAAAGGTCCTCCTTTGCTGTTGTATATTAGTCGGGTAGGAGTTCCATAGTAAGGAAAGTTGGCTGGTCGGTCAGATGATCGGTTAATAGTTCTGACGTCTGTCATCCCACATATCATAGACCGATGACTCAATATACTTGATAATGAGATTAATTTTTAATGCATCAATTTTTCAAAGGTCTCCATTTGCTATATCTAGATCAGTCGAGTAGGAGTTCCAAAGTACGGCTGGTTAGTTAGTCGATGAGGTGGTCGGTTAAAAGTTCTAATCTTTATCGACTTGCATATCATCGACCGATCGCCCTGTAATGTAATAATGAGATTAATTTTTAATGCCCTATTTTCCAAAGGTCTCCCTCTACTATTTCTAGATCAGTTGGGTTGCAATTCTATAGTAGAATTGGTCGGTTGGTCAGTTTAGTGGTTGGTTAGTAGATCCAATGTCTACCGTCCCACATATCATCGAACGATTCCCCTATAAACTTGATAATGAGATTATATTTTATCGCATCTATTTTGCAAAGGTCTCCCTTTGTTATTTCTAGATCAGTCGGGTAGGAGTTCTACAGTTTTTCAAAGGCCCCTCTTTGTTATTTCTAGATCAGTCGGGTAGGAGTTCCACAATAGGGTTGGTCAATTGGTTGGTCTGGTTGTCGTTTAAGAGTTCCAATGTCTATCGACTCACATATCTTCGACCGATCGCCTTGTAAACCTAATAGTGAGATTACTTTTTCTTAGGTCTATTTTCCAAAGGTCCCCCTTTGGAATTTCTTGATCAGTCAGACCTTTGGAATTTCTTGATCAGTCAGGTAGGAGTTCTACAGTAGTGTTGTTCGGTTGGTCGATCTGGTGGTTGATTAATAGTTCCAATGTCTATCGACCAACAAATCATCGACCAATCTCCCTGTAAACTTGATAATGAGATTTCTTTTTATCGCGTCTATTTTCCAAAGGTCCACCTTTGCTATTTTTAGATCAGTCGGGTTGGAGTTCTAGAGTAGGATTGGTCGGTTAATAGTTTCAACGTCTACCGACCCACATATCATCGATCGATCGCCCTATATACTAGATAATGGGATTATTTTTTAACGCATCTAATTTTGATAATAAGATTAGTTTTTAACGCGTCTACTTACCAAAGGTCTCTCTCAACTATTTTTAGATCATTTGGGTAGCAATTCTACAGCAGGGTTGGTCGTTTGGTCGGTCTGGTGGTCGTTTAATAGTTCTAATTTCTACTGTCTCACATATTATTGACCGATCGCCCTGTAAACTTGATAATGAGATTACATTTTATCGCGATTATTTTTTAAAGGTCTCCCTTTGGTATTTCGAGATCAGTCGGGAAGGAGTTCTACAGTTTTTCCAAAGGTCTCCCTTTGCTATTTCCAGATCAATCGGGTAGAAGTTCCATAGTAGGGTTGGTCGGTTGGTCGATTGGTCGGTATAGTTTTCGGTTAATAGTTCTAATATCTACAACCTACATGTCATCAACCAATTGCCTTGTAGACTTGATAATGAGATTACTTTTAATCACTTCTATTTTCAAAGGTTCTCCTTTGCTATTTCTCTTTCAGTTGAGTAGGTGTTCTATTGTAGGGTTGCTCGGTTGGTCGATTTAGTGGTCGGTTAATAGTTTCAATATCTACCGACCCACATATCATCGACCGATCTTCCTATAAACTTGATAATGAGATTACTTTTTATCGCTTCTGTTTTCCAAAGGTCACCCATTGCTATTTCCAGATCTGTCGGGTAGGAGTTCTATAGTAGGGTTGGTCGGTCTGGTGGTCGGTTAATAGTTCCAATATCTACCGATATCATCGACTAATCGCCTTATAAACATGATAATGAGATTACTTTTTATCATGCCTATTTTTCAAAGGACCCCCTTTGCTATTTCTTGATCAGTCGGGTAGGAGTTCTACAATAGGTGTGTCGGTTGGTAGGTATGGTGGTCGGTTAACAGTTCCAATGCCTACTGACCCAAATATCATCGATCGATTGTCCTGTAAACTTGATAATGATATTACTTTTTATCGCGTCTATTTTCCAAAGGTCCTCCTTTGCTATTTCTAGATCAGTTGAATAGGAATTCTACAGTGGGGTTGTTCAGTTAATGAGATTACTTTTTATCGCATCTATTTTTCAAACGTCCCAGTTTGCTATTTCTAGATCAGTCGGGTAGGTGTTCCATAGTAAGGTCAGTCGGTTGGTCGATTAATAGTTCCAACATCTATCGACCCACATTTCATCGACTGATCGCCCTATATACTTGATAATGAGATTAATTTTTAACTCGTCTATTTTTCAAAGGTGTCCATTTGCTATTTCTAGATCAGTCGGGTAGGAGTTCCACAGTACGATCGGTCGGTTGGTCAGTTAGGTGGTCGGTTAATCATTCCAACCTCTACCAACTTGCATATCATAGACCGATCGCCCTGTAGACGTGATAATGAGATATATTTTTAACACATCTATTTTTCAAAGGTCTCCCTCTGCTATTTGTGGATCAATCGAGTAGCAATTCTACAGTAGGGTTTATCGGTTTGGTGGTCGGTTAATAGTTCTAATGTCTACCGACCAACATATCATCGATCGATCGCCTTGTAAACTTGATAATGAGATTACTTTTTATTACGTCTATTTTCTAAAGGTCTCCCTTTGGTATTACTCGTTCAGTCGGGTAGGATATTTACAGTAGGGATGGTCGGTTGGTCGATCTGGTGGTTGGTTAATAGTTCCAATGTCTACCGACCCACATTTGATCGACCGATCGCCCTGTAAACTTGATAGTGAGATTACTTTTTATTGCATCTATTTTCCAAGGATCCTCCTTTACTATTTCTAAATCAGTCGAATAGGAGTTCTATAGTATGGTTGGTCGGTTAACGAGATTACTTTTTATCGCATCTATTTTCCAAAGGTCCCCCTTTGCAGTTTCTAGATTAGTCGGGTAGGAGTTCCAAAGTAAGGTAAGTCAGTTGGTCAGTCAGCTGGTCGGTCAATAGTTCTGACGTCTGTCTCCCATATATCATCAACCGATCGCCCAATATACTTGCTAATGAGATTAGTTTTTAACGCGCCTATTTTTCGAAGGTCTCCATTTGCTATTTCTAAATCAGTCGAGTAGGAGTTCCATAGTACGGTCGGTCAGTTGGTTGGTGAGGTGGTCGGTTAAAAGTTCCAACCTCTACCGACCAGTATATCATCGACCGATCGTCTTGTAACGTAATAATGAAATTAACTTTTAACGCGTCTATTTTTTAAAGGTCTCCCTCTACTATTTCTAGATCGGTTGCAATTCTACTGTAGAGTAGGTCGGTTGGTCGGTCTAGTGGTCGGTTAATAGTTTCAATGTCTACCGTCCCATATATCATCGACCGATCGCCCTATATACTTGATAATGAGATTACATTTTATCGCGTCTATTTTTCAAAGGTCTCCCTTTGCGCTTTCTAGATCAGTCGGGAAGGATTTCTACAGTTTTTCTAAGGTCCCCCTTTGCTATTTCTAAATTAGTCGGGTAGGAATTCCACAATAGGGTTGGTCAGTTGGTCGGTCTGGTAGTGGGTTAATAGTTCCAATGTCAACCGACTCACATATCATCGAACGATCGCCTTGTGAACTTGATAATGAGATTACTTTTTATCACGTATATTTTTCAAAGGTCCCTCTTTGCTATTTCTAGATCTGTCGGGTAGGAGTTCTATAGTAGGGTATGTTGGTTGGTCAGTCTAGTGATCGGTTAATAGTTCCAATGCCTATCCACCCACATATCTTCGACCGATCGCCCTGTAAACTTGATAATGATATTACTTTTTTTCGCATCTACAGTAGTGTTGGTCGATTAACGAGATTATTTTTTATTGAGTCTATTTTCCAAAGGTCACCCTTTGCTGTTTCTAGATTAGTTGGGTAGGAATTCTATAGTAAGGTCAGTCGGTTGGTCGGTCAGGTGGTTGGTTTATAGTTCCAACATTTACCGACTAACATATCATCGATTGATAGCCCTATATACTTGGTAATGAGATTATTTTTTAATGCGTCTATTTTCTAAAGGTGTCCTTTTACTATTTCTAGATCAGTCATGTAGGAGTTCCACAATTCGGTCAGTCGGTTGGTCAGTTAGGTGGTCGGTATATAATTCCAACCTCTAACGACCCACATATCATCGACTGATCGCCCTGTAAATGTGATAATGAGATTAATTTTTAATGCATCTATTTTCCAAATGTGTCCCTCAGCCATTTCTAGATCAGTCAGGTAGTAATTCTACAGTAGGGCTAGTCATTCAGTCGGTCTGGTAGACGGTTAATAATTCCAATTTCTACCGAACCACATATCATCGACCGATCATCCTATAAACTTGATAATGAGATTATATTTTATCGTGCCTATTTTATAAAGTTCTCTCTTTGCTAATTCTAAATGAGTGGTGTAGGAATTATACAGTTTTTTCAAAGGTCCCTCTTTGCTATTTACAAATCTGTTGCGTAGGAGTTCCACAGTAGGGATGGATGGTTGGTCGGTCTGGTGGTCGGTTAATAGTGCCAATGTCTACCGACCCACATATCATTGATTGGTCGCCCTATAAACTAACCGTGAGATTATATTTTATCGCGTCTATTTTTCAAAGGTTTTGCAATTTCTAGATCAGTCGGGTAGGAGTTGTACAGTTTTTCAAAGGTCTCCCTTTACTATTTCTAGATAAGTCGAGTACGAGTTCCACAACAAGGTTGGTCGGTTGGTTGATCTGGTGATCGGTTAATAGTTTCAATGTCTACTGACCCACATATCATCGACCAATCGCCTAGTAAACTTGATAGTGATATTACTTTATATCACGTCTATTTTCCAAAGGTCCCCCTTTGCTATTTCTCGATCATTCGGGTAGGAGTCTATAGTAGGGTTAGTTGGTTGGTTGGTCTGGTGGTCGGTTAATAATTTCAATATCTACCGACCCACATATCATCGACTGATCGCCCTATAAACATGATAATGAGATTACATTTTATCGGGTCTATTCTTCAAAGGTCTTCCTTTGCTATTTCTAGTTTAGTCGGGTAGGAGTTCTACAGTTTATCCAAAGGTCACCCTTTGCTATTTCTAGATCAGTCGGGTTGGAGTTTCATATTAGGGTTGGTTGGTTGGTTGGTTGGTCTGGTGGTCGGTTAATAGATCCAATGTCTACCGACCCACATATCATTGATCGATCGCCTTGAAACTTGATAGTGAGATTACTTTTTATCACGTCTATTTTTCAAAGGTCCCCTTTGCTATTTCTCGATCAGTCGGTAAGTAATTCTACAATAGGGTTGATAGATTGATCGATCTGATGGTCGGTTAATAGTTCCAATATCTACCGACCCACATATCATCGATTGATCGCCTAGTAAACTTTACAGTGATATTACTTTTTATCACGTCTATTTTCAGAAGGCCCCCCTTTGCTAATTCTAGATCAGTCGGTAGGAGTTCTACAGTAGGGTTAGTCAGTTGGTCGATCCGGTGGTCAGTTAACAGTTCCAATGTCTAACAACACACATACATAGATCGGTCGCCCTGTAAACATGATAATGAGATTATATTTTATCACATCTATTTTTCAAAAGGTCTCCCTTTGCTATTTCTAGATTAGTCGGCTAGGAATTCTACAGTTTATCCAAAGGTCACCCTATGATATTTCTAGATCAGTTGGGTTGGAGTTCCATAGTAGGGTTGGTCGGATGGTAAGTCTGGTGGTTGGTGAATAGATCCAATGTCTACCAACCTACACATCATTGATCGATCGCCTTGAAACTTGATAGTGAGATTACTTTTTATCACATCTATTTTCCAAAGGTCCCCTTTGCTATTTCTCGATCAGTCAGGAAGGAGTTCTACAGTAGGGTTGAACAATTGGTTGATCTGATGGTCGGTTAATAGTTCTAATGTCTACCGATGAACATATCATCGATCGATTGCCCTGTAAACTTGATAATGAGAATACTTTTTGTCGCGACTATTTTCCAAAGGTCACTCACCCATTGCTATTTCTAGATCTATAGGGTAGGAGTTCTACAGCAGGGTTGGTCGGTCTGTTGGTCGGTAAATAGTTCCAATGTCTACCGACCCACATATCATCGACCGATCGCCCTGTAAACTTGATAATGAGATTACTTTTTATCACGTATATTTTCCCAAGGCCCCCATTTGTTTTTTATAGATCAGTCGGGTAGGAGTTCTACAGTAGGGTTGGTTGGTTGGTCGGTCTAGTGGTTGGTTAACAGTTCCAATCATGATACACATTTCCTACTTCATGATGCTGCATTCCTTCCTCATGATACATATTTCCTTCATCATGATACTTGTTTCCTACATCATGATACATGTACCCTTTATTGTGATACTAATTACCTACATCATGAAACTCATTTCATTCATCATGATGCATATTTCCTTCATAATGATGCTAATTTCATACATCACAATACAAACATCATCATTATGCTCATTTCCATCATCATAATGCATATTTTCTTCATTAAGATACTCATTTCCTTCATCATGATGTTTATTTTCATCATCATCATGCATTAATCCCTTAACATGATGCTTATTTCCTTCATCATGATACATAAATCCTTCATCCTGATGCGCATTTCCGTCATCATGATGCATGTTTTATTAAACATGATGCTCATTTCATACATCATGACGCTCAATTCCTTCATCATGATGCATATTTTCCTTCATCATGATGCACATTTCCTACGTCACGATGAATATTTCCATCATAATGATGCTCATTTCCTTCATCATGATGCTCATTTCTTACATAACGATTCCAATTTCCATCTTCATGATGCTCATTTCCTTCATCATGATGCTCATTTCTTTCATCTTGATGATCATTTCCTTCATTATTATGGTCATTTCCTTCACTATGATGCTAATTTTCTTAATCATTATCCGTATTTCTATCATCATGATGCTTATTTCCTACACTATGATGCTCATTTTCTTCATCATGATGTACGTTTCTTTCATCATAATGCATATTTCCTTCATCATGATGCCCAATTCCTACATCATGATGCTCATTTCTTCATCATGATTCATATTTCCTTTATCATGATGCTCATTTCCTTCATCATAATTCTCATTTCCTTCATCATGATATATATTTCCTTCATCAAGATGATCATTTCCTACGTAATTATGGTCATTTCTTAATCATGATGCTAATTTCATTAATCTTAATGCATATTTCAGACATCATGATGCTCATTTCCTACATAATTATACATATTTCCTTCATCATGCTGATCATTTTCTTCGTCGTGATGCTCATTTCCTACATCATTATAATCATTTCCTTCATCATGATGCATGTCTTCTTCATCATGATGCTAATATACTTCATCATGATGCGTATTTTCTTCATCATGATACTCATTTCCTACATAATAATGCTCATTTCATTCATAATTATGTTCATTTTCTACATCACGATGCTCATTTTCTACATCGTGATGCATATTTCCTTCATAATTATGCTCATTTCCGTCTTCATGATGCAAATTTCTTCATAATGATGCTCATTTTCAACGTCATGATGGATGAATCCTTCATCATGATGCTCATTTCGTTCATCAATATGCGTATTTCATACATCATGATGCTCATTTCCTTTATCATGATGATTAATTCCGACGTCATTATGGTCATTTCCTTCATCATATGCTCATTCCATTCATCATGATGCATATTTCCTTAATCATGACGCTCATTTCCTACATGATGATGCTTATTTCCTTCATCATGATGCATATTTCCTTCATCATGATTCATATTTCCTTTATCAAGATACTCATATCCTTCATCATGATGTATATTTCCTTCATCGTGATTATCATTTCCTAAGTCATTATAGTCATTTCCTTAGTCATGATGCTCATTTCATTCATCATTATGCATATTTCCTTCAACATGATGATCATTTCCTTCATTTTGATGCTCAATTCCGACATCATCATGCTCATTTTCTTCATCATTATGCATGTTTTATTCATCATGATGCTCATTTCATTCATCATGACACTAATTTTCTTTATCATGATGCATATTTCATTCATCATGATACTCATTTTCTTCATCATGATGCTCATTTCAATCATCCTGATGCTCATTTCGATCATCATGATGCATATTTCCTTATTCATGATTCTCTTTCCTATGTCATGATGCTTATTTCCTTCATCATGATGCAGAAATCCTTCATCACAATGCCTATTTCCTTCATCATGATGCTCATTTACCACATCATGATGCTCATTTCCATAATCATGTGGATCATTTCCAACATCATGATGCTCATTTAATTCAAAATGATTCATATTTCCTTCATAATGATGCTCATTTCCTACATATGCTGCATATTTCCTTCATCATTATGCTCATTTCCAACGTCATGATGATCATTTCCTTCATCATGATGCAAATTTTCATCATAATGATGCTCATTTCAATTATCATGATGCATAAATCCTTCATCATGATGCTCATTTCGTTCATCAATATGCATATTTCGTTTATCATGATGCTCATTTCCTATATCATGATGCTCATTTCCTTCATCATGATGATTAATTCCGACGTCATTATGATCACTTCCTTCATCACGATGCTCATTTCATTCATCAAGATGCATATTTCCTTCATCATGTTGCTCATTTCCTTCATGATAATGCTCATTTCTTTCGTCATGATGCATATTTTCTTAATCATGGTGCTCATTTCCTTCATTATGATGTTCATTTCCTTCATTATGATGTATATTTTCTTCATCATGATGCTCATTCCCTATATCATACTGTGTATTTCTTTCATCATTTTGCTCATATCCAACATCATGATGCTCATTTCTTTCAGATCATTATGCAAATTTTCATTATAATGATACTCATTTCCATCATCACGATATATTAAATCCTTCATTATGATGATCATTTCGTTCGTTGTTTGCATATTTTCTTTATCATGACGCTCATTTCCTTCATCATGATGGTTAATTCCAACGTCATTATGGTCATTTCCTTCATCATGATGTTCATTTCATTCGTCATGATACATATTTCCTTCATCATGATGCTCATTTCCTACATCATGATGCTCATTTCCTACATCAAGACGCTCATTTCCTACATCATGATGCCTATTTCCATCATCATGATGCATAAATCCTTCATCAAGAAGCCTATTTCCTTCATCATAATGCTCATTTCTATCATCATGATGCTTGTTTTCTTCATCATGATGCTCATTTCCTACGTCATGATGCCCATTTCCTTCATCATGACGCTCGTTTCTTTCATCATGATGCTCATTTCTTTCATCATAATGCTCGTTTCCTTCATCACGATGCTCATTTCCTTAGTCATGATGCAAATTTCCTTTATCATGATGCTTATTTCCTTCATCTTGATGATCATTTCCTATATCATTATGCTCATTTCCTACATCATTATGCTCATTTCTTTAATCATGATGCATATTTCCTTCATCATGATGTTAATTTCTTACATAATTATGGTCATTTCCTTCATTATGATGCTCATTTCCTTTATCATTATGCGTATTTCTTTCATCATAATGCTCATTTCCTACATTATAATGCTCATTTCCTTCATCACGATCCGTATCTCTTTCATCATATTGCATATTTCCATCATCATGAAGCTCATTTCCTACATAATGATGTATGATTTCTACATCATGATGCACATTTCCTACATCATAATGCTTACTTTATTTCTCATGATGTATATTTCCTTCATCATGATGCTCATTTCCTACATCATGATGCTCATTTTTTTTCATTATATTGCATATTTTCTTCATCATGATACGCATTTCCTACCTTATGATGCACATTTCCTTCACCATGATGCGTAGTTCCATCATAATGATGCTCGTTTCATACATTATTATGCTAATTTCCTTCATCATGATGCATGTTTCCATCATCATATGCTAATATCCTACATCATGATGCTCATTTCGTTCATCATGATGGATATTTCCCTTATCATGATGCTCATTTCTTTCATCATGATGCTCATTTTCTATATCATGCTGCATATTTTCTTATTCATTATACTTATTATTTCATCATGATGATCAGTTCCTTCATCATGATACTAATTTTCTTTATAACGATGCTCATTTCCATCATCATGATGCACAAATACTTCATCATGATGCTCATTTCGTACATTATTATGCGTATTTCCTTTATCATGATACTCATTTCCTACATCATGATGCTCATTTCCTTCATCATGATGATTGATTCCGACGTCATTATGGTCATTTCTCTCATCTCAATGCTCATTTAATTCAACATGATGCAAATTTCCTTCATCACGATGCTCATTTCCTACATCATGATGCATGTTTTCTTCTTTGTGATGCTCATTTCCTACATCGTGAAACTCATTTCATTCATCATGATGCATATTTCCTTCATCATGATGCTCGTTTCATACATCATGATGCTCATTTTCTTCATCATGATGCATATTTTCCTTCATCATGATGCTCATTTCCTAAATCACGATGCATATTTCCATCATCATGATGCTCATTTCCTTCATCATGATGCTATTTCCTACATCACGATGCATATTTCCATATTCATGATGCTCATTTCCTTCATCATGATGCATATTTCCTTTAACACGATGCTCATTTCCTTCGTTGTGATGCACATTTCTTTCATCATGATGCTCATTTCGTTCATCTTGATGATCATTTCCTACATCATTATGGTCATTTCCTTCATTACGATGCTAATTTCTTTCATCATATTACGTATTTCCTTCATCATGATACTTACTTCATACATTATGATGCTTATTTCCTTCATCATGATGCATGTTTCTTTCATCATAATGCATATTTCCTTCATCATAATGCTCATTTCCTACATCAAGATGCATGTTTTCTACATCATGATGCACAATTCCTTCATCAGAATGCATACTTCATTCATCATTATGCACATTTTCATCATCATAATGCTCATTTCCTACATCATGATGAATATTTCTATCATCATGATGTTCATTTCCATCATCTTGATGATCATTTCCCTAACCATGATGCTCATTTCCTTCATCATAATGTATATTTTCTTCATCATGATACTCATTTCCTATATCTTGATGCTCATTTTCTTTATCATGATGAATATTTCCTTCATCATGATGATAATTTCCTACATCATTATGGTCATTTCCATCATCGATGCTCATTTCCTTCATCGTGTTGCGTATTTTCATCATAATGATTCTCATTTCCTACACTATTATGCTCATTTCCTTCATCATGATGCATGTTTCCATCATCGTAAAGCTAATTTCCTAGATCATGAAGCTCATTTTATACATCATGATGCATAATTCACTTATCATGATACTCATTTCCAACATCATAATGAGCATTTCCCTCATCATGATACTCATTTCATTCATCATGATGCTCATTTACATCATCTTGATGATTGTTTCCATAATCATAATACTAATTCCCTACATCATGATGCTCATTTCGTTCATCATGATGCATATTTCCTTCGTCATGATGCTCTTATCCCAACATCATGATGCATATTTCCTTTATCATGATACTCATTTCATTTATTATGATGCTCATTTCCTTCATTATGATGCGTGTTTTCTTCATCATGATGCTCATTTCTTCATCATGATTTATATTTCCTTTATAATGAAACTCTTTATCTACATCATGATGCTCATTCCCTACATCATGATGCTCATTTCCATCATTATGATGCTCGTTTCCGTCATCATGATGCTCATTTTTACAATGGTGATGCTCATTTCCTTCTTCATGATGTGTATTTCCTTCATCACGATGCTTATTTCTTAAATCATAAAGCTCATATTCTTCATCATGATTCTCATTTCTATCATCATGATGCTCATATCCTTCATCAAGATGCATATGTCCTTCGTCATGATGCTCATTTCGTACATCATGATGCTCATTTCCTTCAATACGATGCATATTTCATTTATCATGATACTCATTTCCCTCATCATGATGCTAATTTCCATCATCATGATGCTCATTTCCTAAATCATGAAGCTCATTTCCTAAACCATGATGCTCATTTTCTTCATCATGATGACTAATTCGGACTTCATTATGGTCATTTCCTACATCTTGATGCTCATTTCCATCATCATGATGCATATTTCCTTAATCATAATTCTCTTTTCTAAGTAATGATGCTTATTTTCTTTTTCATGTTGCTCATTTCCTTCAGCATGATGCTTATTTCCTTTATCACTATGCTCATTTCCTTCGTCGTGATGCATATTTCCTTAAGAATGATGCTCATTTCTTTCATCTTGATGATCATTTTCTACATCATTATGGTCATTTCCTTCATTATAATGCTAATTTCCTTCAACACAATGCGTATTTCCTTCATCATGATACTTATTTCCTACATTATGATGTTCATTTCCTTCGTCATGATGCATGGTTTTCATTGTAATGCATATTTTTCTTCATCATGATGCTCATTTCCTACATCATGATGCACGCTTTCTACATCGTAATGCACAATTCCTTCATAAAAATGCCTACTTCATTCATCATGATGCACATTTTCTTCATCATGATGCTCATTTTCAACATCATGATGCTTATTTCAATCATCTTGGTGATCATTTCCCTAACCACGATGTTCATTTCCTTCATCATGATGTATACTTTCTTCATCATGATACTCATTTCCTACATCATGATGCTCATTTCCTTCATTATGATGCATATTTTCTTCATTATGATGATAATTTCCTACATCATTATGGTCATTTCCTTCATCGCTGCTCATTTCCTTCATCATGATGCATATTTCCATCATAATAATGCTCATTCCTTACACTATTATGCTCATTTCCTTCATCATGATGCATGTTTCTATCATCGTAATGCTAATTTCCTACATCATGATGCTCATATTGTTCATCATGATGCATAATTCCTTCATCAAGATACTCTCCTACATCATAGTGCATTTTTACTTCATCATGATGCTCATTCCCTTTATCATGATGCTCATTTCCTTCATTATTATGCATATTTTCTTCATCATGATTCATATTTCCCTTACAATGATGCTCTTTATCTATATCGTGATGCTCATTCCCTACAACATGACGCACATTTCAATCATGATTTATATTTCCTTTATAATGATACTCTTTTTCTACATCGTGATGCTCATTCCCTACATCATGATGCTCATTTCCATCATTATAATGCTCATTTCCTTCATCATGATGCTCATTGTCACAATCGTGATGCTCATTTCCTTCTTCATGACGCGTATTTCACTCATCACGATACTTATTTCTTATATCATAAAGCTCATATTCTTCATCATGATTCTCATTTCTTTCATTATGATTCCCATTTCCATCATCATGATGCATAAATCCTTCATCATGATACTCATATCCTTAATCAAGATGCATATGTCCTTCGTCATGATGCTCATTTACATCATCATGATGCTCATTTCCCTCATCATGATGCTCATTTCCTACATCATGATGCTCATTTACACCATCATGATGATTGTTTCCATAATCATAATGCTAATTTCCTATATCATGATGCTCATTTACATCATCATGATGATTGTTTCCATCATCGTAATGCTAATTTCCTACATCATGATGCTTATTTTGTACATCATGATGCATAATTCATTCATAATGATACTCATTACCTAGGTCATAATGAGCATATTTCCTTCAGCATGATGCTCATTTCCTTCATCTTGATGGTCATTTCCTACATCATTATGGTCATTTCCTTCATTATGATACTAATTTCCTTCATCATAATACGTATTTCCATCATCATGATACTTTTTTCCTACATTATGATGCTCATTTCCTTCATCATGATGCATGTTTTTTAATTGTAATGCATATTTCCTTCATTATGATGCTCATTTCCTACATCATGATGCACGTTTTCTACACCGTAATGCACAATTCTTTCATAAAAATGCCTATTTTATTCATCATTATGCATACCTTCATCATAATGCTCATTTTCAACATCACGATGCATATTTTTGTCGTCATGATGCTTATTTCCATCATCTTGGTGATCATTTCCCTCACCATGATGCTCATTTCCTTCATCATGATGCATACTTTCTTTATCATGATACTCATTTCCTACATCATGATGCTCATTTTCTTCATCATTATGATAATTTCCTACATCATTATGGTCATTTCCTTCATTGCTGCTCATTTCCTTCATCATGATGCATATTTCCATCATAATAATGCTCATTTCGTACACTATTATGCTCATTTACTTTATCATGATGCATGTTTTCATCATCGTAATACTAATTTCCTACATCATGATGCTCATATTGTTCATCATGATGCATAATTCCTTCATCAAGATACTCTCCTACATCATAGTGCATTTTTACTTCATCATGATGCTCATTCCCTTTATCATGATGCTCATTTCCTTCATTATTATGCATATTTTCTTCATCATGATTCATATTTCCCTTACAACGATGCTCTTTATCTATATCGTGATGCTCATTCCCTACAACATGACGCACATTTCAATCATGATTTATATTTCCTTTATAATGATACTCTTTTTCTACATCGTGATGCTCATTCCCTACATCATGATGCTCATTTCCATCATTATAATGCTCATTTCCTTCATCATGATGCTCATTGTCACAATCGTGATGCTCATTTCCTTCTTCATGACGCGTATTTCACTCATCACGATACTTATTTCTTATATCATAAAGCGCATATTCTTCATCATGATTCTCATTTCTTTCATTATGATTCCCATTTCCATCATCATGATGCATAAATCCTTCATCATGATACTCATATCCTTAATCAAGATGCATATGTCCTTCGTCATGATGCTCATTTACATCATCATGATGCTCATTTCCCTCATCATGATGCTCATTTCCTACATCATGATGCTCATTTACACCATCATGATGATTGTTTCCATAATCATAATGCTAATTTCCTATATCATGATGCTCATTTACATCATCATGATGATTGTTTCCATCATCGTAATGCTAATTTCCTACATCATGATGCTTATTTTGTACATCATGATGCATAATTCATTCATAATGATACTCATTACCTAGGTCATAATGAGCATATTTCCTTCAGCATGATGCTCATTTCCTTCATCTTGATGGTCATTTCCTACATCATTATGGTCATTTCCTTCATTATGATACTAATTTCCTTCATCATAATACGTATTTCCATCATCATGATACTTTTTTCCTACATTATGATGCTCATTTCCTTCATCATGATGCATGTTTTTTAATTGTAATGCATATTTCCTTCATTATGATGCTCATTTCCTACATCATGATGCACGTTTTCTACACCGTAATGCACAATTCTTTCATAAAAATGCCTACTTTATTCATCATTATGCATACCTTCATCATAATGCTCATTTTCAACATCACGATGCATATTTTTGTCGTCATGATGCTTATTTCCATCATCTTGGTGATCATTTCCCTCACCATGATGCTCATTTCCTTCATCATAATGCATACTTTCTTTATCATGATACTCATTTCCTACATCATGATGCTCATTTTCTTCATCATTATGATAATTTCCTACATCATTATGGTCATTTCCTTCATTGCTGCTCATTTCCTTCATCATGATGCATATTTCCATCATAATAATGCTCATTTCGTACACTATTATGCTCATTTCCTTTATCATGATGCATGTTTTCATCATCGTAATACTAATTTCCTACATCATGATGCTCGTTTTGTTCATCATTATGCGTAATTCCTTCATCAAGATACTCATTTCCTACATCATAGTGCATTTTTCCTTCATCATGATGTTCATTCCGTTTGTCATGATGCTCATTTCCTTCATTATTATGCATGTTTTCTTCATCATGATTCATATTTCCCTTACAATGACTCTCTTTATCTATATTGTGATGCTCATTCCCTACATCATGATGCTCATTTCAATCATCATGATGCTCATTTCCTTCATCATGATGCTCATTTTCACAATCGTGATGCTCATTTTCTTCTTCATGACGCGTATTTCACTCATCACGATGCTTATTTGTTATATCATAAAGCTCATATTCTTCATCATGATTCTCATTTCTTTCATTATGATTCTAATTTCCATCATCATAATGCATAAATCCTTCATCATGTTGCTCATATCCTTCATCAAGATGCATACGTCCTTCGTCATGATGCTCATTTTTTTCATAATGATGCATATTTCATTTATAATGATACTCATTTCCTTCATCATGATGCTCATTTCCATCACCATAATGCATAAATCCTTCATCATGGTGCTCATTTCGTTCATCGTTATGCGTATTTCCTCTATCATAATGCTCATTTCCTTCAGCATGATGATTAATTCCGACGTCATTATGGTCATTTCCTTCATCCTGATGCTCATTTCTATCATAATGACGCAAATTTCCTTATTCATGATTCTCTTTCCTAAGTCATGATGCTTATTTACTTCTTCATGTTGCTCATTTCCTTCATCATGATGCTTATTTCCTTTGTCATGATGCTCATTTCCATCATCATGATGCTTATTTCCTTCATCATGATGTTCATTTCCTAGATCATGATGCTCATTTCCTTCATCATGATTCATATTTCCTTCATCATTATGCCCATTTCCTTAATCATGATGCTCATTTCCTTCATCATGATGCATATTTCCTTCATCTAGATAATCGTTTCCGACGTCATTATGGTCATTTCTTCATCATGATGCTCATTTCATTCATCTTGATGAATATTTCCATCATCATGATGCTCATTTCTGAAATCATTATATATATTTCCTTCATCATGATGCTCATTTCCATCATCATGATGATCATTTCCTTCATCGTAATGCTCAATTCCTACATCATTATGCTCATTTCCTCCATGTCTTCTTCGTCATGATGCTAATTTCTATTGTCATGATGCTAATATACGTCATCATGATGCGTACTTCCTTCATCATTATGCTCAATTCCTAAATCATGATGCTCATTTCATTCATAATGATGCATATTTCCTTCATCATGATGCTAATTTTATCATCATGATGCGTACTTCCTTCATCATGATGCTCATTTCAAACATCATGATGATCATTTCCTTCATCATGATGCAAATTTTCATCGTAATGATCCTCATTTCAATCATCATGATGCATAAATCCATCATAATGATGCACATTTCGTTCATCATATGTGCATTTCCTTTATCATGATACTCATTTCCGACATCATGATTCTCATTTCCTTCATCATGATTATTAATTCCAAAGTCATTATGCTCATTTTCTTCATCATGATGCTCATTTCATTTATCATGATGTGTATTTCCTTCATCATGATGCTCATTTCCTACATGATGATGCTGATTTCCTTCACCATGATGCATATTTCCGTCATAATGATGCCCATTTCATTCATCTTGATGCTAATTTCCATCATCATGATGATATTTCCTTCATCTTGATGCTCATTTCCTACATCAATGTGCTCATTTCTTTCATCATGATGTATATTTCTATCATCATGATGTTTATTTTCTTCAACATGATACAGAAATCCTTCATCCTGATGCGTATTTCCATCATCTTGATGCATGTTTCATTCAACATGATGCTCATTTCCTACATCATGATGCTCATTTCCTTTATCGTGATGGATATTTTCCTTCATCATGATACACATTTCCTATGTCACGATGAATTTTTCCATCATAATGATGCTCATTTCCTTCATCAAGATGCTCATTTCCTACATCACGATTCCTATTTTCATCTTCATGATTTTCATTTCCTTCATTATGATGCTCATTTTCTTTATCATTATGGTCATTTCCTTCACTATGATGCTAATTTCCTTCATCATTATCCGTATTTCCTTCATCATGATGCTTATTTCCTACACTATGATGCTCATTTCCTTCATCATGATGCATGTTTCTTTCATCACAATGCATATTTCCTTCATCATGATGCCAATTCCAACATCATTATACTCATTTCCTACATCATGATTCATATTTCCTTTATCATGATTCTCATTTCTTTCATCATGATGCTTATTTCCTTCATCAAGATGATCGTTTCCTACGTCATTATGGTCATTTCTTAATCGTGATGCTCATTTCATTCATCTTAATGCATATTTCCGTCACCATGATGCTCATTTCCTACAAAATTATACATATTTCCTTCACCATGATGATCATTTCCTTCATCGTGATGCTCATTTCCTACGTTATTATGATCATTTCCTTCATCATGATGCTAATATACTTCATCATGATGCGTATTTCCTTCATCATGATACTCATTTTCTACATCACGATGCTCATTTTATACATAATGATGCATATTTTCTTCTTCATTATGCTCATTTCCATCATCATAATGCAAATTTTATTCATAATGATGCTCATTTTCATCATCATGATGGATGAATTCTTCATCATGATGCTCATTTCGATCATCAATATGCGTATTTCCTACATCATGATGCTCATTTCCTTCATCATGATGATTAAATCCAACATCATTGTGGTCAATTCCTTCATCATGATGCTCATTTCATTCATTATGATGCATATTTCCTTAGTCATGATGCTCATTTCCTACATGATGATGCTTATTTCCTTCATCATGATGCATATTTCCTTCTTCAAGATACTCATATCCCTCATCATGATGTATATTTCCTTCATCATGATGATCATTTCCTACATCATTATGGACATTTCCTTAGTCATGATACTTATTTCATTCATCATTATGCATATTTCCTTCTACATGGTGATCATTTCCTTCATTGTGATTCTCAATTACTACATCATTATGTACATTTCCTTCATCATGATGCATGTTTTCTTCACCATGATTGTCACGCCCCGACCCCAGACAGACGCGACAACCGCCACGTTAACCAAAAATTTCGCGGAATGGGTGCACTCCACTCCACAAAGTTTATAGAAAACGTAAGGCTTGCTATCAAGTACATGTAGAACTGAACAACTGATAACAACGGGTACAACCCGAGGACATCATCTCATAAATTATCAACAAGGATTTACAAAGGTACAAAATACAACGATGTAACTTAGTTTAAAGAAAATATACATGAACGATATAACATCGCGAAGGTACAAAAAGAACATCAAGGGGGTCACCAAATATAAACTATACAATCTCGCCAATGAATCCGTCAATTTATAAAAGAGAAAGTACCCAAAACACTGATTGGATGATGAGCAAACGATAGGCAAACCTCCAACCAAAACGATATCAACAACCTGAAAAGGAAAGAATGATGGGGGTGAGCAAAACCACTAACTCAGTGAGGTGATAAGCCGGTCACCCCGACCCTTATACGAAGCATGTATTCCCACTCGCGGTTCATAACATAAAATCCAACATTTCGTCCCACAATAACTATTTCTCACTCAGTATACATATTAATGAAAATAAAAACCTTAGTGCACATTTACGAATAACACAATTAGTTCAAACATGTTATCACATAAAAGACGCGTGGGTAGTCAATATCCTCCTCGAACTGAGCTCTCCGTCGAGAGACAGTCTAAGCCCGTCACCGTTACTCTAGATAAAATGCACATTAATATTCTTTCTCAACACGCCAAGTGCTAAAGTTCACAATTCAATATCGACATGAATACTTGAAATGATCAAACATATAAACGTATAAACATATATGACATGTATGTCCCACACCGGTAACGTTGACTGAGCCTATAATAGACTGATCCATCTAACGATCACCCTCCAGAGTATCAGTATTTGGCAAATGGACAGGTGTCCCGTTAGATCTAACTCACCCGGGTTTGCCAAGCAACGGGCAACTTGGTTGCCACTCTAACTCACCCGAACCATGACAATTCGGGCTACTTAACCTTGGTACCAGGCATACATATGCATATGCATCATAAGATGAATAACGACTCAAGTTAGAGTCTTAATTGGCACACAAGAATAACCAGAAATCAATTCTCAAATAATTCACAATAAATGCTATCAGATATCGAGCCGGCAAAGCTCTTCAACATAAGTTAAAATCAATAATACTCATAAAATGGCTAACAGGACTCTAACCAGAGCAATCGAGCCGAGCCAATCAGGCTCTTTACCACATAACACAATACCAAATAATTTTCTTATCAATTAACTAAAACTAAAATAAATGCACATTTATCGAGGGTCCACACTTCCCACAAGAGAAGGCGTTCCCAAATTATCAACTCACAAGGAAGTGATTAACTCTCTCCGGAATCTGAAATCGGTCCCTTGCCCTTCGTCGATGGTTCTTTACCTAGAAAGGAGATGAGCAATTAAAGACAAATCAAATATAACTAACTATTAGCGGTAACATCACATTTCATTGCTAAAAACAAATCCTAATCGAGTTCGAACGAGTCGATATTAAATAAAAATATCATGTAACTCCTTAACATCAGTTACCAATCCCACATAACCAGTTTCAATACATTAACTAAACGAAACGATAGAAAATAAATTTGAATTCTACATAAAAATTCTGAAATTTTCCAGCTAGCGGCAGTTTACAAGAAAAATCATAACTAATTGTAGAATAATCGGATTGAGGCGTTTCAAGTGGCTACGGAAAGCTAACGAGTTCAGCTACGTAAGAAATTAAGTTTGCAAACTTTCTAGGGCAATAGCTATGTCAAAATCAGTTCGAACAGTCTGCGAATTACCCACATACCAAAAAGAAAAACCCCACAAAATTACAAAACCATGGAAGAAGGAAGCTTAATTCACACATCACTTACCTCAAAACAACTTAGAAACCACCTAGGATGAGGGTTGTAAGGGAGAATTTGATCAACAAGGGTTTCTCCTCTTCACTCTCTTCTTTCCCCTCTTTTGTTTTTCTTCTCCCGTTCTTCTTTCTTTTCTTTTCTTTTTTTTAACTTTAGCCTTAATAATTATATATCAGGCCATTTAAGTGGGATGAAACTTTGGGCCACAAAATAAATAATTAAATAAGTTTGGGCTTTCTAAAAAAAATATAGTTGGGCTAAGATAGGGCTGGCCATTTGGGCCATAAAAATAAATAAATAGGTTTTGGGCTTTCTAAAAAAATCTAGTTGGGCTAAGATATTATAAAGTATCCCCTCCTCTAAAAAGTTTCGTCCTCGAAACATAAACGTGCCTAGAGATGAAAAGAGATTTGGATGTTGTTGACACATAACTGACTCTGGTTCCCATGTTTCTTCTTCAATTTGATCACTTCTCCATAGAACTCTCACCATAGGAATGGATTTGTTACGAAGCATTTTCTCTCGGCGATCTACAATTTGAACAGGTTGTACTTCGTACGATAGATTTTCCTTTAATACAACTGGAGGATATTTGAGCACGTTCGAAGGATCTGGTTCATATTTTCTAAGCATAGAAACATGGAAGACATCGTGAATCTTCGAAAATTCCGATGGTAGCTCAAGTCGATACGCGACACGACCAATCCTTTGCACGATCGTAAACTGGCCAATATACCTTGGACTCAACTTTCCTCGATGGCGGAATCGCAACACGCCCTTCCATGGAGAAACTTTTAGAAAAACTGTCTCCTTCATTAAACTCCAAATCGCGCCTCATATTATCTGCGTAGCTTTTCTGTCTATCTTGCGCTACCTTAAGTCTGTCTCGAATAAGTTGTATTTTTGCCTTCGCATCTTCGATAAGCTCTACTTGTTCGATTTGTCTCTCACCAACCTCATCCCAAAAGAGCGGTGTTCGGCACTTTCGGCCATACTTCGTACGGGGGCATTCCAATGCTTGAATGATAAGTGTTGTTATAAGCGAACTCCACCAAAGTCACGCACTTATCCCAGCTACCTCCCAAATTCAACACCACTGCACGTAGCATGTCTTCTAGTATCTGTATAGTTCTCTCTGACTGTCCATTAGTCTGTGGATGAAACGAGGTACTGAATAGTAATTTTGTACCTAGCGCTTTGTGCAGACTAGGCCAAAAATGGGAAGTGAATCTTAGATCACGATCAGATATGATTGACACTGGTATTCCGTGCAATCTCACGATCTCATCGACATATAACTTGGCAAGTTTCTCTAAAGATTCGTTGGTATGCACTGGAAGGAAATGTGCCGATTTTGTCAGACGATCGACAATGACCCAAATTGAGTCATGACCCTTTTGGGTTCGAGGTAAACCAGAAACAAAATCCATTGTGACATTTTCCCATTTCCACTCAGGAATAGGTAGTGGTTGAAGCATGCCGGCTGGTTTTTGGTGTTACGCTTTAATCTGTTGGCATGATAAGCACTTTGATACAAATTCAGCAATGTCCCATTTCATACCTTGCCACCAATAATGCTCTCGAAGTGTTTTGTACATTTTGGTACTACCAGGATGCGCATAGGCTGAAGAATGGGCTTCCTCAAGAATAGCTCTACGAACATCAAGTTCTGATGGAACACAAACACGATTTTTAAAAGTAAGAAGTCCATCATCCCGAATTTGAAATTCTATTTCTTTTCCTTAATTTAGCTTCGCCATCTTCTGTTGTAATTGAACATCGTGTGATTGTCTTTCTCGAATTTACTCGAACAAGGTAGGTCTAACCTCGAATTTGGCGATTAAGGCAGAATCATTAGACTTTTCACAATCGAGCGAAATGTGTAAAGATTTAAATTGCTCCAACATAGGAAGATAAAAAGATTGAATTGAAGCAAGTGAGGTAGAAGACTTTCTACTCAGAGCATCTGCAACAATGTTCGCCTTGCCAGGATGATAATCGATGACTATGTCATAGTCACTAATCAACTCCATCCATCGCCTTTGCCTCAGATTGAGCTCCTTTTGCATGGTGATATACTTTAAGCTCTTGTGATCAGTGAAAACCTGACAAGTTGCACCATACAGATAGTGCCTCCAGATCTTCAATGCAAAGACGATTGCAGCCAACTCTAAATCATGTGTAGGATAATTTTCTTCGTGCTTCTTCAATTGCCTTGAAGCGTAGGCAATAACCTTTTCCTTCTTGCATGAGAACGCATCCTAATCCTTGTCTCGAGGCGTCGCTATAAATGGTAAATTCTCCAATCGCTGGGTCTTGCAAAGCAAGAATAAGAGCTGAAACGAGTCGTCTTTTCAATTCTTGAAATGCTTCCTCGCATTCTTCACTCCATTCAAATTTTACCCCTTTCCGAGTCAATTTAGTCAAAGATGAAGCTAATAATGAAAAGTCTTTGACAAACCGTCGATAATATCCAGCTAATCCCAGAAAACTACGAATCTCTGTCACGTTCTTTGGACGCTCCCAATCTAGTATAGCTTGAATCTTCACTGGATCGATGTAGATTCCTTCTTTAGAAATGTGATGACCCAAAAAGCTTACCTCACGAAGCCAAAATTCACACTTCCAGAATTTAGCATAAAGCTGATTTTCTCTGAGAATGTTCAGAGCAATTCTTAGATGATGAGAATGCTCGTCGTCCGATTTAGAATAAATAAGAACGTCATCAATGAAGATGGTGACAAACTTATCTAAGTACGTTCGAAAGACCCGATTCATAAGATCCATAAAAGCTGCAGAAGCATTTGTGAGTCCAAAAGGCATAACACAGAATTCAAAATGACCGTATCTGGTTCGAAAACCAGACTTAGGGATTTCAGATTCCCTAATCTTGAGTTGGTGATAACCAGATCGCAAATCAATTTTTGAGAATACAGTTGTTCCTTGTAATTGATCAAACAGATCATCGATTCTTGGAAGAGGATATTTGTTCTTGATTGTCACCCTGTTCAATTGACGGTAGTCGACACATAGGCAAAGTGATCCATCTTTCTTCTTGACAAAAAGAACTGGAGCACCCCACGGAGATGTGCTAGGTCGTATGAACCCCTTCTCCAATAATTCCCCAAGTTGTGTCTGGAGTTCCTTGAGCTCAGCAGGCGATATACGATATGGAGTAATCGATATAGGTGTGATTCCAGGAAGTACGTCAATAGAAAAATCAATCTCTCGATTTGGAGGTTGTCCTGGTAAGTCTTCGGGAAAGACATCAGAAAATTCATTCACGATCGGGATGTCATCTAGTTTAGTTTCAGAAAGAGAAGTATCGATGACAAATGCCAAGAATGCCTCACAACCCTTACGCATTAATTTATGCGCAGTCAACATTGAAATAAAAGAGAGGGATCTTGTTTGAAGTTTACCTTCAAAAACAAGTTCTGAGAATCCTGGTCTACGAAAAATAACAAGCTTCTCGTGGCAGTCGAGAATTGCATGATGAGAAGAAAGCCAATCCATGCCAAGAATAACATCAAGATCAATCAAAGGCAATGGTATCAATTCAGCCTCTAGAATGACATCTTTGATCTTCAATGGACAACCAAGGAATACCGAATCACGAATTAGACGCTCTCCAAGAGGGGTATGAACGATGATTCCAGGTGACAAATGAGAGATAGGATAATCTAAGATCGCAGTAAGATCATCCCGGATATAAGACCTATCAGAACCTGGGTCAAATAAAGCATAGACATGATGGTCTCCCACAAACACATGGCCTAAAGAAGCAATATTAGGTGAGATTGTGATTTAAAAATTCGGAAAGATAGAATTTCTTACGGATGTTTTATAAGTAATCAAGTGGCATAACATGGCGGGGTTAGATCTAGCATGTGAAAATACTCAGATTATAAATTACCTGTCACAACCTTCGGATCTGAGCGAGCCTCTTCGTGGGAAATATGAAATACTCTAGTTTGCTTCCTTCCTTGAATAGGTGATTGAGTACTAGGGCCGCTTGAGGCATCGGGCACTCTGGTAACTGCAGATCGAGTATCTCTGGGTGTAGAATATGTTAGTTTACCACGAAGCTAACCAGAACACTGACTGCTCGCTCCCATAAGCTGAGGACAAGAACTTTGCATATGCCCCGGCTGTCGACACTGAAAACATACTTGAGGAGCCTTACAGGGGCCGTCGTGATATTTTAAGCAATTCTGGCACTTGCAATTTTCACCAACCGATCCCGAGACATTGCTCCCGCCTCTACTAAACTGCTCCTGAGGTTGAGGAAAACTAATAGATACCAAACTTGGTGCGCCACGCGAAGATCCCACACCCCTATACACCTTCGATGCATTTCCTGGAAATGCGCTCCCTTGCCTTTTCTTTTGAGATCGTTCTGCAAGCTTATGTCTCGCCTGAACTAAACTTTCTACCCTCAGGGCTTCTTCTACGAGATCGTCAAGACTCTCGTACTTGTCTCCGGACTTGATGCGATCTCGAATATTTAAATTAAGACCATCTTCAAATCTCTTGCATAAGTCTCTCGTCGTATATGACTCATGAGCGAATTCTCGCAATTCCAGAAATTTGCTTTCGTACTCCACGACCGACATAATGCCTTGAAAGAGGTTGAAGAACTCCTTTCTCTTCTAATCCTTGATGTACTGAGAAAAGTATCGATCTTTGAATCGTTCCACAAAGATAGCCCATGTAATAGTAATCGAAGATGTTTCTTTTAGATTCTGCCACCATCGTCGTGCATCTGGGCCTAACAGCTTGGTCGCAATGACCACACGATAACATTCTTCAATCATCAAGGTGTCAAAGGTCTCTGTAATCTCCTTTAACCATGCCCCCACTTTAGAAGCATCTCTTGCACCGTCAAATTTTGAAGTCCCCATGTTTTCAACTGCTTTCACCAAATCAGGTATAAAAAGTGCAACTCGAGAAGTAGAACCTCCTAAAGCCATTTCTGGAGTAAAAACTGGTACATTAGTTGTAGGTCGAATCGGTTTATTAGCACGAAGAACCTCTTCAGTGACAGTCATAGTCGTATGAGCCGTTGTAGGTGGTGGAACACCATGTATTCGAATGTGATCATAATACAATTGGTACTGCTCCGGTGTCATCATGTGCTCAACCTGCAACTGGGCCCGTGGTTGCTCTACCTGGAAAACTGGCACCCTATGATTAGAATTGATAGGGTCCGTAACCGTCGGAGGAACAGCATGATCAGAAGAAACATGTCCTCGAGGTCTACGAGGAACAGAAGAGAGTAGAGGACTCAGATAATCACGAGGAGTGTGTTCTCGACCTCGACGACGAACTGGAGGTGCATAATGACTGAAAGGAAGAAAGGAAAGAAAATGCAAGGTCAACATCAAGGCAATACGATACCTTAGGATGACATAGAAACAAAGTTGGACCCATTGGCTCGACTCAAAAAGAATGAGAATCATAAAACCAGGCTCTGATACCAAGAAAGTTGTCTTGCCTCGACCCCAGACAGAACACGACAACCGCCACGTTAACCATAAATTTCGCGGAATGGGTGCACTCCACTCCACAAAGTTTATAAAAAACGTAAGGCTTGCTATCAAATACCTGTAGAACTGAACAACTGATAACAATGGGTACAACCTGAGGACATCATCTCATAAAGTATCAACAAGGATTTACAAAGGTACAAAATACAATGATATAACTTAGTTTAAAGAAAATATACATGAACGATATAACATCGCGAAGGTACAAAAATAACATCAAGGGGGTCACCAAATATAAACTATACAATCTTGCCAATGAATCCGTCAATTTACATAAAAGAGAAAGTACCCAAAACACTGATTGGATGATGAGCAAACGATAGGCAAACCTCCAACCAAAACGATATCAACAGCCTGAAAAGGAAAGAATGATGGGGGTGAGCAAAACCACTAGCTTAGTGAGGTGATAAACCGGTCACCCCGACCCTTATACGAAGCATGTATTCCCACTCGTGGTTCATAACATAAAATCCAACATTTCGTCCCACAATAACTATTTCTCACTCAGTATACATATTAAGAATCATGTACGAATGCTCATGTCTAAAAAAGATGTTTGAAAAAATTCTCTCTCTAAAAAATACTCTCCCTCCTCCTAACCCTAATTCTATGTCGGCTGCCTCCCCTTCCGGTGGCTCATCGCCGGTTATGTCACTGGAGGAGTTCATCGCTGCCTTTGCAAATCTGTGTGAGGACAATCCCTGGTTTTGCCGTTATCTACAGCAGCCAACACCGATTAGTGAACGTACACATCGGATTTCTCCCATCCCTGAATCGCATCGATTAACCTTCTCCTCTGATCGCAATCAGGTTGACCCAACCTTGGCACCTGATTCTGCCCTACATCGTGATGCTTTGAATCCCTCATTGCCCCAATCTGCTCATAGGGATCACGACGCCCCCTCATCGTCTATTCTGCCAACGTTGCCCACTCGTGATGTATTACGGACGCCGGAATCAGGCGTGATTTCCTCTCATCCATCTGATCTGCTCCGTGCAGCCATTACTGCAAGATCAATTAGCCAATCGGATCACGATCAATCTGCAACTCGATCAGAAGTTTTGGTGAACAAGGTGCCTCTTGCAAAGCCTCGATCGAACCTGCCACCAACTCGATCAGAACTGCCATCACCGCGATCGGAACTGCCTTCAACTCGATCGGACCTGCCATCAACTCGATTGGATTATGCATTGACTCGATCAAACCTGACTGGGGTGATGCATTCTGTCCATGTTAGGGTTCCTCCCGTTCATCGACGCCCTAATTCACAGCCTGGAACGTCCTCCATCAACCCTCTCCGTTTCAGTTCGACTCCCAATCCCACATGGGATTCCACACGGCTCGCTAACCATCTGCCGATGCCCCCGCCAGCTGATAAAGGCGACGCCTCCCCTCTACATTCGTTCCGTGCGGCCTTATGCAAAGGGCTTCCGAGCCCGGTGGCGAAGCCGCCAGAGCGCACAGGTGATACCGTTTCAATTGTTGTTGATGATGCTCTTTTACAAGATCGTGTGTCCTTATGCTCCAAATTTTTGATTGGTAGGGTCATTAATAAAAGTGGGCAGAAGCCGCTTCCTTAATTTGCCTTACTTGAAAACCTGAGATGTTTATGGGATACTCGGGACATCTTCATGGCCCCGTTAGGCAGAGGTTATTTTAACATTCATATTCACGGTGCTGCCATCAGAGAATGGGTTTTGGAAGAAAAAAGCTTTGATTTAGAGTCTGGTTTGATTCGCATGCAAAAGTGGGTTCCCTACTTTAATCCGTACAAGATAAAATCCTCGGTTACTAATGTGTGGATTCGAATTTATGAATTGCCATATGAGTTTTGGAGTGGGGCGATTCTGCGCTCTATTGCTTCTGGTATTGGCCATCCTGTTAAGGTTGATGAGCGTGCTTTGAATGGATCCCTTGGCCATTTTGCCCGGGTACTTGTGGAAGTTGATGTTTTGGAGCAGCTCCCGAATCACATCACCATCAAAACTTCTGATCACTCTTTCTCAACCTCTATAGGATATGAGAATATTCCTAACTATTGTACTCGTTGCTATACTTTGGGTCATTCTAATGATGAGTGTAACAGGGGTAAGAAGAAGCAGCAGGCTAAACCCGCAGGTCCCCCAAGACAGCGCTGGTCCCCTGCTAAAAACCAGCAAAATGATCAAGATAACACTCCTCATGTTGATGATCAGGCTCGTAATAATCAGCATGTTACATCAGCTGAGCTACAGCAAGTTACACCAGCTGTCCAAGGGCGCTCGAATCAGGTTGATGAAGTGATGATCAGGCCCGTAATGATCAACAGGTTGAGGTTGATGATCAGGCTCGTAATGCTGTACAGCCGCAGCAAGTTACTGAATATCGAAGCGAACATCATGCGGAATCTAGTAATATTCAATTGAGTAATCATTTTGGGGCTCTCCAGTCGATGGAAGATGATCATGCTGCTTTAAATATCACGGAGTTTCTTGATGAAACTCTTCGTCGTGTGGAGCAACGTAGTGAAAATCGGGATGATGAAGTGATTGCAGCATCGTGTGGTATGGATCAGCAGCAGGCTGATCTTTTTTCGGAACCATTGCAATATGAGGAAAATTATGATTTTGTCCATCCAAACTCCAATCGAAACTCCCAAAACATGCATCACACGGCTCAGCAAACGTGGGGAGATGTAGAGGAGCCAACACAGCCGCCTAAGCACGGCTCAGCTAGAGGTACATAATGAATTGTTTATTTTGGAATATATGTGGAGTGGGAACTTCTCTGTCAGCACTCAAGTCTCTTTGTCATAGGCATCAACCTATCTGGCTTGCTTTGGCTGAGCCAAAGGTGCATCCCTCCCCCACTCTTAATCATTATTGGACTTCTTTGGGTTTTCGTATGGTTGTGCATAATGTTAGAGGTAACATGAAACCGAATTTGTGGGTTTTCTGCCTTGATCAGCATGTTTCCAATGTTGTTGTGATTTTTGTCTCTCCTCAAATTATTATACTAGATTTTATTTATAATCGTTCTTTATATCGTTTGGGTTTGGTGCATGCTGCTGGTTCTTACCTGGATCGTAGGCAATTATGGTTAGATATTGTTTCGTTCTTGAGCCCAAATATGATTATTATTGGTGATTTTAACTGCACTCTGGGTGATCATGAAAGAATTTCGACTTCTCGTTTTGCTAGCATGGGGTCTGCTGAATTTCGTGAATTTTTGGGGGATAGTGGTCTGCATGATTTAGATATTAATGGGGCTAAATTCACTTGGGTCAGACGTTCTATCAGTCGGCCTTTGCAGGCTTCTAGGATTGACAGGGTTTTGGTTTCTGAGGGGCTTATGGACATGTGGGATAATATTATTCTCTCTGCTCTTCCTAGACATAGTTCTGATCACAACCCGATTCTCTTGGGTTTATCTACTAATCATGGACAGATCTATCGCCCGTTCAGATTTCAAAAAATGTGGCTTTCTGATATGGGTTTTTATACCTTGACTGCTACTTCTTGGGTTAATGGCATTGTTGCGCCGGATCCCATATCTGCTTTTTGTTGGAAGCTAAGAAGACTCAAACTGGTTATTAAAAAATGGAATAGGGAGTCTTTTGGAGATGTTTTAGAGGGAGTTGAAACTGCTATGAATAATCTTCAGGATGTGCAGAGACGTATTGATGAAAATGGGGATTCTGATGAATTGTTTTGTGAGGAGGTGGATGCTCATATTATCTTGGAGGAGAAACTTAAGCAGAGGCAGTCTTTCTACTCACAAAAGAATAGGAGCAGCGGTTGAAAGACGGTGATCGCAATACTACTTTCTTTCAAAGGGCTCAACGTGTTAGAAAAACCAGGACTCAAATTCATGCCATGATGATTGGTGAGGAGCTATCTCAGGATATTCTTGTTATTTCTCAACATATTGTGGATTACTACAGAGAACTTTTTAGTTCCCCTACTGATACTCCTGACTAGGCTATGATGAATTTCATTCGGCAGTTTGTCACTGGTAATGATAATGCTGCTATTGTTTTAGAGCCAGATGATACATAAATTAGAAAGGCAGTTTTTGATCTCTCTCCGGATAGCTCTCCTGGTCCTGATGGATTTGGGGGCTCCTTCTTCCAGGCTGTTTGGCATATCGTTCAGGGGGACCTCTGTAAGGCTGTCAGGTACTTCTTTATCTCTGGTTTTATCCCTGATGGTGTTAATGCTAATTTTGTCACTTTGATAGCTAAGCATGAAGGTGCTAATCGTGTGGAGGATTATAGGCCTATCAATATGTGTAACTTTTTCTTTAAAGTTCTAACTAAAATTCTTGCTACTCGCTTGGGGCCTATCCTTAATAAACATCTTGGGGTTCATCAGTATGGTTTTGTCCCTGGTCGCAGTATTCATCACTGTATTGCCACTGCTTCTGAGTCTTTTAACAGTCTTGATGTCTCTACTTTGGGTAGCGTTGCGCTTAAGATTGACATTAGAAAGCCTTTCGACACTTTACGATGGGACTTTCTGGTTGAATGTATGTCTCGCATGGGCTTTTGTGATAAGTTTTTGATGTTGCTCAAAGGTATTTTCACTTCAGCTAGAATCTCTGTGCTTATTAATGGTACTCCTCATGGTTACTTCGGTTGTGGAAGAGGGGTGAGGCAAGGAGATCCTCTGTCGCCTCTTCTCTTTTGTTTGGCTGAGGAAGACCTTGGGCTTTGGTTGATGCATTTTATGGATACTAGGAGATTTTTTCGTGCTGATATTGGTCGACATTGCTTTCTTCCTGTTTATCTAATTTATGCAGATGACATTCTTATCTTCTGTAGAGGTAATATAGGCACCATATCTGCTATCAGAGACGTCTTGAACAATTATGGTGAGCTTTCTGGGCAGGTGTTTAACCCCTCCAAGTCAAAGGCCTACTATGGTAAGCACACAAAATATTATATCAAACAGCAGGTCAGAACAGAACTTGGTATGCAGGATGGTGCTTACCCCTTTCGTTACTTGGGAGTCCCTATCTTTATAGGTGCTCCTAGGATTGCTTATTTTAAATCATCCACTGACTCTATTATTAATAAATTTGGGAGGTGGAAAGGGGAGAGCTTTCCATGGCGGGAAGAATTTGTCTTGTTAATTCTGTCATCATTTCTGCAGTAGTTCATATCATGATGGTGTATAGATGGCCAAGAACTGAACTGAATCGTATAGAGAAAGCCAGTAGAAATTTCATTTGGACAGGTAACCCTACTCAGCGTAGTTACTTCTGTCTGAATTGGAAGAAGGTTTGTTCGCCCTTGGAAGAAGGGGGTTTGGGAGTTCGTTCTCTTAGAATTGCCAATGAGGCTTACCTGATGAAGTTCTCATGGGATCTGTTGAATGAAGGTACTCCTCTCTACCTTTTTCGTCATAGATGGTTTAGAAATAGTGTTCCGTATTTGCATCGGATCACTTCTTCTTTGAGGAGGGGATGTCTTCCGCATATTCGAAGTTTGTTGGAGAATCAAACTTGGGTTCTTGGTCACAATTCCTCTTTTAGGTTTTGGCTGGATAATTGGTTAGGTATTCCCATTGCTGATCAGGTCAATATCCCCATGGATATCAGGCACTGTTTTGACCAGACGATTTCTGATTATTATTATGGTGGGAAATGGCACTTCACAGAGGACTTTGCCCAGGCTTTCCCTCACATATTCCAGGCTATTATTAGAATTCGGGTCTCCCCCAATCATATTGACCAGAGGTGTTGGAACCACTCTTCGCGTGGTAATATTACTTCTAAGCTAGCTTATGATCATCTGAGAACTTCATACCCCACTGTTAATTGGGGTATTTGGATTTGGGGCTCTTTCATACCTCCTAGGCGTTCTTTGACTGCATGGAAAGCTATTAGGGGTATTCTTACACTTTGGGATGTTCTACTGGAAAGGGGTTTTCGTGGGCCTTCCAGGTGTTATCTGTGCAGGTGTCATGCTGAAACGTTGGACCACCTTTTTGTCACATGTCCAATTTCTTTGGCTGTCCTTCAACACGTTTTGAAGGGATTCCAATTTGGTGACAGGGTTCCCATGACTGATGGTTTCTTTGTCTTCCTGCTTTATGCTATTACGATCTAGGGAAGTTCACAGGTTATTTCTTTATGGCGTTATATGATTGTCACGTATATTTGGCTCATTTGGACCACTCGTAACAACTTCAGGTTTGAGGGTTACTCTATTTTGGAGGATGGATCTTTAGTGGATAAGGTTGCTCGTCCTTCTCACATTACTGCTTCTGTTATGGCAATGGCCCGTGAGTTTAATAATTTTTCTGTTGGGGCTATGCATAATAACATGGATGATCTTCGTACATTACACTATTTTGGTATTCGTGGAGTTTCGAAAAAGGCTCCACACATTATTCCTGTCAGGTGGATTCCCCCTGATCATGGGCGGATTAAGGTGAACACGGATGGTCATGCAGTGGGTGCCCCTGGTAACATTGCAGGGGCTGCAGTTTATAGAGATCATCGTGGCAATCATCTGGGAAGTTTCACTTGTGGGTTTGGTAATGGTTTTGCATATGAGGCTGAGCTCCACACTGCTCTCCTTGCTATTGATATTGCCTACTCCAGAGGCTGGCATTCGGTTTAGTTAGAGGTGGATTCAACCTATGTGGTGCATGCTTTATCTTCTGCTGATCCAGACATACCTTGGAAATTGTTGCAGCTGTGGAGGACTATTAAAGATCATATTGACTTGATGCAGTTCAGAGTTACTCACATTTATCTGGAGGGAAATGCTGTTGCGGATGCTATCTCTATTATTGGTGGACCCTTCCTTTGGAATCTTATCCCTCCTCCTATTCTTCAGAGACATCTGATGGAGGATATGAGCTCTACCCATCATCGTTTTCGATGATCTTTCGCCAGACGATGAGATGTGAAGGGGTTCCTACCCTGGAGGCGACATCGTCTGGTTTGTCAGGTGGCTCCTCTCCTTGTGCTTTTACATTTGATTTTAGATTTTTTCCTTTTCAAACCTGCTGTTGCTTTTGCAATCCTCAGGATTATTTCCATATCTACTTTGAAAGATGGATGCGTCTGCCCAGCCGTGATCGTGGTTGCCTTAGGTCCTATAGGCTAGATGGCAGGTTTTTTGGAACCCTTTTTCGAAAGGTACTCTTTTCCTCTATATGGGTTTTTCCCAATGGGTTTTCTCATATAGAGGTTTTTAACGAGGCCTTTTGGGGGTTCCTTCGGCTATTTGGCCACCCTGCTTTTTTGTTTAGGTTTCATTTTAAGCCGTGTATCTGGCTTGTCTGCCGTCTGTGGCACCGGTGTCGCAGCTGTACATTACACATGGCTTCGTCTTTCTGTCATTCCTCTTTCTGGGATTTTTTCTTCATCTTTTAGTCCGGTCCTATGTACGCTTTTTGTTTTTTTATAGTAGTATTTATCTCAGTATACATATTAATGAAAATAAAAACCTTAGTGCACATTTACGAATAACACAATTAGTTCAAACAACATGTTATCACATAAAAGACGCGTGGGTAGTCAATATCCTCCTTGAACTGAGCTCTCCGTCGAGAGACAGTCCAAGCACGTCACCGTTACTCAAGATAAAAGGCACATTAATATTCTTTCTCAACACGCCAAGTGCTAAAGTTCACAATTCAATATCGACGTGAATACTTGAAATGATCAAACATATAAACATATATGACATGCATGTCCCATACCAGTGACGTTGACTGAGCCTATAATAGACTGATCCATCTAACGATCACCCTCCAGAGTATCAGTATTTGGCAAATGGACAGGTGCCCCGTTAGATCTAACTCACCCGGGTTTGCCAAGCAACGGGCAACTTGGATGTCACTCTAACTCACCCGAACCGCGACAATTCGGGCTACTTAATCAATGTCGCTCCAACTCATCCGAACCGTGACCAATTCGGGCTACTTAACCTTGGTACCAGGCATACATATGCATATGCATCATAAGATGAATAACGACTCAAGTTAGAGTCTTAATTGGCACACAAGAATAACCAGAAATCAATTCTCAAATAATTCACAATAAATGCTATCAGATATCGAGCCGGCAAGGCTCTTCAGCATAAGTTAAAATCAATAATACTCATAAAATGGCTAACAGGACTCTAACCAGAGCAATCGAGCCAATCAGGCTCTTTACCACATAACACAATACCAAATAATTTTCTTATCAATTAACTAAAACTAACATAAATGCACATTTATCGAGTGTCCACACTTCCCACAAGAGAAGGCGTTCCCGAATTATCAACTCACAAGAAAGTGATTAATTCTCTCCGGAATCTGAAGTCGGTCCCTTGCCCTTCGTCGATAGTTCTTTACCTAGAAAGGAGATGAGCAATTAAAGACAAATCAAATATAACTAACTATTAGCGGTAACATCACCTTTCATTGCTAAAAACAAATCCTAATCGAGTTCGAACGAGTCGATATTAAATAAAAATGGCATGTAACTCCTTAACATCAGTTCCCAATCCCACATAACCCGTTTCAATACATTAACTAAACAAAACGATAGAAAATAAATTTGAATTCGACATAAAAATTCTGAAATTTTCCAGCTAGCGGCAGTTTACGAGAAAAATCATAACTAATTGTAGAATAATCGAATTGAGGCGTTTCAAGTGGCTACAGAAAGCTAACGAGTTCAGCTACGTACAGAAATTAAGTTTGCAAACTTTTGAGGGCAATAGCTATGTGAAAATCAGTTCGAACAGTCTGCGAATTACCCACATACCAAAAAGAAAAACCTCACAAAATTACAAAACCATGGAAGAAGGAAGCTTAATTCACACATCACTTACCTCAAAAAAACTTAGAAACCACCTAGGATGTGGGTTGTAAGGGAGAATTTGATCAACAAGGGTTTCTCCTCTTCACTCTCTTCTTTCCCCTCTTTTGTTTTTCTTCTCCCGTTCTTCTTTCTTTTCTTTTCTTTTTTAACTTTAGCCTTAATAATTATATATCAGGCCATTTAAGTGGGCTGAAACTTTGGGCCACAAAATAAATAAATAAGTAAGTTTGGGCTTTCTAAAAAAATCTAGTTGGGCTAAGATAGGGCTGGCCTTTTGGGCCATAAAAATAAATAAATAGATTTTGGGCTTTCTAAAAAAAAAATCTAGTTGGGCTAAGATATTATAATGATGCTCATTTCATTCATCATGACACTAATTTCCTTCATCATGATGCATATTTCCTTCATCATGATGCTCGTTTCAAACATCATGATGCTCATTTCATTCATTATGATAGATATTTCCTTCATCATGATGCTCATTTCCTACATCATGCTTCATATTTCCTTCTTCATTATGCTCATTTCCAACATCATGATGATCATTTCTTCATCATTATCCAAATTTTCTTTATAATGATACTCATTTCCGTCACCATGATGCATAAATTCTTCATCATGATGCTAATTTCTTTCATCGTTATGCATAGATATTTCCTTCATCATGATGCTAATTTCTTTCATCGTTATTTTCTACATCTTGATGCTCATTTCTTTTATCAATATGATCAATTTCTACATCATTATGGTCATTTTCTTCGTCATGATGCTCATTTCCTACATCATGATGCATGTTTCCTTCATCATGATGCTCATTTCCTACATCATGAAACTCATTTCATTCATCATGATGCTTATTTCCTACATCACGATACAAACATCATCATGATGCTAATTTCCATCGTCATGATGCAAATTTTCATCATCATGATGCTCATTTCCAACATATTTATGCATATTTCCATTATCATGATGCATAAATCCTTCATCATGATGCTTAATTCCTTCATCTTGATGCTCACTTCCATCATCATGATGCTTATTTGCGTCATCATAATTCTCATTTCCTACATCATGAAGCTCATTTCTTTCATCATGATGCATATTTCCCTTCATCATGATGCTCGTTTTCTACATCACGATGCATATTTCCATCATCATGATGCTCATTACCTTCGTCATGATGCTCATTTCCTTCATCATGATGCATATTTCCTTTATCACGATGATCATTACTTCGTCATTATTCATATTTCCTTTATCATGATGCTTATTTCCTTCATCTTGATGGTCATTTCCTACATCATTATGGTCATTTCCTTCATTATGATGCTCATTTCCTTCATAATTATGCGTATTTCCTTCATCATAATGCTTTTTTCCTACATTATGATGCTCATTTCCTTCATCATATTTCATGTTTCTTTCATCATAATGCGTATCTCCTTCATCATGATGCTTACTTCATTCCTTATTATGCATATTTCCTTTATCATGATGCTAATTTCCTACATCATGATGCATGTTTCCTTCATCATGATGGTCATTTCCTACTATTGGCGTTTGGATCTTTTTGTTAACGTGAACCGTTAAGGTTCCATACAATTCTATCATAGTAGAAGCATAAACATAGAATTGATTACCTTTCACAGGGTATGTTGAAGAAGAAGGAATCCAGCCGGCGGCCTGCGCAATCGCACGGCTTTGGCCATAACTTTCTCATCTGATCTCTGATTGGAATGATCTACGTGCCAAAACGATCTTCTCTTCTGTGGCTTTCTATATCACACGTCCAATTTGGACTTACACACGATTTTAGAAAAATCAGTGAATTTGACGGACAGAAATAGTAAATGACCTTCTGGTCTTTTGTTGTATTCCTAAGCCACATCTTAACGTTGGTGTGGGCAACGATCTACAAGATGAACTCAGTCTAAAACCCTAATCTGTCTTTCACGTGTTTAGGCGTGTGATTCAGATATCCGGATTGATGAGATTGGCTATTATATAGGCTACAGCAGGGACCAGGAGGAGAAATTAGGGTTTGAGCCTCCCATTGGGCTTAAGCATCCAAGTTTAGCCCAAAACTTATACTTAAGTCCAATAATAATAAATCTTTTCACTAAAGAAATATTATTGCACTGCCACCCTAATCCCAAATTATGTTTATGGGCTCTTTCTTATTATGAGCCCTTTAATCTCCCCGTGTTGAAGATTCAATGCCCATTAATTAATTAAATTACTAACAACTCTATTAATTAATATAATTTACCAAGAGTAGTACCACCCAACCCTATTATCATGTTGGAATAAATCCACCTGCAGGGTTTACATGATAATCATTATGAGTTCCTCAAGTGGACATCATCAACCAATTCCGTCAGGACACGGATTCCTTCTACAATCAACAGCACACCATAGAGACAGCATCATTTCCCAACTCACCGGGCATATTGATTTATGTTTTAAATCTCACCCATTGATGAATCAAAGAAATAAATACTGGCTTATGTGTTGAGATTATTGTATAGAGATTAAGAGTACGAACATCCATAATAACAGAGATCAAGTTCTATTATATAGTCAGTATAAACCGAACAATCTCAACGCGGTCCTATTCAATACACAAAGTGCACTAGTGTACAAATATTATCAAATCATTGTTCATACAAAAATCTAGACTTTTAGTATACAATCCAACACCTACATCATGAATCTAATTTCATTCATCATGATGCTTATTTTCCTACATCACGATACAAACATCATCATGACACTAATTTCCATCATCATGATGCATATTTTCTTCATCATGATGCTCATTTCCTACATCATTATGCTTATTTCCATTATCATGATGCATAAATCCTTCATCATGATGCTTATTTCCTTCATCATGATGGTCACTTTCATTATCATGATGCTTGTTTCCTTCATCATGAGTCTCATTTCCTACATCATGAAGCTCATTCCCTTCATCATGATGCACATTTCCTACATCATGATGCATATTTCCATCATCATGATGCTCATTACCTTCATCATGATGCTCATTTCCTTCATCATGATGCATATTTCCTTTAACACGATGCTCATTCCTTCGTCATTATGCATATTTCCTTCATCATGATGCTTATTTCCTTCATCTTTGTCATGCCCCGACCCCAGACAGAACGCGACAACCGCCACGTTAACCATAAATTTCGCGGAATGGGTGCACTCCACTCCACAAAGTTTATAGAAAACGTAAGGCTTGCTATCAAGTACCTGTAGAACTGAACAACTGATAACAACGGGTACAACCCGAGGACATCATCTCATAAAGTATCAACAAGGATTTACAAAGGTACAAAGTACAACGATGTAACTTAGTTTAAAGAAAATGTACATGAACAATATAACATCGCGAAGGTACAAAAAGAACAAGGGGGTCACCAAATATAAACTATACAATCTCGCCAATAAATCCGTCAATTTACATAAAAGAGAAAGTACCCAAAACACTGATTGGATGACGAGCAAACGATAGGCAAACCTCCAACCAAGACAATATCAACAGCCTGAAAAGGAAAGAATGATGGGGGTGAGCAAAACCACTAGCTCAGTGAGGTGATAAGCCGATCACCCAGACCCTTATACGAAGCATGTATTCCCACTCGCGGTTCATAACATAAAATCCAACATTTCATCCCACAATAACTATTTCTCACTCAGTATACATATTAAGGAAAATAAAAACCTTAGTGCACATTTACGAATAACACAATTATTTCAAACATGTTATCACATACCTTTGATGCATTTCCTAGAAATGCGCTCCCCTGCCTTTTCTTTTGAGATCGTTCTGCAAGCTTATGTCTCGCCTGAACTAAACTTTCTACCCTCAGGGCTTCTTCTACGAGATCGTCAAGACTCTCGTACTTGTCTCTGGACTTGATGCGATCTCGAATATTTAAATTATGACCATCTTCAAATCTCTTGCATAAGTCTCTCGTCGTATATGACTCAGGAGCGAATTCTCGCAATTCCAAAAATTTGCTTTCGTACTCCACAACCGACATAATACCTTGAAAGAGGTTGAAGAACTCTTTTCTCTTCTGATCCTTGATGTACTGAGAGAAGTATCGATCTTTGAATCGTTCCACAAAGATAGCCCACGTAATAGTAACCGAAGATGTCTCTTTTAAATTCTGCCACCATCGTCGTGCATCTGGGCCTAACAGCTTGGTCGCAATGACCACACGATAACATTCTTCAATCATCAAGGAGTCAAAGGTCTCTGTAATCTCCTTTAACCATGCCCCCGCTTTAGAAGCATCTCTTGCACCGTCAAATTTCGAAGTCCCCATGTTTTCAACTGCTTTCACCAAATCAGGTATAAAAAGTGCACCTCTAGAAGTAGAACCTCCTAAAGCCATTTCTGGAGTAAAAACTGGTACATTAGTTGTAGGTCGGATCGGTTCATTAGCACGAAGAACCTCTTCAGTGACAGTCGTAGTCGTATGAGCCGTTGTAGGTGGTGGAACACCATGTATTCGAATGTGATCATAATACAATTGGTACTGCTCCAGTGTCATCATGTGCTCAACCCGCAACTAGGCCCGTGGTTGCTCTATCTGGGAAACTGGCACCCTATGATCAGAATTGATAGGGTCCGTAACCATCGGAGGAACTGCATGATCAAAAGAAACATGTCCTCGAGGTCCACGAGGAACAGAAGAGAGTAGAGGACTCGAAGGATCACGAGGAGCGTGTCCTCGACCTCGACCTCGGCGACGAACTGGAGGTGCCATAATGACTTAAAGGAAGAAAGGAAAGAAAATTCAAGGTCAACATCAAGGCAATACGATACCTGAGGATGACATAGAAACAAAGTTGGACCCATTGGCTCGACTCAAAAAGAATGAGAATCATAAAACCAGGCTCTGATACCAAGAAAGTTGTCACGTCCCGACCCCAGACAGAACGCGACAACCGCCACGTTAACCATAAATTTCGCGGAATGGGTGCACTCCACTCCACAAAGTTTATAGAAAACGTAAGGCTTGCTATCAAGTACCTGTAGAACTGAACAACTGATAACAACGGGTACAACCCGAGGAAATCATCTCATAAAGTATCAACAAGGATTTACAAAGGTACAAAGTACAACGATGTAACTTAGTTTAAAGAACTATAACATCGCGAAGGTACAAAAAGAACAAGGGGGTCACCAAATATAAACTATACAATCTCGCCAATGAATCCGTCAATTTACATAAAAGAGAAAGTACCCAAAACACTGATTGGATGACCAGCAAACGATAGGCAAACCTCCAACCAAGACAATATCAACAGCTTGAAAAGGAAAGAATGATGGGGGTGAGCAAATCCACTAGCTCAGTGAGGTGATAAGCCGGTCACCCCGACCCTTATACGAAGCATGTATTCCCACTCGCGGTTCATAACATAAAATCCAATATTTCATCCCACAATAACTATTTCTCACTCAGTATACATATTAATAAAAATAAAAACCTTAGTGCACATTTACGAATAACACAATTATTTCAAACAACATGTTATCACATAAAAGATGCATGGGTAGTCAATATCCTCCTCGAACTGAGCTCTCCGTCGAGAGACAGTCCAAGCCCGTCGCCGTTACTCTAGATAAAATGCACATTAATATTCTTTCTCAACACGCCAAGTGCTAAAGTTCACAATTCAATATCGACGTGAATACTTGAAATGATCAAACATATAAACATATATGACATGCATGTCCCACACCGGTGACGTTGACTGAGCCTATAATAGACTGATCCATCTAACGATCACCCTCCAAAGTATCAGTATTTGGCAAATGGACTGGTGCCCCGTTAGATCTAAATCACCCGAGTTTGCCAAGAAACGGGCAACTTGGTTGTAACTCTAACTCACCCGAACCGCGACAATTCGGGCTACTTAATCAATGTTGCTCCAACTCACCCGAACCGTGACCAATTCGGGCTACTTAACCTTGGTACCAGGCATACATATGCATATGCATCATAAGATGAATAACGACTCAAGTTAGAGTCTTAATTGGCACACAAGAATAACCAAAAATTAATTCTCAAATAATTCACAATAAATGCTATCAGATATCGAGCAGGCAAGGCTCTTCAACATAAATTAAAATCAATAATACTCATAAAATGGCTAACAGGACTCTAACCAGAGCAATCGAGCCAATCAGGCTCTTTACACATAACACAAATCAAATATAACTAACTATTAGCGGTCCCTTGCCCTTCGTTGATGGTTCTTTACCTAGAAAGGAGATGAGCAATTAAAGACAAATCAAATATAACTAACTATTAGCGGTAACATCACCTTTCATTGCTAAAAACAAATCCTAATCGAGTTCGAACGAGTCGATATTAAATAAAAATGGCATGTAACTCCTTAACATCAGTTCCCATTCCCACATAACCCGTTTCAATATATTAACTAAACGAAACGATAGAAAATAAGTTTGAATTCGACATAAAAATTCTGAAATTTTCCAGCTAGCGGCAGTTTACGAGAAAAATCATAATTAATTGTAGAATAATCGGATTGAGGAGTTTCAAGTGGCTACGTAAAGCTAACGAGTTCAGCTACATACAGATATTAAGTTTGCAAACTTTAGAGGGAATAGCTATGTCAAAATCAGTTCGAACAGTCTGCGAATTACACACATACCAAAAAGAAAAACCCCACAAAATTACAAAACCATGGAAGAAGGAAGCTTAATTCACACACCACTTACCTCAAAACAACTTAGAAACCACCTAGGATGAGGGTTGTAAGGGAGAATTCGATCAACAAGGGTTTCTCCTCTTCACTCTCTTCTTTTCCCTTTTTTGTTTTTCTTCTCCCGTTCTTCTCTCTCTTTTTTTTTAACTTTAGCCTTAATAATTATATATCAGGCCATTTAAGTGGGCTGAAACTTTGGGCCACAAAATAAATAAATAAGTTTGGGCTTTCTAAAAGAAAATATTGTTGGGCTAAGATAGGGCTGGCCTTTTGGGCTATAAAAATAAATAAATAGGTTTTGGGCTTTCTAAAAAAAATCTAGTTGGGCTAAGATATTATAGGGCTGGCCTTTTGGGCCATAAAAATAAATAAATAGGTTTTGGGCTTTCTAAAAAAAATCTAGTTGGGCTAAGATATTATAATCTTGATGATCATTTCCCATATCATTATGGTCATTTCCTTCATTATGATGCTCATATCCTGCATCATTATGCGTGCTTCCTTCATCATAATGCTTTTTTCCTACATTATGATGTTCATTTCCTTCATCATATTGCATGTTTCTTTCATCATAATGCGTATTTCCTTCATGCTTACTTCATTCCTTATTATGCATATTTCCTTTATCAGGTTGCTCATTTCCTACATCATGATGCATATTTCCATCATCATGTTACTTATTTCCGTCATCTTAATGATCATTCCACTCAACATGATGCTTATTTCCTTCATCATGATGCATATTTTCTTCATCTTGATACGCATTTCTATATCATTATGCTCATTTCCTTCATCATGATGCATATTTCCTACATCATTATGTTCATTTCCTTCATCATGATGCTCATTTCCTTCACCATGATGCGTTGTTCCATCATTATAATGCTCATTTCCTACATTATTATGCTCATGTCCTTCATCATGATGCATGTTTTCATCATCATAATGTTAATTTCCTTCATCATGATGCTCATTTCGTTCATCATGGTACATATTTCCTTCATCATGATGCTCATTTCCTACATCATGATGCATATTTCCTTCATGATGATGCTCATGTCTTTTATCATGATGCTCATTTCCTACATCATGATGCTTATTTCCATCATCATTATGCATAAATCCTTCATCAAGATGCTTATTTCCTTCATCATGGTGCTCATTTCCAGCATCATGATGCTTGTTTCCTTCATCATGATACTCATTTCCTACGTCATAATGCTCATTTCCTTTATCATGATGCAAATCCCTTCATCATGATGCTCATTTCCTCCATCACGATACATATTTACATCATCATCATGATTATTTCCTTCACCATGACATTTATTTCTTTAATCATGATGCATATTTCCTTTATCACGATGCTCATTCCTTCGTCATGATGCATATTTCCTTTATCATGATGCTTATTTCCTTCATCTTGATGATCATTTCCTTTATCATTATGCGTATTTCCTCCATCATAATGCTTTTTCCTACATTGTGATGCTAATTTCCTTCATCATGATGCATGTTTCTTTCATCATATTGTATATCTCCTTGATGATGCTCATTTTCTACATAATGATGCATGTTTTATACATCATAATGCAGATTTCCTATATCATAATGCTTACTTCATTTCTCATGATGCATATTTCCTTCATCATGATGCTTATTTCCAACATCATGATGCATATTTCCACGATGATGTTGCTCATTTCCATCATTATGATGATCATTTCCCTCATCATGATGCTCATTTCTTTCATTATATTGCATATTTTCTTCATCATACTACGCATTTCCTACCTTATGATGCTCATTTCCTTCATCATGATATATATTTCATACATCATGATGTTAATTTCCTACATCATTATGGCCATTTACTTCATTATGATGCTCATTTCCTTCCCCATGATGGGTAGTTCCATCACACTGATGCTCATTTCATACATTATTTTGCACATTCCCTTCATCATGATGCATGTTTCCATCATCATAATGCTAATTTCCTACATCGTGAAACTCATTTCATTCATTATGATACATATTTCCTTCATCATGATGCTCATTTCCCACATCATGATGCTCATTTCCTTCATCATGTTGCATATTTTCCTTCATCATGATGCTCATTTCCAACATCACGATGCATATTTCCATCATCATTATGCACATTTCCTTCATCATGATGCTATTTCCTACATCATGATGGATATTTCCATCTTTTTTATGCTAATTTCCTTCATCATGATGCATATTTCCTTTATCACGATGCTCATTTCCTTTGTCGTGATGCACATTTCCTTCATCATGATGCTCATTTCCTTCATCTTGATGATTATTTCCTACATCTTTATGGTCATTTCCTTCATTATGATGCTAATTTCTTTCATCATATAACGTATTTCCTTCATCATGATACTTATTTCCTACGTTATGATGCTCATTTCTTTCATCATGATGCACGTTTCTTTCATAATAATGCATATTTTCTTCATCATGATGCTCATTTCCTACATCATGATGCACAATTTCTTCATCAGAATGCATACTTCATTCATCATTATGCACATTTCCTTCATCATAATGCTCATTTCCTACATCATGATGCATATTTCCATCATCATGATGCTCATTTCCATCATCTTGATGATCATTTCCCTCACCATAATGCTCATTTCCTTCATCATGATGCATACTTTCTTCATCATGATACTCATTTGCTACATCATGATGCTCATTTCCTTCATCATGATGCATATTTCCTTCATCATGATGATAATTTCCTACATCATTATGGTCATTTCCTTCATCGATGCTCATTTCCTTTATCATGATGCGTATTCCCATCATAATGATGCTCATTTCCTACACTATTATGCTCATTTCCTTCATCATGATGCATATTTTCATCGTCGTGATGTTAATTTCCGACATCATGATGCTCATTTCGTACATCATGATGCATAATTCCTTCATCATGATACTCATTTCCAACGTCATAATGCATAATTCCTTCATCATGTTGCTCATTTCCTTCATTATGATGCGTGTTTTATTCATCATGATGCTCATTTCTTCATCATTATTTATATTTCCTTTATAATGATGCTCTTTATCTACATCGTGATGCTCATTCCCTACATCATGATGCTCATTTCCATCATTATGATGTACATTTCCGTCATCATAATGCGCATTTTCACAATCGTGATGCTCATTTCCTTCTTCATTATGCGTATTTCCTTCATCACGATGCTTATTTCTTATATCATAAAGCTCATATTCTTCATCATGATTCTCATTTCATTCATCCTGATTCTCATTTCCGTGATTATGATGCAAAATCCTTCATCGTGATGCTCATTTCATTCATCAAGATGCATAAGTCCTTCGTCATGATTCTCATTTCCTACATCATGATGCTCATTTCCTTCATCATGACGCATATTTCATTCATCATGATACCCATTTCCCTCATCATGATGCTCGTTTCCATCATCATGATGTTCATTTCCTAAATCATGATGCTCATTTCCCAAACAATGATGCCATTTCCTTCATTATGATGATTAATTCCGCGTCATTATGGTCATTTCCTATATCCTGATGCTCATTTTCATCATCATGATGCATATTTCCTTATTCATAATTCACTTTCCTAAGTAATGATGCCTATTTCCTTCTTCATGTTGCTCATTTCCTTCATCATGATGCTTATTTCATTTATCACGATGCTCATTTCCTTAGTCGTGATGCACATTCCTTCATTTTGATGATCATTTCCTACATCATTATGGTCATTTCCTTCGTTATGATGCAAATTTCCTTCATCATAATACGTATTTCCTTCATCATGTTACTTATTTCCTACATTATGATGCTCATTTCCTTCATCATGATGCATATTTTACATCATAATGCATATTTCCTTCATCATGATGCTTATTTCCTACATCATGATGAATGTTTTCTACATCATAATGCACAATTCCTTCATCAGAATGCTTATTTCATTCATCATGATGCACATTTCCTTCATCATAATGCTCATTTCCAATATCATGATGCATATTTCCATCATCATTATGCTCATTTCCTTCATCATGATGCTCATTTCCTACATCATTATGCTCATTTCTTACATCATGATACGTATTTCCATTTAAATAATGCTCATTTCCTACACTATTATGCTCATTTCCTTCATCATGATGCATGTTTCCATCATCGTAATGTTAATTCCCTACATCATGATGCTCATTTCGTACATCATGATGCATAATTCCTTCATCAAGATACTCATTTCCTACATCATAGTGCATTTTTCTTCATCATGATTCTCATTTCTTCATCATGATTCATATTTCCTCTATAATGATGCTCTTTATCAACATCATGATGTTTATTCCCTACATCATGACGATCATTTCAATCATCACAATGCTCATTTTCACAATTGTGATGCTCATTTCCTTCTTCATGATGCGTATTTCCTTCATCACGATGCTTATTTATTATATCATAAAGCTCATATTCTTCATCAAGATTCTCATTTCTTTCATCATGATTCTCATTTCCATCATCATGATGCACAAATCCTTCATCCTGATGCTCATATCCTTCATCAAGATGCATATGTCCTTCGTCATGATGCTCATTTCCTTCATGATTCATATTTCATTCATCATGATACTCATTTCCTTCATCATGATGCTCATTTCCATCATCATAATGCTCATTTCCTTCATCATGATGCATATTTCATTTATCACGATGCTCATTTCCTTAGTCGTGATGCACATTCCTTCATTTTGATGATCATTTCCTACATCATTATGGTCATTTCCTTCGTTATGATGCAAATTTCCTTCATCATAATACGTATTTCCTTCATCATGTTACTTATTTCCTAAATTATGATGCTCATTTCCTTCATCATGATGCATATTTTACATCATAATGCATATTTCCTTCGTCATGATGCTTATTTCCTACATCATGATGAATGTTTTCTACATCATAATGCACAATTCCTTCATCAGAATGCTTATTTCATTCATCATGATGCACATTTCGTTCATCATAATGCTCATTTCCAACATCATGATGCATATTTCCATCATCATTATGCTCATTTCCTTCATCATGATGCTCATTTCCTACATCATTATGCTCATTTCCTTCATCATGATACGTATTTTCATTTAAATAATGCTCATTTCCTACACTATTATGCTCATTTCCTTCATCATGATGCATGTTTCCATCATCGTAATGTTAATTTCCTACATCATGATGCTCATTTCGTACATCATGATGCATAATTCCTTCATCAAGATACTCATTTCCAACATCATAGTGCATTTTTCTTCATCATGATTCTCATTTCGGCATCATGATTCATATTTCCTCTATAATGATGCTCTTTATCTACATCGTGATGTTTATTCCCTACATCATGACGATCATTTCAATCATCATAATGCTCATTTTCACAATCGTGATGCTCATTTCCTTCTTCATGATGCGTATTTCCTTCATCACGATGCTTATTTATTATATCATAAAGCTCATATTCTTCATCAAGATTCTCATTTCTTTCATCATGATTCTCATTTCCATCATCATGATGCACAATTCCTTCATCCTGATGCTCATATCCTTTATCAAGATGCATATGTCCTTCGTCATGATGCTCATCTCCTTCATGATTCATATTTCATTCATCATGATACTCATTTCCTTCATCATGATGCTCATTTCCATCATCATAATGCATAAATCCTTCATCATGATGCTCATTTCGTTCATCGTTATGCGTATTTCCTTTATCATGATGCTCATTTCCTTCAGCATGACGATTAATTCCTACGTCATTATGGTCATTTCCTACATCCTGATGCTCATTTCTATCATCATGATGCACATTTCCTTATTCATGATTCTCTTTCCTAATTCATGATTATCATTTCCTTCATCATGATGCTTATATCTTTTATCATAATGCTCATTTCCATCATCATGATGCCTATTTCCTTCATCATGATGCATAAATCCTTTATCATGATGCTCATTTCCTTCATCATGATGTTCATTTCCTTCATCATGATGCTCATTTCCTTCATCATGATTCATATTTCCTTCATCATTATGCCGATTTCCTTCATCATGATGCTCGTTTCCTTCATCATGATGTATATTTCCTTCATCAAGATAATCATTTCTTACGTCATTATGTTCATTTCTTCATCATGATGCTCATTTCATTCATGTTGATGCATATTTCCTTCATCATGATGCTCATTTCCTAAATCATTATATATATTTCCTTCATCATAATGCTCATTTCCATCATCATGATGATCAATTCCTTCATCGTAATGCTCAATTCCTACATCATTATGCTCATTTCCTACATTATGCTCATTTTCTTCATGTCTTCTTCATCATGATGCTAATTTCTATCGTCATGATGCTAATATACGTCATCATGATGAATACTTCCTTCATCATGACGCTCATTTCATTCATAATGATGCATATTTCCTTCATCATGATGCTAATTTCTCAACATGATGCGTACTTCCTGCATCAGGATGCTGATTTCCTACATAATGTTGCTCATTTCCTTCATCATGCTGCATATTTCCTTCATCATGATGCAAATTTTCATCATAATGATCCTCATTTCCATCATCATGATGCATAAATCCTTCATAATGATGCTCAATTATTTCATCAATATGCTTATTTCCTCAGCATGATGCATATTTTCTTCATCATGAAGCTCATTTCCTTCATCTTGATGCTCATTTCCATCATCATGATGCATAAACACTTCATCATGATGTTAATTTCGTTCATCATTATGCGTATATTCCTTTATCATGATACACATTTCCTACATCATGATGCTTGTTTCCTTCATCATGATACATATTTCTTTCATCATGATGCTTGTTTCCTATATCATGATGGTCATTTCCTCATCATGATGCATGTTTCCTTTATCACGATGCTCATTCCTTCATCAAGACGCATATTTCATTTATTATGATGCTTATTTCCTTAATCTTGATGATCATTCCCTACATCATTATGGTCATTTCCTTCATTATGATACTCATTTCCTTCAACATTATGCGTATTTCCTTCATCATGATACAGAAATCCTTCATCCTGATGCGCATTTTCGTAATCATGATGCATGTTTCATTCAACATGATACTCATTTCCTACATCATGATGCTCAGTTCCTTCATCATGATCCATATTTTCCTTCTGCATGATGCACATTTCCTACGTCACGATGAATATTTCCATCATAATGATGCTCATTTCCTTTATCATGATGCTCATTTCCTATATCACGATTCCTATATCCATCTTCATGATGCTCATTTCGTTCATCTTGATGATCATTTCCATCATCATTATGGTCATTTCCTTTACTATGATGCTAATTTCCTTCATCATTATCCGTATTTCCTTTATCATGATGCTTATTTCCTACACTATGATGCTCATTTCCTTCATCATGATGCCCAATTCCTTCATCACAGTGCTCATTTCCTTCATCATGATGTTCATTTCCTACATCATAATGATTATTTCCTTCATCATGATATATATTTCCTTCACCAATATGATCATTTCCTACGTCATTATGGTCATTTCTTAATCATGATGCTCATTTCTTTCATCTTAATGCATATTTCCTTCATCATGATGCTCATTTCCTACAAAATTATACATATTTCTTTCATCATGATGACCATTTATTTCATCGTGATGCTCATTTCCTATGTCATTATGATCATTTCCTTCATCATGATGCATGTCTTCTTCATCATGATGCTAATATACTTCATCATGATGCGTATTTCCTTCATCATGATACTCATTTCCTACATAATAAGCTCATTTCATTCATAATGATGCATATTTCCTTCATCATGATGCTCATTTTCTACATCATGATGCATATTTCCTTCATCATTATGCACATTTCCATCATCATGATACAGATTTATTCATAATGATGCTCATTTTCATCGTCATGATGGATGAATCCTTCATCATGATGCTCATTTCGTTCATTAATGTGTGTATTTCCTACATCATGATGCTCATTTCATTCATCATGATGCATATTTCCTTCATCATGATGCTCATTTCCTATATGATGATGCTTATTTCCTTCATCACAATGCTCATTTCCTACATGATGATGCTTATTTCCTTCATCATGATGCATATTTCATTCATCAAGATACTCATTTCCTTAATCATGATGTACATTTCCTTCTTCATGATAATCATTTCCTACGTCATTATGGTCATTTCCTTAGTCATGATGCTCATTTCATTCATCATTTTGCATATTTCCTTCAACATGAAGGTCATTTCCTTCATTGTGATGCTCAATTCTACATCATTATGCTCATTTCCTTCATCATGATGCATGTTTTCTTCATCATGATGCTCATTTCATTCATCCAGATGCATATTTCCTTCATCATGATGCTCATTTCAACCATCATGATGCTCATTTCATTCATCATCATGGATATTTCCTTCATCATGATGCTCATTTCCTACATCATGCTTCATATTTCCCTCATCATTATGCTCATTTCCAACATTATGATGATCACTTCCTTCATCATTATGCAAATTTTCTTTATCATGATACTCATTTCCAACATCTTGATGCTCATTTCCTTTATCATGATGATCAATTTCGACATCATTATGGTCATTTCCTTCATAATGATGCTCATTTCCTACATCATGATGCATGTTTTCTTCATCATGATGCTCATTTCCTACATCATGAAACTTATTTCATTCATCATGATGCTTACTTCCTACATCACGATAGAAACATCATCATGATGGCAATTTCTATCATCATGATGCATATATTCTTCTTCATGATGCTCATTTCCTACATCATGATGCTTATTTCCAATGTCATGATGCATAAATCATTCATCATGATGCTTATTTCCTTCATCATGAAGCTCATTTCCATCATCATGATGCTTGTTTCCTTCTTCATGGGTCTTATTTCCTGCATCATGATGCTCATTTCCTTCATCATGATGCATATTTCCCTTCACCATGATGCTCATTTCCTACATCACGATGATGGTCATTTCCTCATCATGATGCTCATTTCTTTCATCATGATGCATATTCCCTTTATCACGATGCTCATTCCTTCATCATGATGCATATTTCCTTTATCATGATGCTTATTTCCTTCATCTTGATGATCATTCCCTACATCACTATGGTCATTTCCTTCATTATGATGCTCATTTCCTTCAACATTATGCGTATATCCTTCATCAGAATGATTTTTTCCTACATTATGATGTTCATTTCCTTCATCATGTTGCTTGTTTCTTTCATCATAATGCGCATCCCGTCATCATGATGCTTTCTTCATTCCGTATAATGCATATTTCCTTTATCATGATTGCTCATTTCCAACATCATGATGCATATTTCCATCATCATGTTGCTCATTTCTGTCATCTTGATGATCATTCCCATCATCATGATGCTCATTTCCTTCATCATGATACCTATTTTCGTCATCATGATACACATTTCCTACATCATTATGCTCATTTCCTTCATCATGATGCTAATTTTTTTCACCATGATGCGTTGTTCCATCATAATAATGCTCATTTCCTACATTATTATGCTCATTTTCTTCATCGTGATACATGTTTCTATCATCATAATGCTAATTTCCTATATCATGATGCTCATTTGGTTCATCATGATACATATTTCCTTCATCATGATGCTCATTTCCTACATCACGATGCATATTTCCGTCATAATGATTCTCATTTCTTTTATCATGATGCTCATTTCCTTCATCATGATGCATATTTCCTTTATAACGATGATCTAATCTACATCATGATGCTCATTCCCCACATAATGATGCTCATTTTCATCATCATGATGATCATTTCCTTCATCTTTATGCTCATTTTCACTATCGTGATGCTCATTTCTTTCATCATGATTCTTATTTCGTATATCATAATGCTCATTTCTATCATCCTGATTCTCATTTTCATCATTATGATGCATAATTCCTTCATCATGATGCTCATTTCAATAATAAAGATGCATATGTCCTTCGTCATGATTCCCATTTCCTACATCATTATGCTAATTTCCTTCATCACAATGCATATTTACTTCATCGTGATACTCAATTCATTCATCATGATGCTCATTTCCGTCATCCTGATGCTCATTTCCATCATCATGATGTATATTTCATTCATAACGATTCTCTTTCCTACATCATGATGATTATTCCTTAATCATGTTGCTCATTTCTTCATCATGATGCATATTTTCTTCATCATGATGCTTATTTCCTTCATCATGATGCTCATTTCCATCATCATGATGCAAAAATTCTTTATCATGATGCTTATTTTCTTCATCATGATGCTCATTTCCTTCATGCTTATTTCCATCATCATGATGCATAAATCCTTTATCATGATGCTTATTTCCTTCATCATGATGCTAATTTCCTAAATCACGATGCATGTTTTCTTCATCATGATTCTAATTTCCTAAATCATGATGCTCATTTCCTTCATCATTATGCTCGTTTCCTTCATCATGATGATCATTTCCTATGTCATTATGGTCATTCCCTTAATCATTATGCTCTTTTCATTTATCGTGATGCATATTTCCTTTATCATGATGCTAATTTCCTACATCATTACACATATTTCTTACTTCGTGATGCTCATTTCCATCATCATGATGATTATTTCCTTCATCGTGATGCTCATTTACTTCATCATTATGCTCATTTCCTTCATCATGATGCATATTTTGTTTATCATAATGCTTATTTCCTTTATCTTGATGATCATTTCCCACATCATTATGGTCATTTCTTTCATTATGATGATCATTTCCTTCATCATTATGCGTATTTACTTCATCATAATGCTTTTTTCCTACATTATGATGCCCATTGCCTTTATCATATTTCATGTTCCTTTCACATAATGTGTATTTCCTTCATCATGATGCATACTTCATTCCTTATTATGCATATTTCCTTTATCATGATGCTCATTTCCTACATCATGATGCATATATCCATCATCATGTTGCTCATTTCCGTCATCTTGACGATCATTCCCCTCATCATGATGCTCATTTCCTTCATCATGATGCATAATTTCTTAATCATGATACACATTTCCTACATCATTATGCTCATTTCGTTCATCATGACGCATATTTCCTTCATCATAATGTTAATTTCCTACATCATTACGTTCATTTCCGTCACAATGATGCTCATTTTCTTCACCATAATGCATAGTTCCATCATAATGATGCTCATTTCCTACATTATTATGCTCATGTCCTTCATCATGATGCATGTTTCCATTAGCATAATGCTAATTTCCTACATCATGATGCTCATTTCGTTCATCATGATACATATTTCATTCATCATGATGCTCATTTCCTACATCATGTGCATATTTCCTGCATAGTGATGCTCATTTATTTTATCATGATGCTAATTTCTTTCATCATGATTCTTATTTCTTCATCATGATGCATATTTCCTTTATGATGATGCTCTTTATTAATATCATGATGATCATTCCCTGCATGATGATGCTCATTTCCATCATCATGATGTTCATATCTTTCATCATGATGCTCCTTTTTACTATCGTGATACTCATTTCCTTCATCATGATGCTCATTTAAAACATAATGATGCTCATTTCATTCATCATGATGCTCATTTCCTATATCATATTGCATATTTACTTCATTATTATGCTCATTTCCAACATCATGATGATCATTTCTTTGATCATTGTCCAAATTTTCTTTATAATGCTCATTTCCTATATCATATTACATATTTCCTTCATTATTATGCTCATTTCCAACATCATTATGACCATTTCTTTGATCATTGTCCAAATTTTCTTTATAATGATACTAATTTCCATCACTACGATGCATAAATCCTTCATCATGATGCTCATTTAGTTCATCTTTATGCATATTTCCGTTATCAAGATATGTTTCCTTCGTCAAGATGCTTATTTCCTACATCATGAAACTCATTTCATTCTTCACGATGCATATTTCCTTCATCTTGATGCTTATTTCCTACATCACGAATCAAACATCATCACGATACGAATTTCCATATTCATGACGCATATTTTCTTCATCATTGATGCTCATTTCCTACATCATGATGCTTATTTCCATTATCATGCATGCATAAATATTTCATCATGATGCTTATTTCCTTCATTATGATGCTTATTTCCATCATCATGATGCTTGTTTCCTTCATCATGAGTCTCATTTCCTACATCATGATGCTCATTTCCTTCATCATGATGCATATTTCCCTTCATCATTATGCTCATTTCCTACATCACAATGCATATTTCCATCATCATGACGGTCATTTCCTTCATCATGATGCTCCTTTCTTTCATCATGATGCATATTTCCATTATCACGATGCTCATTCCTTCGTCTTGATGCATATTTCCTTTATCATGAAGCTTATTTCCTTCATCTTGACGATCATTTCCGACATCATTATGGTCATATCCTTCATTATGATGCGCATTTCCTTCAACATTATGCATATTTCCTTCATCATAATGCTTTTTTTCGACACTATGATGCTCATTTCCTTCATCATGATACATATTGTTTTCATCATTATACACATTTCCTACATCATTATGCTCATTTCTTTAATCATGATGCATATTTCCTACATCATTATGCTCATTTCCTTCATCATGATACTCATTTCCTTCACCATGATGCGTTGTTCCATCACAATAATGCTCATTTCCTACATTATCATGATACATATTTCCTTCATCATGATGCTCATTTCCTAAATCGCAATGCATATTTCCGTCATAATGATTCTCATTTCTTTTATCATGATGCTCATTTCCTTCATCATGATGCTTATTTCTTCATCATGATGCATATTTCCTTCATAACGATGCTCTTAGCTACATCATGATGCTCATTCCCTACACGATGATGCTCAATTCCATCATCATGATGATCATTTCCTTCATCATTATGCTCATTTTAACTATTGTGATGCTCATTTCCTTCATCATGATGCGTATTTCCTTTATCATGATGCTTATTTCCAGTATCATAATGCTCATTTTCTTCATAATGATGCTCATTCTATCATCATGATTCTCATTTCCATTATTATGATGCATAATTCCTTCATCATTATGCTCATTTCCTTAATCAAGATGCGTATGTCCTTCGTCATGATGCCCATTTCCTACATCATTATGCTCATTTCCTTCATCATGATGCATATTTTCTTCATCATGATACTCATTTCATTCATTATGATGCTCATTTCCGTCATCCTGATGCACATTTCCATCATCATGATGTATATTTCATTCATAATGATTCTCTTTCCTACATCATGATGCTTATTTCCTTAATCATGTTACTCATTTCCTTCATCATGATGCATATTTTCTTCATCATGATGCTTATTTCATTCATCAAGATGCTCATTTCCATCATCATGATGTAAAAATTCTTCATCATGATGCTTATTTTCTTCATCATGATTCTCATTTCCTACATCATGATGCTTATTTCCATCGTCATGATGCATAAATCCTTCATCATGATACTTATTTCCTTCATCATGATGCTCATTTCCTACATCGCGATGCATGTTTCCTTCATCATGATGCTCATTTCCTACATCATGATGCTCATTTCCTTCATCATTATGCTCATTTCCTTCATCATGATCATCATTTCCTATGTCATTATGGTCATTCCCTTAATCATTATGTTCTTTTCATTCATCATGATGCATATTTCTATTATCATGATGCTCATTTCCTACACCATTACACATATTTCTTTCTTCATGATTCTCATTTCCATCATCATGATGATTATTTCCTTCATCCTTATGCTCATTTACTTCATCATTATGCTCATTTCCTTCATCCTGATGCATATTTCCTTCATCGTAATGCTCATTTCCTACATTAATATGCTTATTACCTTCATCATGATGCATATTTCCATCATTATGATGCTTATTTCCTACATCACGATACTAACATCATCATGATGTATATTTTCCTCATCATCATGCATTAATCCCTTACAATGATGCTTATTTCCTTCATCATGTTACAAAAATCCTTCATTATGATGCGAATATCCATCATCATGTTGCATGTTTCCTTCAACATGATGCTCATTTCCTACATCAATATGCTCATTTCTTTCATCACGATGCATGTTTTCTTCATTATGATGCTCATTTCCATCATCAAGATGCTATTTTCGTTCATCATTATGTGTATTTCCTTCATCATGATGCTAATTTCCTACATCGTGATGCTCATTTCGTTCATCATGATGCACATTTCCTTCGTCATGTTGCTCATTTCCTATATTATGGTGCATATTTCCTTCATAATTACGCTTATTTCCAACATCATGATGATCATTTCCTTCATCATGATGCTCATTTCCTTCAGCATTATGCGTATTTCCTTCATCATAATGTTTTTTTCCTATATTATGATGCTCACTTCCATCATCGTGTTTCATGTTCCTTTCAACATAATGTGTATTTCCTTCATCATGATGCTTACTTCATTCCTTATTATGCATATTTCCTTTATCATGATGCTCATTTCCTACATCGTGGTGCATATTTCCATCATCATGTTGCTCATTTAAGTCATCTTGATGATCATTCCCCTTATCATGATACTCATTTCCTTCATCATTATGCCTATTTTATTAATCATGATACACATTTCCTACATCATTATGCTCATTTCATTCATCATGATACATATTTGCTTCATCATGATGTTAATTTCCTACATCATTACGTTCATTTCATTCATCAGGATGCTCATTTTCCTTCACCATGATGCGTAGTTCCATCATAATGATGCTCATTTCCTACATTATTATGCTCATGTCCTTCATGATCATGCATGTTTCCATTATCATAATGCTAATTTCCTACATCACGATGCTAATTTCCATATTTATGATGCATATTTTCTTCATCATGATGCTCATTTCCTACATCATGATGCTTATTTCCATTATAATGATGCATAAATGTTTCATCATGATGCTTGTTTCCTTCATCATGATACTAATATACTTCATCATGATGCGTATTTCCTTCATCATGATGCTCATTTCCTACATCATGATGCTTATTTCCTTCATCATGATGATCATTTCCTATGTCATTATGGTCATTTTCTTAATCTTGATGCTCATTTCAATCATCATGATGCATATTTCCTTCATTATGTAGCTCAATTCCTATATCATGATAAATATTTCCCTCATCATGATGCTAATTTCCATCATCATGATGATATTTCCTTCATCGTGATGCTCAATTTCTACATCAATATGCTCATTTCCCTAATCATGATGCATGTTTCCTTCATCAGGATGCAAATTTCCATGATTATGACGCAAATTTCCTTTATCATGATGCATATTTCCTTCATCATAATGCTCATTTCCTACTTCTTGATGCTCATTTCATTCATCATGATGCTTATTTACTTCATCATGATGCTCATTTCCTACATCATGATGCTCATTTCCTTCATTATGATGTATATTTCCCTTCATCATGATGCTCATTTCGTACATCACGATGCATATTTCCATCATCATGATGCTCATTTCCTTCATCATGATGCTCATTATGGTCATTTCATTATAATGCTTTTTTGCTACACTATGATGCACATTTCCTTCATCGTGATGCAAGTTTCTTTCATCATAATGCATATTTCCTTCATCATGATGCTGGAAACATGTTTTCTTCATTATGATGCACATTTCCTACATCATAATGTTTACTTCATTCTTCATGATGCATATTTCCTTCATCATGAAGCTAATTTTTTACATCATGATGCATATTTCCATCATCATGTTGCTCATTTCCATCATCATGGTGATCATTTCCTTCATCATGATGCTCATTTCCTTCGTCATGATGCATATTTTCTTCATCTTGATGCTTATTTCCTACATCATGATGCTCATTTCTTTCATCGTGACGTATGTTTCCTTCATCATAATGTTCATTTTCTTCATTATTATGATCATTTCCTACATTATTATGGTCATTTCCATTATTATGATGCTCATTTCCTGCATCATGATTCTCATTTCGTTCATCCTGATGCAAATTTCCTTCATCATGATGCTCATTTACTACATCATGATGCATATTTCCTTTATCATGATGCTCATTTCTTTTATCATGATGCTCATTTCTTCATCGTGATGCTCATTTATTCATAATGATGATGCTATTTATCTACATCATGTTCTCATTCCCTACATCATGACGATCATTTCCATCATCAGATGCTCATTTACTCCATCGTGATGCTCATTTTCACCATCGTGATGCGTATTTCCTTCATCATGATGCTTGTTTACTATATCATAATTCTCATTTTCTTCATCATGATTCTCATTTCTTTTATCATGATTCTCAATTCCATCATTATGATGCATAAATTTTTCATCATGATGCTCATTTTCTTAGTCATGACGCTCATTTCCTTTATCAAGATGCATATGTCATTTACCATGATGCTCATTACCTTCATCATGATGCATATATACTTCAACATGATACTCATTTCCTTCATCATGATGATCAGTTCCATCATCCTGATGCTCATTTCCATCATCATGATGCATATTTCCTTCATAATGATTCTCTTTCCTACATCATGATGCTTATTTTCTTTATCATGTTGCTCATTTCCTTTATCGTGATGCTCATTTCCATCATCATGATGCAAAAATACTTCATCATGATGCTTATTCCCGTCATCATGATGTTCATTTTCTATATCGTGATTCATGTTTCCTTCATATCAATGCCCATTTCCTATAATATGATGCATGTTTTCTTCATCTCAATGCCCATTTCCTATATCATGATGCTCATTTCCTTCATCATGATGCTCATTTCCATCAACATGATAATCACTTCCATCATCATGATACTAATATACTTCATCATGATGCATATTTGCTTCATCATGATGCTCATTTCCTATATCATGATGCTCATTTCCTATGTCATTATGGTCATTTTTTAATCATAATGCTCATTTCATTCATCATGATGCATATTTCGTTCATTATGTTGCTCATTTCCTACAACATGATAAATATTTCCTTCATCATGATGCTAATTTCCATCATCATGATGATATTTCCTTCATCATGATGCTCAATTCCTACACTGATATGCTCATTTCCCGAATCATGATGAATGTTTTCTTCATCAGGATGCAAATTTCCATTATTATGATGCTAATTTCTTCATCATGATGCACATTTCCTTCATCATGATGCTCATTTCCTACTTCATGATGCTCATTTCATTCATCATGATGCTTATTTCCTTCATCATGATGCTCATTTCCTACATCATGCTGCATATTTCCTTCATCATTATGCTTGTTTCCAACATCATGTTGATCATTTCCTTCTTCATGATACAATTTTTCTTCATAATAATGCTCATTTCCATCTTCATGATGCATAAATACTTCATCATGATGCTCATTTCATTCATCATTATGCGTATTTCCTTTATCATGATACTCATTTCCTACATCTTGATGCTCATTTCTTTATCATGATGATTGATTCCGACATCATTATGGTCATTTCCTTCATCTTGATGCTCATTTCATTCATCATGATGCATATTTCCTTCATGATGCACATTTCCTACATCATGATGCATATTTCCTTCATCATGATACTTACTTCCGACATCATGAAACTCATTTCATTCATCATGATGCATATTTCCTTCAACATGATACTTATTTCCTACGTCACGATGGAAACATCATCATGATGCTCATTTCCTTCGTCATGATGCATATTTCCTTAATCATGATGCTTATTTTTAATATCATAATGCATAAATCCTTATCATAATGCTTATTTCCTTCATCATGATGCAGAAATCCTTCATCATGATTAATGTTTTCTTCAACATGATGCTCATTTCCTAAATCACGATGCATATTTCCATCTTCATGATGCTCATTTCCTTCATCATGATGCTCATTTCCTTCATCCTGATGCATATTTCCTTTATCGTGATGGTCATTTCCTTCGTCATGATGCATATTTTTTTCATCATGATACTCATTTCCTTCATCTGGATGACATTTCCTATATCATTATGGTCATTTCCTTCATTAAGATGCTAATTTCCTTCATCATTAATCATATTTCTTTCATCATGATGCTTATTTCCTATATTATGATGCTCATTTCCTTCATCATGATGCATATTTCTTTTATCATAATGCATATTTCCTTCATATTGATGCTCATTTCCTACATCAAGATGCATGTTTTCAACATCATGATGCACAATTCCTACATCAAAACGCTTACCTCATTCATCATGATGCACATTTTCTTCATCATAATGCTCATTTCCTACACCATGATGCATATTACCATCATCATGATGCTCATTTCCATCACCTTGATGATAATTTCCTTCATCATGATGCACATTTCCTACATCATATTTAGTTCATTACGTCAGAAAAAAGTGATGCATACTTTCTTCATCATGATACACATTTTCCTACATCATGATGCTCATATTCATCATCATGATGTATGTTTCCATTATCATAATGCTAATTTCCTACATCATGATGCTCATTTGGTTAATCATGATGCATATTTCCTTCATCATGATGCTCTTTTCCCTACATCATGATGCATATTTCCTTCATCATGATGCTCATTTCCTACATCGTGCTGCGCATTTTCTTTATCTTTATGTTCATTTCCAATATCATGATGATCGTTTCCTTCATCATAACGCAATTGTTTTTCATAATGATGCTCATTTCCATCATCATAATGCTCATTTCCTTCATCATGATGCTTATTTCCATCAACATGATGCTTATTTCCATCATCATGATGCATATTTTCATTCAACATAATGCTCATTTCCTATATCACGATGCATATTTCCATCATCATGATGCTCATTCCCATCATTATAATGCATGTTTCCTTCATCATGCTGCTCACTTCTTTTATCATGATGCATATTTCGCTTCATCATAATGCTCATTTCCTGCATCACTTTGCATATTTCCGTCATCATGATGCTCTTTTCCTTCATCATGATGCTCTTTTCCTTCGTCATGATGCATATTTCCTTCATCATGATGCTCATTTCCATCATCATGATACTAATATATTTCATCATGATGCGTATTTTATTTCCTACATCATGATGATCATTTCCTATGTCATTATGGTCATTTTCTTAATCATGATGCTCATTTTATTCATCATGTTGCAAATTTCCTTCATTATGTTGCTCATTTCCTACATCATGATAAATATTTCCTTCATCTTGATGCACACAACAGAATTCTCCATACCCTAAATCGGATTTCACCCCACCTGATTGTGATGATCGCGATTGCGTTTCTGCCACGGCCCCATCGATGATTGATCATCTGATCTCGCCTTCTGATCATAATGTCTTGATGACTCCTACAATGCCTGCTGTTCATCCGATCACTTCCCATCCTTCTGATCGTCTCCGTGCAGCGGTCTCCGCAAAATCCACAGCGCCTACAGCGACTCGACTGGATTATGCTGAGCCTCGATCGGAATTTACAGCAACTCTATCGGGACCATAGACTCGATTGGAATCTGCTGTGACCCGATCGGATCATCCACAGAACCGATCGGAAACTGCTGATGCTCGCTCAAAATTACATTCTGCAGCAATATTCTCGGATCAAGTTCAGCAGTGGCGATTGATCCCTCCTATGCAGCCTGGAACTTCTTCCATCAATCCCCTCCGTTTCACTACGCACAATACTACCACATGAGATTCTGATCTCCCTTCAATGCCTTCACCGACTGATAAAGGCGACGCCTCTCCCTTACGTTCGTTCCATGCATTAAGCAAAGGGCTCCCAAGCCCGGTTGCGAAGCCACCGGAGCGCTCTGATGACTCCGTTTCAATTACGGTTGATGATTCTCTCCTTCATGATTGTTTATCTTTATGCTCCAATTTCTTGATTGATAGGGTCATTCATTCTCGTGGGCAGCGTCCCCTTTCACAGCAGGATTTGCTTGTCCAATAGACGAAGCTTTGGACCACAAAGGACATCTTCATGGCACACCTTGGCAGAGGGTATTTCAATATACATGTTCATGATGTTGCTATACGTCAGAGGGTTCTGAAAGAGCGGTCTTTTGACCTTGATTCGGGTCATATTAGATTGCAGAAGTGGGTACCTTTCTTCAACCCTTACAAAATCAAGTCTTCAATTGCTAATGTGTGGATTCGTATTTATGAATTGCCATATGAGTTTTGGAGCAGCCTTATTCTCCGTTCGATTGCTTCTAGGATTGGTAAGCCTGTGAAGGTTGATGCTAGAGCATTGGATGGATCTCTTGGTCACTTTGCACGTGTCCTTGTTGAAATCGACGTTTTGGAAGAACTACCAACTAGTATTACTATGAACACTTCAGATCACTCTTTTTCGACATATATATCTTATGAGAATGTGCCAAGTTATTGTACAAGGTGTTATATTATTGGACACACTAATGAGGAGCGTCGTAAGGGAAAGAAAGCAGCAGCGAATTTGAAGAGGAATGATGCTGCAGCAAATTTGAAGAGGAATGATGCACCAGCTAACTTGAAGAAGAAGAAGAAGAAGGATGTGCCACCTATTCTGACGGAGAGGTGGACTCCTGTCAGAAATGTTCAGCAGCCTATGAATCAGAATCAGATGGGTGATCATGATCAGGTTGTTCAGAACATTCAGCACAATGGTCAGGTTGGAACTTCATATCTTCAACGCACGGATCAGGTGATACTTGAAACAGGTTGCCTTGAATTTGAAGACGAAGAACATGAACCAGCGCCCCATCGGTTAATGACAGACTGCAGCTTGCAAAACATTTCGATGCTCTCCAAGATCAGCTGGATGAATGTATGGATGTCTCGGCATTCCTTGATGATTCTATTCATCATGTTGGACAGATTTTGGGTGCAATCGATGAGCATGGCAACAACCTTCAGCACCCTCCTACTCCATTTGATTCTCGTGATTCGTTTGATGATAATCATGAATTTATTGATCCTAACACTAGTAGGCATTCTCAGAATATGCATCATATAGCCATCAAGAGTGGGGACAAGTAGAGGATCCATCTAAACCGCCGAAGCATGGTTCTACAGGGCGTACATAATGAATTGCCTCTTTTGGAATATTCATGGTGTGGGGAGCTCCTTATCGGCTCTCAAAACATTTTGTTATAGGCATAAGGTTCGACCTTCTGCTTCCTTGTCTAATAATTGGCACAACTTGGGTTTTCATTTTGTGGCTCATAATGATAGAGGTGTTAGGCGTCCGAATAATTGGGTTTTCTATCGTGATCATCTGGTGTCGAATGTTGTGGTTATTTTCATGTCTGAGCAGATTATTATTGTTGATTTTATATTCAATCGTGCTCTTTACCGTCTGGGATTGGTTCATGCTGCTAGTGGATATTTGGATTGTAGAAAATTGTGGTTTGACATAATACCCCACATTAGTCCGAATATGATTATTTTGGGTGATTTTAATTGTACTCTGGGGGATCATGAAAGAAACACCCCATATAGTTTTTCGAGTTTGGTTTCTACTGATTTTAGGGAATTCCTGGGGGAAAGTGGTTTGCATGATTTAGAACTAGGGGGCTCTAAATATACTTGGTTTAGACGATCTGTGAATTATTCTCTTCGTGCTTCTAGAATTGATCGTGCTCTTGTTTCTGATGGTGTGATTGATATTAGGGATAAAATTGATTTGTTGGCACTTCCTAGACATAGTTCGGATCACAATCCTATCCCGTTGTCATTTGATAGTACTGTTGGTCATGTCCATCATCCTTCCAGATTTCAGAAAATGTGGCTCTCTGATATGGATTTTTTTGTCCTGGTTGCTACTTCGTGGGGAAAAGGGATGGTTTCTCCTAATCCATCTCTTACTTTTGTTGGAAGCTTAGGAGACTTAAACTTGAGATAAAGGTGTGGAATAAAGAGTCTTTTGGTGACATTCTGAGTGGGGTCGAGGCAGCCATGAATAACTTGTAGGATATTCAGAAACGTATTGATCAGTATGGGGATTCTGATGATTTGTTTTGTGAAGAGGTAGATGCTCATATCCTTTTGGAGGAGAAACTCAAATAGAAGCAAATCTTTTATTCTCAAAAGAATAGAAGCAGCTGGTTGAAGGATGGTGATCGTATTATGGCTTTTTTCCAAAGAGCTCATAGAATCAGGAAGACTAGAACACACATTAGTACGTGATGGTTGGGGATGATGTCTCTCATGATATTTCTGCTATTTCTCAGCACGTTGTGGACAGGGACCTTTTCAATACACCTACTGATGTTCCAGATTGGGGTTTGATGGGCTTCGTTCGTCAGTTTGTGTCTGTGGCTGATAATGCTTCTCTAACTCTTGAGCCTGATGATGTGGAAATTAGAGCTGCAGTTTTTTTATCTTTCTCCAGATAGTTCTCCAGGCCCTGATGGTTTTGGCGGTTCATTCTTTCAGGTTGTTTGGCATATTATACATGAAGATATGTGCATTGCTGTCAGGTACTTTTTTAACACTGGTTTTATACCCGATGGGGCTAATGCTAATTTTGTTACCTTGATAGCTAAGCATGAGGGTGCTAATCGTGTGGAGGATTATCGGCCTATTAATATGTGTAACTTTTTCTTTAAATTGCTCACTAAAATTCTTGCTACACGTTTGGGCCCGATCCTTAAAAATCTTCTTGGTGTGCATTAATATGGGTTTGTGCCGGTCGTAGTATAAGTCATTGTACTGCCACTGCATCTGAGTCTTTTAATAGTCTGGATGTTTCTACTTTGGGTAGTGTTGCTCTTAACATTGACATCAGGAAAGCTTTTGATACTTTAAGGTGGGATTTTCTTATTGAATGCCTTGGCCGTATGGGTTTCTCTGATCAGTTTCTGATATTGCTTAAGGGTATTTTTGCCTCTGCTAAAATCTCTATGCTAATTAATGGTTCTCCTCATAGTTATTTTAGTTGTGGGAGAGGAGTTCGACAGGGGGGCCCCCTTATCTCCCCCCTCTTTTGTCTAGCTGAGGAAGTCCTTGGTCTTTGGTTGTGGCATTTTGTGGATAACAGGCGTCTTCATCGTGTTGCTATTTGGAGATCTTGTTTTCTCCCTCCTTATCTCTTCTATGCAGATGACATTCTTATTTTCTGTAGAGGTAATATTGGGTCTATAACAGCTGTTAGGGATGCTTTGAACAATTATGGAGAGTTATCTGGGCAAGTGTTCAATCCTAACAAGTCGAAGGCTTATTATGGTAAGCACACCAAACACTATATTAAGCATCAGGTTGTGACGGAACTTGGAATACAGGATGGGTCATATCCTTTTCATTACTTAGGTGTCCCTATTTTTATTGGGTCTCCTAGGATTGCTCGCTTTCAGGCTGCTATGGATGCTATTATTAATAAGTTTGGTAGATGGAAAGGGGAGAGTCTTTCCATGGCTAGAAGAGTTTGTCTTGTGAATTCTATCATTATTTCAGTTGCAGTGCATATCATGATGATTTAAGATGGCCTAGGACTGAGTTGAATCGCTTTGAAAGAGCTGTTAGGAATTTCATGTGGACTGGGAACACATCCCAGCGTAGCTATTTTTGTTTGAATTGGAAGCAGGTTTGTTCCCCCTTGGAGGAAGGTGGGTTAGGTATTCGCTCTCTCAGAATTGCTAATGAGGGGTATCTGATGAAGCTTTCTTGGGATATTTTGCGTGAAGACACGCCTTTGTATATCTTTCGACATAGATGATTTCGACAAGGCATTGCTTTCCAGCATCGTCTTTCATCCTCATGGAGAAGAGGATGTCTTCCTCACATTCGTAGTTTGCAGCAGAATGAAACTTAGATTATTGGTCATGATTCCTCTGTCAGATTTTAGTTAGATAATTGGTTGGGCATTCCTATTGCTGATCAGGTTAATATTCCAATTGATATTAGACACTGTTTTGATCAAAAGATATCTGACTACTACTATAATGGGAAATGGCACTTCACTGAAGATTTTGCTCATGCTTTTCCTCATATATTCCTTGCTATCATCAGGATCAGGATTTCCCCAAATCAATCGGATTAGAGATGTTGGAATCATTCTTCTCGTGGTAAAGTCACTTCTAAGTTGGCTTACGCTCATTTGAGAACTTTGTATCCTGCTCTGAGTTGGGGCTCATGGATATGGGGTTCTTTTATACCTCCTAGGCATTCCTTGATTATTTGGAAAGCTATAAGGGGTATTCTTACTCTTTGGGATCTGTTTTTGGAGAGGGGTTTTCGTGGCACTTCCAGGTGTTATTTGTGCAGATGTGATTCTGAATCTATGGATCATCTTTTCGTTACCTGTTCATTTTCTTCAGTTGTCCTACAGCATATTTTGGATGGGTTTCATTATGGGGATAGGATGCCACGTACTAATGGTTTTCTAGTACTTTTTTTGCACTCTATCACTATTTAGGGAAGCTCACAGATCATATACTTATGGAGATATATGATTGTTACCTATGTTTGGTAGATTTGGACTGTTCGTAATAATTTTATGGCTGATGGTTACTCTACTACGGAGGATGGGGAATTGGTTGATAAGATTGCTCGTGCTTCTAAGATTACTGCCTCGATTATGGCCATGGCTCGTGAGATTAATAGTTTTCTATTGGGCCAATGTACAGTTCAGTTGATGACCTTAACACTGCACTATTTCGGAGTTCGAGGAAATCCAAGAAAAGCTCCTAATATCATTCTTGTTAGATGGGTGCCCCCTACCCATGGATGGGTTAAGGTGAACACTGATGGTCATGCTAATGGTGCGCCTGGTACCATTGCAGGGGCTGGAGTTTATAGAAATGGAAATGGTGACCATTTGGGAAGTTTCACTTGTGGGTTTGATCATGGGTTTGCTTTTGAGGCTGAGCTTCGCACCGCCCTTTTGGCCATTGAGTTGGCTTATGATAGAGGATGGCGTTCTGTATGGTTGGAGATAGACTTTACATATGTGGTCCATTCTCTTTCTTCTGACAATCCAGATATTCCTTGGAAATTTCTTCAGCAGTGGAGGTCTGTTAAGGATGTGATTCCTTTGATGCAGTTTAGAGTCACTCACATTTATAGAGAAGGGAATGCTGCAGTTGATGTTATCTCAGATGTTGGTGGGCCCTTTGTCTGGCATCTTACAACTCCTCCTATTCTTCAGAGGCATCTGTTGGAGGATATGAACTCAACTTACTACTGTTTTGATGACCTGTTGCCAGACGATGAGATGTGAAGGGGTTTGTTCTCTGGAGGCGACATCGTCTGGATTACCAGGTGGCTCCTCTCCTTATACTTTTATCTCTTATTCTGATTTTTTCGAAATTCAAACGTACTGTTGCTATGGTGATTTTTAGGATTCTCTTATCCTTTGTTACGATATATGGATGCGTTTGTCTAGCCGTGGACTAGATGACAAGTTTTTGGATCCCTTTTTCAGAAGTGGTTGTAATATTGGGAGTGTTTGTATGCTGCTGTGGCTTGATTTGGGCTTCAAGACCTACTTTAGGTCTATGGTAGACGGTGAGTATTATGACATCCTTTGAAAGGTGCTCTTTTCCTCTATATGGGTTTTTCCCACAGGGTTTTCCATATAGAGGTTTTTACCGAGGCCGTCCGGGGGGTGGTCAGCTCATCCATAAGATTTTTTCAGCCATGTATTCGGCTGTAGAGGTTTAGACCTCTTGTTAGGGTGGGTCTATTTTGTTGGGTAACAGGATCCCTTGCCTGTTACCAGGTCAGTAGGGTAGCAGGATCCCTAGCCTGCTCCCATTTGTAAGGCATCTTTTCGGTCTTCATTGTACACTTTTGGTCCTCATTTTTTAATATTATCTAGTTACATTCATTATGTTGCTCATTTCCTACAACATGATAAATATTTCCTTCATCATGATGCTAATTTCCATTACTGTGATGATATCTCCTTCATCGTGATGCTCAATTCATACATCAATATGCTCATTTCCCTAATCATTATGCATGTTTTCTTCATCAGGATGCAAATTTCCATCATCATGACGCCAATTTCCTTCATCATGATGCATATTTCCTTCATCATGATGCTCATTTCCTACTTCATGATGCTCATTTCGTTCATCATGATGCTCATTTCCTACATCATGCTGCATATTTTCTTCATCATTATGCTTATTTCCAACATCATGTTGATCATTTCCTTCATCATGATGCAATTTTTCTTCATAATGATGCTCATTTCCATCATCATGATGAATAAATACTTCACCATAATGCTCATTTCGTTCATCATTATGCGTATTTCCTTTAACATGATACTCATTTCCTACATCTTGATGCTCATTTCTTCATCATGATGATTGATTCCAATATCATTATGGTCAATTCCTTCATCTTGATGCTCATTTCATTCACCATGAGGCACATTTCCTTCATCATGATGCTCATTTCCTACATCATGATAAATGTTTCCTTCATCATGATGCTTACTTCCTACATCATGAAACTCATTTCATTCATCATGATGCATATTTCCTTCAACATGATACTTATTTCCTACGTCATGATGCAAACATCATCATGATGCTCATTTCATTCATCATGATGCATATTTCCTTCATCATGTTGTTTATTTTTAAAATCATAATGCATAAATCCCTTATCATGGTGCTTATTTCCTTCATCATGATGCAAAAATCCTTCATCAAGATGCGCATTTGCATCATCATGATGCAAGTTTCCTTCAACATGATGCTCATTTCCTAAATCACGATGCATATTTCCTTCTTCATGATGCTCATTTCCTTCATCATAATGCTCATTTCCTTCATCCTGATGCATATTCCTTTATCATGATGGTCATTTCCTTCGTCACGATGCGTATTTCCTTCATCATGATACTCAATTCCTTCATCTTGATGATCATTTCCTACATCATTATGGTCATTTCCATCATTAAGATACTAATTTCCTTCATCATTAATCGTATTTCCTTCATCATGATGCTTATTTGCTATATTATGATGATTATTTCTTTCATCATGATGCATGTTTCTTTCATCATAATGCATATTTCCTTCATCTTGATGCTTATTTCCTACATCATGATGCATGTTTTCAACATCATTATGCACAATTCCTACATCAGAATGCTTACCTCATTCATCATGATTAACATTTCCTTCATCACAATGCTTATTTCCTACATCATGATGCATATTACCGTCATCATGATGCTCATTTCCATCACCATGATGATCATTTCCTTCATCATGATGCTCTTTTCCTACATTATATTTACTTCATTACGTCAGAAAAAAAGTGATGCATACTTTCTTCACCATGATACACATTTCCTACATCATGATGATCATTTCCTTCATCATGATGCTCTTTTCCTACATCATATTTACTTCATTACGTCAGAAAAAAAGTGATGCATACTTTCTTCACCATGATACACATTTCCTACATCATGATGCTCATATTCATCATCATGATGTATGTTTCCATTATCATAATACTAATTTCCTACATCATGATTCTCATTTCGTTCATCATGATGCATATTTCCTTTATGATGATGCTTTTTTCCCTACATCATGATGCATATTTCCTTTATCATGACGCTCATTTCCTTATGATAATGCTCATTTCCTTCATTATGATGCATGTTTTCTTCATCATGTTGATCATTTCTTCATCATGATGAATATTTCCTTTATAATGTTGAACATTTCTTCATCATGATGCATATTTCCTTTATCATAATAATTCTCATTTCCATCATCATGATGCTCATTTCCTATATCATGATGCTCATTTCCTTCTATACATGATGTATATTTCCTTCGTCATGATGCTTATTTTCTATGTCATAATGCTTATCATGATGCTCATTTCTTTCATCATGATTCTAATTTCCAACATTATGATGCATAAATTCTTCATTATGATGCTCATTTCCATCATAGAGATGCATATGTCCATCGTAATGATGCTCAATTCCTACATCATGATGCATATTTCATTCATCATGATACTCATTTCCTTCATCGTGATGCATTCAATCATCCTGATGCTCATTTCCATCATCATGATGCATATTTCCTTCATCATGATTCTCATTCCTACATCATGATGCTTATTCCTTCATCATGTTGCTCATTTCCTTCATCATGATGCTTATTTCCTTCATCATAATGGGTATTTCCTACATTATGATGGTCATTTCATTCATCATGATGGATATTTTCTTAATCATGATGCTTATTTCCTACATCATGCTACATATTTCCTTCATTATTATGTTCATTACAAACATCTTGATGCATATTTCCTTAATCATTATGCAAATTTTATTTATAATGATACTATTCCCATCATTATGATGCATAAATCCTTCATCATGATGCTCATTTCATTCATCGTTATGCGTATTTCCTTTATCATGATGATCATTTTCTATATCATGATGATCATTTTCTACATCATGATGCTTATTTCACTCATCATGATGCAAAAGTTCTTCATCGAGATGCTTATTTCCTTCATCATGATGCTCCTTTCCATCATCATGATACTTGTTTACTTCAGCATGATTCTCATTTCCTACATCATGATGCTCATTTCTTTAATCATGATGTACATTTCCCTTCATCATGATGCCCATTTCATATATCACGATGCATTTTTCTCATTTACATCATCTTGATGATCGTTTCCCTCATCATGATGCTCATTTCCTTCATCATGATACTTATTTCCTACATCATGATGCTCATTTCCTTCATCATGATGCAAATTTCCTTCATCATGATGATAATTTCCTACATCATTATGGCCATTTCCTTCATCATGATTCTCATTTCCTTCAAAATGATGCGTATTTTCATCATAATGATGCTAATTTCCTACACTATTATGCTCATTTCCTCCATCATGATGCATAATTCCTTCATCATGATACTCATTTCCTAAGTCATGATGCATATTTCCTTCATGATGATGCTCATTTTCTTTATCATGATGCTCATTTTCTTCATTATGATGCATGTTTTTTCATCATAATGCTCATTTCTTCATCATTATTCATATTTCCTTTATAATTATGCTCTTTATCTACATCGTGATGCTCATTTCCTTCTTCATGATGCGTATTTCCTTCATCATTATACTTATTTCCTAGTCTGCAGAAAGCGCTAGGTACAAAATTACTATTCAGTACCTCGTTTCATCCACAGACTGATGGACAGTCAGAGAGAACTATACAGACACTAGAAGATATGCTACGTGCAGTGGTGTTGAATTTGGGAGGTAGCTGGGATAAGTACATGACTTTGGTGAAGTTCGCTTATAACAACAGTTATCATTCAAGCATTGGAATGCCCCCGTACGAAGCTTTGTATGGCCGAAAGTGTCGAACACCGCTTTTTTAGGATGAGGTTGGCGAGAGACAAATCGAACAAGTAGAGCTTATCGAAGATGCGAACGTAAAAATACAACTTATTCGAGACAGACTTAAGGCAGCGCAAGATCGACAGAAAAGCTACGCAGATAATAGGAGGCATGATTTGGAGTTTAATGAAGGAGACAAAGTTTTTCTGAAAGTTTCTCCATGGAAGGGCGTGTTGCGATTCCGTCGTCGAGGAAAGTTGAGTCCAAGGTATATTGGCCCGTTTACGATCGTGCAAAGGATTGGTCGTGTCGCGTATCGACTTAAGCTACCATCGGAATTGTCAAAGATTCACGATGTCTTCCATGTCTCTATGCTTAGAAAATATGAACCAGATCCTTCGCACGTGCTCAAATATTCCCCAGTTGTATTAAAGAAAAATCTATCGTACGAAGTACAACCTGTTCAAATTGTAGATCGCCGAGAGAAAATGCTTCGTAACAAATCCATTCCTATGGTGAGAGTTCTATGGAGAAGTGATCAAATTGAAGAAGAAACATGGGAACCAGAGTCAGTCATGTGTCAACACCATCCAAATCTCTTTTCATCTCTAGGTACGTTTATGTTTCGAGGACGAAACTTTTTAGAGGAGGGGATACTTTATAATATCTTAGTCCAACTAGATTTTTTTTAGAAAGCCCAAAACCTATTTATTTATTTTTATGGCCCAAAAGGCCATCCCTATAATATCTTAGCCCAACTAAATTTTTTTTAGAAAGCCCAAAACCTATTTATTTATTTTTATGGCCCAAAAGGCCAGCCCTATCTTAGCCCAACTATATTTTCTTTTAGAAAGCCCAAACTTATTTATTTATTTATTTTGGGGCCCAAAGTTTTAGCCCACTTAAATGGCCTGATATATAATTATTAAGGCTAAAGTTAAAAAAAAAAGAGAGAAGAACGGGAGGAAAAACAAAAGAGGGGAAATAAGAGAGTGAAGAGGAGAAACCCTTGTTGATCAAATTCTCCCTTACAACCCTCATCCTAGGTGGTTTCTAAGTTGTTTTGAGGTAAGTGGTGTGTGAATTAAGCTTCCTTCTTCCATGATTTTGTAATTTTGTGGGGTTTTTCTTTTTGGTATGTGGGTAATTCGCAGAATGTTCGAACTGATTTTGACATAGCTATTGCCCTTGAAAGTTTGCAAACTTAATTTCTGTACGTAGCTGAACTCGTTAGCTTTCCGTAGCCACTTGAAACGCCTCAATCCGATTATTCTACAATTAGTTATGATTTTTCTCGTAAACTGCTGCTAGCTGGAAAATTTCAGAATTTTTATGTCGAATTCAAACTTATTTTCTATCGTTTCGTTTAGTTAATGTATTGAAACGGGTTATGTGGGATAGCGAACTGATGTTAAGGAGTTACATGCCATTTTTATTTAATATCGACTCGTTCGAACTCGATTAGGATTTATTTTTAGCAATGAAAGGTGATGTTACCGCTAATAGTTAGTTATATTTGATTTGTCTTTAATTGCTCATCTCCTTTCTAGGTAAAGAACCATCGTCGAAGGGCAAGGGACCGACTTCAGATTCCAGAGAGAGTTAATCACTTCCTTGTGAGTTGATAATTCGGGAACGCCTTCTCTTGTGGGAAGTGTGGACCCTCGATAAATGTGCATTTATTTTAGTTTTAGCTAATTGATAAGAAAATTATTTGCTATTGCGTTATGTGGTAAAGAGCCTGATTGGCTCGATTGCTCTGGTTAGAGTCCTGTTAGCCATTTTATGAGTATTATTGAATTTAACTTATGTTGAAGTGCCTTGCCGGCTCGATATCTGATAGCATTTATTATGAATTATTTGAGAATTGATTTTTGGTTATTCTTGTGTGCCAATTAAGACTAACTTGAGTCGTTATTCATCTTATGATGCATATGCATATGTATGCCTGGTACCAAGGTAAAGTAGTCCGAATTGGTCACGGTTCGGGTGAGTTGGAGCGACATTGATTAAGTAGCCCAAATTGTCGCGATTCGGGTGAGTTAGAGTGACAACCAAGTTACCCGTTGCGTGGCAAACTCGGGTGATTTAGATCTAACGGGGCACCTGTCCATTTGTCAAATATTGATACTCTGGAGGGTGATCGTTAGATGGATCAGTCAATTATAGGCTCAGTCAACGTCACCGGTGTGGGACATGCATGTCATATATGTTTATATGTTTGATCATTTCAAGTATTCACGTCGATATTGAATTGTGAACTTTAACACTTGGCGCGTTGAGAAAGAATATTAATGTGCATTTTATCTAGAGCAACGGTGACGGGCTTGGACTGTGTCTCGACGGAGAGCTCAGTTCGAGGAGGATATTGACTACCCACGCGTCTTTTATGTGATAACATATTGTTTGAAATAATTGTGTTATTCGTAAATGTGCACTAAGGTTTTTATTTTCATTAATATGTATATTGAGTGAGAAATAGTTATTGTGGGATGAAATGTTGGATTTTATGTTATGAACCGCGAGTGGGAATACATGCTTCGTATAAGGGTCGGGGTGACCGGCTTATCACCTCACTGAGCTAGTGGTTTTGCTCGCCCCCATCATTCTTTCCTTTTCAGGCTATTGATATTGTCTTGGTTGGAGGTTTGCCTATCGTTTGCTCGTCATCCAATCAGTGTTTTGGGTACTTTCTCTTTTATGTAAATTGACGGATTCATTGGCGAGATTGTATAGTTTATATTTGGTGAATCCCTTGTTCTTTTTATACCTTCGCGATGTTATATCGTTCATGTATATTTTCTTTAAACTAAGTTACATCGTTGTACTTTGTACCTTTGTAAATCCTTGTTGATACTTTATGAGATTATGTCCTCGGGTTGTACCCGTTGTTATCAGTTGTTCAATTCTACAGGTACTTGATAGCAAGCCTTACGTTTTCTATAAACTTTGTGGAGTGGAGTGCACCCATTCCGTGAAATTTATGATTAACGTGGCGGTTGTCACGTTCTGTCTGGGGTCGGGGCGTGACAACTTTCTTGGTATCCTAAGGTATCGTATTGCCTTGATGTTGACCTTGCATTTTCTTTCCTTTCTTTCTTTCAGTCATTATGGCACCTCCAGTTCGTCGTCGAGGTCGAGGACACGCTCCTCGTGATCCTCCGAGTCCTCTACTCTCTTCTGTTCCTCGTGGACCTCGAGGACATGTTTCTTTTGATCATGCCATTCCTCCGACGGTTACGGACCCTATCAATTCTGATCATAGGGTGCCAGTTTCCCAGGTAGAGCAACCACGGGCCCAGTTGCGGGTTGAGCACATGATGACACTGGAGCAGTACCAATTGTATTATGATCACATTCAAATACATGGTATTCCACCACCTACAACGGCTCATACGACTATGATTGTCACTGAAGAGGTTCTTCGTGATAATGAACCGATCCGACCTACAACTAATGTACCAGTTTTTACTCCAGAAATGGCTTTAGGAGGTTCTACTTCTAGAGGTGCACTTTTTATACCTGATTTGGTGAAAGCAGTTGAAAACATGGGGACTTCGAAATTTGATGGTGCAAGAGATGCTTCTAAAGCGGGGGCATGGTTAAAGGAGATTACAGAGACCTTTGACACCTTGATGATTGAAGAATGTTATCGTGTCATCACTGCGACCAAGCTGTTAGGCCCAGATGCACGACGATGGTGGCAGAATTTAAAAGAGACATCTTCGGTTACTATTACGTGGGCTATCTTTGTGGAACAATTCAAAGATCGATACTTCTCTCAGTACATCAAGGATCAGAAGAGAAAGGAGTTCTTCAACCTCTTTCAAGGCATTATGTCGGTTGTGGAGTACGAAAGCAAATTTTTGGAATTGCGAGAATTCGCTCCTGAGTCATATACGACAAGAGACTTATGCAAGAGATTTGAAGATGGTCTTAATTTAAATATTCGAGATCGCATCAAGTCCAGAGACAAGTACGAGAGTCTTGACGATCTCGTAGAAGAAGCCTTGAGGGTAGAAAGTTTAGTTCAGGCGAGACATAAGCTTGCAGAATGATCTCAAAAGAAAAGGCAAGGGAGCGCATTTCCAGGAAATGCATCGAAGGTGTATAGGTGTGTGGGATCTTCGCGTGGTGCACCAAGTTCGGTATCTATTACTTTTTCTCAACCTCGGGTGCAGTTTAGTAGAGGCGGGAGCAATGTCTTAGGATCGGTTGGTGAAAATTGCAAGTGCCAGAATTGCTTTAAATATCACGACGGCCCCTGTAAGGCTCCTCAAGTATGTTTTCACTGTCGACAGCCGGGGCATATGCGAAGTTCTTGTCCTCAGCTTATGGGAGCGAGCAGTCAGGGTTATGGTCAACTTCGTGGTAAACTAACATATTCTACACCCAGAGAGACTCGATCTACAGTTACCAGAGTGCCCGATGCCTCAAGCAGCCCTAGTACTCAATCACCTATGCAAGGAAGGAAGCAAACTAGAGTATTTCATATTTCCCAGGAAGAGGCTCGCTCAGATCCGAAGGTTGTGACAAGTAATTTATAATCTGAGTATTTTCACATGCTAGATCTAACCCTGCCTTGTTATGCCACTTGATTACGAATAAAACATTCGTAAGAAATTCTAGCTTTCCGAATTTTTAAATCACAATCTCACCTAATATTGCTTCTTTAGGCCATGTGTTTGTGGGAGACCATCTGGTCTACGCTTTATTTGACCCAGGTTCTGATAGGTCTTATATTCGGGATGATCTTATTGCGTTCTTAGATTATCCTATCTCTCATTTGTCACCTGGAATCATCATTCATACCCCTCTTGGAGAGCGTCTAATTCGTGATTCGGTATTTCTTGGTTGTCAATTGAAGATCAAAGATGTCATTTTAGAGGCTGAATTGATACCATTGCCTTTGATTGATCTTGATGTTATTCTTGGCATGGATTGGCTTTCTTCTCATCATGCAATTCTCGATTGCCACGAGAAGCTTGTTATTTTTCGTAGACCAGGATTCTCAGAACTTGTTTTTGAAGGTAAACTTCAAATGAGATCCCTCTCTTTTATTTCAATGTTGACTGCGCATAAATTAATGCGTAAGGGTTGTGAGGTATTCTTGGCATTTGTCATCGATACTTCTCTTTATGAAACTAAACTAGATGACATCCCGATCGTGAATGAATTTCCTGATGTCTTTCCCGAAGACTTACCAGGACAAACTCCAAATCGAGAGATTGATTTTTCCATTGACGTAATTCCTGTAATCACACCTATATCGATTACTCCATATCGAATGTCGCCTGCTGAGCTCAAGGAACTCCAGACACAACTTGGGGAATTATTGGAGAAGGGGTTCATACGACCTAGCACATCTCCGTGGGGTGCTCCAGTTCTTTTTGTCAAGAAGAAAGATGGATCACTTCGCCTATGTGTCGACTACCGTCAATTGAACAAGGTGACAATCAAGAACAAATATCCTCTTCCAAGAATCGATGATCTGTTTGATCAATTGCAAGGAGCAACTGTGTTCTCAAAAATTGATTTGCGATCTGGCTATCACCAACTCAAGATTAGGGAATCTGATATCCCAAAGTCTACTTTTCGAACCAGATACGGTCATTTTGAATTCTGTGTTATGCCTTTTGGACTCACAAATGCTCCTGCAGCTTTTATGGATCTTATGAATCGGGTCTTCGGCCGTACTTAGATAAGTTTGTCATCATCTTCATTGATGACATTCTTATTTATTCTAAATCGGACGACGAGCATTCTCATCATCTAAGAATTGCTCTGAACATTCTCAGAGAAAATCAGCTTTATGCTAAATTCTCGAAGTGTGAATTTTGGCTTCGTGAGGTAAGCTTTTTGGGTCATCACATTTCTAAAGAAGGAATCTACGTCGATCCAGTGAAGATTCAAGCGATACTAGATTGGGAGCGTCCAAAGAACGTGACAGAGATTCGTAGTTTTCTGGGATTAGCTGGATATTATCGACGGTTTGTCAAATACTTTTCGTTATTGGCTTCATCTTTGACTAAATTGACTCGAAAAGGGGTAAAATTTGAATGGAGTGAAGAATGCGAGAAAGCATTTCAAGAATTGAAAAGACAACTCATTTCAGCTCCTATTCTTGCTTTGCCAGACCCAGCAATTGGAGAATTTACCATTTATAGCGACGCCTCGAGACAAGGATTAGGATGCGTTCTCATGCAAGAAGGAAAGTTTATTGCCTACGCTTCAAGGCAATTGAAGAAGAACGAAGAAAATTATCCTACACATGATTTAGAGTTGGCTGCAATCGTCTTTGCATTGAAGATCTGGAGGCACTATCTGTATGGTGCAACTTATCGGGTTTTCACTGATCACAAGAGCTTAAAGTATATCACCACGCAAAAGGAGCTCAACCTTAGGCAAAGGCGATGGATGGAGTTGATTAGTGACTATGACTTAGTCATCGATTATCATCCTGGCAAGGCGAACGTTGTTGCAGATGCTCTGAGTAGAAAGTCTTCTACCTCACTTGCTTCTATTCAATCTTTTTATCTTCCAATGTTGGAGCAATTTAAATCTTTACACATTTCGCTCGATTGTGAAAAGTCTAATGATTATGCCTTAATCGCCGAATTCGAGGTTAGACCTACCTTGTTCGAGCAAATTCGAGAAAGTCAATCACACGATGTTCATTTACAACAGAAGATGGCGAAGCTAAATCAAGGAAAAGAAACAGAATTTCAAATTCGGGATGATGGACTTCTTACTTTTAAAAATCGTGTTTGTGTTCCATCAGAACTTGATGTTCACAGAGCTATTCTTGAGGAAGCCCATTCTTCAGCCTATGCTATGCATCCTGGTAGTGCCAAAATGTACAGAACACTTTGGGACCATTATTCGTGGCCAGGTATGAAACGGGACATTGCTGAATTTGTATCAAAGTGCTTATCATGCCAACAGATTAAAGCGGAACACCAAAAACCAGCCGGCATGCTTCAACCACTACCTATTCCTGAGTGGAAATGGGAAAACGTCACAATGGATTTTGTTTCTGGTTTACCTCGAACCTAAAAGGGTCATGACTCAATTTGGGTCATTGTCGATCGTCTGACGAAATCGGCACATTTCCTTCCAGTGCATACCAACGAATCTTTAGAGAAACTTGCCAAGTTATATGTCGATGAGATCGTGAGATTGCATGGAGTACCAGTGTCAATCATATCTGATCGTGATCTAAGATTCACTTCCCGTTTTTGGCCTAGTATGCAGAAAGCGCTAGGTACAAAATTACTATTCAGTACCTCTTTTCATCCACAGACTGATGGACAGTCAGAGAGAACTATGCAGACACTAGAAGATATGCTACGTGCAGTGGTGTTGAATTTTGGAGGTAGCTGGGATAAGTACGTGACTTTGGTGGAGTTCGCTTATAACAACAGTTATCATTCAAGCATTGGAATGCCCCCGTACGAAGCTCTGTATGGCCAAAAGTGTCGAACACCGCTTTTTTGGGATGAGGTTGGCGAGAGACAAATCGAACAAGTAGAGCTTATCGAAGATGCGAATGCAAAAATACAACTTATTCGAGACAGACTTAAGGCAGCGCAAGATCGACAGAAAAGCTACGCAGATAATAGGAGGTGCGATTTGGAGTTTAATGAAGGAGACAAAGTTTTTCTGAAAGTTTCTCCATGGAAGGGCGTGTTGCGATTCCGCCGTCGAGGAAAGTTGAGTCCAAGGTATATTGGCCCGTTTACGATCGTGCAAAGGATTGGTCGTGTCACGTATCGACTTGAGCTACCATCGGAATTGTCAAAGATTCACGATGTCTTCCATGTCTCTATGCTTAGAAAATATGAACCAGATCCTTCGCACGTGCTCAAATATTCCCCAGTTGTATTAAAGGAAAATCTATCGTACAAAGTACAACCTGTTCAAATTGTAGATCGCCGAGAGAAAATGCTTCGTAACAAATCCATTCCTATGGTGAGAGTTCTATGGAGAAGTGATCAAATTGAAGAAGAAACATGGGAACCAGAGTCAATCATCCGTCAACACCATCCAAATCTCTTTTCATCTCTAGGTACGTTTATGTTTCGAGGATGAAACTTTTTAGAGGAGGGGATACTTTATAATATCTTAGCCCAACTAGATTTTTTTTAGAAAGTCCAAAACCTATTTATTTATTTTTATGGCCCAAAAGGCCAGCCCTATAATATCTTAGCCCAACTAGATTTTTTTTAGAAAGCCCAAAACCTATTTATTTATTTTATGGCCCAAAAGGCCAGCCCTATCTTAGCCCAACTATATTTTCTTTTAGAAAGCCCAAACTTATTTATTTATTTATTTATGTTGTGGCCCAAAGTTTCAGCCCACTTAAATGGCCTGATATATAATTATTAAGGCTAAAGTTAAAAAAAAAAAAAAGAGAGAAGAACGGGAGAAGAAAAACAACAGAGGGGAAAGAAGAGAGTGAAGAGGAGAAACCCTTGTTGATCAAATTCTCCCTTACAACCCTCATCCTAGGTGGTTTCTAAGTTGTTTTGAGGTAAGTGGTGTGTGAATTAAGCTTCCTTCTTCCATGGTTTTGTAATTTTGTGGGGTTTTTCTTTTTGGTATGTGGGTAATTTGCAGACTGTTCGAACTGATTTTGACATAGCTATTGCCCTTGAAAGTTTGCAAACTTAATTTCTGTACGTAGCTGAACTCGTTAGCTTTCCGTAGCCACTTGAAACGCCTCAATCCGATTATTCTACAATTAGTTATGATTTTTCTCGTAAACTGCCGTTAGCTGGAAAATTTTGGAATTTTTATGTCGAATTCAAAATTATTTTCTATCGTTTCGTTTAGTTAATGTATTGAAACAGGTTATGTGGGATTGGGAACATATGTTAAGGAGTTACATGCCATTTTTATTTAATATCGACTCGTTCGAACTCGATTAGGATTTGTTTTTAGCAATGAAAGGTGATGTTACCGCTAATTGTTAATTATATTTGATTTGTCTTTAATTGCTCATCTCCTTTCTAGGTAAAGAACCATCGACGAAGGGCAAGGGACAGACTTCAGATTCCGGAGAGAGTTAATCACTTCCTTGTGAGTTGATAATTCGGGAACGCCTTTTCTTGTGGGAAGTGTGGACCCTCGATAAATGTGCATTTATTTTAGTTTTAGTTAATTGATAAGAAAATTATTTGGTATTGTGTTATGTGTTAAAGAGCCTGATTGGCTCGATTGCTCTGGTTAGAGTCCTGTTAGCCATTTTATGAGTATTATTGATTTTAACTTATGTTGAAGAGCCTTGCCGGCTCGATATCTGATAGCATTTATTGTGAATTATTTGAGAATTGATTTTTGGTTATTCTTGTATGCCAATTAAGACTCTAACTTGAGTCGTTATTCATCTTATGATGCATATGCATATGTATGCCTGGTACCAAGGTTAAGTAGCCCGAATTGGTCATGGTTCAGGTGAGTTGGAGCGACATTAATTAAGTAGCCCGAATTGTCGCGGTTCGGGTGTGTTAGAGTGACAACCAAGTTGCCCGTTGCTTGGTAAACTCGGGTGATTTAGATCTAACGGGGCACCTGTCCATTTGCCAAATACTGATACTCTGGAGGGTGATCGTTAGATGGATCAGTCTATTATAGGCTTAGTCAACGTCACCGGTGTGGGACATGCATGTCATATATGTTTATATGTTTGATCATTTCAAGTATTCACGTCGATATTGAATTATGAACTTTAACACTTGGCGCGTTGAGAAAGAATATTAATGTGCATTTTATCTAGAGCAACGGTGACGGGCTTGGACTGTCTCTCGACGGAGAGCTCAGTTCGAGGAGGATATTGACTACCCACGCGTCTTTTATGTGATAACATGTTGTTTGAAATAATTGTGTTATTCGTAAATGTGCACTAAGGTTTTTATTTTCATTAATATGTATACTGAGTGAGAAATAGTTATTGTGGGATGAAATGTTGGATTTTATGTTATGAACCGCGAGTGGGAATACATGCTTCGTATAAGGGTTGGGGTGACCAGCTTATCACCTCACTGAGCTAGTGGTTTTGCTCACCCCCATCATTCTTTCCTTTTCAGGCTGTTGATATTGTCTTGGTTGGAGGTTTGCCTATCGTTTGCTCGTCATCCAATCAGTGTTTTGGGTACTTTCTCTTTTATGTAAATTGACGGATTCATTGGCGAGATTATATAGTTTATATTTGGTGACCCCCTTGTTCTTTTTGTACCTTCGTGATGTTATATCGTTCATGTATATTTTCTTTAAACTAAGTTACATCGTTGTACTTTGTACCTTTGTAAATCCTTGTTGATACTTTATGAGATGATGTCCTCGGGTTGTACCCGTTGTTATCAGTTGTTCAGTTCTACAGGTACTTGATAGCAAGCCTTACGTTTTCTATAAACTTTGTGAGTGGAGTGCACCCATTCCGCGAAATTTGTGGTTAACGTGGCGGTTGTCGCGTTCTATCTGGGGTCGGGGTGTGACATCATGATGCATGTTCCCTTCATCATGATGCTCACTTCCTACATCATGAAACTCATTTCATTCATCATGATGCTCATTTCTTTCATTATGATGCATACTTCCTTCACCATGATGCTTATTTTCATCATCATGATGCGTAAATCCATTACCATGATGCTTATTTCCTTCATCATGATGCAGAAATCCTTCTTCAAGATGCGCATTTCCATCATCAAGACGCATGTTTCCTTCAACATGATGCTCATTTCCTAAATCACGATGCATATTTCCATCTATATGATGCTCATTTCCTTCATTATGATGCTCATTTCCTTCATCGTGATGCATATTTTCCTTTATCATGATGCTCATTTCCTTTGTCATGATGCATGCTCATTTTCTTCATCTTGATGATCATTTCCTACATCATCATGGTAATTTCCCATCATTAAGATGCTAATTTCGTTCATCACTAATCGTATTTCTTTCATCATGATGCTTATTTCCTACATTACGATGCTCATTTCCTTCATTATGATGAATGTTTCTTTCATCATAATGCTTATTTTCTTCATCATGATGCTTATTTCCTATATCATTATGCATGTTTTCAACATCACGATGCACAATTCCTACATCAGAATGCTTACTTCATTCATCATGATGCACATTTCCTTCATCACAATGCTCATTTCCTACATCATGATGCATATTACCATCATCATGATGCTAATTTCCATCACCTTGATGATCGTTTCCCTCATCATGATACTCATTTCATTCATCATGATGCATACTTTCTTCATTATGATACTTGTTTCCTACATCATGATGCTCATTTACATCATCATGATGATTGTTACCATAATCATAATGCTAATTCCCTACATTATGATGCTCATTTCGTTCATCATGATGCATATTTCCTTCATCATAATGTACTTTTCCCAACATCATGATGCATATTTCCTTTATCATGATGCTCATTTTCTTTATGATGATGTTCATTTCCTTCATTATGATGCATGTTTTCTTCATCATGTTAATCATTTCTTCATCATGATGCATATTTCCTTTATAATGATGCTCTTTATCTATACCATGATGCTCATTCCTTATATCTTGATGCTCATTTCCATCATCATGATGCTCATTTCCTTTATCATGATGCTCATTTACTCAATCGTGATGCTCATTTCCTTCTACATGATGTGTATTTCCTTCGTCATGATGCTTATTTTCTATATCATAATGCTTAATTTCTTCATCATGATGCTCATTTCTTTCATCGTGATTCTAATTTCCAACATTATGATGCATAAAACCTTCATCATGATACTCATTTCCTTCATCATGATGCTCATTTCCATCATAGAGATGCATATGTCCTTCGTAATGATGCTCATTTCCTACATCATGGTGCTAATTTTCTTCATCATAATGCATATTTCATTCATCATGATACTTATTTCCTTCATCGTAATGCTCATTTCCATCATCCCGATGCTCATTTTCATCATCATGATGAATTTTTCCTTCATTATTATTCTCTTTCCTAAATCATGATGCTCATTTCCTTCATCATGTTCCTTATTTCCTTCATCATATTGCTTATTTCCTTCATCTTGATGCGCATTTCCATCATCATGACGAAAATACCCTTCATCATGATGCTTATTTCCTTAATCATGATATAGAAATCCTTCATCTTTATGCTCATTTCCTTCATCAAAATGCTCATTTCCTACATCTAGATGCTCATTTCCTTCATCGTGATGCTCATTTCCTTCATCATGATGCTAATTTCCTTCATCATGATGTTTGTTTTCTTATTCAAGATGATCAATTCCTACGTCATTATGGTCATTTCCTAATCATTATGCTCATTTCATTCATCTTGATTCATATTTCCTTTATCATGATGCTTATTTCCAAAATCATTATACATATTTCCTTCATCATGATGCTCATTTCCATCATCATGATGATCATTTCTTTCATCGTGATGCTCATTTCCTTCATCATGATGCTCATTTCGTTCATCATTATGCGTATTTCCTTTATCATGATACTTATTTCCTACATCTTGGTGCTCCTTTCTTCATCATGATGATTGATTCCAACGTCATTATGGTCATTTCCTTCATCTTAATGCTCATTTCTTTCATCATGATGTATATTTCCTTCATCATGATGCTCATTTCCTACAACATGATGCATGTTTCCTTCATCATGATGCTCACTTCCTACATCATGAAACTCATTTCATTCATCATGATGCTCATTTCCTTCATCATGATGCATATTTCCTTCACCAAGATGCTTATTTTCATTATCATGATGCATAAATCCATTATCATTATGCTTATTTCCTTCATCATGATGCAGAAATCCATCTTCAAGATGTGCATTTCCATAATCAAGACGCATGTTTTCTTCAACATGATGCTCATTTCCTAAATCACGATGCATATTTCCATCTTCATAATGCTCATTTCATTAATTATGATGCTCATTTCCTTCATCCTGATTCGTATTTCCTTTATCATGATGCTCATTTCCTTCGTCATGATGCATATTTCCTTCATTATTATGCTCATTTCCTTCATCTTTATACCTGCTGTTCAATTCATTTCAGTGAACAACTGCACTCAACTTAATAAATGAACTACAACAATTTTCAATCAAACCATACACATTTTGGAGACAAGTACAATTAACTGCATTGAACATACAAACAACCCATCCCCATCTAATTTTCCAAATGATTCAACTTCTAAATAATAGCTTAATATAATTTGAAATATTAAACTCTTAAATAAAATGGTAGAAATTTATAGAACACGCTGTTTATAGTAGAATGTGACTATTGAAAATTTGATACCTTTTTTTTCGAGTAATTTACACTCTTGTCTCTAGCCACTAATTAGTATCAATTGTGGATATCTACGTCAGCAGCTCCTCTTTCAAAAATTTTTTTTTTATTTTTTCCTACAAGTATGTTGATGTTTATGTTAGCTTAATATCCAACTAGAGTAAAAATTAGATAAATCCTCCATAAACTTGGAGATTATGTTTCTTAATTTACAAATTAATATTCTACTTGAGATGAGTGTTGCTGTACAAACTCTGTATGACCTTGTCCAAATAAGTTCCATGTGCTGGCAACGATAGCTACACCCGGTTTAAAAGACATCTATGATAATCTGGCCAAATTCATGTATTATATCAGCATATTTGTTGTCTCCTAAGATAAATAAACATATCATTTCTTCATTACATATTGTTCTATGCACTTGCTCCTTATCAACTACACTAGCTGTTACAGGCGAGAGATGAATGATTGATCTTATCAAATCTTTTGCTTCATTCTTAGAATTGAAACTTGGCTTTAAGTCCTGTTTATTATAATTATTATGTATTTTCCTTTTACCATTAAAAAAAGAGTAATAGAAATGCAAATTAGGTCCTACTCTTAACTTGGTACCTCCAATGTTGTTTTTCTCTAGGTGCATTAAATTGTCATTAGAAGCTAATCAGCATTGTAATGAAAATGAATAGGAAAATAGAAGTAAACCTGATATTAACATCAATTGAATCATCCATTTCCTTTACAGAATCTAGAAGCCTCTCCATTTGACCATGATAGGATTCTCATCTACCAAATCACGTAATAATTCAAATAACCTATACCATGAGAAATAATTGCGTCACTATTCAAGAAAAAGTCACTGTACAATGAAACAAAGTCAGTCACCTTTCAAAAAATATTAATAATTGACACAACAAGAAAAGTTAAAATGCTAAGTCTGATCAAGAACAAATGGTAGAAAGTTGCACTAAAAGTTAGGACAAAGGAACACAATTATAGGCAATTAGCAAGACTATAATTAGAGAAAGTAAAATGTTTTATAAGTTATAGAGGAACTGTTTATCCTTGATGACCCAGCCAGACTAACACTTCCATCATATTTGTATTTAGCTGATGTTTAGTTGCTTTCTCAAAATGTGCAATTTTTAGCGGACACCATAGAACTACACTTGAGCCATTTGTTTCATGAAAATCATTTAGTGAAACAGTCACACACAAGTGTTTGGCTAAACTTTGAACTTTTAAATACTTTAACATTAAAATTTAAGAATTTAAATTTGTAGAAAAATGATGCAACCTTTTTTCAAAATATACACATGGATGTGAAGTCATTATAAATATTTATCACTATGTAAATTTTGAAGTAAAAATAAAAAATTGTTTGAGGATAAATGGAAAAATTCGTATTCTAAAAGTTATATCAAATTGGAATTGCTCTCATATGTTGGTTAGACATGTGATGAAGTACAATACAATTTGTTAATTAAAATATACTCTATCGTTACATTTAAATAACTACATCGTTTGAAGATTAAGGAATATAATATTTTAATCTGTAGTGAGTTGGTAAAAATATAATATTTTAATGTATAATATATAATTCCACCAATATTGTATATAGACTCCATAAAAATATAATAATTATTTTGTGTGGATCTTATTCTCAAAAAGGAAAATGTAACTCTTTTAGTGAGATGCTTTAATTAGTAAAAGGTAATAATTCCCTTTTATTTATAATCATATTTGTGACAATAAAAATAAAAATTTGTAAATAATCATATTTGTAAAAATAAAAATAAAAATTGAGTTTGTGTCCATGGACAAGTACATAAGAGTATTATGAATTTATGTGATCTGATCTAATCACTTTAGGTCCGTCAATAATTAAATAAAAAAATATTATCAGAAAAAAAAAATTGATAATAAAAAAATTTCTTATTGTCAAATTCACAAAGATATGCTACTCATCACCTCAAAATTAAATGTTAGAAAGTAAAATATCTCACATTCGCCTACAATATGCCAAGTGCTTAATTAAGTTTGAGAGATAAAATAATACCATAACAAACGATTAAAAACAAATTAAGAAATAAAAAATAATAAGATAACAAGCAGTAAACGTATTCCGAAGCGGCTATAACTCGTCACATCCTCCATGGCCCTTCATCAGCGTGGTTAAGGAAAATGAAAGCGCGGGTGATAGTTCCGAAAAAAATTTTGAACGGGTTATTTTTTTAGATTTGAGGTTTGAATTCCCTTTTATTTCATGTGAAGAAGCCCTAGATTAGTGGAAATTCAAATTATAGCTCATGTGGCTGAACACCACCTATACCTAGTTGATTGTAGAGAGGATGCTTCACAAATTGATGAGTTCGATCAATTATGGTATTAGTGTATCAATTACCGTGTTTTCTTCAATGCCAAATTATTGTGCTGACCGTTAATCCAATCCTCTGTTTACTGCACGATTGCTTTGAGAAACCGGCAGCAAAGAGACCGTCAGGTCTAGGGTATAATGTGTTTGAAGGCTCTGGTTAGAGTTTGCCCAGAACGATCAATAAAACATCGAACCCATCCAATTACTGTTCAATTACCTTTTTATTTTGTTTTATTCTGTTATTAGTTCATGAAAGTCATCTATTTTTTATTTTCCTTTTTGGTCAAACTTTACATAGTATGAGCATTTGACAACCTTTTGGAAATAGTTCATTTTCAACTAGGGTGCTTGTGGGATCTGAATTCCATGTGCTGCTTTTGTATCATAGGAATTACCTTTAAGCTTACTAACTATTTCAATTTATAGTGGATTTGTTAAGACCATCAATCTCGGGAATATCTGACAATTAGATATTTCATTATTTCCTTTAACTTGGCTTTCACTTGATTCTTTAATTTACATGATCGAAGAACATAAGAAAGCATATTCCCTAAGAACTTAGTGCATATTTCAATCATATTGAGTGTAGAAGAAAATCGTATGCTACATTGGTCTATTTTCTAATAATAAATTGTACACAACATAACTTGTGAGACTGTCAGAGCCAAAATACCATATAATCACCGGAACATTACATAAATGAGAAAGTGAAGATCAGATTACTGTTCAAAGATTTTATTAGCATTTGCTTCTTCACCATGTAATCAAACTTAAATGTTGTGCTTCAAAGTTAAGTTTGGGTATCTCTTCTCTCTCACAATTAGTTTCTTATTTTTTTTCTTTCACTTTGCAATAGGATTCTTTCCACGTTTAGTCGGGATTTTTCCTCAAATCTGATAGGGAAGCACTTTTTAATATTATTTGAATAAGGGTTCCTCAATATTTAATCCAAGAATGTCCGTCTTGCTATATTATATTATATTAGATTCTTGTTGCAGGGTAGGAGCTTGATCTCCTTAATTATAACTTCTAACATTATCTTATCTTACAAGTGAATTGTTTGCAGAAGAGGTAACTACACTTTGTTCCGTTGGACTTACTAATCATATTCATGTGTAGTTTGTGTTATATAGTTGAGGTGCGACTCACATTTGTAAGATGAATAGAAATATGTTAGATTTATCTTCTAAATATTATTGCTGCTATAATTTGAATGAATAAGTAATAACTTTGTTTGAGTGTCTTCGCTGTTTTTCACGTATCACACTACTGTGGTATGTCACAGAAAATAATAGAAATTTACAACAGAATCAGTAATAAATCTGTCATTATAAGGCTTTTATATCTGTGTTTGAGTGTCTTCGCTACATTTGTGTGAAAATAACTGAAATTTACAACAGATATCACGTCTATTTTCCAAATGTCCTCCTTTGCTATTTCTAGATCAGTCGAATAAGAGTTCTACAGTAGTGTTGGTCAGTTAACGAGATTACTTTTTATCGCGTCTATTTTCCAAAGGTCCCTCTTTGCTGTTTCTAGATCAGTCGGGTAGGAGTTCCATAGTAGTTAGTCGGTTGGTCGGTCAGGTGGTAGGTTTGTAGTTCCAACATTTATCGACCCATATATCATCGAACGATCGCCCTATATACTTGATGATGAGATTATTTTTTAACTCGTCTATTTTCCAAAGGCCTCTCTTTACTATTTCTAGATTAGTCGGGTAGGAGTTCCTTAGTACGGTCGGTAGGTTTGTCAGTCAGGTGGTCGGTTAATAGTTCCAACCTCTAACGACCCACAGGTCATCAACCGATCGCCCTATAAACATGATAATGATATTAAATTTTAACGCGTTCACTTTCCAAAGGTCTCTCTCAGCTATTTCTAGATCAGAAGGGTTGGTTGTTTGGTCGGTCTGGTAGTCGGTTAATAGTTTTAATTTCTACCGACCCACATATCATCGACCGATCGCCTTGTAAACTTGATAATGAGATTACATTTTATCGCGACTATTTTTCAAAGGTCTCCCTTTGCTATTTCTAAATCAATCGGGTAGGAGTTATACAGTTTTTGCAAAGGTCCCTCTTTGCTAATTACAGATCAGTCGGGTAGGAGTTCCACAGAAGGGTTGGTTGGTTGGTCGGTCTGGTGATCGGTTAATAGTTTAAATATCTACCGACTCACATGTCATCGATCGATCACCTTGTAAACTTGATAATGAGATTACTTTTTTATCACGTATATTTTTCAATGGTCCCCCTTTGCTATTTCTAGATCAGTCAGGTATGAATTCTACAGTAGGGTTGGTTAGTTGGTCGGTCTAGTGGTCGGTTAATAGTTCCAATGCCTACTGACCCACATATCATCGACCGATTGCCCTATAAAAATGATAATGAGATTACATTTTATTGCGTCTATTTTTCAAAGGTCTCCTTTTGCTATTTCTAGATTAGTCGGGTAGGAGTTCTACAGTTTATTCAAAGGTCACCCTTTGCTATTTCTAGATCAGTCAGTTGGAGTTCCACAGTAAGGTTGGACGGTTGGTTGGTCTGATAGTCGGTTAATAAATTCAATGTCTACCGACCCACATATCATTAATCGATCGCCTTGAAACTTGATAGTGAGATTATTTTTTATCACGTCTATTTACCAAAGGTCCTCTTTGCTATTTCTCGATCAGTCGGGAAGGAGTTCTACAGTAGGGTTGATCGATTGGTCGATCTGATGGTTGGTTAATAGTTCCAATGTCTACCAATGAACATATCATCGATCTATCGGCCTGTAAACTTGATAATGAGATTACTTTTTATCGCGTCTATTTTCCAAAGGTCACTAACCCATTGTTATTTCTAGATCTATCGGGTAGGAGTTCTACAGTAAGGTTGGTTGATCTGTTGGTCGGTTAATAGTTCCAATGTCAATCGACTCACATATCATCGACCGATCGCCTTGTAAACTTGATAATGAGATTACTTTTTATCACGTATATTTTCCAAAGGTCCCCCTTTGCTATTTCTAGATCAGTCGAGTAGGAGTTCTACAGTAGGCCCAAGTCGGTCTAGTGGTCGGTTAACAGTTCAATGCCTACCGACCCACATATCATCGACAGATTGCCCTATAAATTTGATAATGAGATTTCTTTTTATCACGTCTATTTTCAAAATGTCCTCCTTTGCTATTTCTAAATCAGTCGAATAAGAGTTCTACAGTAGTGTTGGTCAGCTAACGAGATTATTTTTTATGGCGTCTATTTTCAAAAGGTCCCCCTTTGCTGTTTCTAGATCAGTCAGGTAGGAGTTCCATAGTAAGGTCAGTCGGTTGGTCGGTCGAGTGGTAGGTTTATACTTCCAACATTTACCATCCTATATATCATCGACCGATCATACACTTGATGATGATATTATTTTTTAACGCATCTATTTTCCCAAGGTCTCTTTTTACTATTTCTAGATCAGTCGGGTAAGAGTTCCACAGTATTGATCGGTCGGTTTGTCAGTTAGGTGGTCGGTTAATAGTTCCAACCTCTAACGACTCACATGTCATCAACTGATCCCCCTATAAACGAGATAATGATATTAATTTTTAACGCGTTCATTTTCCAAATGTCTCTCTCAACTATTTCTAGATCAGTCGGGTAGCAATTCTACAGTAGGGTTGGTCGTTTGGTCGGTCTGGTAGTCGATTAATAGTTTTAATTTCTACCGACCCATATATCATCGACCGAATGCCCTGTAAATTTGATAATGAGATTACATTTTATGGCGACTATTTTTTAAAGGTCTCCCTTTGCTATTTCTAAATCAGTCGGGTAGGAGTTATACAGTTTTTAGAAAGGTCCCTCTTTGCTAATTACAGATCAGTCGGGTATGCTTTCCATAGAAGGATTGGTCGGTTGGTTGGTCTGGTTATCGGTTAATAGTTTCAATATCTACCGACCCACATGTCATCGATCGATCACCTTGTAAAATTGATAATGAGATTACTTTTTATCACGTATATTTTCCAATGGTCCCCCTTTGCTATTTCTAGATCAGTCGGGTATGAGTTCTACAGTAGGGTTGGTTAGTTGGTCAGTCTAGTGGTCGGTTAACAGTTCCAATGCCTACCGACCCACATATCATCAACCGATCGCCCTATAATCATGATAATGAGATTACATTTTGTCGCGTCTATTTTTCAAAGGTCTCCTTTTGCTATTTCTAGATTAGTCGGGTAGGAGTTCTACAGTTTATCCAAAGGTCACCCTTTGCTATTTCTAGATCAGTCAGTTGGAGTTCCACAGTAGGGTTGGACGGTTGGTTGGTCTGGTAGTCGGTTAATAAATTCAATGTCTACCGACCCACATATCATTAATCGATCGCCTTGAAACATGATAGTGAGATTACTTTTTATCACGTCTATTTACCAAAGATACTCTTTGCTATTTCTCGATCAGTCGGGAAGGAGTTCTACAGTAGGATTGATCGATTGGTCGATCTGATGGTTGGTTAATAGTTCCAATGTCTACCGATGAACATATCATCGACCGATCGGCCTGTAAACTTGATAATGAGATTACTTTTTATCGCGTCTGTTTTCCAAAGGTCACTAACCCATTGTTATTTCTAGATCTATCGGGTAGGAGTTCTACAGTAAGGTTGGTTGATCTGTTGGTTGGTTAATAGTTCCAATGTCAATCGACTCACATATCATCGACCGATCGCCTTGTAAACTTGATAATGAAATTTCTTTTTATCGGGTCTATTTTCCAAATGTCCTCCTTTGCTATTTCTAAATCAGTTGAATAAGAGTTCTACAGTAGTGTTGGTCAGTTAACGAGATTATTTTTTATCACGTCTATTTTCCAAAGGTCCCCCTTTGCTGTTTCTAGATCAGTAGGGAAGGAGTTCCATAGTAAGGTCAGTCGGTTGGTCGGTCAGGTGTTAGGTTTATACTTCCAACATTAACAACCTACATATCATCGACCGATCGCCCCATACACTTGATGATGATATTATTTTTTAACACGTCTATTTTCCCAAGGTCTCTCTTTACTATTTTTAGATCAGTGGGGTAGGAGTTCCATAGTACAGTCGGTTGGTTTGTCAGTTAGGTGATTGGTTAATAGTTCCAACCTCTAACGACCTACATGTCATCAACCGATCGCCCTATAAACGTGATAATGATATTAATTTTTAACGCGTTCATTTTCCAAAGGTCTCTCTCAGCTATTTCTAGATCAGTCGGGTAGCAATTCTACAGTAGGATTGGTCATTTGGTCGGTCTGGTGGTCGGTTAATAGTTTTAATATCTACCGATCCACATATCATCGACCGATCGCTTTGTAAACTAATAATGTGATTACTTTTTATCACGTATATTTTCCAAAGATCCCCCTTAGCTATTTCGAGATCAGTCGGGTAGGAGTTCTATAGTAGGGTTGGTTGGTTGGTCAGTCTAGTGGTCGGTTAACAGTTCAATGCCTACTGACCCACATATCATCGATAGATCGCCCTGTAAACTTGATAATGAGATTTCTTTTTATCGCGTCTATTTTTCCAATGTCCTCCTTTGCTATTTTTATATTAGTCGAATAAGAGTTCTACAGTAGTGTTGGTCAGTTAACGAGATTACTTTTTATTGCGTCTATTATCCAAAGGTTCTCCTTTGCTGTTTCCAGATCAGTCGGGTTGGAGTTCTATAGTAAGGTCAGTCCATTGGTTGGTCTGGTGGTTGGTTTATAGTTCCAACGTTTACCATCCCATATATCATCGATCGATCACCCTATATACTTGATGATGAGATTATTTTTTAACGCGTAGATTTTCCATAGGTCTCCCTTTCCTATTTCTAGATCATTCGGGTAGGAGTTCCACAGTACGGTCGGTCGATTTGTCAGTTAGGTGGTAGGTTAATAGTTTCAACCTCTAACGACCCACATGTCATTTACCGATCGCCCTGTAAACATGATAATGAGATTATTTTTAACGCGTTTATTTTCCAAAAGTCTCCCTCAACTATTTCTAGATCAGTCGGGTAGCAATTCTACAGTAGGGTTGGTCCTTTGGTCAGTCTGGTGATGAAAGTAAAAATAAGCGTGTTTTATTATCCAATTTAACACCTTCTTGATTGGAAATTCTTCTTATATATTAGCACAATGGTCTTATATTCATTATATGTGAGAATAAGGTGCACTTGAGGTGTTTTGTTGTGTTTTAGGTAGAAAAAGGATCAAAAGTGCAAGGTTGGAGAAAGGGTGCAATTTGTGCAAGGATGCTGAAAAAACGCACGTCCAATTTTCGTAATTTTTCTGTGTTGTTGTGGAGATCAAAACTGTTGAAATGGTTTGAAAGCCACTGAAGAGAGGGTCGTTTTGGTATGAAGAACACCCCAATCGGATTCCAAACGAGAGAGTTATGATCAATGTGGTGACGTCGCGCAAGCTGTTCCTGTTTAGAACGATTGTCCATTTTGCATGACTTGTTACATATTCAAATGTTGGAATTTCTATAAGTTTTTATATGGATAGAAAGCCAAGGAAGAGAGGATCGGTGAGCATAAGAATCACTCAAATCAGAGCTCGGATGTGGAAGTTATATGCGAAAGAGTGAGACTGTGCAAGTCAATTCGACCAGGGGAGGTAAATTCGACATGCTGTGCTGGTGGAATTGAAGTCGAATCAGATGGCAAAAGAGTCAATTCAACCATAACACCTCAATTCGACCTTCTGTGCTAGTCGAATCGAGCACATGAAGCTTCCAGTAGGTCAATTCGATCTCTAATTCGACCTGGCTCCTTGGTCGAATTGATGTGCGAAAACTTACCATATCCGTATTTTTACACCTTCAATGCATGTGTTCACCCAAAAAGCTTATTCCAAGGCCTATAAGGAGAGCTTACAAGTATAGAAGGGGATGTAGATCACACCATTAAACACAATACAAGAGAGGAGCAGAGAGGCCACAACATACTACACCCCACAAGGGGGGATCACCCCCAACCATCATCCCTTCCTCCATCCATCCATCACTTTGAAGATTCATTTGTGGAGTCAAGGGGAGAACTAAGAGGAGAATTCAAGAACGAGAAGGACGCGATGACGCCACATCTAGGGTTTATTCATTTCCTAATTTATCTTGTATTTTCTGGACATTCGGGTAAGATCTATCCAACACCCATGATTGTTCTTCGCAACATGATGGGCTATAGCCTTTTTGGTAGAACTAGGATTGTGAAGGTTTTATCTAGTTAATTGAACTTTTATGTGTAAACTCCGTACAACACTACTTGTGGATTTATTCTATATAAGATTGTGCCTTTTTAATTCATACTCACGGTCATTTTGTGCATCTTTAACTGTTATGTAGAGTTTGAATACATCTCTTGGTTATTGATTAAGTGCGTTCACCGCTGAGCAGGATTACATGTTATAATTCTAAGCGAAGGATTTCAAAGTCTTATTAGAACTATTTTATACAGATACTTGTTAATAGAATTGAATTCGGGTTAATAAGTAGGATAAAGAGGTTAATTTTATAGTACCTACAAATGGAGATCATATTGGGTTAGAGTACCAATTGGCCAGGGAAATAATTGATACTGATAGTACCTAGAAAGGGAGGTGAAATTATATCTCTTGCTCCGAGGTTATTCACACATGTTACATACATGTCTACTTGTGTCTATAGAGTAGATATGTATGGTTTAATGATGCGTCCATATTCCACAAGGTAGATTCGGACACCAACACACGGAAGGGAAGTTGAGTAGTAAAACTGGATTTCCCTAGAGCTACCTATTCTCCTACTTGATCCACTTTCGTATCCTTCGAGTGATATTTTATTTTATTTTTTTATTTAATTTCCAGCATATTAGTTGTTAGATAATAACCATTCAAACGTAATTGCCTTGTCTTAATTAATTTAGATAATAATTAAATTGATAATATGCCATCCCTTGGGTTCAATATTCACTTGGTCACCTTTCGAAACTACAATTGATATCCTTCATACTTGGGGATTAATTGTGTGTTGAGAAAACGCTCATCAAGTTCTTGGCGCCGTTGTTGGGGACGGCTGTTATTATTAGTTTATTATTTCTATTTTGATTAAGACTTTTATTTGTGATTATTTATTTCTAACTAACCTTAAATTTTTCTGAGGTACTTGTGCACTAGGAAAAGGAAAGGAAGAAAATGAAGAATAACACATTGAGCTAAACATGGCCGGAGCAAGGCAGAATCCGGATAATGTTTCCATACGTAAAATTTTCACGAACTATAGAATTGGTAACATGGGGTTGATAGGAGCAAGGGGGGAAGATGATAATTTTGACATACATCCCGCTCTTATTAACATGGTAGAGAAGAATCCCTTTTCTGGAGGTTGTTTGAAGATCCATATCAGCACCTCAAAAGATTTCTTGGTTATGCAAACACTCAGAAGGTGCTGGAGCTAATAATAATGCTAGGCGGATCGCCCTATTCAAGTTCTCTTTGATTGATAGGGTGGAAGCATGGTATGAGACTCTTGCGTGCCTCGGTAGGAAAGAGATCACCAGAGTATAGCACAAGATCGCCTTTTCTTGCTGCCATGGGGTCGACCTGTGAACAAGGTAAACCCAATGGGAACCAAAAAATGGGGGTACCGCATTGGGCTGAAGACGATCCAAAAAGCGAAGGCTCACCCAGCTAAAGGAAGGAGCTTTGGAAGCTTACATTATTATTAAAAGGGGAAAGGGGTGAGATAGGCAAGAGGTAGCTTGCTTCCAAGCCCAACAGTCGATTGCACTACATGGGACCAACTGCAGCATAAGTTCTTGGAGAGATACATGCCACCATCAAGGATCTTAAGAATGAGACAAGACATCCCCCAATTTGTTATGAATCAGGGTGAGAAATTTTATGAGGCGTGGGATAGGTCTAAAGACATGCTCAGGAGGTGCCCACAACATGGGATGTCTAAGACTGAATAAATAAGTATCTTCTACTATGGATTGGATTGTGAGTCGCGTATTCTTATTGATGCATCATCAGGAAGAGCGCTGTTATCTAAGACAGTACTTGAAGCAGAAAAGTTATTTGAAGATATCTCTATGAATTCACGTGACTGGCCTACAGAGAGAGATAAAGGATCATATGTACTTGCCGAGGTAGCGCAGGTTGAACATCAAGTGGTGAAGCCAAATAGGGATGATGAGATCATCTCTAGTCTAGCTAATATCAACAAGCTACTAGAGTCCCAGCAGAAGTAGATTAAAGAGTTGACATTAAGGGGGCCTAGTATGCGGCAGCACAAAGTGAAGAGTGTTGAAGATACCTTCAATCGATACATGGCTGAGAACGATGTAAGGATTGATCGTCTTGAGAATACCATGAATGTTGATCATGCAGATTTATCTAAGCAGTTGAAGGACCTTACTTTGATTATGGGGCAGATGACTGGGAACGTGAATCAATTAACACAAAAATTGGAAGATAAAGCCATCACGTTAAGGTCTGGAATGCAGTATGAGGGACCGATGAGGCCGGGATTGAAATTGGACACATCGAGGGCTCAATTCGTCCCCAATTCGACCAACACTTCAGGTCGAATTTAGTAGGGGAGGTCGAATTGGACGTCTGGACGTGTTTGGAAGCAAAAGAGCCTCGATTTGACCAACACCACTTCAATTCGACCATGGGACCAGGTCGAATTCAGGTTGAATTCCACCCTCCGGAGCACTCTGTTTCATCAGGAGCTCAATTCGACCAGCAGCCATCCAATTCGACCAGACCTCATGGTCGAATCCAGGTCGAATTGAATGACATAATTCATACAGAAGCTCAATTCGACTAGGAGCACTTCAATTTGACCAGACCATCAGGTCGAATCCAGGTTGAATCGAGCATACAGGGTGAGAATGGACTTCCAGGTGCACAATTCGACCACTACATACCCAATTCGACCAGCAGCCCTGATCGAATCCAGGTCGACCCCAACTGTTCTGCACTGTTTTCCATACTGAACGCTCCACATGATGTTGATGTTACTCCAGTACGATTACATATGCAGAATACTGAGCTTACAATGGAGAAGAAGTGAGAAAGAGTAAAGAAGTTGAGAGCCGAGAAGCTTAGACTGCAGATGGATAATGAAGATGTGGTTTTCTCTCTTGATCATGCAATGAAGATGCCCATGGAGACTCAGTCGTGCAAGAGCATTGATGTGGTTTCTAACTTATTTAATCTTGATTTTTCTAAGGTAGATGATTCTGAATTTAAGTGGAAGATTGACAAGGAGGTGTCTAGACAGCCATGGGAGGAAGGAAATTCCAATGATCATATTTTTGTGACCAAGAAAGGCGAGGTGTTGAGTGTAGACAAGAAGAGAAAAAGAAAGTATTTGAAGGTGAGGATACGACAAGACCATCCTCTACCATCGTGACTATCCAACATTAAATATGAGCGCTTGTTGGGGGCTTTCCTTCCATTTTATTGCTTTATTTCTTTTGTGCGAGTAAGAAATTTTTATATTTAAAGTGCTTACTAATCGGTAGTTACATCTCTTGCAAACTTAGTCTCAACTTACGTTTTTACTAAGTATAATCTTTTCTTTGTAATGTTTGCTAGGGGAATTGATTTTTTGCGGTATGTTGAAACTTTAATTGGTTTTGATGTGTCGATTTTTTTGTAATTTACCTAGTGTTCAGTGGTGTTTCTAGTGTGTGGAGTCGATTAGATAGTCAATTGAGTCTTTCGTTTAGTTCTCCTATTTTATTATTGATGAATCTGTGATGATGAGGTGTGCTTGAGTTTTGATGGAAGAAAAAGATAATTAGAGTGGCAAGACGAGTTCTACACTGAGGCTTTGACTCGAGGAGCTCGTACATTCGTTGAAGAAAATCAGGTGCCCTCGTTCCCTTATTTTAATTCTTATGTGTGCTTTTAATTCATGGAGTGATGGGTTGAGTTTATGATGGTGATCCATGTGAGCTTATATTTTTTTTAACTATGCCTAAATTCATATGCTTTTGAAATTAATGAAGGAAGTGTACTTGAGTTATATTGTGATATGAAGTTCTATGTATACTTGTGGGATATTACTTACCATGAAAAGTGCTCTGTTATTGTTAAAACCTATTTGAGAATTTGAGCCTTGTTGATCATGTTACATAATCACATGATATTTCTTTTTTGGTGAGTATAATTCTTGTGTGTGTATTCTAAAACTTGCCTTGAGTCTCCTTGAATATTCAATATTAGTCTAGTGGATTATGGAAATGATATTAGGCCATTTTTTATATTTAACCCATATTTTCCCATATACTATACCTGAATTCATTAAATCCCCTAGTCATTCCATTTGACCCTTTTTAAATCCATTCTTTTGATAGCCAATAAAGCTTAATTGAAGAGAGTGGTGATTTTAGGGATGATAAGGATGATGAAAGAAAAATCTTAAGGATGAAAAAGAAATTCCTGGAGTAGTGCTCAAATCTAGTACTTCATAGAATCAAGCACCCTAGGGTAGTGCTTAAATTTAGTACCCTATGGAGGATGTGAGAGGTAGTGCCCGAAACTGGTACCTCGAAAGAGAAAAGAGAAAAAAGGGTGAAGAAAAGGAGAATGATGGAGTTGAAGAGCTAGGAAAAGTTGAAAAAAATATGTTGTGCTTAAAGGAGAAAGATGGGAGAGTTTGAAGAGTGTTGTGCTTGATTGAAGTGATGAGGAAGAATGAAAGATCGAGAGAGACTACAGCTTGATTGATCCGAGTTTTGAGTCACTTATCTATATATTTCCCACCTATTCCAAAGAGCCTACATTACAACCAAATAAAAGACCTTTTTGATCCATGATTTGTTAGCTACAAGTAAAAGGAGAGTTGAGACAATGGACAAGCTTATGGTTACGCATGAACTTGAATTGAATTTGAGCGTAAATACCTTAATCCATAAGTGTACATCTTTTACACTTGAGTGCGAGTGTTATATACTTCCCGTGAGGACATGTAAATGGAGCATTTGAATTGGTGGTGATTTTCTTAACTTGTATGCTATGAATTGATTATTATATGCAATAAGAGTTGCATGACCTAAGTTGATGACAATTGTATTTTGAATGGGGTATTGGTCATAGACCTTGTTTCCCCATTAATTTTCTTACTCTCTCTCTCGCTTTATTTTTATTTTGTGCCCTCAGGACGAGCAACGGGTAAGTTTGGGGAATTAGGTCAAACTCCATGCCTGGGATGCGTCCGAATCCAATTTTTACACCCCAAGTGCATGTTTCTGCATGTTTTCCAAGAAAAAGCCCATCCTAGGTCCATAAGGAGAGCTTACAAGTATAAAAGGGGATGTAGATCACACCAACAATAGAAGACAATAGAGAACAGAGTTTGGATTGGAGGGCCACAACAATAATACACCCCACAAGGGGGGATCACCCCTCAACCATCATCCACATCCTTTCCTCCATCCATCTATCACTTTGAAGATTCGTTCGTGGAATCAAAAGGAGAACCAAGAAGAGGATTCAAGATGGAGAAGGACGCGACGACGCCCACATCTAGGGTTTCCTTCTTTCCTAATTTATCTTATATTTTTTGGACACATGGGTAAGATTTATCCAACACCCATGATTGTTCTTCGTAACATCATGGGCTAGAGCCTTTTTGGTAGAACTAGGGTTGTGAAGGTTTTTACCAATTAATTGAACTTTAGTGTGTAAACTCCGTACAACACTACTTGTGGATTTATTTTATATATGATTGTGCCTTTTTAATCCATATTCACGATCGTTTTGTACATCATTAACTATTATGTAGAGTCTGAATACATATCTTGGTTATTGATTGAGTGCGTTTACTACTGGCAGGATTCCACGATTCTAAGTGAGGGGACTTCGAAGCTTCATTAGAACTATCATATATGAATACTTATTAATTGAATTGAATTCGGGTTATTAAGAAGGATAAAGAGAATAATTTTATAGTACCTATTATTGGCATTCGATCATTTGGTTAACATGACCCGTTAGGGTTCCATATGTTTCTAATATACAGCGGAAGCAAGAAAACATGAAACGTATTACCTTTCACCAGGGTATATTGAAGAAGGTTGATTCTCGCCGGCAGCCTGCGCAGCGTCACGAGAATAGCCATAATTTCTTCATCTAAACTCCGATTGGAATGATCTATGTGCTAAGACGATCCTCTCTTCGGCGGCTTTCTATCAGTATATTAAACATAGAATTCGGAGCACTGTAAGATTTTATATGAATTTTTCAAGGTGGCGGACAGCAGCAGCAAGCAACCTTCCGTCTTCTGCTGTATTCCAAGTCCAATCTCGACGTCGTGTGGGCGACGATCCTCGAGATCTTCTCAATCTGCTATTCCCTCATCCCCTCACAGTGTTAGGCGTGTAATTAGGGTTTATAGACAGTTGAGATGACTTATATATGGACTACAGTAGGGACCAGGAGGAGAAATTGGATTGGGCCTCCATTGGGCTTAAATATCCAAACTTAGTCCAAAGCTTATACTTAAGTCCAATAATAATAATATAGTCCACTAAAATATTATTACTGCACTACCTTTCTAATCCCAAAATAACGTTTTGGACTCCTTCTTATTATGAGCCCGTTAGTCTCCCCATGTTTAAAATATACAATGTGACACATTAATTAATTAAGTTACTGATAACTCCATTAATTAATATCTCATCCAAGAGTAGTACCACTCAACCTTATTATCATGCCAGAATAAATCCACCAGCAGGGTTTACATGATAATCCTTATAAGCTCCTCAAGGGGACATCATCAACCTATGACGGACACGGATTCCTTTTACAATTAACAGCACACCATAGAGACAACACTACTTCCCAACTCACTGAGTTTGTTGATTTAATTGCATCTAAATCTCACCCATTGATGAATCAAAGAAATACATACTGCCCTACGTGTCAAGGTTATTGTATGGGTATTAAGAGCACGAACATCCATAATAACTGAGATCAAGTTCTCCTATAAGTCAGTATAAGTCGAACGATCTCAAACGGTCCTGCTCAATACACACAAGTGCACTAATGTGATTCTATAGCCAAGACAAGCTAATACCAAACCACACTACAACCATCCCAATAGAGAGTCCCCGTCTATCTCGATTGTGAGCATCTGTTTATACTTTATAAGGAAATTGATAATTTGATCTTCCGCGTTTAGTCGCACAACATATTATCTACAATATAAAGTAAATGGACTATTGCATCGTGCATATAAATAAATTATAAGATGCAATCATTTGATCATATGATTCTCATTTCAAATAAATTGTTTAAATATTGTTCATACAAAATGCTAGACTTTTAGTATACAATCCAACACCTATAAAGGGAGATCATATCGGGTTACAGTACCAATTGACCAAAGAAATAATTGATACTGATTGTACCTATAAAGGGGGTGGAATTATATCTCTTGCTTCAAGGTTATTCACACGTGTTACACGCATGTTTACTTGTGCCTATAGAGTAGATATGCATGGTTTAGTGATGCGTCCATATTCCACAAGGCATAGTCGGATATCAACACACGAAAGGGAGATTAATGAGTGAAACTGGATTATCCTAGAGCTACCTATTCTCCTACTTGATCCACTTTCGTATTCTTCTAGTGATATTTTATTTTATTTGTTATTTTAATTAATTGTTTATTAGTTTAATAATTAAATCCCAAACTATATTGCCACACTTGTCTTAATTAATTTAGTAAAAAATTAAATTGACAATACGCCGTCCTTTGGGTTCGATAATTCACTTGGTCGCTTGCTTAAGCTGCAACTGATATCCTTAATACTTGGGGATTAATTTTACGTGCAAAGAAAATGCGCATCATCTGGTGGTCAGTTAATAGTTCTAATTTCTACCGACCCACATATCATCGATCGATCGCCCTGTAAACTTGATAATTAGATTACATTTTATCGCGACTATTTTTCAAAGGTCTCTCTTTGCTATTTCTAAATTTGTCGGGTAGGAGTTATACAGTTTTCCAAAGGTCTCTCTTTGCTATTTACAGAACAGACGGGTAGGAGTTCCATAGCAGGGTTGGTCGGTTGGTCGATCTAGTGGTCGGTTAATTATTCCAATATCTACCGACCCACATATCATCGACCGATTGCCTTGTAAACTTGATAATGAGATTACTTTTTATCACGTTTTTTATCACGTTTATTTTCCAAAGGTCCCCCTTTGCTATTTTTAGATCAGTCGGGTAGGAGTTCTATAGTAGGGTTTGTTGGTTGGTCGGTCTAGTGGTCGGTTAACAGCTACAATGCCTACCGACCCACATATCATCTATCGATCGATCTATAAACATGATAATTAGATTACATTTTATCGCGTCTATTTTTCAAAGGTCTCCCTTTGCTATTTCTAGATTAGTTGGGTAGGACTTCTACAGTTTATTCAAAGGTCACCCTTTTCTATTTCAAGATCAATCAGTTGGAGTTCCACAATAGGGTTGGTCGATTAGTTGGTCTGGTAGTCGGTTAATAGATCCAATATCAACCGACCCATATATCATTGATCGATCGCCTTGAAACTTGATAGTGAGATCACTTTTTATCACGTATATTTTCCAAAGGTCCCCTTTGCTATTTCTCAATCAGTAGAGAAGGACTTCTATAGTAGGGTTGATCAATTGGTCAATATGATGATCGGTTAATAGTTCCAATATCTACCGACGAATATATCATCGACCGATCACCCTGTAAACTTGATAATGAGATTACTTTTTATCGTATCTGTTTTCCTAAGGTCACTCACCGATTGCTATTTCTAGATCTATCGAGTAGGAGTTCTACAGTAGGGTTGGTCGGTCTATTGGTCGGTTAATAGTTCCAATATCTACCGATCTACATATCATCGACCGATCGCCCTGTAAACTTGATAATGAGATTACTTTTTATCACGTATTTTTTCCAAAGGTCCCCCTTTGCTATTTCTAGATAAGTCGGGTAGAAGTTCTACAGTAGGGTTGGTTGGTTGGTCAGTCTAGTGGTCGATTAACAGTTCAATGCCTACCGATGCACATATTATCGACAGATCGCCTTGTAAACTTGATAATGATTTTTCTTTTTATTGCGTCTATTTTCTAAATGTCATCCTTTGCTATTTTTAGATCAGTCAAATAAGAGTTGTACAGTAGTGTTGGTCAGTTTACGAGATTATTTTTTATTGTATCTATTTTACAAAGGTCCCACTTTGCTATTTCTAGATCAGTCGAGCTGGAATTTCATAGTAAGGTCAGTCGGTCAGGTGGTCGGTTTATAGTTCCAATGTTTACCGACCCACATATCATCGACCGATCGCCTATATACTTGATGATGAGATTATTTTTTTACGCGTCTATTTTCCAAAGGTCTACCATTACTATTTCTAGATCAGTCGAGTAGGAGTTCCACAGTATGGTTGGTCGGTTTGTCAGTTAGGTGGTTGGTTAATAGTTCCAACCTCTAACGACCCACATGTTATTAACCGATTGCCCTGTAAACATGATAATGAGATAATTTTTAACATGTTTATTTTTCAAAGGTCTCCCTCAACTATTTCTAGATCAGTCGGGTAGCAATTCTACAGTAGGATTCGTCGTTTGATAGGTCTTGTGATCGGTTAATAGTTCCAATTTCTACCAACCCACATATCATTGACCGATTGCCCTGTAAACTTGATAATGAGATTATATTTTATCGTGACTATTTTTCTCCCCCTTTGCTATTTCTAGATCAGTCAGATAGGAGTACTACAGTAGGGTTGGTTGGTTGGTCGGTCTAGTGGTCGGTTAACAGTTCCAATATCTACCGACCCACATATCATCGACAGATTACCCTATATACTTGATGATGAGATTATTTTTAGCGAATCTATTTTCTAAAGGTCTCTCTTTACTATTTTTAGATCAGTCGAATAGGAGTTTCACAGTACGGTTGGTCTGTTAATTGTTCCAACCTCTAACGACCCATATGTCATCAACCGATCGCCCAGTAAACATGATAATGAGATTAATTTTTAATGCATTTATTTTCCAAAGTCCTCCCATGGCTATTTCTAGATCAGTCGGATAGCAATTCGATAGTAGGGTTGGTCGTTTGGTCGGTCAGGTGGTCGGTTAATAGTTCCAATTTCTACCGACCCAAATATCATTGACAGATCGCCCTGTAAACTTGATAATGAGATTATATTTTATCGTGACTATTTTTCAAAAGTCTCCCTTTGCTATTTCTAAATTAGTCGGGTAGGAGTTATACAATTTTTCCAAAGGTCGCTCTTTGCTATTTATAGACCAGTCGGGTAAGAGTTCCACAGTAGGGTTGATTGGTTGGTCGGTCTGGTGGTCGCTTAATAGTTCTAATGTCTACCGACCCACATATCATCGATTGATCGCCTTGTAAACTTGATAGTGATATTATTTTTTATCACGTCTATTTTTCAAAGGTCCCCCTTTGCTAAGTCTCAATTAGTCGGGTAGGAGTTCTACAGTAGAGTTGATCGGTTGATCGGTCTGGTGGTCAGTTAATAGTTCCAATATCTACCGACCCACATATTATCGATCGATCACCCTATAAACTTGATAATGAGGTTACATTTCATCTCGTCTATTTTTCAAAGGTCTCACTTTGCTATTTCTAGATCAGTCGGGTAAGAGTCATACAGTTTTTCCAAAGAACTCCCTTTGCTATTTCTAGGCCAGTCGGGTAGGAGTTCCATAGTTTGCTTGGTCGGTTGGTTTATCCGGTTATCAATTAATAGTTTCAATATCTACCGATCCACATATTATCGATCGATCGCCTTGTAAACTTGATAGTGAGATTACATTTTATCACGTCTATTTTCTAAAGATCCCCCTTAGCTATTTCTCGATTAGTCGTGTAGGAGTTCTACAGTATGGTTGATCCTTTGGTCGGCCTGGTGGTCAGTTAATAGTTCTAATTTCTATTGATGAATATATCATCGACCGATCGCCCTATAAACTTGATAATGAGATTACTTTTTATCGCGTCTATTTTTCAAATGTCCTCCTATGCTATTTCTAGATCAATCGAATAAGAGTTCTACAGTAGTTTTGGTCGGTTAATGAGATTAATTTTTATCGCGTCTATTTTTCGAAGGTCCCCCTTTGCTATTTCTAGATCAGTCGGGTAGGAGTTCCACTATAAGGTCAGTCGATTGGTCGTTCAGGTGGTCGGTTAATATTACCAACATTTACCGACCCACATATCAATGATCGATCGCCCTATATACTTGGTAATGAGATTATTCTTTAACGCGTCTATTTTTAAAAGTTCTCCCTTTACTATTTCTAGATCAGTCGGGTAGGAGTTTCACAGTATGGTTGGTTGGTTAGTCAGTTAGGTGGTTGGTTAAAAGTTCTAACTTCTAAGGACCCACATATTATCGATCGATTGCCCTGTAAATGTGATGATGAGATTAATTTTTAACGCTTCTATTTTTCTAAGGTCTCCCTCAGCTATTTCTAGATCAGTCGGGTAGCAATTCTACAGCAGGGTTGGTCGTTTGGTCGGTCTAGTAGTCAGTTAATAGTTCTAATTTTTACCGACCCACATATCATCGACCGATCACCCTGTAAACTTGATAATGAGATTACATTTTATCGCGTCTATTTTTCAAAGGTCTCCCTTTGCTATTTCTGAATCAGTCGGGTAGGAGTTATACAGTTTTCCCAAAGGTCACCATTTCCTATTTCTAGATCAATTAGGTAGGATTTCCACAGTAGGGTTGGTCGGTTAGTTGGTATGGTGGTTGGTTAATAGATTTGATGTCTACCGACCCACATATCATCGATCGATCGCCTTGAAACTTGACAATGAGATTATATTTTATCATGTCTATATATCAAAGGTCTCCCTTTGCAATTTCTAGATCAGTCGCGAAGGAGTTGTACAATTTTTCCAAAGGTCTCCCTTTACTATTTGTAGATCAGTTGGGTAGGAGTTCCACAGTAGGATTGGTCAGTTGGTCGGTCTGGTGGTCGGTTAATAGTTTCAATATCTACCGACCCATATATCATCGACTGATCACTTTGTAAACTTGATAGTGATATTACTTTTTTATCACGTCTATTTTCCAAAGGTCCTCCTTTTCTATTTCTCTATCAGTCGTGTAGGGGTTTTACAGTAGGGTTGGTCAGTTGGTCGGTCTGGTGGTCGGGTAATAGTACCAATGTCTACCAACCCACATATCATCGACCGATCGCCCTATAAACATGGTAATGAGATTATATTTTATTGTGTTTATTTTTCAAAGGTCTCCCTTTGCTATTTCTAGATTAGTCGGCTAGGAGTTCTACGATTTTTCCAAAGGTCACCCTTTCCTATTTCTAGATTAGTTGGGTAGATTTTCACAGTAGGGTTGGTCGGTTGGTTGGTCTGGTGGTCAGTTAATAGATCCGATATCTGCCGACTTACATATCATCGATCGATCGCCTTGAAACTTGATAGTGAGATTACTTTTATCACGTTTATATTCCAAAGGTCCCCCTTTACTATTTCTCGATCAGTCGGGTAGGAGTTCTACAGTAGGGTTGATTGACTGGTCGATCTGTTGGTCGGTTAATAGTTTCAATGTCTACCGATAAACACATCATCGACCGATCACCCTATAAACTTGATAATGAGATTACTTTTTATCGCGTCTATTTTCCAAAGGTCACCCATTGCTATTTCTAGATCTGTCGGGTAGGAGTTCTATAGTATGGTTGGTCGGTCTGGTGGTCAGTTTAAAGTTCTAATGTCTACCGACCCATATATCATCGACCGATCGCCTTGTAAACTTGATAATGTGATTACTTTTTATCACGTATATTTTAAAAGGTCCCCCTTTGCTATTTCTAGATCTGTCGGTTAGGTGTTCTTCAGTAGGGTTTGTTGGTTGGTCGGTCTGGTGGTCGGTTAACAGTTTCAATGCCTACCGACCCACATATCATCAATCAATCGCCCTGTAAACTTGATAATAAGATTATTTTTTATCGCGTCTATTTTCCAAATATCCTCGTTTACTATTTCTAGATCAGTCGAATAAGAGTTCCACAGTAGTGTTGGCCAGTTAACGAGATTAATTTTTATCGCGTCTATTTTCCAAAGGTCCCCCTTTGCTATTTCTAGATCAATCGGGTAGGAGTTCCACAGTAAGGTCAGTCGGTTGGTCAGTCAGCTGGTTGGTTAATAGTTCCAATGTTTACCAACCCACATATCATCGAACGATACCCCTATATACTTGGTAATCAGATTATTTTTTAACGAGTCTATTTCTAGAGATCTCCCATTACTATTTCTAGATCAGTCGCGTAGGAGTTTCACAGTACGGTCGGTCGGTTGGTCAGTTAGGTGGTCGATTAATAGTTCCAACCTCTAACGACCCACATATCATCGACCGATCGCCTTGTAAATATGATAATGGGATTAATTTTTAATGCGTCTACTTTCCAAAGGACTCCCCCAGCTATTTCTAGATCAGTCGGGTGGCAATTCTACAGTAGGGTTGGTCGTTTGGTCAGTTTGGTTGTCGGTTAATAGTTTTAATTTCTACCGACCCACATATCATCGACCGATGGCCGTGTAAACTTGATAATGAGATTATATTTTATCGCGTCTATTATTCAAAAGTCTCTCTTTGCTATTTCTAAATCAGTCGGGTAGGAGTTATACAGTTTTTCCAAAGGTCCCTCTTTGTTACGGATCAGTCAGGTTGGAGTTCTACAGTAGGGTTGGTTGGTTGTCTGTCTGGTGATCAGTTAATAGTTCCAATATCTACCGATCCTCATATTATCGACCGATCACCTTATAAACTTGATAGTGATATTACTTTTTGTCACTTCTTTTTTCCAAAGGTCCCCCATTGCTATTTCTCGATCAGTCGAGTAGGAGTTCTACAGTAAGGTTGGTTGGTTGGTCGGTCTGGTGGTCAGTTAATAGTTCCAATGTCTATCGACAAATATATCATCGACCGATCGCCTATAAACTTGATAATGAGATTACATTTTATCGCGTCTATTTTTCCTATGCTATTTCTAGATCCGTCGGGTAGGAGTTCTACAGTTTTTCCAAAGGTCTCCCTTAATATTTCTAGATCAGTTGGGTAGGAGTTCCACAGTAGGGTTGGTCGGTTGGTCAATCTGGTGGTTGTTTAATAGTTCCAATGTCTACCGACCCACATATCATCGACCGATCACCATGTAAACATGATAATAAGATTACATTTTATAACGTCTATTTTCCAAAAGTCCCCCTTTACTATTTCTAGATCAGTCGGGTAGGAGTTCTATAGTAGGATTCGTTGGTTGGTCGGTCTAGTGATCGGTTAATAGTTCCAATTTCTATCGACCCACATATCATCGACCGATTGCCATGTAAACTTGATAAAGAGATTAATTTTTATCGCGTCTATTTTTCAAATATCCTCCTTTGCTATTTCTAGATCAGTCGAATAAGAGTTCTACAGTAGTGTTGGATGGTTAACAAGATTAGTTTTTATCGTGTCTATTTTCCAAAGGCCCTCCTTTTCTGTTTCCAAATTAGTCGGGTATGAGTTTCACAGTAAGGTCAGTCGGTTGGTCAATCAGGTAGTCGATTAATAGTTTCATAGTCTACCGACCCACATATCAACGATTGATCGCCCTATATACTTGATAATGAGATTATTTTTAACGCATATATTTTTCAAAGGTCTCCCTTTACTATTTTTAAATCAGTCAGGTAAGAGTTCCACAGTACGGTCGGTGGGTTGCTCAGTTAGGTGTCGGTAAATAGTCTAAATCTCTACCAACCCATATATCATTGGCCGATCACCCTTGTAAGTATGATAATGAGATTAATTTTTAATGCGACTATTTCGTGATCAGTTGGGCAGCAATTCCATAGTAGAGTTGGTTGTTTGGTCGGTTTGGTATCGGTTAATAGTTCTAATTTCTACCGACCCACATATCATCGACCGATCGCCCTGTAAACATGATAATGAGACTACATTTTATCGCATCTATTTTTTGAAGGTCTCCCTCAACTATTTCTTGATCAGTTGGGCAGCAATTCTATAGTAGAGTTGGTTGTTTGGTCGGTCTGGTGTCGGTTAATAGTTTCAATTTCTACCGATCCACATATCATCAACCGATCACCCTGTAAACTTAATAATGAGATTACATTTTATCGCATCTATTTTTTTAAGGTCTCCCTTTGCTACTTATAGATCAGTCGAGTAGGAGTTCTACAATTTTTTCCAAAGGTCCCCCTTTGATATTTCCAGATCAGTCGGGTAGGAGTTCCACAGTAGGGTTGGTCGGTTGATTGGTCTGGTGGTTAGTTAATAGTTCCAATGTCTACTGACCCACATATCATCGACTTATCACCCTGTAAATAGATAATGAAATTACTTTTTATCACAACTATTTTTCAAAGGTCTCCCTTTGCTATTTCTATATCAGTCGGTTGGGTAGGAGTTCTATATTAGGGTTGGTCGGTTTACGAGATTACTTTTTATCGTGTTTACTTTCCAATAATCCTCCTTTACTATTTCTAAATCAGTCGGGTAGGACTTTTAATGTAGGGTCGATCAGTTGGTAGGTCAAGTGGTCATTAATAGTTCCTCTACAGATCCACATATCATCTATTTCCCAAAGGCACCCTTTGCTATTTCAAGGTCAGGTGGTCGGTTAATAGTTCTAATATCTACAAACTCACATATCATCGACATATTACTCTATAAAATTGATAATGAGATTAATTTTTAAACCGTCTATTTTTCAATGGTCTTCTTCTGCTATTTCTAGATCAATCGGGTAGCAATTCTGCAGTAGGATTGGTCAGTTGTTCGATCTGGTGGTCGGTTAATAGTTCCTATGTGTACCTAACCACATATCATCAATCGATTGCCCTTTAAACTTAATAGTGAGATAACATTTTATAGCGTCTATTTCTCAATGGTCTCCCTTTCATATTTCTATATCAGTGGGTAGTGGTTCTACAGTTTTTCGAAGGTCCCCCTTTGCTATTTCTAAATTAGTCGGGATGGAGTTCCATAGTAGGGTGGGACGATTGGTCGGTCTAGTGGATGGTTAATAGTTCCAATGTCTACCGATCCACATATCATCGACCGATCGCCTTGTACACTTGATTATTAGATTACTTTTTATCACGTCTATTTTCCACATGCACCCCTTTGCTATTTCTATAACAGTTAGGTATGAGTTCTATAGTAGGGTTGGTCAGTTGGTCGGTCTAGTGGTCAGTTAATAGTTCCAACATCTACTTATCCACATATAATCGACCTATCGCCTTATAAACTTGATAATGAGATTAAATTTTAACGCGTCTATTTTTTAGAGGTCTCCCTCTGCTATTTTTAGATTAATCCGATAGCAACTCTACTTTAGGGTTGATCGGTTGGTCGGTCTGGTGGTCGGTTAATAGTTCCAATGTCTACCGACCCACATATCATCGACCAATCGCCATGTAAACTTGATAATGAGATTACATTTTATCGCGTCTATATTTTAAAGGTCCCCTTTGCTATTTCTATAGATAAGTTGGGTAGAAGTTTTGCAGCTTTTCCAAAGGTCCCCCTTTGCTATTTCTAGATTGGTCGAGTAGGAGTTCCAAAGTAGGGTTGGCCGGTTGGTCAGTCTGGTTGTCAGTTAATAGTCCCAATGTCTACCTACATACATATCAATGATCGATCACCCTATAAACTTGATATTGAGATTACTTTTTATCGCTTCTATTTTCCAAAGGTCGATCCTTCTTTGCAATTGCTAGATTAGTCAGGTAGGAGTCCTAAGGTAGGGTGGATGGTTGGTCGGTATGGTGGTCAATTAGCAGTTCCAATATTTACCGACCATATATCATTGACCGATCGCCTTGTAAACTTAATAATGAGATTACTTTTTATCACGTCTATTTTCTAAAGATCTCCTTTTGCTATCTCTAGATCTGTCTGGTAGGAATTCTATAGTCGGGTTGGTCGGTTGGTCGGTCTGGTTGTCAGTTAATAGTTCCAACATCTGCTGACCCACATATCATCGTTCGATAGCATTGTAAACCTGATAATGAGATAAATTTTTAATGCAACTATTTTCGAAAGGTCGGCCACTGCATTTCTAGATCAGTCGGGTAGCAGTTCTACGGAAGAGTTAGTCGGTTGGTCGATCTGGTGGTAGGTTAATATTTCAATATCTACCGACCCACATATCATCGACTGATCGCCCTGTAAACTTGATAATAAGATTATATTTTATCGCGTCTATTTTTCAAAGGTTCCCCTTTGCTATTGCTAGATCAGTCTGGTAGGAGTTCTACAGTTTTTTCAAATATCTCCCTTTGCTATTTCTAGATTAGTCGGATAGGTGTTCCGTAGTAGGGTTGGTCGGTTGGTAGGTCTGATGGTCGGTTAATAGTTCCAATATCTACTGACCCACATATCATCGACCGATCGCCCTATAAACTTGATAATGAGATCACTTTTTATAGCTTCTATTTTCTAAAGTTCCCCCATTGCTATTTCTCGATCGGTAGGATAGGAGTTCTATAGTAGGATTTTTCTGTTGGTCGGTTAATAGATCCAATATCTGTCGACCCATATATCATCGATCGATCGTACTGTAAACTTGATAATGAGATTACTTTTTATCATATCTATTTTCCAAAGGTTCCTCTTTTCTATTTCTAGAACAGTCAGGTAAGAGTTCTATAGTAGGGTTGGTTAGTTTGTCGGTATGGTAGCCGGTTAATAATTTCAAATGTCTACCGACCCACATATCATCGACCGATCATCTTATAAACTTGATAAAGCGATTACTTTTTATCACGTCTATTTTCCAAAGGCCCCTTTTGCTATTTTTAGATCAGTCGATTAAGAGTTCTACAGTAGGGTTGTTCGGTTAGTCGATCTGGTAGTCGGTTAATAGTTTTAAAGTCTACCGACCCACATATCATCGACTGATCGCCCTGTAAAATTCATAATGAGATTACATTTTATCTCGTCTATTTTTAAAAGGTCCCCCTTGTTGGCATTCGATCGTTTGGTTAACGTGACCCGTTAGGGTTCCATGAATTTCTAACAAGCAGCGGAAGCAAGTAAACATGAAACGCATTACCTTTCACCAAAGGTTGATGTAGATGTTGAATTCTCGCTGGCAGTCTGTGCAGTCCCACGAGAATAGCCATAAGTTCATCTTCTGATGTCGGAATTGAGTGATCTTTATGCTCAAACGATCCTCTCTTCGACGGCTTTCCATCAGTATATAATACATCAAAATCGAAGAACTGTACGATTTTATATGAATTTTGGAACATGACGAACTGCAGCAGCAAACGACCTTCCGGTCTTCTGCTGTATGTTCCAAGTCCGATCTCGACATCGTGTGGGCAACGATCTACGAGACCTACTCAATCTGCTCTCAACCCTCATCACACGTGAATAATGAATTAGATTAGGGTTCCAGATAAGCTGAGGTGACTTATATACATGGCCTACAGCAGGGACCAGGAGGGGAAATTGGGTTGGGCCTCCATTGGGCTTAAGTATCCAAGCTTAGCCCAAAGCTTATACTTAAGTCCAATAATAATAATATATTCCACTAAAATATTATTACTGCACTACCATACCAATCCCAAAATTACGTTTTGGGCTCCTTCTTATTATGAGCCCGTTAGTCTCCCCATGTTTAAGATATACAATGTCCATTAATTAATTTAAGTTACTGACAACTCAATTAATTAATATCTCATCCAAGAGTAGTACCACTCAACCTCATTATCATGCCGGAATAAATTCCACCTGCAGGGTTTACATGATAATCCTTATGAGCTCCTCAAGGGGACATCATCAACCTATGACGGACACGGATTCCTTCTACAATCAACAGCACACCATAGAGACAACACTACTTCCCAACTCACCGAGTTTATTGATTTAATTGCATGTAAATCTCACCCATTGATGAATCAAAGAAATACATACTGCCCTATGTGTCGAGGTTATTGTATAGGGATTAAGAGCACGAACATCCATAATAACTGAGATCAAGTTCTCCTATAAGTCAGTATAAATCGAACGATCTCAAGCGGTCCTGCTCAATACACACAAGTGCACTAATGTGATTCTATAGCCAAGACAAGCTAATACCAAACCACACTACAACCATCCCGATAGAGAGTCCCCGTCTATCTCGATTGTGAGCATCTGTTTATACTTTATAAGAAAACCGATAATATGATCTTCCGCGTGTTGTCGCACAACATATTATCTACAGTATAAAGTAAGTGGACTATTGCGTCGAACATATAAATAAATTATAAGATGCAATCATTTGATCATATGATTCTCATTTCTAAAATTGTTCATACAAAAAGCTAGACTTTTAGTATACAATCCAACAATCTCCCACTTATACTAAAATACTATGCTGTCATGTCTTCCGCCATACATCTGATTCCCACTCCCACTACACGACCATTAAAAGCTCTCGCCTTAATATCCTTGTAAATGGATTTACTAGGTCATCATCCGATGCAATCTAGGCGACAACAACCTTTCCCTCATCATACGATTTCTCGTAACAGGTTGTACTTGCACTCAATGTGTTTAATTGCCTTATGGGCTCGTGATTCCTTCAAGTTTGCAACTGCACCAATATCATCAATATAAATTGTGATATCCTTGGGCAAACTTAGAAACACTTCGAAGTCCATCTTGAAGTTTCTAGAGTCATACAGATACTTTGGCTGCCTCATAGGCTCCAATTTATCATCTTTCCATGATGGAGTCCGGAGTCTAAAATATATTTATATATAACACTCCTCCACATTATGACTCAACTTCCTAAAATTAAACACATAACCTTGAGGTGGATTTACTGCCGTCCAATCTGACTAAAAAATCCGAATCTACGTAATCCACAAGAAGCAGTGAATTTGCCAAGTAAGCTTACATATAATTTCCAGTCCTTCTCAGGCACTTCATATATGTCATACCACAGTTCATCATTCTTGTTCCGGGTTACGTTGATACCCACTGTTCATGCGTTCAGCAAAATAGATATCCATTCTCGCGCATAGCATTCCTAAGATTAAGCTTCCTTATTCGCCGAAGCATAAGGAACCGCTTTCGTCACCTTTATCTTCCTTTTGTGTCTCAAGACATATTTTCTTAGATAAAGTCACTTGCTAAAACAAGTAAGGATCGTATCAATTCATGAAGCTTGAGACAAGCATAATATCCTTTCTTGTGATCCGTATTACCGTGATCAAAAGGATATTTTTGCTCTTCTTAAGTCCTTCATTTCATACCGCTTTATTATCCATACACATACGCCCGACAATACTCTTTCATTGTCTCCAATGAGCAATATATCATCTACGTATAGTACAAGAAATACCACCACGTTTCCATCACTCTTTTCAATACACAAGACCCATCCGATCATTGATTAGATCCATGTCACTGGATTACCTCATCAAAACGGATGTTTCATGATCTTGAAGCTTGTTTTAGTCCATTAATGGACACTTTTAAGCTCACTATCACAATGCTCTTAGCTCTTTGCAATGAATCACTCTGGTTGCTTCACATAGATGTTTCCCTTAAGACTTCCAATCAGGAAAGCTGTCTCGACATCTATTTGCTATCCCTCATATTTCATATGAGTAGCAACAAATAAAAGAGTTCGGATCAACTTAGGCATAGCTACCGGCGAACAGGTTTTCTCATAATCGAATTCTTTCTTTCTGAGTATACCTTTTCGTAACAAGCTTGCTTCCAAGGTTTTCACCTTATTCTATGATCCTCTTTTATTCTTGCATGCCTGCTTCCAATGGCTTTTACGCCATTTAGCAGTTCAACAAGCATCCAGACCTAATTTCAAATCGTTCTATTTTAATATTCATTGCACTTTGCTAGGATTAGGCATTTCTAACTTGTAGTGCTTCGTCGTATCCGTGGGTCCATTTCATGTTTGCGAGGGACCAAGTCTCACGACTTTCCCAAAACATGTATCTTACAAGTTGTCGAATAACCCTCCCACTACGACAAGGCACTACATGCAATTGTATATCAGACGTGACACGCGTTGCAGTTTACCTTGTGGTATATCCTCTTGTACACTTGGTACTTATACTTTGTGTTTTCCTCTCACTTCCTTTAGAACAACTTATACATGGGTATTTGATTTATTACATAGTCCTTTTTCCAAAAATCTAGTGTTTATGTTAACAATCACTCTTCGATCTTGTGGACTAAATAAATCATCCTTCATTTTTCTAGGATATCCCACAAATAGAAAAACATTCTTACGAATTACTGTTCCTAGGGCATATCCATAAAATGAATTTAGTAATTCCAAATAATTCATCATCTATCTAATCACTACCATAAGAGTGATATTCCTTCTATTCGCCACACCATTAAGGTGGGAAATTCATTTCCGAAGGTACCTTTCTCTTACTAGATTAAAAGACTCATTATTAATTACTATTTGTCGCATCCAGGGGATAAACATGATTTAAGAGTGTACAAATTGTTCACCAACGTACCATAACAGATTACAACTCTATCATTCATTATAATGACCATATCATTTAAATGAAATGGAGTATCCATCTATTAATGCATAGAAACCGAAATCAAATTCTTTCTATGAAAATGTACGTAAAGACAATTTCATAAAATCAAACGTCTACTCATATCATTTAATAAATAGACAACTCCCACTGCAATAGCCACTACTCTTGTAGTTTTACCCATGTCATAACAATCTTATCCTCACTTAGTAATAAACATTTAGTGATTCCAGTATCTACACACTTCGTGTCAGTAAATGCCATCACTAATCATGTTTTAAACAACTAGTGAATAAGATATAAAACTTGTTCACATTATGATGAAAATGGCTTTCCTTTGCCACATGTTTTGCCAGAAGTTTTCCACCATATACATCCTATTGTAATTCAGGTGGAACTTACTCAAAACATCTAGGCAATTCACAAAGAATTAAATTGATCTAGGTTTCCCTTCAATTTATACTCCATGCTTTCCCAATTCATTCATCAAATTAAATCATGATCTTCTGCCTTTTAACTTACTCAAGTATTCGAAGAGTTACATGAGACCATCATATTTCTATGAACCTCTCATCTCTTCACTAGAGACTTTAATAGGCATCATGAGACGTCCATTGTGAGAACACACATGTATTTTCTTAAGCAGTAAAATTCAAAACCAAGATTCTTTTCTAATAATCTAATTTTGGACCAGTAAATATAATTTCTTTTAGTCAACAATAAGCGAGATAAAACCATTTGAAATTACAGAGAATCATAAATAAATATACCGATCAAATCTTTGAATTTTATCCTTTTATATTGATTCCCTCGAAACTATATAAAAATAAAATTCACCGACATCTCAAGCACCGTGAGTCTGCAAGCCACGTTAGTGTGGACGTTTACAAACCCAAACATTTACAAGAGAAGGTTTTACCCATTAATTTCATTTGTCAACCTAACTTTATGACAAAATAATTAATAGTCGGTTCCTCTTTAGCCATGCAAATAATAGCAGTGACTCCGTTGGGGAGGATACTAATTATTTACACCTAAGTGTACACCATTATTTGATCCCAAGTCCACTGAGCGAGCTTGTGTGCCTTACAGTTGGAGAAGTACACACGCGCTCGGATAGCTTCCTACAATCATCAATTATAAGTTTGTACCAGTGAGCCCCACATAAACTCATCCGTTAGGGAGGAAGGCCTATTGCCAACATGCAAGTTCATGTACCACATTACAAACAATAATTATGTAATGAAGTCTGTACCAGTGATCCGTGAATAAACTCATCCGTTAGGGAGGAAGGCCTATTGCCAACACGCAAGTTTACTCACATCACTTACAAACCAATAATGGAGGCCGCGGGAATATTTACCAATCCCCTCTCCCACTTAGTAATTTAACACCGAGGGTTTTTACATGCATATGATATTCAGAATAAAATACGCAACGCTAGCATGCTTCTATTACGGCACATAAGGCAGTAAATCACAGAGAGTCATGCATACATATATAACAATAATCAATAATTAAATCAATCATTAACAGTTATATATCAGCGAATTCGATTGTTCGCCACCAGGCACGAATATCAGCAAAGACTTCCAGACTATCAAATTTTCAAAATTTCCAGATTGTCCAATTTTTGAAACCATCGATATCGACCGTCGATGTCGTCCAGATTATCAAAATCATCGATATCGACTAGATTATCAAATATTCGAAAAACATCAAGTTTATCAAAATTCCGAAACTATTGATATCGATCGTCATATCGTCTAGATTATCAAAATCATCGATATCGACGAGCAACCATATATAACAATAATAGATAATTAAATCAATTATGTCAGTTATATATTAGGAATCAATTCAACATCCATATATAACAATAATAGACAATCAATTATAGCAGTTATATATTAGGAATTAATTCGACATTCATATATGACAATAATGTTGGGCAATTGGATCTTGTGGCTCAAACGTGATTGTTAGTATACAGGCAAACAATAAACAGCGGAAGCAATTAAATCTTGTTTACCGTACTTCTGGGTTGATGTAGAGGTTGATCCGTTGCAGAGAACCACCTCTCAATCTTCTGCAGTATGTCCCAAGTTGAATCCTGCTGTTGTGTGGGCAACAATCCGCAGGATTCTCTCAATCTGCTCCTATTCTTTCTAACTGTCAAATGAGGCACTGACTTAGGGTTAACAGGAACTGAGATAACTTATTTATAAGGGCTACTGCAGGGACCAGGAGGAGAAATTGGGCTGGGCCTCAATTGAACTTAATTAACCAAGCTTAGCCCAAAGCTTTTTATTAAATCCAATAATAATAATATAGTCCACTAAAATATTATTATTGCACTACCCGTCCAATCCCAAAATTATGTTCTGGGCTCCTTCTTATTATAAGCCCGATAGTCTCTCCATGTTTAAGATATACAATGTCCATTAATTAACTAAGTTACTGACAACTCAAATTAATTAATATCTCATCCGAGAGTAGTACCACTCAACCTTTTTATCATGCCGGAAATTAATCCACTTGCAAGATTTACATGATAAACCTTATGAGCTCCTCAAGGGGACATCATCAACCTATGACGGACATGGATTCCTTCTACAATCAACAGCACACCATAGATACAGCACTACTTCCCAACTCACCGAGTTTGTTGATTTAATACATATAAATCTCACCCATTGATGAATCAAAGAAATACATACTGCCCTACGTGTCGAGGTTATTGTATAGGGATTAAGAGCACGAACTTCCATAATAACAGAGATCAAGTTCTTCTATAAGTCAGTATAAGTCGAACGATCTCAGGCGGTCCTGCTCAATACACACAAGTGCACTAATGTGATTCTATAGCCAAGACAAGCTAATACCAAACCACACTACAACCATACCGATAGAGAGTCCCCGTCTATCTCAGTTGTGAGCATCTGTTTATACTTTATAAGGAAACCGATAATATGATCTTCCGCGCGTTGTCGCACAACATATTATCTACAGTATAAAGTAAATGGACTATTGCATCATGCATATAAAATAAATTATAAGATGCAATCATTTGATCAATGATTCTCATTTCAAATATTGTTATGACATTGTTCATACTAAAGCTAGACTTTTAGTATACAATCCAACAAATAATAGATTATTAAATCAATTATAGCAGTCATATATTATGAATTAATTCGACATCCATATATAATAATAATATACAATCTATTATGGCAGTTTTATATTAGGAATTAGTTTTCTTAAAATTGGATGTCTTATCCAACACTCTAGCAATACATGCATATAATATACCAAATATAATACGCAATCTAGCATGCTTCTATATAAGACAATAAATCATAGAGATCAGGCATCCATATATATATATATATATATAACAATAATAGACAATTAAATCAATTATGACTGTTATATATATTAGGAATAAAAACGCCTCTAAATTTTAATGTCTTGTCCGACACTCCTACTGTGGAATCGATGCCTTACGCAACAAGTAGGATTGCTTGTACCCCAAGACGTCCATCGTCATATCCCACGTCAAATTGCCTTATGGACTTGTGATTTCTTCAAGTTTGCAACTGCACCCATATCATCAATGTAAATTGTGATTACCTTGGGCAAACCTAGAAACACTTCGAAGTCCATCATGAAGTCTTTAGAGTCATATAGATACTTTGGCTCCCTCATAGGCTCCAATTCATCATCTTTCCATGATGGAGTCCGGAGTCTGAAATATATTTCTATATAACACTCCTCCACATTATGACTCTACTTCCTAAGATTAAACACATAACCTTTGAGGAGAATTTACTGCCGTCCAATCTGACTAAAAAATTTGAATCTACGTAATCCACAAGAAGCAGTGAATCTGTTTAGTAAATCCACATATAATTTCCAGTCCTTCTCAGGCACTTTATATATGTCTTACTACAGTTCATCATTCTTGTTCCGGGTTACGTTGATACCTTCTGTTCATGCGTTCAGCAACACAGATATCCAACTTCGTTCATAGCATTCTTTAGATTAAGCTTCCTTATTCGCCGAAGCATAAGGAACCGCTTTCATCTACTATATCTTCTTCTTGTGTCTCAAAGACACATTCACTTAGATAAATTTACATGCTAAACGAGTATGGACTGTATCATTTTATGAAACTTGAGATAAGCATAACATCCTTTCTTGTGATCCGTATTACCGTGATCAAAAGGATGTATTTTGCCTTTCTTAAGTCCTTCATCACTACCGCTTTATTAACCGTACCCATACGCCCGATAATACTCTTTCATTGTCTCCAATGAGCAAGATACTATCTACGTATAGTACAAGAAACACCACCACGTTTCTGTCACTCTTTACAACACACAAGACTCATCCGCTCATTGATTTAAATCCATGCCACTGGATTATCTAATCAAAACAGATGCTTCACGATCTTAAAACTTGCTTTAGTCCATCGCTGGACACCTATAAGCTTACTATTAAAATGCACTTAGCCCTTTGCAATGAATTATTTTGATTGCTCCACATAGATGTTTTCCTCAAGACTTCCAATCAGGAAAGCTGTATTGACATCTATTTGTTGTTCCTCATAATTTAATATGAGCAGCAAAATTTAAAAGAATCCGGATCAACTAAGCATAGCTACAAACGAACAGGTTTTCTCATAATCGAACCATTTCTTTCTGAGTACACCTTTTCGCAACAAGCTTTGCTTCCAAGGTTTTCACCTTAATGTATGATCCTCTTTTATTTCATCATTCATTACAACTTACTAAGATTCCACATTTTAATCTTGTAGTGCTAAGTCGTATCCGTGGGATAATACCATATTTACTAGGGACCAAGTCTCACGACTCTCCCAAAATATATATTTTACGAGTTGTCGAACAACCCTCCCACTACGACAAGGTACTACATGTAATTGTGTATCAGATGTGACACGCGTTGCAGTTTACCTTGTGGCATATCCTCTTGTACACTTGGTACTTATACTTAGTGTTTTCTCTCTCATTTCCTTTAGAACAACTTATACATGGGCTTGTGATTTATTACATAGTCCTTTTCCAAAAAATCTAGTGTTTGTGTTGACAATCACCCTTCGATCTTTTGGACTAAATAAATCACTCTCCATTTTTCTAGGATATCCCATATACAGACAAATGTTTCACGAATTACTGTATCTAGGGTATATCCATAAAATGAATTTAATTATTCCAAATAATTCATCATCTATCTAATCTTAACCATAAGAGCCTAATTCCTTCTATCCACTACACCATTCAGTTGGGGCATGCCCGGTGTAGTCAACTTGAGATTTAATCTCAACTTCTGATTAATAGCTCCTAACTATCCTAAGAGGTACTCACCATCACGATTAAATCGTAATGACTTAATATATTTTCCATGACGCTTCACTGTTCCGGCCTTACAATTCTTGAATTAATCAAGGAACTTAGACATGCAATGCATCATATAAATATATCGGTATCTTGAATAATCTTCGAATATTCTTAACCACCTCTCGTCTGGATTATGTTAGGTCCGCTTAAATCAGAATGAACTAATTCCAACATATATATCTTTGGCTCTACTCCCCACAGCCTTGAAAAGGCAGTTAATCAATTTTACTTCCAAGCACGACTCGCAAGTCCGATAGTTTCCACTTCAGATAAACCTTACGGTCTATCGGCTATCAACTTTTGAATCCTACTCAAGTAAAATGAATTAGTCATAGACGCCAAATGTATGTTTAGTTCATTTCCGAAGGATCCTTTCTCTTACTAATATTAGAAGATGCATTATTTAATTACTATTTATTGCATCTGTGGGATGTGCATGATTCAAGAGTATCCAAATTATCCACCAATGTACTTTAACGGATTATAGCCTCATTCCTCATTTCTATGACCATGTCATTTAAATGAAATGAAGTATCCATCCGTTAATGCATAGAAACCGAAATTAAATTCTTTCTATGAAACGTACGTAAAGACAATTTCTCATAATCAATCGTTTATTCTTATCATGAGATAAATAAACAACTCCCACTGCAATAGCCACTACCTTTGTAGTTTTACCCATGTTATTAACAATCTTATCCTTACTCAGTGATAAACATTTAGTGATTCCAGTATCTACAGACTTCGTGTCAGTAGATGCCATCACTAATCATGTTTAAACCATTAGTAAATAAGATATTAAACTTGTTCACATTATGATGAAAATTGGCTTTCTTTTGCCATATGTTTTGTTAGAAGTTTCCTACCATATACAATCTCTCGTATTTCAGGTAGAACTTGCTCAAAACATCCAGGCAAATTGTGAAGAATAAATTGATTTAGGTTTCCCTTTCAATTTCTATTCCAAGCTTTTTCAATTCATTCATCAAATTCTATCATGATCTTGCGCCTTTTAAATTACTCAAGTATCCAAAGAGTTACATGAGACCATCATATTTCTATGAACCTCTCATCTCTTCACTAGAGACATTAACATGCATCATGAGCCGTCCTATGAGAGAACACACTTGTATTTTCTTAAGCAGTAAATTTTCAAAACCAAGATTCTTTTCTAATCAACTAATTTGGACAAGTAAATATAATGTCTTTTAGTTAACAATTAGTGAGATAATACCATTCGAAATTCAGAGAATCACAAATAAATTTACCGATCAAAACTTCGAATTTTATCCTTTTATATTATTTCCCTCAAAACAATATAAAAATAAAATTCACCGACATCTCAAGCACCGTGAGTCTGCAAGCCACGTTAGTGTGGACGTTTACAAACCCGAACATTTACAAGAGAAGGTTTTAACCATTAATTTCATTTGTCAACCTAACTTTATGACAAAATAATTAATAGTCGGTTACTCTTTAGCCATGCAAATAATAGCAGTGACTCCGTTGGGGAGGATACTAATTATTTACACCTAAGTGTACACCATTATTTGATCCCAAGTCCACTGCGCGAGCTTATGTGCCTTACAGTTGGAGAAGTACACACGCGCTCGGGTAGCTTCCTACAATCATCAATTATAAGTTTGTACCAGTGTACCGCACACAAACTCATCCGTTAGGGAGGAAGGCCTATGCCAACACGCAAGTTTATGTGCCACATTACAAACAATAATTATTTATGAAGTCTGTACCAGTGATCCGTGAATAAACTCATCCGTTAGGGAGGAAGGCCTATGCCAACACGCAAGTTTACTCACATCACTTACAAACCAATAATGGAGGCCGCGGGAATTTATTACCAATCCCCTCTCCCACTTAGTTATTTAACACCGAGGGTTTTAAACATGCATATAATATTTCATAAATAAAATATACATCTTAGCATGCTTCTATTAACAGCAATTTAAATAAATAAATCACATAGAACATGCCTTTCACATATACAACAATAATTGATAATTAAATCAATTAATCAGTTATATAACATTAATTAATTGCATAATTAGTGGATCAATCAATTTGGGCCCAAGAGCAACAAATAAGCACAAAATGAGCAGCAGATTAAATAATTAATCAAGCTCATTATCCATGGCCCATAATCTTAACCCAAAATTAAATTAAGTCCATCAAGCCCACTAGCACAAAAAGTCCATTAATAAAATTAATTAATCATGCTTGGCCCATTATCCACAATTAATTAAAACCAGCAATTAAAATTGCCCAAGCAGCCCATTACCATTTTAATTAAAATTGGGCCCAACAGCCCAAAAATCAAATTAAAATTAATTGAGCAGCCTATTAACCATTACTGAATTTGGGCCCTTTAATTAAACCTGCCAGCCCAATATACACCTTAATAAACATTTAGGCCCAACAAACCAAAACAATTATTAGTAAAAGGGCCCGGCAATTAAACTAGGCCCAACATAAAAAATGAGGTCCAACAACCACAAAAAAAACGCAGCAGCCCATACGCACTCAACAAGCCATTGGCTGCCCTATAATCCGCCGCAACAGACGCGATCAGCAACAAACCAGCGAACATCACGGTGCTGCCGCTCTCGGCGGTGGTGCCGTCAGCCCACCGGAGTCTCACCCCCAGCCCACTGCCGCGCGACGATCATTGACAAGTCCACGAAGGATTCGACGGAAGACACGATCAAAAAACACGCCTGCTGTCGCCGGCCTGTCATGGCTCGCCGATGCAGCTGCTGGTCCACCAGCCGTGAAACACGCCGGCTTCCGCCAGGCCTGACCACCGGTCCAATTCGACTGGTGCGCCCAGTAAAGCATGATGATCACCGATCAAATATTCCAGAAAGTATGGCTCGCGACTTCCGATCAATGGCTCCAAACGATGCTGGCGATCACTTGCCGTTTCCAAATGGCACTTCAGATACTCTCCGGAATCGAGAGACACGATCAGAACCAGTAGAAGACTCGCCCGAAACCAGCAATCCAGGTATGTGGCCACCGATCGTAGAAGAAACAGGCCCGATCGAAACCTGCCAGAGGCCCACCCAGAATCGCCAGGAGACTCGCCTGGAAATCCAGTCAGCAGCGTTGTCCTCAACAGCCCATCGCGACGCTCCAATGCCGTTCATCCGCAGCAGTTGCCTGAAGTCTTGCCGCCAATCAGAACCCACTGCCGATCTTCTCTGACCCGACTGGAAAAAGATTGCTCTCGCCATCCGCCATCGACGTCCGTTTTCACAACCATCACCAAACGCTGATTGTGTTGCCGGGAGATACTCTCTCCATCGATCACGCCTTACAGCCGGGAGATCCACTCTCCATCATTTTTCTGGGTCGATGGCTACCCGATCTCCATCAGGCGGTCAACGCCAATCACCAGTTCGTCACAATCTTGACTACTTGCCATCGATGTTGATCCGACAATCATAGGGTTGTGAACAATCGTACTTCGTACTTCGATCGTTTTCTCGCCCCCATCAACAACAGAACCGAGTGTGTGTGTTTAGTTTTTGGGTCCAGTGTGATAGTTGGGAGAGAGAGATGTGTACAGCAATAAACATCAACAAAAGCACATAGGAAACTTATAAATATATAATCCCTAATCTCATGCTTTTCCATTGAAAATAAACACACGAATAGCAAAAGAACATGTGATTACATCTAGATCAATTAAATAATCATATAATCACACTCACTAACGTCTCACGTTTCACCACGAAACCTCGCTCTGATACCAATTGTTGGGCAATTGGATCTTGTGGCTCAAACGTGATTGTTAGTATACAGGCAAACAATAAACAGCGGAAGCAATTAAATCTTGTTTACCGTACTTCTGGGTTGATGTAGAGGTTGATCCGTTGCAGAGAACCACCTCTCAATCTTCTGCAGTATGTCCCAAGTTGAATCCTGCTGTTGTGTGGGCAACAATCCGCAGGATTCTCTCAATCTGCTCCTGTTCTTTCTAACTGTCAAATGAGGCACTGACTTAGGGTTAACAGGAACTGAGATAACTTATTTATAAGGGCTACTGCAGGGACCAGGAGGAGAAATTGGGCTGGGCCTCAATTGAACTTAATTAACCAAGCTTAGCCCAAAGCTTTTAATTAAATCCAATAATAATAATATAGTCCACTAAAATATTATTATTGCACTACCCGTCCAATCCCAAAATTATGTTCTGGGCTCCTTCTTATTATAAGCCCGATAGTCTCTCCATGTTTAAGATATACAATGTCCATTAATTAATTAAGTTACTGACAACTCAAATTAATTAATATCTCATCCGAGAGTAGTACCACTCAACCTTTTTATCATGCCGGAAATTAATCCACTTGCAAGATTTACATGATAAACCTTATGAGCTCCTCAAGGGGACATCATCAACCTATGACGGACATGGATTCCTTCTACAATCAACAGCACACCATAGATACAGCACTACTTCCCAACTCACCGAGTTTGTTGATTTAATACATATAAATCTCACCCATTGATGAATCAAAGAAATACATACTGCCCTACGTGTCGAGGTTATTGTATAGGGATTAAGAGCACGAACTTCCATAATAACAGAGATCAAGTTCTTCTATAAGTCAGTATAAATCGAACGATCTCAGGCGGTCCGGCTCAATACACACAAGTGCACTAATGTGATTCTATAGCCAAGACAAGCTAATACCCCAAGACGTCCATCGTCATATCCATCGTCAAATTGCCTTATGGACTTGTGATTTCTTCAAGTTTGCAACTGCACCCATATCATCAATGTAAATTGTGATTACCTTGGGCAAACCTAGAAACACTTCGAAGTCCATCATGAAGTCTTTAGAGTCATATAGATACTTTGGCTGCCTCATAGGCTCCAATTCATCATCTTTCCATGATGGAGTCCGGAGTCTGAAATATATTTCTATATAACACTCCTCCACATTATGACTCTACTTCCTAAGATTAAACACATAACCTTTGAGGAGAATTTACTGCCGTCCAATCTGACTAAAAAATTTGAATCTACGTAATCCACAAGAAGCAGTGAATCTGTTTAGTAAATCCACATATAATTTCCAGTCATTCTCAGGCACTTTATATATGTCTTACTACAGTTCATCATTCTTGTTCCGGGTTACGTTGATACCTTCTGTTCATGCGTTCAGCAACACAGATATCCAACTTCGTTCATAGCATTCTTTAGATTAAGCTTCCTTATTCGCCGAAGCATAAGGAACCGCTTTCATCTACTATATCTTCTTCTTGTGTCTCAAAGACACATTCACTTAGATAAATTTACATGCTAAACGAGTATGGACTGTATCATTTTATGAAACTTGAGATAAGCATAACATCCTTTCTTGTGATCCGTATTACCGTGATCAAAAGGATGTATTTTGCCTTTCTTAAGTCCTTCATCACTACCGCTTTATTAACCGTACCCATACGCCCGATAATACTCTTTCATTGTCTCCAATGAGCAAGATACTATCTACGTATAGTACAAGAAACACCACCACGTTTCTGTCACTCTTTACAACACACAAGACTCATCCGCTCATTGATTTAAATCCATGCCACTGGATTATCTAATCAAAACAGATGCTTCACGATCTTAAAACTTGCTTTAGTCCATCGCTGGACACCTATAAGCTTACTATTAAAATGCACTTAGCCCTTTGCAATGAATTATTTTGATTGCTCCACATAGATGTTTTCCTCAAGACTTCCAATCAGGAAAGCTGTCTTGACATCTATTTGTTGTTCCTCATAATTTAATATGAGCAGCAAAATTTAAAAGAATCCGGATCAACTAAGCATAGCTACAAACGAACAGGTTTTCTCATAATCGAACCATTTCTTTCTGAGTACACCTTTTCGCAACAAGCTTTGCTTCCAAGGTTTTCACCTTAATGTATGATCCTCTTTTATTTCATCATTCATTACAACTTACTAAGATTCCACATTTTAATCTTGTAGTGCTAAGTCGTATCCGTGGGATAATACCATATTTACTAGGGACCAAGTCTCACGACTCTCCCAAAATATATATTTTACGAGTTGTCGAACAACCCTCCCACTACGACAAGGTACTACATGTAATTGTGTATCAGATGTGACACGCGTTGCAGTTTACCTTGTGGCATATCCTCTTGTACACTTGGTACTTATACTTAGTGTTTTCTCTCTCATTTCCTTTAGAACAACTTATACATGGGCTTGTGATTTATTACATAGTCCTTTTCCAAAAAATCTAGTGTTTGTGTTGACAATCACCCTTCGATCTTTTGGACTAAATAAATCACTCTCCATTTTTCTAGGATATCCCATATACAGACAAATGTTTCACGAATTACTGTATCTAGGGTATATCCATAAAATGAATTTAATTATTCCAAATAATTCATCATCTATCTAATCTTAACCATAAGAGCCTAATTCCTTCTATCCACTACACCATTCAGTTGGGGCATGCCCGGTGTAGTCAACTTGAGATTTAATCTCAACTTCTGATTAATATCTCATCCGAGAGTAGTACCACTCAACCTTTTTATCATGCCGGAAATTAATCCACTTGCAAGATTTACATGATAAACCTTATGAGCTCCTCAAGGGGACATCATCAACCTATGACGGACATGGATTCCTTCTACAATCAACAGCACACCATAGATACAACACTACTTCCCAACTCACCGAGTTTGTTGATTTAATACATATAAATCTCACCCATTGATGAATCAAAGAAATACATACTGCCCTACGTGTCGAGGTTATTGTATAGGGATTAAGAACACGAACTTCCATAATAACAGAGATCAAGTTCTTCTATAAGTCAGTATAAGTCGAACGATCTCAGGCGGTCCTGCTCAATACACACAAGTGCACTAATGTGATTCTATAGCCAAGACAAGCTAATACCAAACCACACTACAACCATACCGATAGAGAGTCCCCGTCTATCTCAGTTGTGAGCATCTGTTTATACTTTATAAGGAAACCGATAATATGATCTTCCGCGTGTTGTCGCACAACATATTATCTACAGTATAAAGTAAATGGACTATTGCATCATGCATATAAAATAAATTATAAGATGCAATCATTTGATCAATGATTCTCATTTCAAATATTGTTATGGCATTGTTCATACTAAAGCTAGACTTTTAGTATACAATCCAACAAATAATAGATTATTAAATCAATTATAGCAGTCATATATTATGAATTAATTCGACATCCATATATAACAATAATATACAATCTATTATGGCAGTTTTATATTAGGAATTAGTTTTCTTAAAATTGGATGTCTTATCCAACACTCTAGCAATACATGCATATAATATACCAAATATACTACGCAATCTAGCATGCTTCTATATAAGACAATAAATCATAGAGATCAGGCATCCATATATATATATATATATATATATAACAATAATAGACAATTAAATCAATTATGACAGTTAATATATTAGGAATAAAAACGCCTCTAAATTTTAATGTCTTGTCCGACACTCCTACTGTGGAATCGATGCCTTACGCAACAAGCAGGATTGTTTGTACCCCAAGACGTCCATCGTCATATCCCACCGCCAATTATGTCAGGGAGCGCCCCAAGTACCTTAACGAGCGCCCCTCGCCCGGACTGTCGCTCGTCCAAGGGCCTACTTGCATGGAACCAAGTTCAGCCCAACGCGCAACACCAAACAACACCAACTGTCGTTCGTAGTTCGAAACTGAAAAAACATCAGAATCCAATCTCCACCGTCCAGAATCTACTACTGTAAGTCTTGAACATTCTATCCAAATTATAGATCGATCCAACGGTTATTTTGTGAGAAACGGCTCTTTTCTCTCAACTGCGCAAAACAGAATTGCCCAAATATCTGCTTCTGTTTTCAGCGTACTCCCAGCAAGAAAAGGCTCCAAATTCGATCTTCACCGTTCAGAATGTACATTCATAAGGTCTGAACGTGCTGACCAAATTAAAGCTTGATCCAACGATTAGTTTGTCAGAACGGCACTTTTCCCTCGACTGCGCAAAACAGAATCGCCCAAATATCTGCTTCAGTTTTCAGCGTACTCCCAGCAAGAAAAGGCTCCAAATTCGATCTCCACCGTTCAAAATGTACATCCACAAGGTCTAAACGTGCTGACCAAATTACAGATCAATCCGACCGTTGAAACTCTGGTTATTGCCTCTGCAATATCACTACGCTGGATTTTCTCTCAAAAGCGTGATTCTATTTTTGCCCTCTCTTTCTTCCTTGCATGTGAAATTGACGAACAGTTTTCGTCGAATCCTCTCACACACAACCATGGATGAATAGATATGATATAGGGTATATATTACATAGGGATATTCATGGTTTGCGCAATAAAACCAAAACCCTAAACATGTGATCCTAATTCCGAAAAATTAATCACATAAACCCTATCCTAACGTGTCACGCTTCACCACGAAACCGAAGCTCTGATACCAATTGTTGGCATTCAATCGTTTGGTTAACGTGACCCATTAGGGTTCCATGAATTTCTAACAAGCAGCGGAAGCAAGTAAACATGAAACGCATTACCTTTCACCAAGGGTTGATGTAGAGGTTGAATTCTCGCTGGCAGTCTGCGCAATTCCACGAGAATAGCCATAAGTTCATCTTCTGATGTCGGAATTGAGTGATCTTTGTGCTCAGACGATCCTCTCTTCGACGGCTTTCAATCAGTATTTAATACATCAAAATCGAAGAACTGTACGATTTTATATGAATTTTGGAACATGACAAACTGCAGCAGCAAACGACCTTCCGGTCTTCTGCTGTATGTCCCAAGTCCGATCTCGACGTCGTGTGGGCGACGATCTACGAGACCTACTCAATCTGCTCTCAACCCTCATCACACGTGAATAATGAATTAGATTAGGGTTCCAGATAAGCTGAGGTGACATATATACATGGGCTACAGCAGGGACCAGGAGGAGAAATTGGGTTGGGCCTCCATTGGGCTTAAGTATCCAAGCTTAGCCCAAAGCTTATACTTAAGTCCAATAATAATAATATATTCCACTAAAATATTATTACTGCACTACCATACCAATCCCAAAATTACGTTTTGGGCTCCTTCTTATTATGAGCCCGTTAGTCTCCCCATGTTTAAGATATACAATGTCCATTAATTAATTTAAGTTACTGACAACTCAATTAATTAATATCTCATCCAAGAGTAGTACCACTCAACCTCATTATCATGCCGAAATAAATTCCACCTGCAGGGTTTACATGATAATCCTTATGAGCTCCTCAAGGGGACATCATCAACATATGACGGACACGGATTCCTTCTACAATCAACAGCACACCATAGAGACAGCACTACTTCCCAACTCACCGAGTTTATTGATTTAATTGCATGTAAATCTCACCCATTGATGAATCAAAGAAATACATACTGCCCTATGTGTCGAGGTTATTGTATAGGGATTAAGAGCACGAACATCCATAATAACTGAGATCAAGTTCTCCTATAAGTCAGTATAAATCGAACGATCTCAAGCGGTCCTGCTCAATACACACAAGTGCACTAATGTGATTCTATAGCCAAGACAAGCTAATACCAAACCACACTACAACCATCCCGATAGAGAGTCCCCGTCTATCTCGATTGTGAGCATCTGTTTATACTTTATAAGGAAACCGATAATATGATCTTCCGCGTGTTGTCGCACAACATATTATCTACAGTATAAAGTAAGTGGACTATTGCATCGAACATATAAATAAATTATAAGATGCAATCATTTGATCATATGATTCTCATTTCAAATTAATTGTTATAAAATTGTTCATACAAAAAGCTAGACTTTTAGTATACAATCCAACACCCCTTTGCTTTTTCTAGATAAGTCAATTAGGATTTCTACAATTTTCCAAAGGTCCCCCTTTGCCATTTCTAAATTAGTTGAGTAGGAGTTCCACAGTAGGGTTAGTCAGTTGGTCAGTCTGGTGGTTGGTTAAAAGTTCCAATGTCTACCAACCCACATATCATCGATCGATTGACCCACAAACTTATAATGAGATTACATTTTATCACGTCTATTTTCCTAAGGTCCCCCTTTTGCTATTTCTCGATCTGTTGTGTAGGAATTCTACAATAGGGCTGGTCGGTTGGTCGATCTGGTGGTCGGTTAATAGTTCCAATATCTACTGATCCACATATCATCGACCGATCATCTTGTAAACTTGATAATGAGATTATTTTTTATCACATCTATTTTCCAAAGGTCTTCCTTTGCAGTTTCTAGATCAGTCGGGTTAGAGTTCTACAGTAGGGTTGGTTGGTTGGTCGGTCTGGTGGTCAGTTAATAGTTTCAATGTCTACCGACCTACGCATCATCGACTGATTACCCTGTAATCTTTATAAAGAGATTACTTTTTATCATGTTTATTTTCCAAAAGTCCCCCTTTGCTATTTCTAGATCTGTGAGGTAGGAGTTCTACAGTAGGATTGGTCGATTAATGAGATTATGTTTTTTGCGTTTATTTTCCAACGATCCCCCTTTGTTGTTTCTAGATCAGTCAGGTTGGAGTTCCACAGTAAGGTCGGTCTGTTGGTCAGTCAGGTGGTCGGTTAATAGTTTCAATATCTACCAACCCACATAGCATTGTCCAATCGCCCTGTATACTTGATAATAAGATTAATTTTTAACGAGACTATTTTTTAAAGGTCCCCTTTTGCTATTTCTTGATCAGTCGGGTAAAAGATCCACAATAGGGTCGGTTGGTTGGTCAGTCAGATGGTCGATAAATAATTCCAATATCTATCGACCTATATATCATCAACCAATTGCCCTTTAAAGTTGATAATGAGATTATATTTTATCACGTCTATTTTTCAAAGGATCCCCTTTGCTATTTCTAGTCAGTCGGGTAGGAGTTCTACAGTTTTTCCAAAAGTCCCCATTTACTATTTCTAGATTAATCAGGTAGGAGTTCCACAATAGGGTTGGTCAGTTGGTCGGTCTGGTGGTCGCCTTGTAAAATTGATAGTGAGATTACATTTTATCTCGTCCATTTTCCAAAGGTCCCCCTTTTCTATTTATATATCAGTCGGGTAGGAGTTCTACAATTTTTCCAAAGGTCCCCCTTTGTTATTCATAGATTAGTCGGGTAGGAGTTCCATAGTAAGGTTATTTGGTTGGTGGGTCTGGTGGTTGGTTAATAGTTCTAATTTCTACCGACACACATATCATCGATCGATCAAAATGTAAACTTGATAATGAGATTACTTTTTATCAAGTCTATTTTCCAAATGTCCCCCTTTTGCTAATTCTCGATCAGTCGGGTAAGAGTTCTACAATAGGATTGGTTGATCTGGTGGTCGATTAATAGTTCTAATGTCTACCAACGCATATATTATCGATCAATCGCCCTGTAAACTTGATAATGTGATTACTATTCATCACGTCTATTTTCCAAAGGTCCCCTTTGCTATTTCTAGATCAGTCGGGAAGGAGTTCTATAGTAGGGTTGGTCAGTTGGTTGGTCTGGTGGTCGGTTAATAGTTCCAATGTCTATTGATCCAAATATCATCGATCGATCGCGTTGTAAACTTGATAATGAGATTACTTTTTATCATGTTTATTTTCCAAAGGTCCTCCTTTGTTATTTGTAGATAAGTCGGGTAGGAGTTCTACAATATGGTATGTTGGATGGTTGGTCTAGTGGTCAGTTAATAGTTCCAATGTCTACCGACCCACGCCCGTTGCCTAAAATTGCACAAGAGTTGCCCACGCCCATTGCCTAGGATTTTTCATGCCCGTTTTCTAGAATTGCCCATACCCGTTGCCTAGGATTGCCCACGCACATCGTCTAGGTTGCCCGCGCCCATTGCCTAGGATTGCCCACAGGTTGCCCACGCCCGTTGCCTAGGATTTTCCACGGGTTGCCCATGCCCATTGCCTAGGAATTCCCTTTTGGTTGCCCACACCTGTTGCCTAGGATTGCTTGGGGATTGCCCATGCCTATTGCCTAGGATTGCCTACGGGTAGCCCACATCCTTGGCCTAGGATTGCCCATGCCTATTGCCTAGGATTGTCCGGGGGTCGCCCACGCCCGTTGCCTAGGATTGCCCACGGATTGCCCACGCCCGTTGCTTCGGATTGGCCACGGGTTGCCCACGCCAGTTGCCTAGGATTGCCCAGGAGTTGCCCACGCCCGTTGCTTAGGATTATCCATGCCCGTTGCATAGGATTGTCCACGCCTGCAGTCTAGGACTGCCCACGCCCATTGCCTAGGATTGCCCACGGGTTGCCCATGCCTGTTGCCTAGGATAGCCCACGGGTTGCCTATGCCCGTAGCCTAGGATTGCCCACGGGTTGCGTACGCCCGTAGCCTAGGATCGCCCGCGGGTTGCCCACGCCCGTTGCTTAGAATTGTCCACAGGTAGCTCTCGCTCGTTCCCTAGGATTGCCAATGTGTTACCCACGCCCGTTGCCTAGGATTGTCCATGTGTTGCCCACGCCCATTGCTTAAGATTGGCGACAGGTTACCCACATCCGTTGCCTAAGATTGCCCGTAGATTGCCCACACCCATTGCCTAGGATTGTCCACGGGCTACCCACGCCTGTTGCTTAGGATTGCCCAAAGTTGCCCATGCTCGTTGCTTAGGATTGCCCATGCCCGTTGCCTAGGATTGCCCACATGTTGCCAATGCCCGTTGTCTAGGATTGACCACAGATTGCCCACGCCCATTGCAAAGGATTTCTCTTGCATTGCCCATGCCCGTTGCCTAGAATTGCCCATGGATTGCCCACGCCCATTGCCTAGGATTGCCCACTGGTTGCCCACGCCCATTGCCTAGGATTACCCACGCCTGTTGTCTAGGATTGTCCACGTCCGTTGTCTAGGAATGCTCACGCTCGTTGCCAAGAATTGCCCACGTCCATTGCCTAGGATTGCTCACGGGTTGCCCACACCTGTTGCCTAGGATTGCTCACGCCCGTTGCCTAAGATTGCCAATGGGTTGTCCACGCCCGTTGCCTGGGTTGCCCATGTCTGTTGCCTAGGATTGCCCACGGATTGTCCACGCCCGTTGCCTAGGATTGCCCACGCCCGTTGCCTAGGATTGCCCACTTGTTGCCCACGCCCATTACCTAGGATTGACCAGGGGTTGCCCACGCCCGTTGCCCAGGATTACCCATGGGTTGCCCACACCCGTTGTCTAGGATTGCCCGTGCCAGTTGCTTTTTATCGCGTCTATATTCTTAAGGTCCCAATTTGCTATTTCTCGACATGTTAGGTAAAAGTTCCACAAAAGGGTTGGTTAGGTGGTCGTGTCTTGGCTCCAAAGTCCACCAACCCTTATATCATTGGCCGATCGCCCTATAAACTTGATAACGAGATTAATTTTTAACGAAATTGGTCAGTCTAGTGGTCAGTTAATAGTTTAAATGTCTACCGAAAAGGGTCGGCCAGGTCTACATCGCTCAGCAAACTATAATCGAACCAATCTCATTACCTTTAAAGCTCCTGCCCTAGTGATCAAGAATCAATAAACGAGGTCATATGGAAAATAAAACCAATAACAAGTAATCTCATTATCAAATTAAAAGGGCGATCGGTCGATGATATTTGGGTCGGTTGACTTTAGAGCCACGACCCGACCACCAAACCAACCAAACTGTGGAACTCCTACTCGACTGATCTAGAAATAACAAACGTGAATCTTTGGAAAAAAGACACGATAAAAAATAATCTCATTATCAAGTTTATAAGGAGATCGATTGATGTTATTTAGGTCGGTAGATCTTGTAACTATTAACCGACCACCAAACCGACCAACCGACTGACCCTACTTTGGAACTCCTACCCGAATGATGGAGAAATATCAAATGGGGACCTTCAGAATATAGACGTGATAAAAGTAATCTCGTTATTAAGTTATAGGGTGATCGGTCAAAAGGGGACATCGCGCTTATCTAAAAGGGTGGTCGGTCGATGATATGTGGGTCGTTAGACATTGGAGCCATGACATGACCACCTAATCGATCCTTCTATTGAACTTTTACCCGATAGATAGAGAATCAGTAATCTAGGACATACGAAAATTTGACGTGATAACAAGTAATCTCATTATCAGATTTACAGGGCGATCGGTCGATGATATGTGGGTGGTAGACTTTGAAACTAATAACCGACTACTAGACCGACCAATCGACCGATCGTACTCTGGAACTCCTACTCGACTGATCTAGAAATAGCAAAGGGAGACCTTTGGAAATCAGACGCGATAAAAAGTAATCTCATTATGAAGTTTACAAGGTAATCGATCGATGATATGTAGGTCGTTAGACATTGAAACTATTAACCGATCACCAGATCGACCAATCGACTAACCCTACTATGGAACTCCTACTCTTTTATTGACCCACAAATTCAGACCATTCAGTTCAACATTTACCCAACAGATCAAGAATCAGCAAAAGGAGACCTTCGCAAAATAGACGCGATAAAAAGTAATCTCATTATACAGTTTACAGGGCTATCAGTCGATGATATGTGGGTTGGTAGACAATGGAACTATTAACCGACCACCAGGCCGACCAACTGACCAACCCTAAAGTGGAACTCCTACCCAACTGATCCAGAAATAGCGAAGGGGGACCTTTGAAAAATAGACGAAATAAAAAGTAATATCATTATTAAGTTTACAGGGGTAATCAGTCGAAGATATGTAGGTCGGTAGACATTGGAACTATTAACCGACCACCGGACCGACCAACTTAACAAACCTACAGTGGAACTCCTACCCGACTAATATAGATATAAGCAAAGGGAGGGCCATTGGAAAATAGACGCGATAAAAAGTAATCTCATTATCAGGTTTATAAGGCGATCGATAGATGATAGGTGGGCCGATAGACAATGGAAATAATATCCGACCACCTGACTGACAAACCGACTGACTCTATTATGGAACTGTTATTCGACTAATTTAGAAATAACAAAGGGGGACCTTTGGAAAATAGACGCGATGAAAAGTAATCTCATTATCAAGTTTACATGGGGATTGGTCGATGATACGTGGGTCAGTAGACAATAGAAATAATACTCAATCACCTGACTGACCAACCGATCGACCCTAATATGGAACTCCTACCTGACTGATTGAGATATAGCAAATGGGGACCTTAGAAAAATTAACGCGATAACAAGTAATCTCATTATCTAGTTTGCAGGGCGATCGGTCGAAGATATGTGGGTCTGTAGACATTGATACTATTAACCGACCACTAAACCGATCAACTGACCGACACTATTAGAGAACTCCTACCCGACTGATCGAGAATCAACAAATGGTGGCATACAAAAAAAAGACGCAATAACAAGTAATCTCATTATCAAGTTTAAGGGGCGATCGATCTATGATATGTGGGTTGATAGACATTGCGGCCATGACCCGAACACCTAACCGAATCTTCTGTTAAACGAAAACAGGTGCGATAACAAGTAATCTCATTATCAAGTTTACAGGACGATCGGTCGATAATATGTGGGTCGGTAGATAATGGACCTGACCACCTGACCGACCAACCGACCGATCCTCGACTGATCTAGAAATAGCAAAGGGGGATCTTTGGAAAAACTATCGAACTCCTACCCGACCAGCCGATCGACCCTACTGTGGAACTCCTAACCGACTGGTCTAGAAATAGAAAGGGATCCTTTGAAAAATAGACGCGATAAAAGTAATTTGATTATCAATTTTACAGGGCGATCGATTGATGATATGTGGGTCGAAAGACAACAGAAATAAGTTAAAGACTTGTGTGAGACCGTCTCACGTAAGGGCTTACGTGAGACGGCCAGAAAGTGATAACTTTAATATAGGAAAGTGATAATAAATTAACAAAAAGTGATAATGTTATTTCATGAACAATTTTTAGTATAAATAAAAAGTGATAATATTTTATAGCGTAAGTGATAATGATTTATAGCGAAGGTGATAACTATTTTAAAAAGTGAAAAATGATCTCACGTGAGACGGTCTCACGCAAGACATACCCTAGAAATAATACCCAACCACCTGATCGACCAAGCGACCGACCCTACTGTGGAACTCTTACTCGACTGATCTAGAAATAGAAAATGGTGACCTTTGAAAAACAGACGCGATAAAAAGTAATCTCATTATCAAGTTTACAGAGTGATCGATAGATGATATGTGGGTCGGTAGACAATGGAAATAATATCCGACCACCTGACCGACCAATAGACCGACCTTACTATAGAATTCCTACCCGACTAATCTAGAAATAGCAACGGGGGACCTTTGAAAATAGACGCAATGAAAAGTAATCTCATTATCAAGTTAATCACCGACCACATGACCGCGAACCGATCATTTTTAATCTGGAAATATTTTATATGTATTTATTATTCTTAAATATTAAAAAAATTAATAAAAATTACTTAAAAAAATAATAAACTTTACAAGGTTAGAACTAATTGAGTTTAATGTAGAGAAATTTTAAATGTGATTATAATTCTTAATTATGAAAAAAATTCAAAAAAATTACTATAAGAAAAAACAATGAACTTTAAAAGGTTAGAACCAATATGGCTTAATATGGAAAAATTTTATATATATTTATTATTCTTTAATATGAAAAAAATTAATAAAATTATTTTTAAAAAACAATAAATTTTATAAGGTTAGAACCGATCGGGTTTAATGTGGAAATTTTATATATATATATTTACTATTCCTAAATATGAAAAGAAATTAATAAAAATTACTTTAAAAAAACTATGAATTTTACAAGGTTAGAAGCGATTGGGTTTAATGTAAAAATATTTTGAATGGTTTACAAAGGTTATAACCTATCAGTTTTAATTTAAAAATATTTTTGTTATTTTTTTTAATATCTTCATTCAATAAGAAGCATATGTCCTTCATTTCGATGCTTATTTTCTTATTTCGATCAACATTTTTCTTCATTTCGATACTCATTTTCTCATTTCTAATGCACATTTCCTTCATTATGATGCTCATTTGGATGCACGTTTCCTTCATTTTCGATTCTCATTTCTCATTTTGATGACGTTTACTTCGTTTGATGCTCATTTTATAATTTTGATCCACATTTTCCAATTTCGATGCTCATTTTAACATTTCAATGCATATTTCCTTCATTTCAACGTACGCTTCCTTCATTTTGTTGCACGTTTCCTTCATTTCGATTCTCATTTCCTACATTTCGATACTAATTTCCTTTATTTCGATACACAATTCCTTCATTTCAATGCTCATTTTCTAATTTCGATTCACTTTTACTTTATTTCGTTGCTCATTTTCTCATTTGATGCACATTTCCATATTTATTATTCTTAAATATGAAAAAAAATTAATAAAAATTACTTTTAAAATAATAATGAACTTTACAAGTTTAGAAATGATCGGGTTTAAAGTGGAAATTTTACATGTATATATTATTCTAAAATGTGAAAACAAAATTTAATAAAAATTACTATAAATTAACTTTGCAAGGTTAGAACCGATCGGGTTTAATATGAAAAATTTTTATATGTATTTATTATTTTTATATATGAAAAGATATTAATAGAGATTACTTTAAAAGAAATGATGAATTTTACAAGGTTAGAACCGATCAAGTTTATTGTTTAATTTTTTTGAATGGTTTACAAAGGTTAGAACCTATCGATTTTAATTTGAAATTTTTTTTTATTTTTTTAATATCTTATTGATTAAGAAGCATATTTTATTCATTTCAATGCTTATTTCTTGTTTTGATCAATATTTTCTTCGTTTCGATGTTCATTTTCTCATTTCAGATGCACATTTCCTTCATTTTGATGCTAATTTCGATGCACGTCTCCTTCATTTTCGATGCTCATTTCTCATTTTGGATTACGTTTACTTCATTTGATGCTCATTTACTAATTTCGATGCACATTTCCTTCATTTCGATGCTCATTTTATCATTTCAATGCACGTTTTCATAAATTCGTTTCACGTTTCCTTCATTTCGATGCCATTTCCTTCATTTCGATACTAATTTCCTATATTTCGATAATCATTTTCTTTATTTCGATGCACAATATCTTAATTTCGATGCTCATTTTCTAATTTTTATGCACTTTTTCTTCATTTCGTTGCTCATTTTACATTTTGGTGCACATTTCCATATTTATTATTCTTAAATATAAAAAAATTAATAAAATTACTTTTAAAAAAATAATGAACTTCACAAGGTTAGAACTGATCGGTTTTAATGTGAAAAATTTTATATGTATTTATTGTTTTTAAATATGAAAAAAATGAATAAAAATTACTTTAAAAGAAACAATGTTCTTTTTTAAGATTAGAACCGATCGGGTTTAATGTAGAAAATTTTTTGTATGGTTTAAAAAAGTTAGAACCTAACGGTTTTAATTTGAAAAATATTTTTTTTATTTTTTTAATATCTTTATTTATTAAGAAGCATATTTCCTTCATTTCGATGCTAATTTTCTTATTTCAGTCAACAATTTCTTCGTTTTGATGCTCATTTTCTCATTTTGAATGGACGTTTCCTTCATTTTAATGCTTATTTTGATGCACGTCTCCATAATTTTCAATGCTCATTTCTCATTTTGATGAGGTTTACTTCATTTCGACACTCATTTTCAAATTTCGATGCATATTTCCTTCATTTCTAGCTCATTTAATCATTTTAATGCACGTTTCTTTCATTTCCATGCTCATTTCCTTCATTTCGATACTCATTTCGTACATTCGATGCTCATTTTCTCATTTTGATTAACATTTCATTTGCTTAGATGTTCATTTTCTCATTTCAGTGCTCATTTCCTTAATTTTTATGCTGCTTTCCTTCATTTCAATGCACAATTCTAATTTCAGTGTACTTTTCCTTTATTTCATTGCTTACTTTCTCATTTCGATACACATTCTTTATTTATTATTTTTAAAAATAAAAAAACAATGAACTTTACAAAGTTAGAACTGATCGGGTTTAATGTGAAAAATTTTTTATATGTATTTATTATTCTTAAATACTCCCTCCGTCCTGTTTCAAACTTTACGTTTGCTTTTATTACGTAGATTAAGAAATGTAGTATTTTAATGTGTAGTGAGGTAAGAGAAATGATATTTTAATGTAAAGTGGGTAGGTGTATTCGGCTCAGATTCTCTGTGCCATTTGGTACACCATCTCTTGTGCCATATTGTTAGATTGACGACACGTATGAGAGAGAAAATATGCCATAATCCTTAAACCCTAGAGGCAATGGTTGGATTTGTTTCATCATCTTACGTGTCAATTACATAACGTGTGGTACAAAGATGATGCACCAAAATAGCACAGAAGATCCGGTGTGGTGTATTAGTGTGATGTATGGGTCCATGGAGAGAGAAATAATTAATTTGTGTGGGTCTCATTTACCAAAAAAGAAAATGTAAAAATTGAAATGGGACGCCCAAAATGGAAATTTGTAAAGATTTAAATGGGACGGAGAGAGTATAAAAAAATTAACAAAAATTATTTAAAAAAAATAATGAACTTTACTAGATTAGAACTGGTCGGGTTTAACGTTAAAAAAAAGGTATATATTATTCTTAAATATGAAAAAAGGTTAATAAAAATTACTTCAAAAAAACACAATGAACTTTACATGGTTAGAACCGATCGGGTTTAATATGGAAAAATTTTATATGTATTTATTATTCTCAAATATGAAAAAAATTAATAAAAATTATTTAAAAAACAATGAACTTTACAAGGTTAGAACCAATCGATTTTAATGTGGAAAAATTTTATATGTATTTATTATTCTTTAATATGAAAAAAAAATTAATAAAAATTACTTTAATAAAACAATGAACTTTACTAGTTTAGAACCGATCGGGTTTAATGTGAAAAAAATTTATATGTATTTATTATTCTTAAATATGAAAAAAAATAATAAAAATTACTTAAAAAAACAATGAACCTTACAATGTTAGAACCGATTTAGTTTAATGTGGAAAATTTTATACGTGATAATTATTCTTAATTATGAAAAAAATTCATAAAAATTACTATAAGAAAGAACAATGAACTTTACAAGTTTAGTACAGATCGGGTTTAATGTGAAAAAATTATATATATATTTATTATTCTTTAATATGAAAAAAAATTAATAAAATTATTTTTTTAAAAAAAAGAACTTTACAAGGTTAGAACCAATCGAGCTTAATGTGAAAAATTTTTATATATATTTATTATTCCTAAATATGAAAAGAAATTAATAAAAATTACTTTAAAAAAGCAATGAATTTTACAAGGTTAGAACAAATCGGGTTTAATGTAGAAATTTTTTTGAACAGTTTACAAAGATTAGAACCTATCGGTTTAATTTGAAAAAGGTTTTTTGTTATTTTGTATTAATATCATCATTCATTAAGAAACACATTCCTTCATTTCAATGCTTATTTTCTAGTTTTGATCAACATTTCCTTCGTTTCGATGCTCATATTCTCATTTCTAATTAAAATTTCCCTCATTTCGATGCTCATTAGGATGCACGTCTCCATTATTTTCGATGTTCATTTCTCATTTTGATGAGGTTTACTTCATTTCAATGCTCATTTTCTAATTTCGATACATATTTCCTTAATTTACATGCTCATTTTATCATTTCAATGCACATTTTCTTCATTTTATTACACGTTTACGTCATTTCGATTCTCATTTCCTTTATTTCGATACTCATTTATTAGATTTCGATGGTCTTTTTCTCATTCGATCAAAATTTTATTTGCCTCGATGTTCATTTTCTCATTTCAATGCATATTTCCTTCATTTTCGATGATCATTTCCTTCATTTCGATGCACAATTATTTCATTTCGATGCTCATTTTCTAATTTCAGTGCACTTTTCCTTCATTTCAGTGCTCATTTTCTTATTTCGATACACATTCTTTATTTATTATTTTTTACGAAAAAAATTAATAAAAATTACTTTTAAAAAAATAATAAACTTTACAAAGTAAGAATGGATCGGGTTTAATGTGAAAAATTTTTATATGTATTTATTATTCTTAAATATGAAAAAAAATTAACAAAAATTATTTTTAAAAAATGAACTTTACTATTGGCGTTTCTAATCTTTAGGCTAACGTGAACAATAAGGATTTCATATAATTCTACTGCAGCGAAAGTACAAGAGCAGAATTATCTTTCACCGGGTTTGATGTAGAGGATGAACTATGAATGACCTTCCGATCTTCTGTTGTATTTCTAAGCTTCTCTTTGACGTTGTGTGGGCAACGATCAACATGGAGAGCTCAATCTACAGCTCGTCACACTCTCACGATCCTCGTTATGAGTTATGTATTATTGTGTGTTCGTAAGCTGCTGAGGGTGGCTATATATAGACTACAACAGGGACCAGGAGGATAAATTAGGGTGGGCCTCCCATTGGTTATTCAAGTTTAGCCCAAAACTTATACTTAAGACCAATAATAATAAATCATTCCACTAAAGAAATATTATTGAACTGCCACCCTAATCCCAAATTAGGTTTATGGGCTCCTTCTTGTTATGAGCATGTTAATCTCCCCGTGTTTAAGATTCAATGTCCATTAATTAATTAAGTTACTGACAACTTCATTAACTAATATATTTACCGAGAGTAATACCACTCAACCTTATTATCATGTCGGAATAAATCCATCTGCTGGGTTTACATAATAATCATTATAAGCTCCTCAAGGGGACATCATGAACCAGTTCCGTTAGGACACAGATTCCTTCTACAATCAATAGCACACAATAGAGACAACACCATTTCTCAACTCATCGAGCTTATTGATTTAACTATTAAATCTCACCCATTGATGAATTAAAGAAATAAATACCGGCTTACGTGTCGAGGTTATTGTATAGGGATTAAGAGTACAAACTTTCATAATAACAAAGATCAAGTTCTATTATATAGTCAGTATAAACTGAACGATCTCAACTGCAGTCCTACTCAATACACTCAAAGTGCACTAGTGTAATTTTATAGTCAAGACAGACTAATGCCAAGTTACACTATAACCATACCGATAGATAGTCCCCATCTATCTCGATTGTGAACATCTATTTATATTTTATAAGGATCCGATAATATGATCTTCCGTGTGACGCCACACACCACATTATTTACAGTATAAAGTAAATGGACTTTTGCAACAGTATTATTATTGCAAACGTTTGATCACATGATTCTCATTTCAAATATTATCAAAATATTATTCATACCAAGAGCAAGACTTTTAGTATATAATCCAACAATCTCTCACTTATACTAAAAGACTATGCTGTCATATTTTCTGCCATACATCTGATTACCACTCCCACTACTATACCATTAAAGGCTATCACCCTAAGGTCTTTGTAAAAGGATTACTAGGTTATCATTCGATGCAATTTAGGCAACAACAACCTTCCACTCATCATATGATTTCTCGTATAAGGTAGTACTAGCTATCAATGTGTTTAATTTCTTTATGGACTCGTGATTCTTTCAAGTTTATAATTGTACCATTTTTATCACAATAATTTATGATAACTTTGGGCAAACTCAGAATCACATCTAAGTCCATTATAAAGTTTCTAGAACCATACATATACTTTGGCTGCCATAAGACTCCAATTTATCATCTTTCCATGGTGGAGTCCAAAATATATATTTCTATATAACACTCCTCCATAGTATAGATCTACTTCCATTAAATACATTACCTTGAGGTGGATTTACTGCAGTCCCCATGATTTGAAAAATCCGAATCTAAGTAACCATCAAGAAGTAATGAATTAGTCCGGTAAGCTTACATATTATTTCTAGTCCTCTTCAGGCACTTCAAATATGTCTTACCATAATTCAATATTCTTGTTCCGGGTTGCCTTGATACTCACTGACTATGCCATTAGCAATACGGATATCCAATCTCGTGCATAGCATTCCATAGATTAAGCTTTCTTATTGTCGAAGCATAGGGAACCGCATTTATCTATTTTATCTTCTTTTGTGTCTTAAGGCACAAATCCTTAGATAAAATCACATGCTAAAACGAGTAAGGATTGTATCAATCTATGAAACTTGAGACTAGCATAACATCTTTTCTTGTGATCTGTATTACCGTGATCAAAAGGATATATTTTGCTTTTCTTAAGTTCTTCATTTCATACTGCTTTATTAACCATACTCATACGCCAGACAATACTCTTTTATTATTTCCAATGAGCAAGATACCATCTACGTACATACAAGAAATACCACCATATTTCCGCCATTCTTTTCAACACACAAGATCCATTCGAGCATTGATTAAATCCATATGTTTGGATTTCTTTATCAAAACAGATGATCTTGAAGCTTGCTTTAGTCCATCAATGGACACTTTTAAGCTTATACTCAAAATGCTATTAGCTCTATGCAATGAATCACTCTGGTTGCTTCACATAGATGTTTTCCTCAAGGCTTCCAATCAGAAAAGTTGTCTTGACATCTATTTGCTATACCTCATATTTAATATGAATAGCAACAAATAAAAGAATCGAGATCAACATAGGCATAGCTATCAAGCTTTGCTTCAAAGGCTTCCACCTTACTGTATGATCCTCTTTTATTTTGTATGACTACTTTCAATAACTTTTACACCATTTAATGGTTCTACAAGCTTCCAGATTTAATTTCAGAAAATATTTGCAATTTGCTGAGATGCCGCATTTTGATCTTGTAGTGCTTTGTCATGTTCATAGGTCGATTTCATGTTTACTAGGGACCAAGTCTCACGACTCTCCCAAAATATAAATCTTTTTGGTTGCTAAACAAACCTCCCACTACGACAAGGCACTACATGCAATTGTGTATCAGATGTGACATGTGTTGCAGTTTACTTGTGGTATATCCTCTTGTAGTTTTGGTACTAAAATTTATGTTTCCTTTCTCATACCTTTTAGAACAATTTTATACATGGATTTATAATTTATTACATAGTCCTTTCCAAAATCTAGTGTTCGCATTAACAATCACTTTCTGATCCTTTTGGACTATTAAATAAACCATCCTTTCATTTTTCTAGGATTCCCATAAACATCAATTTGACATGATATTTTCTAGTTCTTACCCGTAAAATGAATTTAGTAATTTCAAATAATTCATCATCTATCTAACCATATCCATAAGAGTCTTATTCATTCTTTCCATCACACCATACAGCTGGGGTTTGCCCGGTGTAATTAACTTGGGATTCAATGTCAACTTCTGATTATCAGCTCCTAAATTATTCTAAGAGGTACTCGCCACCACGAATAAATTGCTATGACTTGATATATTTTCCATGACGCTTCACTGCATCAGTCATGTACTTCTTAAATTAATCATAGTACTCAGACTTGCAGTGCATCAAATAAATATATCTTGTTTCTAGAATAGTCTTCGAATATTCATAAACACCTCTCAACAGGATAATCTTAGGATCGCTTAAATCAGAGTGAACATTTCCAACATATCTTTTCATGGCTCTATACCCCTTTGCTTTGTATAGGCAATTTGATCATTTTAACTTCCAAGTAAGACTCACAAGTTTTATAGTTTCCACTTCCAATAAACCTCAGTGTTCATTAGCTATCAACTTCCGAATCGTACTTAAGTGAAATGATCTAATCTTAGATGCCAAAAGTATGTTTAGTTCATTTCCAAAGGTTCCTTTCTCTTATTAGATTAGAAGATGCATTATTAATTACTATTTGTTGCATCCTTGGGATATACATGATTTAAGAGTGTACAAATTGTTACTATCGTACCACAACAGATTATATCTCTATCCTCCATTATAATGACCATGTCATTTAAATAAAATAGAGTATTAATCTGTAAGTGCATAGAAACCGAAATGAAATTCTTTCTATGATAACGTACCTAAAGACAATTTCTCAAAATCAAATGTTTATTCATATCATAAGATAAATAAACAACTCCCACAGCAACAACCAATACTCTTATAGTTTTCCCACGTATTTAATTATCTTATCATCACTACGTTTAAAATATTTAATGACTCTGGTATTTACACACAACGTGTCAGTAAACGCCATCATTAATTATGTTTTAACAATAAGTGAATAAGATATTATCCTTGTTCAACTCTTGATGAAATTGGTTTGCTTTGCCACACGTTTTGTTAGAAGTTTGCCACCATATACAACTTATTATAATTCAGGTGAAACTTGCTTGAAACGTTTACGCAAATTATGAAAAATAAATTGAACTAGGTTTCTCTTTCAATTTCTATTCCAAGTATTTTCAATTCATTCATCAAGCTAACCATGACCTCTTGCCTTTCTAACTTTCTCAAGTATCTGAAGGGTCGCGTGAGACCATCATATTTCTATGAACCTCTCACCTCTTCACTAGAGAGTTTAAATAGGCATCAGAGGACATTATTAGTGAGAACACATCTTTTAATTTTATTAAGCAGTAACAATTAAATTCAAGATTCTTTTCTAATCAAATAATTATGGACGAGTAAATATAATTTCTTTCAGTTAATCAATAAGTGAAATAAACTATTCAAAAATTTAGAGAATCAAGTAAATTAATACGACGATCAAAACCTTCGAATTTAAATTTTATATTGATTCCCTCAATAAATAATATAAAATAAATTCACCGACATCTCAAGCACCGTGAATTTGCAAGCCACGTTAGTGTGGACGTTTACAAATCCGAACATTCGCAAGAGAATATTTTACCGATTAATTCCATACGTCATAATTGACCTTATGACTCAATGATTAATAGTCGGTTGTCCTTTAGCCATGCAATTTAATAGCAGTGACTCCGTTGGAAAGGATACTTATTAATTGCATCTAAGTGTATACCATTATTTGATACAAGTACATTACCCAAGATTGTGTGTCTTACAATTAGAGAATTCCACACGCCCTCAAATAATTTCCTTTAACCATCAATTATTAATTTGTACTAGTGATCCACAAATAAAGCTCATCCGTTGGGGAGGAAGACACTATAGCCGACACATAAGCTTACTTGCATCACATTACAAATAATAATTATTTAATAAAATTTATTCCAGTGATACACAAATAAAACTCATCCGTTGGGGAGGAAGGTACTATAGCCGACTCATAAGCTTATTTGCATCACTTAATAAATCAATAATGGAGGCCGCGTGATCATGACCAATCCCTCTCCCACTTAGTTATTTAACAAGAGAGTTTTTACATGCATATAATATTCAAAATAAAATATGCAACTTAGCATGATCCTATTACGACAAATAAGGTAGTAAATTCCAGAGAATCATGCATAGCATATATAACAATAATCAAATAATTAAATCGATTATAAACAGTTATATATTGGCGAATTCGATTGTTCGCCACCAAGCACGAATGTGGGCAACGCAGATGGGGATCGACCTCCCTGGTGAGGTCGCATGGATCGACCTGCCTGGTCAGGTCGCGGGGTTCTGGGCAACGCCCCAAAACCTAAATGAAATTCTGGAGGAATCTTTCTTAAAAAATTCCTTCAATTCCTTGTCCGCCAACCTGCTCCACCATTCTGGCACCCTACTTCAAATCCACATGCCAAACCCGCAAACATATTCCGTGCAAACACCCATCACTATCACTTGTTAATAATTCAACCTGACTGGATAGGCAGGAGGTGAGGCCTCCATTTTGTTTTGAGAAATACCACAATTTGCCCTATATGGGGAAGTGAATATCTTTTTTGCCCTACCTTTTCTAATACATCTAAATTGCCCTAAAAATACATGCAATCCCATGAATACCCTCAAGGATGGTCCATCTTTTTGTATTGGGAATGAGTTGACAAGTACAGTTGCATGCAAAATAGGTGTATCAGGGAATATGTTGATTATTTAGGGGTGACACATTAATTAAAGAAGAAATAAATAAATCTACTAAAATATAACCCCTAATTCGGTGGACAAGCTGAATGAAGTGAAAAAGCCAAATTTTAAAATGCACGAAATTTAATTTTTAAATTCCTTAAATTGTTAGATTATAATAGGCTTTTTATTAATTAACACATGCATTAATTAGGTGATTAAACACATGCAACTACCTACCACTCCACTGAAACACACTTCATTAAATGGAGTGAAAATTAAGGCCCTGTTTTCACAATCAGTTCATTTATGTAAATTCTTGTCATATTAAACTCTCAACTATCCCCACCAACCAAATAACTTCACCACCAACAAACATAAAAATTGGGCACAGTGGATTCAAACTTCATTCCTCTGTATCCACAAATTATTGGAGCATAAAAAGGTGATCGGCTCCCGTATTTACCCACCATTTTTGTTGACGGATCCATAGTTAGAGCCAAAGGTAAGATACGAACGCTGTTTGCATTGTATTTTATTTATTGCTTTCTTTTAATGTTTTAGGGTTTTTAGGGATTTAGGGTTTCAAAAACGCATGTCCGCTGAGTGAAATGGTTATATATATCCATGTCCGCCAAAGAAAATGGTGAAGTATGCATGTAATATGCATGAATACCACTACGTACACCCATCGTAGACTTTTCCGCTAATATGAATGATTAATTGTGCTTGTCCACCCATTATTTGAGACTTATCGTCCATATCCGCCTATTATTTGACAGTATTTCAGCTTGTCCGCCGAAAATAGTAGCCCAATTTAGCGTGTCCGCCAAAAGTAGTTGCCCAGTAGATCCGGTCCGCCGAAAATTGAGCCTGTTCGCTGAATATTGAGCCTGTCCGCCGATGTTTTCACCATATTTGCGCATGTCCGCCGAATCTGTACCATATATGACCCTGTCCGCCGACTATTTGACCCTATATGAGCATGTCCGCCTATTTTCTCACCCTAATTTATCATGTCCGCCGATTTTTTCACCTGAAATGGTCTTGTCCGACGATTTTCCTTCCTAAGTGAGCATGTCCGCCGATTTTCTCACCCTAATTTATCAAGTCCGCCGATTTTTTCACATGTAATGGTCTTGTCCGCCGATTTTTCCTTCCTAAGTGAGCATGTCCGCCGATATTTTCACCCTAATTGAGCATGTCCGCCGATTATTTGGGCTTAATAGTTTATGTCCGCCAATTTTTCCACCGTAATTGGGCATGTGAACTGATTATTTGACCCTAATTGAGCATATCCGCCGAAATGTTACTAGTTTTTGAACATGTCTGCCGATTTTTAATGCATTATTGAGCATATTTGGCGATTTTTTAAGCATATTATATGATGTCCTCCGATTATAATAGACCTGTTCGTCGATTTAGGACCTTAATTGAGCTTGTCCGTGTACGTACGACTTAATGTTTAACTTTCATGTGTCCTTGATAATTTAATGCTTAATTTGTGTGTACCTACTAAATTGGCGTATCATTTTTAATGAATTCTGTGTCCATATAACAATTAATTGTCGTTTTGTTGAAAGGTTTAGGCGTTGGATTTGAAATGAGAAATTTTTGTATATGGTGGGGCGGCTGGTGGCAAGATTTAGAGTATGTACGTGGCCAACAGACGAGCTTAGTTTTAAATTCAGATCAGCTGACGTTGGATTTTATTCTTGGGCATGTGCACAGTTTAGTTTGCGCCGATTTGAATCATTTCAAATATGTTATACACACACTTGTGGACATCGGTGGTTGTATAACAAAACATAAGGTGAAGGATGATATGGATATAAGGGGGTTGTATCAGCAGGTTGATGAGCCGATGCTGTTTGTCACAGTTAAGGCCATACCACAGCAATCAGTTGATAATGGTTGCACTAGTGATGCGCCAGTGGGAAGCAGTTATTGGACCGACTTGCTTCGGTCACAAATTCCATCTGTCAATATTCATTGTCCCGTAGATTTGGCCGGACCGAGCACGAGTATAGGTGTGGGCGTGTCAAGTCGTACGACAAATATTGATTTAAACATTGAGTATGCTAGCGAACAGCAGGACGAAGAAGAGGTGGAGAATGGAGATGAGATTGTTGGATTGTATACTAAAAGTCTAGCTTTTTGTATGAACAATGTTATAACAATTAATTTGAAATGAGAATCATATGATCAAATGATTACATCTTATAATTTATTTATATGTTCGATGCAATAGTCCACTTACTTTATACTGTAGATAATATGTTGTGCGACAACACGTTGAAGATCATATTATCGGTTTCCTTATAAAGTATAAACAGATGCTCACAACCGAGATAGACGGGGACTCTCTATCGGGATGGTTGTAGTGTGGTTTGGTATTAGCTTGTCTTGGCTATAGAATCACATTAGTGCACTTGTGTGTATTGAGCAGGACTGCTTGAGATCGTTTGACTTATACTGACTTATAGGAGAACTTGATCTCAGTTATTATGGAAGTTCGTGCTCTTAATCCCTATACAATAACCTCGACACGTAGGGCAGTATGTATTTCTTTGATTCATCAATGGGTGAGATTTACATGTAATTAAATCAACAAACTCGATGAGTTGGGAAGTAGTGCTGTCTCTATGGTGTGCTGTTGATTGTAGAAGGAATCCGTGTCCGTCATAGGTTGATGATGTCCCCTTGAGGAGCTCATAAGGATTATCATGTAAACCCCGCAGGTGGAATTTATTCCGGCATGATAATGAGGTTGAGTGGTACTACTCTTGGATGAGATATTAATTAATTGAGTTGTCAGTAACTTAAATTAATTAATGGACATTGTATATCTTAAACATGGGGAGAATAACGGGCTCATAATAAGAAGGAGCCCAAAACGTAATTTTGGGATTGGAAAGGCAGTGCAGTAATAATATTTTAGTGGAATATATTATTATTATTGGACTTAAGTATAAGCTTTGGGCTAAGCTTGGATACTTAAGCCTAATGGAGGCCCAATTCAATTTCTCCTCCTGGTCCCTGCTGTAGCCCATGTATATAAGTCACCTCACCTTATCTGGAACCCTAATCTAATCTAATCTAACTGATTATTCACGTGTGATGAGGGTTTAGAGCAGATTGAGGAAGTCTCATAGATCGTCGCCCACACGACGTCGAGATCGGACTTGGGACATACGGCAGAAGATCAGAAGGTAGTTTGTTGCTGCTGTCCGCCACCTTGCGAAATTTATATAAAATCTTAAAGTGCTCAGAATTTGATGATAAATATACTGACAGAAAGCCGTCGAAGAGAGGATCGTTTGAATGTAAAGATCACTCAATTATGACATCAGACGAGGAAGTTATGGCCATTCTCGTGGGACTGCGCAGGCTTCCTGCGAGAATCAATCTTCATCAACATACCTTGGTGAACGGTAATCGTTTCTATAATTTATTGCTTCCGCTGTGATAGAAACGTATGAATCCCTAACGGGTCACGTTAACCAAAAGATCCAAGTGCCAACAATTGGTATCAGAGCTTTGATTTCGTAGTGAAGCGTGACACGTTAGGCTAGGGTTTATGTGATTAATTTTTCGAAATTAGGATCGCATGTTTAGGGTTTTGGTTTTACTGCGCAAACCATGAATATCCCTATATGAAATATACCCTATATCATATTCGTTCGTTGATGGTTGTGTGTGAGAGGATTCGACGAAAACTGTTCGTCAATTTCACATGGAAGGAAGAAATTGAGAGAAAATCCAGCGCAGTGATATTGCAGAGGCAATAACCGGAATTTCAACCGTCGGATCAGGCTGAATTTTTGTCAGCACGTTCGGATTTTGTGGATGTACATTCTGAACGGTGAAGATCGTATTTGGAGTTTGTGTTTTCGGGAATACGCCGAAAATAGAAGCAGTTTTTGGGCGATTCTGTTCTGCGCAGTCGAGGGAATAGAGCCGTTTCTCAGAAAATAACCGTTGGATCGACCTGTAATTTGGACAGCATGTTCAAAACTCACAGAAGTAGATTCTGGACGGTGGAGATTGGATTCTCGGTACTTACAGTTGCGAACCCTGAACGACAGTTGGTGTAGTTTGATGTAGCGCGTTGGGCTGAACTTGGTTTCGTGCAAGTAGGCCCTTGGACGAGTGACAGTTCGAGCGGATTTGTATCACGTTTGATTGGTCTGCATCAGGTTCGATTGATGCTACACCAGGTTTGAGCGGATTTGCATCAGGTTCGATTGGTCTGCATCAGGTTCGATCGATGTTGCACCAGGTTCGAGCGAATTTGCATCAGGTTCGATTGGTCTACATCAGGTTCGATCGATGTTGCACCAGGTTCGAGCGGATTTGTATCAGGTTCGATTGGTCTGCATCAGGTTCGATTGATGCTGCACCAGGTTCGAGCGGATTTGCATCAGGTTCGATTGGTCTACATTAGGTTCGATCGATGCTGTACCAGGTTCGAGCGGATTTGTATCAGGTTCGATTGGTCTGCATCAGGTTCGATTGATGCTACACCAGGTTCGAGCGGATTTGCATCAGGTTCGGTTGGTCTGCATCAGGTTCGATCAATGATGCACCAGGTTCGAGCGGATTCACATCAGGTTCTATTGGTCTGCATCAGGTTCGATCGACTCTGCACTAGGTTCGAGCGGGTTTGCATCAAGTTTGACTGGTCAGCATCAGGTTCCGCGTGAGTCTTCACAATATGATCGGGCAGGGTGCCAGAGTGGTGCAGCAGGCTACAGGGAGGTCGATCCCCATCGCAGTTGTCCGCATTCGTGATTGGTGGCGAACAATCGAATTCGCTGTTATATAACTGTTATAATTGATTTATTAATTGATTATTGTTATATATGTATGCATGATTCTCTATGATTTATTGCCTTAAATAGAAGCATGCTAGATTGCGTATTATATTTGGTATATTATATGCATGTATGTTGGAGTGTTGATCAAGTCAACTTATTTTTGGCAATTTATTTCCTTATATATAACTGCTATAATTGTTTTATTTGTCAATTATTGTTATATATTTGGAAGTATGAGCATGCTAGGTTGCGTATTTTATTTTTAAATATTATATGCATGTAAAAACCCTCGGTCTTAAATAACTAAGTGGGAGAGGGGATTGGTAAAAATTCCCGCTGCCTCCATTATTGGTTTGTAAGTGATGTGAGTAAACTTGCGTGTTGGCAATAGGCCTTCCTCCCTAACGGATGAGTTTATTCACGGATCACTGGTACAGACTTCATTACATAATTATTATTTGTAATGTGGCACATGAACTTGCGTGTTGGCAATAAGCCTTCCTCCCTAACGGATGAGTTTATGTGGGGCTCACTGGTACAAACTTATAATTGATGATTGTAGGAAGCTATCCGAGCGCGTGTGTATTTCTCCAACTGTAAGGCACACAAGCTCGCGCAGTGGACTTGGGATCAAATAATGGTGTACACTTAGGTGTAAATAATTAGTATCCTCCCCAACGGAGTCACTGCTATTATTTGCATGGCTAAAGAGGAACCGACTATTAATTATTTTGTCATAAAGTTAGGTTGACAAATGAAATTAATGGGTAAAACCTTCTCTTGTAAATGTTCGGGTTTGTAAACGTCCACACTAACGTGTCTTGCAGACTCACGGTGCTTGAGATGTCGGTGAATTTTATTTTTATATTGTTTTGAGGGAATCAATATAAAAGGATAAAATTCGAAGTTTTGATCGGTAAATTAATTTATGATTCTCTGATTTTCAAATGGTTTTATCTCACATATTATTAACTAAAAGAAATTATATTTACTTGTCCAAATTAGATGATTAGAAAAGAATCTTGGTTTTGAATTTTACTGCTTAAGAAAATACATGTGTGTTCTCACAAGGGATGTCTCATGATGCCTATTAAAGTCTCTAGTGAAGAGATGAGAGGTTCATAGAAATATGATGGTCTCATGTAACTCTTCGGATACTTGAGTAAGTTAAAAGGCAGAAGATCATGATTTAATTTGATGAATGAATTGGGAAAGCATGGAGTATAAATTGAAGGGAAACCTAGATCAATTTAATTCTTCGTGAATTGCCTAGATGTTTTTGAGTAAGTTCCACCTGAATTACAATAGGATGTATATGGTGGAAAACTTCTGGCAAAACATGTGGCAAAGGAAAGCCATTTTCATCATAATGTGAACAAGTTTTATATCTTATTCACTAGTTGTTTAAAACATGATTAGTGATGGCATTTACTGACACGAAGTGTGTAGATACTGGAATCACTAAATGTTTATTACTAAGTGAGGATAAGATTGTTATGACATGGGTAAAACTACAAGAGTAGTGGCTATTGCAGTGGGAGTTGTCTATTTATCTAATGATATGAGTAGACGTTTGATTATGAGAAATTGTTTTACGTACGTTTTCATAGAAAGAATTTGATTTCAGTTTCTATGCATTAATAGATGGATACTCCATTTCATTTAAATGACATGATCATTATAATGAAGGATAGAGTTGTAATCTGTTATTGTACGTTGGTGAACAATTTGTATACTCTTAAATCATGTATATTCCACAGATGCAACAAATAGTAATTAATAATGAATCTTCTAATCTTAGTAAGAGAAAGATACCTTCGGATATGAACTAAACATATATTTGGCATCTAAGACTAGATCATTTTACTTGAGTAGGATTCAAAAGTTGATAGCCGATAGACCCTTAGGTTTATCTGAAGTGAAAACTATCTGACTTTCGAGTCTTGCTTGGGAGTAAAAATGACTAATTGCTTTTTCAAGGCAAAGGGGGTGCAGAACCAAAGATATATATGTTGAAATTAGTTCATTATGATTTATGTGGTCCTAAGATTGTCCGGATGAGAGGTGGATATGAATATTCGTCAATCGATGATTATTCTAGATACCGATATATTTATTTGATGCACTGCATGTCTAAGTTCTTTGATTAATTCAAGAATTGCAAGGCTGGTACAGTGAAGCGTCATGGAAAATATATCAAGTAATAACGATTTAATCGTCATTACGAGTACCTCTTAGGATAGTTAGGAGCTATTAATCAGAGGTTGAGATTAAATCTCAAATTGTTTCTTATGGAAATGATTAGATGGATGATGAATTTTTGGAATTACTAAATTCATTTTATGGGTATGCCCTAGAAACAGTAATTCGTATGAATGTTTGTCTGTTTGTGGGATATCCTAGAAAAATAAAGGGTGATTTATTTAGTTCAAAAGATCGAAGTGTGATTGTTAACACAAACACTAGATTTTTGGAAAAAGACTATGTATTAAATCATAAACCCATGTATAAATTGTTCTAAAGGAAGTGAGAGGGAAAAACACAAAGTATAAGTACCAATTGTACAAGAGGATATACCACAAGGTAAACTGCAACGCATGTCACGTCTGATACACAATTGCATGTAATGCCTTGTCGTAGTGAGAGGGATGTTCGACAACCTGTTTGATACATGTTTTGGGAGAGTCGTGAGACTTGGTCCCTAGCAAACATGAAATGGACCCACAGATACGACGAAGCACTACAAGTTAGAAATGCCAAATCCTAGCAAAGTGCAATGAATATTAAAATAGAATCGATGGATTTTAAATTAGGTCTGGATGCTTGTTGAACCGCTGAATGGCGTAAAAGCCATTGGAAGTGGGCATGCAAGAATAAAAGAGGATCATAAAATAAGGTGAAAATCTTGGAAGCAAGCTTGTTGCGAAAAGGTATACTCAGAAAGAAAGGATTCGATTATGAGAAAACCTGTTCACCAGTAGGTATGCCTAAGTTGATCCGGACTCTTTTATTTGTTGCTACTCATATGAAATATGAGGGATAGCAAATAGATGTCGAGACAGCTTTCCTGATTGGAAGTCTTAAGGGAAACATCTATGTGAAGCAACCAGAGTGATTCATTGTAATGAGCTAAGAGCATTGTGATAGTGAGCTTAAAAGTGTCCATTCATGGACTAAAACAAGCTTCAAGATCATGAAACATCCGTTTTGATGAGGTAATCCAGTGACATGGATCTAATCAATGATCGAATGGGTCTTGTGTATTGAAAAGAGTGATGGAAACGTGGTGGTATTTCTTGTACTATACGTAGATAGTATCTTGCTCATTGGAGACAATGAAAGAGTATTGTCGGGCGTATGGGTATGATTGATAAAGCGGTATGAGATGAAGGACTTAAGAAGAGCAAAAATATCCTTTTGATCACGGTAATACGGATCACAAGAAAGGATGTTATGCTTATCTAAAGTTTCATATAATGATACGATCCTTACTCGTTTAGCATGTGAATTTATCTAAGTGAATGTGTCTTGTGACACAAAAGTAGATAAAGAAGATGAAAGCGGTTCCTTATGCTTCGGCAAATGAGGAAGCTTAATCTAAGGAATGCTATGCACGAGATTAGATATATGTTTTGCCGATGGCATGAAAAGTGGGTATCAAGGTAACCCAAAATAAGAATGTTGAACTGTGGTAAGACATATACTTATGTACCTGAAAAGGACTAGAAACTATATGTGGGCTTACCGAACAGATTCACTGATTCTTATGGGTTACATAGATTCAGATTTTTCAAATCAGATAGGGACGACAGTAAATCCATCTTAAAGGTTATGCGTTTAATTTTAGGAAGTAGAGTTATAATATGGAGGAGTGTTATATAGAAATATATTTCGGACTCCAGACTCCATCATGGAAAGATGATAAATTGGAACCTATAAGGCAGCCAAAGTATCTATATGACTCTAGAAACTTCATGATGGACTTTGAAGTATTTCTAAGTTTGCCCAAAATTATCACAATTTAAATTAATGATATTGGTGCAGTTGCAAACTTAAAGGAATCACGAGTCCATAAGGCAATTAAACACATGGAGCGCGAGTACCACCTGTTATGAGAAATCGTATGATGAGGGGAAGGTTGTTGTCACCTAGATTACATCGGATGATAACCTAGTAAATCCATTTACAAGGACCTTAAGGCGAGAGCTTTTGATGGTCGTGTAGTGGGAGTGGAAATCAGATGTATGGCAGAAGACATGACAGCATAGTCTTTTAGTATAAGTGGGAGATTGTTGGATTGTATACTAAAAGTCTAGCTTTTTGTATGAACAATGTTATAACAATTAATTTGAAATGAGAATCATATGATCAAATGATTGCATCTTATAATTTATTTATATGTTCGATGCAATAGTCCACTTACTTTATACTGTAGATAATATGTTGTGCGACAACACGCGGAAGATCATATTATCGGTTTCCTTATAAAGTATAAACAGATGCTCACAACCGAGATAGACGGGGACTCTCTATCGGGATGGTTGTAGTGTGGTTTGGTATTAGCTTGTCTTGGCTATAGAATCACATTAGTGCACTTGTGTGTATTGAGCAGGACTGCTTGAGATCGTTTGACTTATACTGACTTATAGGAGAACTTGATCTCAGTTATTATGGAAGTTCGTGCTCTTAATCCCTATACAATAACCTCGACACGTAGGGCAGTATGTATTTCTTTGATTCATCAATGGGTGAGATTTACATGTAATTAAATCAACAAACTCGATGAGTTGGGAAGTAGTGATGTCTCTATGGTGTGTTGTTGATTGTAGAAGGAATCCGTGTCCGTCATAGGTTGATGATGTCCCCTTGAGGAGCTCATAAGGATTATCATGTAAACCCTGCAGGTGGAATTTATTCCGGCATGATAATGAGGTTGAGTGGTACTACTCTTGGATGAGATATTAATTAATTGAGTTGTCAGTAACTTAAATTAATTAATGGACATTGTATATCTTAAACATGGGAATAATAACGGGCTCATAATAAGAAGGAGCCCAAAACGTAATTTTGGGATTGGAAAGACAGTGCAGTAATAATATTTTAGTGGAATATATTATTATTATTGGACTTAAGTATAAGCTTTGGGCTAAGCTTGGATACTTAAGCCCAATGGAGGCCCAATCCAATTTCTCCTCATGGTCCCTGCCGTAGCCCATGTATATAAGTCACCTCAACTTATCTGGAACCCTAATCTAATCTAATCTAACTGATTATTCACGTGTGATGAGGGTTGAGAGCAGATTGAGGAGGTCTCGTAGATCGTCGCCCACACGACGTCGAGATCGGACTTGGGACATACGGCAGAAGATCAGAAGGTAGTTTGTTGCTGGTGTCTGCCACCTTGAAAAATTTATATAAAATCTTAAAGTGCTCAGAATTTAATGATCAATATACTGACGGAAAGCCATCGAAGAGAGAATCGTTTTAACGTAAAGATCACTCAATTCCGACATCAGACGAGGAAGTTATGGCCATTCTCATGGGACTGCGCAGGCTGCCTGCGAGAATCAATCTTCATCAACATATCTTGGTGAACGGTAATCGTTTCTATGATTTATTGCTTCCGCTGTGATAGAAATGTATGAATCCCTAATGGGTCACGTTAACCAAACGATCCAAGCGCCAACAGAGATATGCTCCTCTGCTGGGTTTGAGGGTTCAGAGGGTGATGGGTTTGATGGTATTGCTGGTTCTCAAGACTATGGGTCCGATGGATCGCAAGGCCATGGATATGATTCATTTGAGGGTCCACATTGTGAGGATTTTGAGGGTGCTGATGCATCGCAAGATGAGGAGCGCGATGTTGATCAACTCAATACTGAAGATGAGGATACTGAAACTGCTCTGTTCGAGAGGTTCTGTTCCTACATCAGAGCCAAAGGAGGAATGAGTTTCCTGAAACCCGTTACCACACACATGCAGATGCCCACACCGGTACGTCCTAGTCAAGACACAGATAGGTCTTGCAGCCATCCCTGGAGCATTCTAGGTATTTTGTTTTTGCATGATTTAAAAAAATGCATGCTCTCAACCTCCATGCTTCATCTCCCGACAACATATATTAACTTGCCCAACCACTATCTCCATTATTCTTTGTTTGACTTGGTGTGAAGTATTATCAATCTCCACTATTATTATTGATGCATGTGTGGAGAGAAGGCAGCCGAAAACACAATCAAATTATTGTCCATCACTACCATGCTTAAGCATTGTTTTGTTTTTATTTTCTCCACTATCATTTTGTGTGTATGCTTTCACTATCACTTACTGCATGATAGTCCCCCACTTTCTTCATTTTCAATAAACAACTTGGTCCACTATCCTTCATCACCCGAAAACATTAACAACTCCACTACTCTTTCTTTTATTAAAAAAATTATTTGATGGATCCATTATTATTATTCCATCATCTTTCACCATCAACATGCCTATTAATCAATATCCACTTGACATTGCTTTTCCATTTATCCTATCATCCGATCCAAGCAACAGCCAAGTCATAGCCCGACGGAGAAAGGATCTCGCCACAAACTGTCATCGTCGGAGACCCATCGCTGCCGAAGTAATCTGAAAGCCGCCGTGAATCATAGCGCCTCTCCAACAGCCCGCCGGAAGATCGTGACGTCGGAAATCAACTCGTCGTGCAGCTGCCTCAATCAGCATCGCCGGCAGCCAGCCATAATTACCGCCGACAACATGTAGGTCGAGTTCGCCGTGCTGAACAGCTACGCCATCCCGGTGGAGGAGAAGGCCACCGACACTCACTATTTGAAGTCGAAGATGAACAGCTGCCACCAACAAGGTGCAGGTCTTCCTTGCAAGCGAAGTCGCTTCTCAGCTGAACGACCTGAACGTGGGGAACTTCCCGGAAGGAGTGCCTGTTGGAAATATAACAATTAAATCCAATTTACACCTTAAGCCCTAACATGATTCAACAAGATCCATAAATAATTAAATAGAGGAATACCTGGATCCATTGATCTTCTTATGCGGAATTAAATGGAAAATCAGCAGCAGGTTCAAGGCCATTCTTCACTAAAGCCTCTGGATTCCGTAAGGACCTTTGTAATCTCTTCAGATGGGGAAAGAGAGAACTGTGTGCGGCTTAGTATTGGGGACCATAACCTAGGTATCTATATATATTACCCATATCAGGCCACCCATAATCACCTTATACGTAATATTGGGTATCTACTCATTGGCCCATATCAAATAAGTGTAGTCCATGGGCTCTTATTTTATTTTAATCACTTAATTAAGCCCAATATATTATTTGAATAGCTAATATAATTGAGTATTAATATATTGCCCACAATTAAATTATATAGGAAATATAAATTTCCTAACAATCTCCCACTTGGGTTATATATTATTTTCCGAAGACAATTATATTATGGATCCTTAAGTGCACAACTTTATGCTATTCATTCAGACTACCTTCAACAATCTAGTCCATCTTATACACCAACAATGGAATTACCGCGGCATTCACCACATTATTATTCGTGGTTAAACCCCGACAATCACCATGTTAATATACTCAATGACATAGATCAAATATGGTGAGTAGCATGGAAATTACATGTAAAATGTGATTAATAACATGTCTATTTCCAACTGGTCCAACTTTAGTGAGATCAATCCACAATGCAAATATCACAAAATGGAAATTAACTTAAGTGAATTCAGAATAATCCAAAAGGTCATAAACTTTATTCTATAGAATTCCTAATGTCTTAAATATGAAGTTCAATACATAGAACATAAACTCCCACTAAACTAAGGTAATATCAGAAACAACACCCATTTGAGCAGTATGCTCATGAAATACCTTCGGGGTCAATGCCTTAGTTAGTGGATCTGCTAGCATGCTATTTGTTCCTATGTGTTCAACAGTAATTTGTTTATTCTGAATTCTCTCCTTAACAAAAAGGTACTTAATTTCAATGAATTTTGCTTTAGTAGCACTTCTGTTGTTATTGGAGTATAGCACTGCTGAACTATTGTCACAATATATTTTCAACGGTCTTTCGATACCGTCAACCACACGCAACCCAGTGACAAAGTTCCGCAACCACAATGCATGATTAGATGTTTCATAACAAGCAATGAACTCTGCAGCCATGGTGGAAGAAGCTACAAGAGTTTGTTTAGCAGACTTCCAAGAAATAGCCCCTCCAGCCAACGTAAACACATAACCCGATGTAGAACGCTTGCTATCTTGACATCCAGCAAAATCGGAGTCAGAGTATCCAACGATCTCCAAATTCTCCAATCTCCGATAAGTGAGCATATAATCCATTGTTCTCTTTAAATAACGCATGACGCGTTTGGCCGCTTTCCAGTGTTGCTCCCCTGGATTGCTTAAATACCTCCCCAAAACTCCCACTACAAATGCTATATCGGGACGAGTGCAAACTTGAGCGTACATTAGACTTCCTACTGCCGATGCATAAGGAATCTTTTGCATCTCATTTTTCTCATGATCATTGTTGGGGCATTGCTTAAGACTGAATTTTTCTCCCTTGGCCACAGAGGTGTCTAATGGCTTGCTTCCTTTCATGCCGAATCTTCTTAAAACCATATCGATATAGCTCTTTTGCGATAATCTAAGGATACCTCGAGAGCGATCTCTAAGTATTTGAATTCCTAATACAAAAGAGGCGTCACCAAGGTCTTTCATTTCAAATTTCTTCGCAAGAAATCTCTTAGTTTCATGCAATAAGCCTATATCATTACTTGCAAGAAGAATATCATCGACATACAAAACCAAGAAAACATATTTACTCCCACTGAACTTGCAATATACGCAATCATCAACAACATTTACCTCAAAACCAAAAGAGGTAATAATTTGATGAAACTTGTGATACCATTGACGGGATGCTTGCTTAAGACAATAGATGGATTTCTTTAATTTGCACACTGTAGACTTTGCATCTTCGAAGACAAAGTTTTCAGGTTGTGCCATATAAATGGTTTCCTCAATGTCTCCATTGAGAAAAGCAGTCTTTACATCCATCTGGTGTAGCTCCAAGTCAAAATGAGCTACAAGTGCCATGATAGTTCTGAAAGAGTCTTTCGAAAAAACTGGAGAGAAAGTCTCTTTGTAGTCAATGCCTTCTTTTGAGTGAAGCCTTTAGCGACTAGACGAGCCTTATATCTTTTGATATTGCCTTTTGAATCCCTTTTGGTTTTAAATATCCATTTACAACCAATGGGTTTCACACCTTCAGGCAATTTGACAAGATCTCAAACATCATTGTCACTCATAGACTTCATCTCATCTATCATGGCATCAATCCATCTCTGAGAGTTAGAACTGCGCATGGCTTGACTAAAAGTGACATGGTCATCTTCGGTCAAACCAACGCCATCCTCATGTTCTTGTAGGAATACTATATAATCATCTGAAATAGCATTTCTCCTCTCTCTAGTGGATCTCCTTAATGGCACTTCTTGAGGTGGTTGAGTTTGTTCTTCAGCTAATGGAGGAAGGATTTCAATGTTATCTTGATTTGGAATAGTGATTTCCATATGAGACTCTGGAGTTGTTTCTTGAGCTATGAACGGTAAAGTAATTGAATCATTATCTACTCTAGAATCTTCCTCAAAGACGACCTTCCTCATAATTTCTTCCCTCCCAAACTCAATATCCTCAAGAAATTTAGTATTTCCCATCTCGAAAAAGGTTCTTGATGTGGGATGGTAAAACTTAAACCCCCGTGAATGCTCAGAGTAACCAACAAAATAGCAGCTTACCGTTCTTGATTCCAGTTTTCCTTCATGTGGCTTATAAGGCCGTGCTTCAGCTGGACAACCCCAAATGTGTAAGTGCCTAATGCTAGGTTTCTTGCCTTTCCAAAGTTCATGTGGGGTTTTCGAAACTGCTTTACTTGGTACTCTATTGAGAATGTACATTGCTATTTTCAAAGATTCTCCCCAAAGAGACTCTGGCAAGGAGGAATGACTTATCATACTCCTCACCATATCCTTAAGAGTCCGATTCCGACGTTTAGCAACACCATTCATGCGAGGAGTACCTGGCATAGTGTATTGCGGAACAATTCCACATTCTTTGAGGAAAAGTGCGAAGGGTCCTGGACGTTGTTCTCCTGATCTATCAAATAGACCATAGTATTCACCTCCACGATCAGATTTGACAGCCTTAATTTTCTTACCAAGTTGAAGTTCTACTTCAGCTTTGAAAGATTTGAAAACGTCCAACGATTGAGATTTCTCATGAATCAAATATAGATAGCCAAAACGAGAATAGTCGTCTATGAACGTGATAAAGTAACGTTGCCCATTCCATGATGCCATAGGGAATGGACCACATATATCAGTGTGAATAAGTTCTAAGACTTCTTTAGCTCTTTCGGCTCCTAATTTCCTCATATTAGTTTGTTTCCCTTTTATACATTCAACGCAAACTTGAAAATCTACAAGATTTAAGGGATTAAGGATTCCATCAGACACAAGCCTTTGAATTTTTTGTTTAGAAATATGGCCTAAGCGCTTGTGCCACAAAATGGCAGAATCCTCTGAAAATTTTCTCTTTGTACCTCTTGAATGTATTTGCAGAATAACATTATTGGAATTTATAAGATCAAGCATGTAAAGATTTTCCATTCAATGGCCATCACCAATAAAATTGGAATTTTGAAAGAGACATACTTTATTATTTCCAAAAGACCAGGAAAATCCCAGTTTATCCAAAGCAGAAATAGAAACCAAATTCCATCTAAAAGACGGCACAACAAATATCTCAAACAAGTCTAAATAACAGCCACTCTTTAAATGCAATCTAAAGGTTCCAATAGCCTCTACCACAATTTTATTGCCATCGCCCACAAAGATGAATCTTTCAGCATCAGTTGGCAGCCGGTAATGCAGGCAACCCTGCAAAGACACACTTATGTGAGTAGTAGCACCAGAATCTACCCACCAAGTATCTTTAGATACAAAGGATAAATTAACCTCAGAATAAACCAAAGTAAGAGGTATACCCTTCTTAGCACGCCATGCGGCATACTTGGAGCAATCTTTCTTAAAATGATCCAGCTTCTTATAGAAGTGGCATCTATCATCCTTAGGCTCAACCTTTTGCTTCTTCTGCTTTGAAGCAGCAGCAACAACAGTACCATTAGGTCGATTTCTTTTCTTGCCTCGAGCATTTATAGCCAAGTGAGCACTTTCAACTCTATCTCTCTGCACTCTCTCTTCCTCTTGCACACAGTAAGATATAAGCTCATTAAGGGACCATTTGTCCTTTTGAGTGTTATAGCTCTCTTTGAATTCTCAAAGTGTGCAGGAAGTGAGATCAGAACCAAGTGCTCAAGTAGATCATCAGAAATGTCTAACTTGAGTGCCTTAAGCTTTGATGCGAGATTAGACATTTTCATGATGTACTCCCTTATGTTCCCTTTGCCTTTATACCTCATGGAGACAAGTTTAGCCAAAAGACTACTTGCCTCCGCCTTTTCATTTTTGGCAAAGTACTGCTCAACAGCCTCGAAGAACGATTTGGAATTTTTGCTCTCAGCAATAGAGCCCCGAAACGCCTCCGGAATGGAGCGCTTCATGATCATCAAGCACATTCGGTCTGACCGATACCACTTCTCAATTTTAGCCTCATTTAGATTTTCAGTAGTAGCAGTGGCTCGATCAGACCGAAGAGCCAGGTCCAAATCCATACAGCCCAGAACGATCTCAAGGGTTTCTTTCCAGCTCTTGAAGTTTATCCCATTAAGCATTGGGATGTTATTGATTTGTTGAGTAAAGTTAGGAGCTGTAGCAACAGAAACTAAATAGAGAACACATTAAGTATACTCACATAACATTCATATCATAAATCAAATTATGAACGAATAAGTAAAACAAATTGGGGACCCATCTCAAGACACCAAGTGTAACATTAACCTCGTCTGTGGACAAAAAAATTAACTACTGTGGTAATCTTGGTGCAACAATCAAGTATTGACAATAAGTTATGTCAAACAAGAGTCTATCTGTGGAGCGACTCATGTTCACATGAATAATCCAAATAATTATCACATACTCATTATCACATGTGTGTTATTATTCTGTCAAATTGTGCCTACCTGTGGGCCGAACACAGAACACATAAATAATACCACACCCATCTATGTAATTTCAATAAAGCTTTTCTCCACACGCGATATTGCTGTGGCAACATGGTGCTTCGATTGACAAGATTGAAGGTTTACTAGACTAATTAAATAAATATTAAAATATTTAATTTAATTAAACGACATTGAACTGTCTCCCCAATTCTAATAAATTCATTATGGGTCCTAAATGAGATTTATAAATTAAATCTCTATTAATTTAGTAATAAAATTAACAGCTTAATAATGATAATCATATTATTTAGATGACCGATCACAATTTATCAACATAGTGTCCAATAAACACTTGACGATATATTAAAGATATTAATGAAATTGACATTCACATAATCCGAGCCAGAATATGTAATTTTGATAACATATTGGTCATTTGATGTTTTTGTTATTAAACGTGATTTAATAAATCACAACTTAAATTAATAAATAGTCCACCCATACATTACTGGAAGACCAAAAATTATAATAAGAACACATATCACTAATTGATTTTATCACAAGTTTCCAAAATTGAATTAACATATCATTAGAAAATATATATTCCAATAATAAAAATTTGAAAACTTTATTACCGTAAAATGAAATATGATCTAAATCAAAATAGTGGTGTTGCTGTCAAAAACTAAATTTGTATGGATGTGGTCCCATAAATTCATAATGAGTTAGTGTATCCGATAATCAAATTAATATCGCACAACACAACTTGATCCAATTTTAAAATTCATAATTCGTATTAAATTAATGATGACAGAATGTATTCTAACTCCAATTTTCAACATGAATCATATGGAATAAAATTCCCATAGATACTAATAAACACAACAAACTTTGCAATGTTTAATATCTAACCAATAAAGTAATAGTATGCCTCTTATTTAATTAATTCTGAATCAGCCAATTATACCATCACTCATGACACAGGAAATACGATTCCAAAGATGAATTTACATCCGTCAGTAATAATAACATTCACAGAATTAATAATGATTCCTTATAATCAAGTCCATACACATCAATAGTCAAATACGGATCTTGAATCCATAACCAAATGCAATTTGTCGAAACTGACATGATTAATTGCGGCAATATTAAATCAATAAATGATTCAATAATATCAACAATAATTCATCAGATCTCATAGAATCATAATTAGGGTGGCTCTGATACCACTTGTTGGAAATATAACAATTAAATCCAATTTACACCTTAAGCCCTAACATGATTCAACAAAATCCATAAATAATTAAATAGAGGAATACCTGGATCCATTGATCTTCTTATGCGGAATTAAATGGAAGATCAGCAGCAGGTTCAAGGCCTTCCTTCACTAAAGCCTCTGGATTCCGTAAGGACCTTCGTAATCTCTTCAGATGGGGAAAGAGAGAACTGTGTGCGGCTTAGTGTTGGGGACTATAACCTAGGTATCTATATATATTACCCATATCAGGCCACCCATAATCACCTTATACGTAATATTGGGTATCTACTCATTGGCCCATATCAAATAAGTGTAGTCCATGGGCTCTTATTTTATTTTAATCACTTAATTAAGCCCAATATATTATTTGAATAGCTAATATAATTGAGTATTAATATATTGACCACAATTAAATTATATAGGAAATATAAATTTCCTAACAGTGCCAGCCAACCTCATCGCGCCGTTCAGCAGCATTTTTCTGTGATCAGTTCCGTCGCCCGCTTCAGCCAGTCACGCCGGCAAGGAGACCCGATCAAAATTGCTCCAGGTTTCTACGAAAATATGCTGTTGATCAAAATCTTGAACTGACTCGCCCGTATCCTAGTCAGACCAGATCGAAATCTCAGCCTGGTTGCTAGACACGCCGGCGATCGCTAACTCACCAAGCCTAACCTGTAATGCCGTTTGAAAACACACCGAGAACCACTAGGAAAAAATGCCATGATGCCGCAGACTGGTCTAACCAGCAGGCCTTCCCAGCCAAACCACGAAGTCGTCCAACGCGACCCATCGCGGTTCCTTTCATCACCGGTCTCAACTCATGACAGCGTGTCATCACCTTCCAGCTTTTCACACCGTGGAGTTGTCGCTCGTGGATAAACACATGGTGCAGTCGCCGCAATACAGTGGTCTTTCACCGACAATCCGTCAACCAGCAAAAGCCTTTCGCCGTGAACCACCAACCCTTTGCTTTTCATTGACGCCATTCAGAGTCATGATTCTGCTCGTTGATCACCGTCGTCGCTTCAACCAATCAACAACGACAGCCGCCTCTCACAGCCTTGTTTCATCTCACCATGACAACCACCGATGTGCCATCGTATGTTGAAGCCTTTCACCGGGTTTAATGTAGAAATAGAAGTAGGGTTGTCTGTTGGATTATGTACTAAAAGTCTAGCTTTTTGTATGAACAATGTTCTGACAATATTTGAAATGAGAATCATGTGATCAAACGTTTGCAATTATTTATAGTTGCAAAAGTCCATTTACTTTATACTATAGATAATATGGTGTGCGGCATCACACGGAAGATCATATTATTGGTTCCTTATAAAGTATAAATTGTGTTCACAATCGAGATAGACGGAGACTATCTACCGATATGGTTGTAGTGTGATTTGACATTAGTCTGTCTTGACTATAAAATTGCACTAGTACACTCTGAGTGCATTGAGTAGGACCACGGTAAGATCGTTCGGTTTATACTGACTATATAATAGAACTTGATCTCTGTTATTATGGATGTTCATACTCTTAATCCCTATACAATAATCTCGACACGTAAGCCAGTATTTATTTCTTTAATTCATCAATGGCTGAGATTTAATAGTTAAATCAATATGCTCGGTGAGTTGGGAGATGGTGCTGTCTCTATGGTGTACTGTTGATTGTAGAAGGAATCCGTGTCCTAACGGAATTAGTTGATGATGTCCCGTTGAGGAGCTCATAATGATTATCATGTAAACCTTGCAGGTGGATTTATTCCGGCATGATAATAAGGTTGAGTGGTACTGCACTCGGTAAATATGTTAATTAATGGAGTTGTCAGTATCTTAATTAATTAATAGGCATTGAATCTTGAACACGGGAAGATTAACAGACTCATAATAAGAAGTCCATAAACGTAATTAGGGTGGCAGGGCAATAATATTTCTTTAGTAGAATGATTTATTATTATTGAACTTAAGTATAAGTTTTGGGCTAAACTTGGATGCTTAAGCCCAATGGGAGGCCCAAACCCTAATTTCTCCTCATAGTCCCTGTTGTAGCCTATATAATAGTCAATCTTAGTAGTCCGGATAATCAATACACACGCATAAAACCATGAGAATCAGATTAGGACTGTAGATTGAGTTAGTCTTGTAGATCATTGCCCACACCAACGTCAAGACGTTGTTTAGGAATACAACAGAAGACTGGAAGGTCATTTGCTGTTTCTGTCCGTCAACTTCCACGATTTTTATAAAATAATTTGAACATCAGAACTGGACGTGTATATACTGTCGGAAAGCTAAGGAAAAGAGGATCGTTTTGGCGCATAGAATCCTCCTTCTTCGACATACCTTGGTGAAAGATAATACATTTCTATGATATATTGCGTCCACTGATATAGAAACACATGGAACCCTAACGGTTCATATTAACCAAAAGATCCTAATGCCAACATTGTCTTCCATAATCAGCAGCCTGCAGCCTCTCCCTCTTTCTATTTCTCTCTCTCTCTACAGCGCTATTAATTTCTCATTTTTTTTCTCACTTAGCAAATTTCTCTTATATTCTTTCTCCCTTACCATAGCCGTAGATGTTTGTATGGCACAATGGTTTAAAATTTTGTAGGGATCCGATGGCTTGAGGTTCAATCGCTTAACGTATCCGAGCATCCTTTTTATTTTTTATTTTTTGTTATTTCTCTTACTCTCAAATTGCAGTTTGCAACAATAAGTTGAGTGTAATAACTTAATAATTTCAAAATATTGAGATTGAGGAGGTTTCAATTTTGAATTTCTTCAATGAGATAATACAGGCGTACACGACAGCTTATCTCAATGTTTTAATTTTTATTTATTATACCGAACTGGCGGTCTCTGGTTATCTCATTCTCCTGATTCAATCAATTTTTTTCCAGTTTAATCGCAAAAGCGGTTGTGGGGGTACTTTCGGAATAGTTCCCGGCTCGGTTCTCAGTTCAACCGATCTGTTCGATTTGATTTTAAGAACCCTATTTTTAACTATTAACAGACCACCTAATCGACCAACCTACTGACCCTACTGTGGAACTCCCACATGACTGATCTAGAAATAGTAAAGGGGGACCTTTGGAGATTAGACGCGATAAAGAGTATTCTCGTTAACCGACCAACCCTATTGTAGAACTCCTACCCGATTGATCTAGAAATAGCAAATGGGAACCTTTGAAAAATAGACGCGATAAAAAGTAATCTCGTTAATCGGCTAACCCTGCTATGGAACTCCTACCCGACTGATCTAGAAATAGCAAAGGGGGCCTTTGGAAAATAGATGCAATAAAAAGTAATCTTGTTAACCGACCTACCTTACTATAAAAATCCTACCCGACTGATCTAGAAATAGAGAAGGGTGACCTTTGAAAAAACTGTAGAACTCCTAACCAACGGATCTAGAAATAGCATAGGGAGAACATTGAAAAATAGACGTGATAAAATTTAATTTCATTATCAAGTTTACAGGGCAATCGGTCGATGATATGTGGGTCGGTAGATATTGAAACTATCAATCGACCACCAGAAAAACCAACCGACTAATAATACTGTAGAATTGCCACCCGACTGATATAGAAATAACAAAGGGAGACATTTGAAAATAGACGCATTGAAAATTAATCTCATTATCAAGTTTACAGGGTAATCGGTCGATGATATATTAGTCGGTAGACGTTGGAAATATTAACCAATCACCTGCCAACTAACCGATCGGCCTTACTGTGGAACTCCTACCCGACTGATCTAAAAACAGCAAAGAGGATCCTTTGAAAAATAGACATGTTAAAAATTAATCTCATTATCAATTTTATAGGGCGATCGATCGATGATATGTGGGACGATAGACGTTAAAATAATTAACTGACCACCTGACCAACCAACCGATCGACCCTACTGTGGAACTCTTACCTGACTAATCTAAAAATTGAAAATAGGAACCTTTGGAAAATAGACACGATAAAAAGTAATCTCATTAAGCGACCAACCCTACTAAAGAACTCTTACCCGACAGATCTAGAAATAGCAAAGGGGGACCTTTGGAAAATAGACGCGATAAGAAGTAATCTCATTATCTTGTTTACAGGGCGATCTTTCAATGATATGTGGGTCATTAAATATTAGAACTATTCACCAATTACCAGTCCGACCAATCCTACTGTGGAACTCCTACCCGACTAATCTAGAAATAACAAACGGGGACCTTTGAAAAATGATAGAACTCCTACCTGACTGATCTAGAAATAGCAAAGAGAGACCTTTGAAAAATAGATGTGATAAAATATGATCTCATCATCAAGTTACAGAGCAATCGGTCGATGATATGTGGGTCGATAGACATTGGAACTATTAACCAACCACCAGACCGACCAACCGACCAACATTATTGTAAAATTGCTACCCGACTGATATAGAAATATAAGAGGGAGATCTCTAGAAAATAGACGCGTTAAAAATTAATCTCATTATCAAATTTATAGGGTGATCGGTCGATGATATGTGGATCGGTAGACGTTTGAACTATTAATAGACCACCTGACCGACCTTACTGTGGAATTCCTACCCGACTGACTAAAAAGTAGCAAAGGGGGACCTTTTGAAAATAGACGTGTTAAAAATTAATCTTATTATCAAGTTTACAGGGCGATCGATCGATGATATATAAGTCAGAAGGTGTTGAAACTATTAACCGACCACCTGGCTGACCCTACTTTGGAATTCCTACCCGATAGATATAGAAATAGCTAAGGGTGAGCTTTGGAAAATAGACGTGATAAAAAGTAATCACATTAACCGACTAACCCTACAGTAGAACTCCTACCCGATAGATCTAGAAATAGCAAGGGGTGACCTTTGAAAAATAGGCGCGATAAAAAGTAAACTCATTATCAAGTTTACAGGGCGATCGATCGATGATATGTGGATCGGTAGATATTGGAACTATTAACTGACCACCAGACTGACCAACCGAGCAACCATACTGTGAAACTCCTACCCAACTAATCTAGAAATAGTAAAGGAAACCTTTGGAAAAACTGTAGAACTATTACACAACTGATCTAGAAATAGCAAAGGGAGACCTCTGAAAAATAGACGCGATAAAATATAATCTTATTATCTAGTTTACATGGCGAGCGATCGATGATATATATGTCGGTAGACATTGGAACTATTAACTGGCCTCAAGACCGACCAACTGACCAACCCTACTGTAGGATTGGTCGATGATATATGGGCCGGTAGATGTTGAAACTATTGACCGACCACCTAACCGATCAACCGATCGACCCTACTATGGAACTCCTACCGGACTGATCAAAAAATAGCAACGGGGGACCTTTGCAAAATAGAAGCGTTAAAAATTAATCTCATTATCAAGTTTACAGGGCGATCGATTGATAATATGTTGGTCGGTAGACATTTGAACTAATAACCAACCACTTGACCGACCAACCGACCGACCCTACTGTGGAACTCCTACGTGACTGATCTAGAAATAACAAATGGTGACCTTTGGAAAAACTTTAGAACTCCTACCCGACTGATCTAGAAATTGCAAAGGGAGACCTTTGAAGAATAGACGTGATAAAATATGATCTCATTATCAATTTTACAGGGCAATTGATCGATGATATGTGGGTCGGTAGACATTGAAACTATTAACCGACCACCAAACCAACTAACCAACCAACCCTGCTATAAAATTACTACCCGACTGATGTAGAAATAGTAGAGGGAGATCTTTGAAAAATAAACGCGTTAAAAATTAATCTCATTATCAAGTTTATAGGGCGATCAGTCGATGAAATGTGGTTCGATAGACGTTGGAACTATTAACTGACCACCTGACCAACCAACCAACCGACTCTACTGTGGAACTCCTACCGGACTGATCTAAAAATAGCAAAAGGGGTCCTTTGGAAAATAGACGCGTTAAAGATTTATCTTATTATCAAGTTTACAGGGTAATCGATCGACGATTGTTGGTATACTAAAAGTCTAGCTTTAGTATGAATAATATTTTAACAATATTTGAAATTAGAATCATTGATCAAATAATTACGTCTTATAATTTATTTATATTTTTGATGCAATTGTTGATGTTCGATTATTTGGTTAACATGAACCGTTAGGGTTCTATACGATTCTATAATTAGAGGAAGCAAGAAAACATAGAAACGTATTACCTTTCACCGGGGTATGTTGAAGAAGAAAGATTCTCGCCGGCAGCCTACGCAGCCTCACGGTTTTGGGCTTAACTTCCTCATCAGATCTTCTATTCAAGTGATCTACACCACAAAACGATCCTCTGTTCCGTGGGTTTTTAAAGGTGTATCACATGTCCAGTTCTGAGTTCTACAAAATTTTTAAAAAATCATGGAAGTTGATGAACAGCAGTAGCAAACAACCTTCTGATCTTCTGCTGTATTTCCAAGTCCAATCTTGACATCGTGTGGGCGACGATCCTCAAGATCTTCTCAATCTGATATTCTCTCCCTACTCGTGGTTAGGCGTGAATAATTAATTAGGGTTTTCGGACAGCTAAGATGACTTATATATGGGCTACAGAAGGGACCAGGAGAAGAAATTAGAGTTGGGCCTCCACTGGGCTTAAGTATCCAAGTTTAGCCTAAAACTTATACTTAAATCCAATAATAATAATATATACGACTAAAATATTATTACCGCACTACCGTTCTAATCCTATAATTATGTTATGAGTAGGGCTGGGGATAAATACCGAAATTTTGGTATACCGCCCTTATCATAACGAAAAATACCGATTTTACCGAAATTTTAGGTATGCCGAAATTTTTGGTAAGGTATGATACCGTATTGAAAATTTTGGTACGATAAAGGTATATAAATAATCAATACCGCGGTATTTTGGTATATGCCGAAATACCGTAAAATATTCAATTTTTTGAGTTATATGATACGATATTACCATATTAGATGATATATACAATTATAATTATTATTTATGTATTATAATTTTTAATTAAATTATATATATACACTATTTTATTAAAGATTAAATCTAAAATCCTACTGTATATTTCTTCATAATTATAAATTATTGATAAAGATCATTGACTTACATGATATTAGTACTTATTTTTTAATTAAGTAATTCTATGTATATGAAAATTTAAAAGTGTTGATTTTAATATAAGTTCCATATATTTTTGTGTAGATCTCTTAGGTACTATTTATTTAATGACAAACACTTTGTAAAACGGGTTTAGATATATTAATTATGTAAACTCGGTTACTGTTTAGTACATAAAAAATTACTCTTTAGCACATGAATTGTTACTTTTTAAATTAAAAAATTACTCTTCAAATTCTTGTAAATCCCGATGTATCGATTACTTTAAGTACATGAAAAATTACTTTTTAGAGATACGAATTATTACTCTATTATGTAAAAATTATTACTCTTCAAAGAGTTATTTTTTATATATTAAAGAGTAATATTAAAAAATAAGGCTTACCTGTAAACCCGGTTTTCATGAGACTTACTCTTATTTAATTTGGTCGTTTGCAGATTGTCGTATATTTTTGAATTTGTTATTTATTAGAGTATGTTTTATAGCTATCTTTCACTTTTCTAGTACATGGTTTTGCTGGCAATTGGATCTTATGGTGAACACGATTCGAAAAGAAAACAAGTAATTAAAACAGCGGAAGCATAAAACGATTACCTGTCTTCTGGTTTGGTGTAGTGGATGATGATCTGAGAAGAACACCTCTTGTCTTCTGCAGTATTACCCAAAGTCAACTCTCTGGTGTTGTGTGGTCAACAATCCCCAGAGAGTTCTCAATCTGTTCCTGATCTCTTTCTACGTAAGAGGCGCAGAGTTAGGTTATTAGGAACTGAGACAACTTATATATACTTGGGCTACTGCAGGGACCAGGAGGAGAAATTGGGCTGGGCCTCAATCAGATTTAATTAACCAAGCTTAGCCCAAAGCTTTTAATTAAATCCAATAATAATAATATAGTCCACTAAAATATTATTACTGCACTACCCATCCAATCCCAAATTATGTTCTGGGCTCCTTCTTATTATGAGCCCGATAGTCTCCCCATGTTTAAGATACACAATGCCCATTAATTAATTAAGTTACTGACAACTCAAATTAATTAATATCTCATCCGAGAGTAGTACCACTCAACCTTATTATCATGCCGGAAATTAATCCACTTGCAAGATTTACATGATAAACCTTATGAGCTCCTCAAGGGGACATCATCAACCTATGACGGACATGGTTTCCTTCTACAATCAACAGCACACCATAGAGACAGCACTACTTCCCAACTCACCGAGTTTGTTGATTTAATTCATTTAAATCTCACCCATTGATGAATCAAAGAAATACATACTGCCCTACGTGTCGAAGTTATTGTATAGGGATTAAGAGCATGGACATCCATAATAACAGAGATCAAGTTCTTCTATATAGACAGTACCAGTCGAATGATCTCAAGCGGTCCTACTCAATACACGCTAAGTGCACTAATGTGATTCTATAGTCAAGACAAACTAATTCAAAATCACACTACAACCATACCGATAGATAGTCCCCGTCTATCTTGGTTGTGAGCATCTGTTTATACTTTATAAGGAAACCGATAATATGATCTTCCGCGTGTTGTCGCACAACATATTATCTACAGTATAAAGTAAATGGACTTTTGCACAAACAATTTATAATATGCAAAAACGTTTGATCATATGATTCTCATTTCAAATAAAATTGTTATTACATTGTTCAATATAAAAGTGAGGCTTTTAGTATACAAATCTAACAATCTCCCACTTATACTAAAAGACTACGCTGCCATATCTGCTGACACGCATCTAATCCCCATTCCTTCTACATGCCCATCGAACGCTTTCGCTGGAAGGCTCTTAGTAAAAGGATCAGCAAGGTTATCCTCAGATGCAATCTTAGCGACAACGACTTCCCCTCTTTTAACGATGTCTCGTATCAGGTGGTACTTGCGCTCAATGTGTTTACTCGCCTTATGGGCTCGTGGTTCCTTCGAGTTTGCTACTGCACCACTATTATCACAATAAATTGTGATCGCTTTGGGCAAACCAGGAATCACATCCAAGTCCATTAAGAAGTTCCTGAGCCATACTGCTTCTTTAGCTGCCTCAGAGGCTGCTACATATTCAGCTTCCATGGTGGAGTCCGCAACGCATTTCTGCTTTACACTCCTCCATATTACGGCTCCTCCTCCAAGAGTATACACATAACCCGAGGTGGATTTACTAGCATCCCTATCTGACTGGAAATCCGAATCAGTATAACCCAAAGGTAGCCAAGTATCTGCCCAGTAAACCAGCACATAATTCTTAGTTCTTTTCAGGTACTTTAAGATGTGCTTTACCGCAGTCCAATGCCCTTGTCCTGGATTACTTTGATACCTACTGACCATGCCCATGGCATAACAGATATCCGGTCTCGTACATAGCATAGCATACATGAGGCTTCCCACTGCCGAAGCATAAGGGACCAGCTTCATTGCCTCTATTTCATGTTGTGTCTTAGGAGACATTTCCTTAGACAGAGGTATTCCATGTCTGAAAGGTAGAAAACCTTTCTTGGAATCTTGCATGCTAAAACGAGCCAGGATTGTATCAATGTATGAAGATTGGGATAAGCACAACATTCTTTTCTTGCGATCCCTTATCAATTTGATCCCAAGAATGTGTCCGGCTTCTCCTAAGTCCTTCATTTCAAACTGCTTGGACAGCCATACCCTTACGCCCGATAATACCTTTACATTGTTTCCAATGAGCAGAATATCATCCACGTAGAGTACAAGAAATACCACTACGTTTCCGTCACACTTCTTGTACACACATGATTCATCCGGACATTGAATAAATCCATATGACTGGATTACTTCATCAAAACGGATGTTCCATGATCTAGAAGCTTGTTTCAATCCATAAATGCACTTTTTAAGCTTGCACACTAGATGCTCTTCGCCCTTAGCAATGAATCCTTCTGGTTGCTTCATATAGATGTTTTCCTCAAGACTTCCATTTAGGAAAGCTGTCTTGACATCCATTTGCCATACCTCATAATCCATATGAGCAGCAATAGAAAAAAGAATCCGGATTGACTTAAGCATGGCCACAGGGGAGAAGGTTTCCTCATAATCGATTCCTTCTTTCTGAGTATATCCTTTAGCCACAAGCCTTGCTTTAAAGGTTTCCACCTTACCGTCAGATCCTCTTTTTGTTTTATAGATCCACTTGCATCCAATAGCTTTTACACCATTGGGTGGTTCTACAAGCTCCCAGACTTGATTAGAATCCATGGATTCTATTTCAGATTTAATTGCATTTTGCCATAATTGAGCATCTTTATCTTGCAGTGCCTCGTTGTAATTCCATGGGTCAATTTCATGTTCACCAGGGACCAAGTCAGAAGACTCTCCCAATCCCATGAATCTATCCGGTTGTCTCACAACCCTCCCACTACGACGAGGCTCCACAGGTAATTGTGTATCAGGTGTGACACGCGGTGCAGTGTCCTGTGGTATATCCTCTTGTACAGTTGGTATTATGTTTGGTGTTTCCCTTCTTACTTCTTCTAGAACAATTTTACTCATGGGTTTGTGATTCATTATATAATCTTCTTCCAAAAATCTAGCATTCGTGCTAACGATCACCTTTTGGTCCTTTGGATTATAGAATAAACCACCCTTCGTTCCTTTTGGATATCCTACAAACAGACAAACTTCCGTACGTGACTCTAACTTATCAGTATCCGTCTTTAACACATGTGCCGGAGCACCCCAAATCCGAAAGTGTTTCAAACTAGGCTTTCGCCCAGTCCACAATTCAATGGGTGTGGAAGCTACTGATTTAGAGGGTACTAAGTTTAGAATGTAAGTCGCTGTTTCTAAGGCATATCCCCAAAACGAATTTGGTAGTTCCGAATAACTCATCATTGATCTCACCATTTCCATAAGAGTCCTATTCCTTCTCTCCGCTACACCATTCTGCTGGGGTGTGCCTGGTGCAGACAATTGGGATTCAGTCCCATTTTCTGATAAATAATTCCTAAACTCTCCCAAGAGGTATTCGCCACCACGATCAGATCGTAGTGTCCCGGCTGCTTACATTTGAAGCACTTGCCTTTAGGTTTCTTGACCGTACCCGTCTTTGCCTTCACTTGGTTCACCGGTGCTGGATTCCCTTGCTTCTTCTTCTTCCTACCGCCTTTCGGCCTAGGATGAGAAGCATGTTCAGCAACATGAACCTGAGGTGGTCTACGAAATAGTTCTTCCGCTGCCACGAGTTCTGTCATCAGTTCCGCCAACGAGTACAAATGTTTGTTCATACCATAGTTCAGGCGAAACTGCTCAAAACTCCTAGGCAAGCATTGGAGTATTATATCGACCTGGGTTTCCCCATCGATTTCTGCTCCAAGAACTTCCAACTCATTGAGTTGGCCCATCATCCTAAGGACATGCTCCCTTACGGAAGTGCCCTCAGCCATTTTGGTGTTCATCAAGACCGACATGCCCTTCGACCTAGCAGGACGACTCTGATGACCAAAGAGTTCCCTAAGATTAAGCATCATATCATAGGCGGTGTCCATAGCTTGATGCTGAGTCTGAAGTACATTTGACATTGAAGCCAAAATATAGCACTTAGCCATCTTATCAGCTTTGACCCACCTATTATAAGCATTTCTTTGCTCTTCGGTAGAGGCATCAGTAGGTGCCGGAGGACATTCCTCAGAAAGTACAAAGATGTAATCTTCAGCAGTTAAAACAATATCCATGTTACGCTTCCAGTCGACATAATTAGTGCCAGTAAGTTTGTGTTCTTTAAGTATGACAGAAAGTGAGTTCAAAGCCATTTGAAAAACCTGAGAATCATAAATAATAAACAGATCAAACACTTCGAATTTACCAATTTATATTGAATCCCTCAAAACAATATAAAACAAAATTCACCAACATCTCAAGCACCGTGGATTCGCATGCCACGTTAGTGTGGACGTATACAAACCCGAACATTTACAAGAGAAGGTTTTACCCATTAATTTCATTTATCAACCTAACTTTATGATAAAATAATTAATAGTCGGTTTCTTTTCAGCCATGCAAATATCAGCAGTGACTCCGTTGGGGAGGATACTGATTATTCACATCTAAGTGTGTACCATTATTTGATCCCAAGTCCATTGCGCAAGCTTGTGTGCCTTACAGTTGGAGAAGTACACACGCGCTTGGGTAACTTCCTACGATCATCATAAAGAAGTTTGTACTAGTGATCCGTGAATAAAACCCATCCGTTGTGGAGGAAGGCCTGTAGCCAACACGCAGGTTTACTCACATCACTCACAAACCAATAATGGAGGCCATGGGAATTTATTTACCAATCCCCTCTCCCACTTAGTTATTTAATACCGAGGGTTTTTGTCATGCATATAATATTAACAAATAAAATATACAATAAAGCATGCTTTAATCCAAGTAATTAAATTAAATAAATCACATAAAACATGCTTTACACATATATAACAATTAATCGTCATGTTAAACAATTAAATCAATTATATAATTCAATTAATTACAAAATAAAGTTGGATAAAAAATTGGGCCTACCTATTCCAAATAAAATTAGCAATTAATGAGCAGCCATAATTATAAAAAAAATTAAAGCCCATTAAGCCAGCCAATTTTATTTCTTTGGAACAAGCCCAATACATATCAAGGCCCAACACCACAAACAATTAATAAATAAACACATACAGGCCCAGCTGCTCTAATTAATTAATTACAACCCAGTAAGCCCATTACATAAAAAAAAAACAGGCCCAACAGCAATTAATAAAAAAACCAGCCCAGCCCAAACTCCAGAAACCCTAGCCTCTGCCTGCCGTCACTGCCGTCAGCAAGAGGCCACCGGCGCAGCTGCCGCCGCCGCCGGCTGTGCCGCCTTCAGCCCATCGGATTTCCGCCGTAAGTCCATCGCCGACTAGTTTCCAGCCGCGAATCACCGCCGACAGCGCGACAAACTCCAACCAGCTGCCGAGACAACGCCGCAACCTATGCCCCACCGCCGTCACGGCTCCGCCCACAGCCCGCCGGAACAAAGCCACCTTCCATCAGCAGACTAAGCCCACAGCCGCGTCCGCCTGCCGGAAACAAGCCTTCAGTCAGCACATCTCCCGATGACACTTCTCGCCGCCGGCGCTGCACCATCGCGGGAACTTTCAGCGGCGCCAGGAATTCGCCGCCGACAGCGCCGGCTTCCATCCTCTCCGGTCGCCGCTGCTGTGAGCCGCCTCCTTCGATCTGAACACCCCAGACGCGCCTCGCCGCGAAGACGACGCCGCCGTCATCGCAGCGCGCCAGTCGAAGCATCAACCTTGACTTCTCCGCCTCGACCTCGTGCCGCCCTGACCGCCATCGCCGCTGCGATTCCACCCTGTCGCCGTCACCGATTCGATTGGGACAGACTGCCCACCTGGTACACTGCTCCCTATGCCGCCGCCGCCTGTTGGTCTTCTGAAGACACCGTAATCAGCGGCCTCCGCCCAGTCGCAACGAGAGAGAGAGGAGGAAGGGAGAGGGGGGGGTATGGTGGAGAGTGCGTGTGTTGAACAGCAGGGAGGAGGATTCTCGAAGTGTGTGCCAAATATTAATAATTAATCAATTAATATTACACACCATACAAACAAACATGCCTGACAGTCTACTCCATGTGAAAAAATCAGATTAAATCAAATAATCAATTAATCACATAATTCTTTACAAATCAGTTTCACCAAGAAACCATTGCTCTGATACCAATTGCTGGCAATTGGATCTTATGGTGAACACGATTCGAAAAGAAAACAAGTAATTAAAACAGCGGAAGCATAAAACGATTACCTGTCTTCTGGTTTGGTGTAGTGGATGATGATCTGAGAAGAACACCTCTTGTCTTCTGCAGTATTACCCAAAGTCAACTCTCTGGTGTTGTGTGGTCAATAATCCCCAGAGAGTTCTCAATCTGTTCCTGATCTCTTTCTACGTAAGAGGCGCAGAGTTAGGTTATTAGGAACTGAGACAACTTATATATACTTGGGCTACTGCAGGGACCAGGAGGAGAAATTGGGCTGGGCCTCAATCAGATTTAATTAACCAAGCTTAGCCCAAAGCTTTTAATTAAATCCAATAATAATAATATAGTCCACTAAAATATTATTACTGCACTACCCATCCAATCCCAAATTATGTTCTGGGCTCCTTCTTATTATGAGCCCGATAGTCTCCCCATGTTTAAGATACACAATGCCCATTAATTAATTAAGTTACTGACAACTCAAATTAATTAATATCTCATCCGAGAGTAGTACCACTCAACCTTATTATCATGCCGGAAATTAATCCACTTGCAAGATTTACATGATAAACCTTATGAGCTCCTCAAGGGGACATCATCAACCTATGACGGACATGGTTTCCTTCTACAATCAACAGCACACCATAGAGACAGCACTACTTCCCAACTCACCGAGTTTGTTGATTTAATTCATTTAAATCTCACCCATTGATGAATCAAAGAAATACGTACTGCCCTACGTGTCGAAGTTATTGTATAGGGATTAAGAGCATGGACATCCATAATAACAGAGATCAAGTTCTTCTATATAGACAGTACAAGTCGAATGATCTCAAGCGGTCCTACTCAATACACGCTAAGTGCACTAATGTGATTCTATAGTCAAGACAAACTAATTCCAAATCACACTACAACCATACCGATAGATAGTCCCCGTCTATCTTGGTTGTGAGCATCTGTTTATACTTTATAAGGAAACCGATAATATGATCTTCCGCGTGTTGTCGCACAACATATTATCTACAGTATAAAGTAAATGGACTTTTGCACAAACAATTTATAATATGCAAAAACGTTTGATCATATGATTCTCATTTCAAATAAAATTGTTATTACATTGTTCAATATAAAAGCGAGGCTTTTAGTATACAAATCTAACAGGTTTTTATAAGATTTATTGAATTTTAGATGTATAAAGGTATAGCAAACTATGTAATAGGATGATATATACCGATATTTTAGGTATGGTATGGCATACCGAAATATTGGTAAGTAGAAGGTATACTATTTTCTTATACCGAAATATTGGTATACCGAACTAAGGTATACCGAAAGTTTAGGTAAGGTAACGGTATGATTTTTTAAATACCAAAAATTTCGGTACGGTATATGGTATGACCAAAAATCTTCGGTATGCCATACCGCCCACCCCTAGTTATGAGCTCCTTCTTATAATGAGCCCGTTAGTCTCCCCATGTTTAAGATATACAATGCCCATTAATTAATTAAGTTACTGACAACTCTATTAATTAATGTCTCATCCAAGAGTAGCACCACTCAACTTCATTATCATGTCGGAATAAATCCACCTGCAGGGTTTACATGATAATCCTTATAAGCTCCTCAAGGGGACATCATCAACCTATAGCGGACACAGATTCCTTCTATAATCAACAGCACACCATAGAGACAACACTACTTCCCAACTCACCGAGTTTGTTGATTTAATTACATGTTAATCTCACCCATTGATGAATCAAAGAAATACATATTGTCTTACGTGTCGAGATTATTTTATAGGGATCAAGAGCACGAACATCCATAATAAATGTGATCAAGTTTTCTATATAATTAGTATAAGTCGAATGATCTCAAGCGGTCCTGTTTAATATACACAAAGTGCACTAATGTGATTCTTTAGTTAAGATAAATCTAATACCAAATCACACTGCAACCATCCCGATAGAGAGTCCCCGTCTATCTCAATTGTGAGCATATGTTTATACTTTATAAGAAAATCGATAATATGATCTTCCACGTATTGTCGCACAACATATTATCTGCACTATAAAGTTAGTGGACTATTGCATCAGACATATAAATTATAAGATTCAATTATTTGAACAATCCAACAATCTCCCACTTATACTAAAAGACTATGTTGTCATGTCTACTGCCATACATCTGATTACCACACCCACTACACGAACATCGAAAGCTTTCGCCTTAAGGTCCTTGTAAAAGGATTTACTAGGTTATCATCCGATGCAATCTTGGCGACAACAACCTTTCCCTCATCATTCGATTTCTCGTATAAGATGGTACTTGCTCTTAATGTGTTTATTAGCCTTTTGGACTCGTGATTCCTTCAAGTTTGCAACTGCACCATTATTATCACAATAAATTGCGATAACCTTGGACAAATTCAGAAAACACATCCAAGTCTATCATGAAGTTTCTAGAGTCATACACTTTAACATTCTTGTTTCGAGTTACCTTGATACCCACTGATCATGCCATCGGCAAAATAGATATCCATTCTCATGCATAGCACTTCTTAGATTAAGCTTCCTTATTCGCCGAATCATAAGGAACCGTGGTATATATTATTATTATTGGACTTAAGTATAAGGTTTAGTAGTAATTTTTATGAATTTTTTTCATAATTTAGAATAATAATCACATATAAAATTTTTTCACATTAAATTCAATCAGTTTTAACCTTGTAAAGTTCATGGTTTTTTAAAGTAATTTTTGTTAATTTTTTTTCATGTTGAAGAATAATAAAATACATATAAAATTTTTCCACATTAAACCCGATCGGTTCTGAACTTGTAAAGTTTATTATTTTTTTAAAGTAAAATTTTATTAATTTTTTTCATATTTAAGAATAACAAATACATATAAAAATTTTCGACATTAAAACTGATCGGTTCTAACCTTGTAAAGTTCATTATTTTTCAAAAATAATTTTTGTTAATAATTTTTCATATTTTAGAATAATAAATACATATAAAATTTTTCCATATTTAACCTGATCAGTTCTAACCTTGTAAAATTCATTGTTTTTTTTAAGTAATTATTATTAATTTTTTTTATATTTAAGAATAATAAATTCATTTAAAATTTTTCCACGTTAAACCTGAACAGGTCTAATGTTGTAAAGTTTATTTTTTTAAAATATTTTTTGTTAATTATTTTTCATATTTAAGAATAATAAATACATATAAAAATTTTCCACATTAAACTCGATCCGTTCTAACTTTGTAAAGTTCATTGTTTTTTTAAAAGTAATTTTATTAATTTGTTTTATTTTTAAAAATAATAAATAAAGAATGTGTATCGAAATGAGAAAATGAGCAATGAAATGAAAGAAAAGTACAGTAAAATTAGAAAATGAGCATCGAAATGAAGGAATTGTGTATAGAATAATGTTGAAATTTTTTTGTATGGTTTAAAAAGGTTAGAGCCTAACAATTTTAATTTGAAAAATGTTTTTTTTTATTTTTTAATATCTTTATTTATTAAAACGCATATTTCCTTCATTTCGATGCTCATTTACTTGTTTCGATCAATAATTTTTCGTTTCGATGCTCATTTTCTCATTTCAAATGCAAGTTTTCTTCATTTAAATGCTCATTTTTATGCACGTCTCCTAAATTTCAGTGCTCATTTCTCATTTTGATGAGGTTTACTTCATTTCGACGCTCATTTTCTATTTTCGATGAACATTTCCTTCATTTCGATGCTAATTTTATCATTTCAATGCACATTTTCTTCATTCCGATGCTTATTTCCTTCATTTTGATACTCATTTCTTACATTTGATGCTCATTTTCTCATTTTGATTAATATTTCATTGGCTTCGATGTTCACTTTCTCATTTCAATGCACCTTTCCTTCATTTTCGATGCTCATTTCCTTCATTTCGATGCACAAATCCTTCATTTTGATGCTCATTTTTTAATTTAGGTGCACTTTTCCTTCATTACATTGCTCATCTTCTCATTTCAATACACATTCTTTATTTATTATTTTTAAAAATGAAATTTTTTTAATAACAATTACTTAAAAACAATGAACTTTACAAAGTTAGAACTAATCGGGTTTAATGTAGAAATTTTTTATATGTATTTATTATTCTTAAACATGAAAAAAATTAATAAAATTATTTTAAAAAAAATGAACTTTACAAGGTTAGAACCGATCGGATTTAATGTAGAAAGTTTATATATATATATATATATATATATATATATATATATATATATATATATATATATATATATATATATATATATATATATATTATTCCTAAATATGAAAAAAAATTAATAAAAATTACTTTAAAAAAATAATGAATTTTACAAGGCTAGAACTAGGGCTGGGGAAAAATACCGAAATTTTGGTATACCGCCCTTATCATAACGAAAAATACCGATTTTACCGAAATTTTAGGTATGCCGAAATTTTGGTAAGGTATGATACCGTATTGAAAATTTTGGTACGATAAAGGTATATAAATAATCAATACCGCGGTATTTTGGTATATGCCGAAATACCGTAAAATATTCAATTTTTTGAGTTATATGATACGATATTACCATATTAGATGATACATACAATTATAATTATTATTTATGTATTATAATTTTTAATTAAATTATATATATACACTATTTTATTAAAGATTAAATCTAAAATCCTACTGTATATTTCTTCATAATTATAAATTATTGATAAAGATCATTGACTTACATGATATTAGTACTTATTTTTTAATTAAGTAATTCTATGTATATGAAAATTTAAAAGTGTTGATTTTAATATAAGTTCCATATATTTTTGTGTAGATCTCTTAGGTACTATTTATTTAATGACAAACACTTTGTAAAACGGGTTTAGATATATTAATTATGTAAACTCGGTTACTGTTTAGTACATAAAAAATTACTCTTTAGCACATGAGTTGTTACTTTTTAAATTAAAAAATTACTCTTCAAATTCTTGTAAATCCCGATGTATCGATTACTTTAAGTACATGAAAAATTACTTTTTAGAGATACGAATTATTACTCTATTGTGTAAAAATTATTACTCTTCAAAAAGTTATTTTTTATATATTAAAGAGTAATATTAAAAAATAAGGCTTACCTGTAAACCCGGTTTTCATGAGACTTACTCTTATTTAATTTGATCGTTTGCAGATTGTCGTATATTTTTGAATTTGTTATTTATTAGAGTATGTTTTATAGCTATCTTTCACTTTTCTAGTACATGGTTTTTATAAGATTTATTGAATTTTAGATGTATAACGGTATAGCAAACTATGTAATAGGATGATATATACCGATATTTTAGGTATGGTATGGCATACCGAAATATTGGTAAGTAGAAGGTATACTATTTTCTTATACCGAAATATTGGTATACCGAACTAAGGTATGCCGAAAGTTTAGGTAAGGTAACGGTATGATTTTTTAAATACCGAAAATTTCGGTACGGTATATGGTATGACCAAAAATCTTCGGTATGCCATACCGCCCACCCCTAGCTAGAACCAATTGGATTTAATGTAAAAAATATTTTTGAACGGTTTACAAAGGTTATAACCTATGGAAATATGCATCATGATGAAGGAAATGAGCGTCATAATGATGGAAATCAGAACCATGATGAAGGAAATATGCATCAAGATGAAGGAAATAAGCATCGTGATGATGGAAATAAAAATCATGATGATGGAAATATGCATCAAGATGAAGGAAATGAGCATCATGATAATGGAAACGATCATTAAGATGATGGAAATAAGCATCATCATGAAGGTAATATGCATCATGATAAAGGAAATGAGTATCATGATGAAGGAAATGACCATAATGTGTAGGAAATGATCATCATGATGAAGGAAATAGGTATCATGATGAAGGAAATAAGCATATGACGAGTAAATGAGCATCATGATGATTGAAATGAGCATCATGATGAAGGGAATGAGCATCATAATGAAGAAAATATGCATCATGAAGAAGGAAATATGCATCATAGGAAAGAACGTCTTGATGAAGGAAATATGTATCATAATGAAGGAAATGTACCTATGAAAGAAATGAGCATCATTATGAAGTAAATATACATCATGTTAAAGGACATGAGCATCGTTATGAAGGAAATACACGTCAATAATGAAGGAAATGAGAATCATGATGAAGAAAATATTTATCTTGATTAATGTAATGTGCATCATTTTGAATTAAATGTGCATCATGATGTAGGAAATGAGCATCATGATGAAGGTAATATGCATCGTGATGAAGGATATGAGCATCATGATTTAGGAAATAGGCAACATGATGAAGGAAACATGTATCATGATGAAGTAAATATGCATCATGATGATAGATTTATGCATCATTATGATGGAAATGAGCATCATTATGAAGGAAATGAGCATCATGATCATGGAGATGAGCCTCATGATGTAGGAAATGAGCATCATTTTGAAGGATATATGTATCATGATGAAAGAAATGACCATAAAGATGTAGGAAATATTCACCATGATGAAGGAAATTAGTATCGTGATGTAGGAAATGAGCATCATGATGAAGGAAATACGCATCATGATGAAGGAAATAAGAATCATGATGATAGAAATGAGCATCACGATAAAGGAAATATGCATCATGATAAAGGAATTGAGTATCATAATGAAGGAAACCATTAATAAGATTTTGGAAATGTGCATCGTGATTTAGTAAATATGCATCATGATATAGGAAATGAGGATCATGATGAAGGAAATATACATCATGATCAATGAAATGAGCATCATGATGAAGGAAATGAGCGTCATGATGAAGGAAATAAGCATTATTATGATGGAAATGAGCATCATGTTGAAGGAAATATGCATCATAATGAAGGAAATATGCATCATGATGAAGGAAATATGCATCATGATGACATAAATGAGCACCATGATGAAGGAAATGAGCATCGTGATGATGGAAATGAACATCATGAAGAAGGAAATAAGAATTACGAAGAAGGAAATGATCATCATGATGAAGGAAATGATTATCATGTTGTTGGAAATGAACATCAAAATGAAGGAAATATGCATCATGATGTAGGAAATGAGAATCATGATGAAGGAAATATGCATCATGATAAATGAAATGAGCATCATGATGTTGGAAATTAGCATCATGAAGAAGGAAACATGCATCATGATAAAGGAAATTAGCCTCATGATGAAGGAAGTATGCATCATGATGAAGGAAATGAGCCTCATGATGAAGAAAATATACATCATGATGAAGGAAATAAGCATCACAATGATGGAAATGAGCATCATGATGGATGAAATATGCATCATGATGAAGGAAATGTTCATTAAGATGATGGAAAATGAGAATCGTGAAGAAGTAAATTTGCATCATAATTTAGGAAATGAGCACTATGATGAAGGAAATATGCATCATGATTAATGAAATGAGCATCATGATGATGGAAACGAACATTAAGATGATGAAAATGAGCATCATGATGAAGGAAAAGATTGTAAAGATAATGGAAATAAACATCATTATGAAGGAAATATGCATCATGATGAAGGAAATGATCAACCTGACGAAGTAAATATGCATCACGATGAAGGAAATCAGCATCGTGTTGTAGGAAATGAGCATCATGACGTAGGAAATGAGCATCATGATGTAGGAAATACGTATCATGATGATAGAAATGGGCATCATGATGAAGAATTGGATCATGATTAAGTCATTCAGCATCGAGACGAAGGAAATATGCATCATGATGTAGGAAGATCACCATGATGAACGAAATTTGCATCGTAATGAAGGAAATGAGTATCATGATGAAGGAAACGAGCATCATGATAAAGGAGAGCATCATGATGATGGAAATAATTATCATGATGAAGGAAATGTGCATCATGATAAAGGAAATGAGTATGACAATGAAGAAAAAGATTATCAAGATGATGAACGTGAGCATCATGATGAAGAAAATACGATTGTGTAGGAAATGAGCATCATGAATAAAGAAATATGCATCATGATGAAGAAAATATGCATTATGATGTACGAAAGAGCATCATGATTAAGGAAATATGCATCATAATGTAGTTAATGAGCATCATGATGAAGGAAATATGAATCCTGATGATGGAAATAAGCATAATGATGAAGAAAATATGCATCATGATGAAGAAAATGAACATCATGATGATGGAAATGAGCATTACGATTAAAGAAATATGCATCATGATGGAGGAAATGATCATCATGATGAAAGAAATGAGCATTATAATGATGAAAATAAGAATCATTATGAAAGAAAAATTCATCATGATGAAGAAAATGAGCATCACGATGAAGGAACGATCATTATGATGATGGAAATGATCTTCATGATGAAGAAAATGACCTTAATGATATAGGAAATGATTATCATGATGAAGGAAATATGCATCATGATGAAAGAAATGAGCATCATGATGATGGAAATCATAATCATGCTGAAGGAAATATGCATCAAGATGAAGGAAAAGAGCATCATTATAGTAAACTATCATCATGATGAATGAAATATGGTTAAAGATGTAAGAAATTATCATCATGATGAAGGAAATAGGTATCAGGATGAAGGAAATACGCATTATTACGAAGAAAATGAGCATCATGACGAAGGAAATGAGCATCATGATGAAGGAATGAGTATCATGATGAAGAAAATATGTATCATGATGAAGGAAATGAGCATCATGATGAAGGAAATATGCATCATGATATAGGATACAACGTCAATATGAAGGAAATATGCATCATATTGAAATAATTGAGCATTATAATGAGAAAAATGAGCATCATTATGAAGTAAATATACATCATGATGAAGGAAAAGTGCATCGTGATGAAGGAAATACGCATCATAATGAAGGATATAAGAATCACGATGAAGGAAATATTTATCAAGATTAATGAAATGAGCATCATTATGAATTAAATGAGCATCATGGTGTAGGAAATAAGCATCACAAAGAAGAAAATATGCCTCATGATGAAGGAAATGAGCATCATGATGTACGAAATAGGAATCATAATGAAGGAAACATGTATCATGATGAAGAAAATATGAATCATGATGATCGACTTATGCATCATGATGATGGAAATGAGAATCATGATGAAGGAAACAAGCATCATGATCAATGAAATGAGCCTCATGATGTAGGAAATGAGCATCATGATGAAGGAAATATTCATCATGATGAAAGAAATGACCATAAAGATATAGGAAATATGCATCATGATGAGGAAAATTAGCATCGTAATGTACGAAATGAGCATAATGATGAAGGAAAGAAGAATCATGATGATGGAAATGAACATCATGATGAAGAAAATATGCATCATGATATAGGAATTCAGTATCATGATGATGGAAATGAGTAATAAGATGATGGAAATGAGTATCATGAGGAAGGAAATATACATCATGATACAATGGAGACCAAAAAGACACAATACAAATGGGAGCAGGCGAGGGATCCTGCTACCCAACCAACACGGGAACAGGCAAGGGAGCCTGTTACCTGACCAAATAGACCTACCCTAACATGAGGTCTAAACCTATACAGCCGAATACATGGCTGAAAATAAATCCTATAAATGAGCTGACCACCCCAGACGGCCTCGGTAAAAACCGATAATATGGAAAACCCAGTGGAAAAAACCCATGTAGAGGAAAAGAGCACCTTCCAAAGAATTTTATAAAACTCACCATCTAACATAGATCTAAAGAGATCACTGGCGCTCAAATCAATCCACTGCATCATCCAAACACTCCAATTATTCCAATCACTGTGAATCAATACAAAAAGCATCAAAGACTCAAAATGGAAATGATGTACACAAAGACCAAAAGGAAATATATCACCTGGCACACCCCGCGGCATCACCACCGGAGAGACAGAATTTCCTTCGCATACAACCGAACAGGTGAGAAACCAGAGTGACCCAACAAGTAACAATTCCAAAAATTCATTTAATCCTGTAGTGTTCAAAGTTCATATCCACAGATATATGATGGAAGATATAAGGAGGTGCATAAACATGCCAAACAAAGTCCCCTCCAATATCATCAGCTAGACGATCAGCCACAGCATTACCCTCATGATAGATGTGAGAGACTCGAAAATTCAACATTCGAGTAATCTCCATGCTTCTTCGCCATCTAGAAAGAAGTCTCTAAGGTAGCTCCAGAGATGGAGAAGAAAGGGCAAAAACCACATAAGTTGAGTCAGACTCCAACCAAAGAGAGTTTCATCCTCTATCATATGCCAACTCAATAGCCGTTAAAACAGTAATAAGTTCTGCTTAAAAAGCAAAGCCATAGCCAAATCTGCTAGAGAAGCCACCCATGTTGAACCCTCTACAATTACGGAAAACCCCAGTGCCAACAATAGTACCTCGAGCAAGGAACTATTAACCGACCACCAGACCGACCAAACGACCAATTATACTGTAGAATTGCTACCCGGCTGATCTAAAAATAGCAAAAGAAGACCTTTGAAAAATAGAATATTTAAAAATTAATCTTATTATCAATTTTACAGAGCAATCTGTCGATGATATGTGGGTTGGTAGACATTGGAACTATTAAACGACTACCTGACCGACCAACTGACTGACCCTACTGTGGAACTTACTCGACTGATCAAGAAATAACAAAGGGGGCCTTTGGAAAATAGACTTGCTAAAAATAAATCTCATAATAAAGTTTACAAGGCGATTGATCGATGATATGTGGATCGGTAGACATTGGAACTATTAACGACCACTTGACCTACCTACCAACCGACCCTACATTGGAAGTCCTACCCGACTGATCTAGAAATAGAAAAGGAGGATTATTGGAAAATAGACATGATAAAAAGTAATCTCGTAAATTGACCAACCCTAATGTAGAACTCCTACCCGACTGATCTAGAAATAGCAAAGGGAGACCCTTGGAAAATAGTCGTGATAAAAATTAATTTCATTATCTTGTTTACTGGGTAATAAGTCGATGATATGTGGGTCAGTAGAGATTGGAACTATTAACTGATGACCAAACCGATCAACCGACCAACCTTATTTTGGAACTCCTACCCGACTGATCTGGAAATTGCAAAGGGGGACCTTTGAAAAAAATTATAGAACTCCTATCCGGCTGATCTAGAAATAGCCAAGGAAGACCTTCGAAAAATAGACGCGATAAATCGACCACCAGACCGACCAAATGACCAACTCTACTATAGAATTGCTACCCAACTGATCAATAAATAGCTGAGGGAGACCTTTGGAAAATAGTCGCTTTAAATATTATTCTTATTATCACGTTTACAGGGCGATCGACCGATGATATGTGGGTCAGTAGAGATTGGGACTATTTACCGACCACCTAACTAAGCAACCCACAAACTGTACTGTGGAACTCTTACCTGACTGATTTAGAAATAGTAAAGGGAGACCTTTGGAAAATAGATGCGTTAAAAAATAATCTCATTATCAAGTATATAGGGCGATCAATCGATGATATGTGGGTCGGTAGACTTTGGAATTAATAATCGACCACCTGACCGACCAACCGACTAACCTTACTGTGAAACTCCTACCCAACTGATATAAAAATAGAAAAGGGGGCCTTTGGAAAATAGACGCGATAAAAACTAATCTTGTTAACCGACCAACACTACTGTAGAACTCTTATTCGACAGAAAAAATTAATCTCATTATCAAGTTTACGCATGATCGGTCGATGATATGTGGGTCGATAGAAATTAAAATTGTTAACCGACCACTAGACCGACCAACCGACGATCCCTACTATAGAACTCCTACCCGACTGTTCTAGAAATAGTAAAAAGAGACTTTTGAAGAATAGACGTGATAAAATGTAATCTCATTATCATGTTTACATGGTGATCGGTTGATAATATGTGGGTCGGTAGATATTGGAACTATTAATCGACTACAAGGTCGACCAACCCTATTATAGAACTTCTATCTGACAGATCTAGAAATAGCAATGAGTGACCTTTGGAAAACAGTCCCGATAAAAAGTAATCTCATTATCAAGTTTACAGGGTGATCGGTCGATGATATGTTGGTCCGTGGACATTAGAACTATTAACCAACCACCAGATTGACCAACCGACCAACCCTACTTTAAAACTCCTACCCGACTGATCGAGAAATAGCAAAGGAGGACCTTTGAAAAATAGACATGATAAAAATTAATCTTACTATCAAGTTTACAAGGCGATCGATCGATGATATGTGGATCGGTAGATATTGAAACTATTAATTGACAACCGGACCGACCTACTGATAGGCCTTTTTCTGCACACTATAATTTAATCCTCAAGTATAAGGATGTCAATTGTAGCAGCAAGTACCCAAGTTAAATTATCGATCCCACTGAGACAGCTAATTGTTTATCTTACTATGAATTACTAATTAATCAGAAGGAAGTAACCAAATTTCCAATGTTTTGCTGTGAATTAACTAAAATACTTAAATAATAAATTGTTGAATAATTAAAAGCAATAAAATAAAATAAAAGCAAGTTTTTAATCAAGAGATGACAAACAGTTCTAAGGTATCAGGTAGAGACCAATTAATTTGGGTTATTAAACTTACGATTGTTCATTCATTTAGTTTCACTGAAAATACACCACATATCCCTGTTATCTCACCGAATATGATTCGATTCTAAGCTAACAGTATAATCTGGTTTAAATCCTAAGGTGCGCAAATATTACCAATCCTTATTCCTAGATACTAATCCAGCGAACAACAATACCTCCGGATGTCAAGTTCGACTAACAAGATATTTTCTGGAATTACTACAAGGTTCTATTCACTTCCTACTTGATTGTCTAATTGCATTGTTCCACTAAACTAATCAAGTATTTGATTTACCAGTTCATGGAATTAAAGTGCTTATAGCGGAGCTACTCTAATCCCTAACAGATAGGCAAAATACCAATCATGAACGCACACAAGCTAACACAATAATCCAAGCATTATAGCGGATGTCATGAATATATTATAAAGACGTTACGAAGCAGATTAGCATGTCTTAATAAAATAAGTAAAATCAAAAGCTCAACTGCATAAAATCCCAATCTTTGGTCTAAATCCCCAAATCAATTAAATCAATCCATCAAACCCTAGAACTGTATATAAAATTAGCCCATGAGGTCACAAGCAACACTCATGGCTAAGCAATTCATACCAAAAATCAAAGTAAAAGGAAGGAAAAGAAAGGAATTATGAAACCCTAGTGTAGACGTAGTCTTTCGTTCCTTCTCCGTCTCTCCAATTGCTCGATTCTCCCTCAATTAGCACTTGGAACCCTCTTGGAAGTGGATGGATGGTGAAATCAGGTTGTAAATCTGATATGGAGGTGTTGGAGGTGTGAATTGATGATGGATTATGGATGGGTTCTCTCCAATTTGTGTATTAATCTCCCTAATTCTCTCTTGGACTGTTGCAGGGCTGTTTTCGCGACCAATAATGCTTCAGAATCGCGACTTGAGGGTATATATATGTTGCTGCGTCGAACAGGCCCCGACTGGGCTCGATTTTGGGCCGCTCGGCACCTAGCTCGTGCCGAGCTGATGGCCGAGCAGTCCCCAAACCTGCCGAGCAGCATATGGCTGAAACGTGGACGTCGTGTAGGCTCCGTGGGACCCCAGCTCGGCTGAAAATTCGCAAAAAGTAGGTCCTGCGCGAGCCGAGCGAACTCCTGAGCTACGGAGACTGCACTGCGCGACTTCACCGTTTTGAGCATAACTTCTTCATACGAATTCCAAATTGAGTGATTTATGCGCTTACGCGTTCCAGTCTTCCTTGGCTTTCTATCCATTAAAGAACTCTCAGAAAATCCAATATTTGAATATGTAAAAAGTCATGCAAAATGGCTGCTCGGTACAGCATGCGCGATGTTAGCACTTTGATCATAACTTTCTCGTTTGAAATCCAATTGAGGTGTTCTTTATGCCAAAATGACCCTCTCTTCTGTGGCTTTCCAACCATATATCACATGATCAATTTAGACTTCTATAAGAATACAGAAATTTGTGCAACGTGGACTGTATTTTTCAGCATTCTTTCTCACTTTCACTCCTCATTCCAACTTTGAACTTTTGATCATGTTTTACCCTTCAAAACTCAACAAAAACCTTAGTAGCATCAAAATCATGTAAATACTCAAATGTACACAATTACATGCAAAAGTAATAACTTTCCTAAGCAAAACGGTGTAATAGGCATATATAAAATGCGTGAAATTAAACTCTCAACACCTACCGACCAAGCCTACTATGGAACTCCTACCCGACTGATCTAGAAATAGCAAAGGGAGACCTTTGGAAAAACTATAGAACTCCTACCCGACTAATATAGAAATAGCAAAGGGAGACCTTTGAAAAATAGACGAGAAAAAATATAATCTCATTATCAAGTTTATAGGATGATCGATCGATGATATGTTGGTCGATAGACATTAGAACTATTAACCAACCACTAAACCGACCAACCGAGCAACTCTAATGTAGAACTCCTACCCAACTAATCGAGAATTAGCAAAGGGGACCATTAGAAAATAGACGTGATAAAAAGTGATATCACTATCAAGTTTACAAGGCGATCAATCTATGATATGTGGGTTGGTAGAAATTGGAACTATTAACTGACCACCAGACCGACCAACCGACCAACCCTACTGTGGAACTCCTACCCGACTGATCTGTAAATAGTACAGAGGGACCCTGTGAAAAACTATATAACTCCTACGACTAATTTAGAAATAGCAAAGGGAGACCTTCGAAAAATAGTTGGAATAAAATGTAATCTCATTATCAAGTTTACAGGGTGATCGGTCGATCTTATGTGGGTCGGTATAAATTTAAACTATTAATCGACCACCAAACTGACCAAACGACCAACCCTACTGTAGAATTGCAACCCGACTGTTCTAGAAATAGCTGAGGAAGACCTTTTGAAAATAAACGCGTTAAAATTAATCTCATTATCACGTTTACAGAGCGATCGGTTGATGACATGTGGGTCGTTAGAGGTTGGAACTATTAACTGACCACCTAACTGACAAACCGATCGACCGTACTGTGGAACTCCTACCCGAATGATCTAGAAATAGTAAAGGGAGATCTTTGGAAAATAAACGCGTTAAAATATAATCTCATCATCAAGTATATAGGGCGATCGGTCGATGATACGTGGGTCGGTTAACGATAGAACTATTAACCAACCAACTGACTGACCTTACTGTGGAATCCCTACCCGACAGATTTGGAAACAGGAAAGGAGGACCTTTGAAAAATAGACGCTATAAAAAGTAATCTCGTTAACTGACCAACACTACTGTAGAACTCTTATTCGACTGATCTAAAAATAACAAGGGAGGACATTTGGAAAATAGACGCGGTAAAAAGAAATCTCATTATCATGTTTACAGGGTGATCTGTTGATGATATGTGGGTTGGTAGACATTGGAACTGTTGACCGACCACTAGACCGACCAACCAACCATCCCTACTATAGAACTCCTACCTGACTGATCTAGAAATAGCAAAGGGGGACCTTTGGAAAATATACGTGATAAAAAGTAATCTCATTATCAAGTTTACAAGGCAATCAGTCGATGATATGTGGGTCGGTAGACTATGGAACTATTAACCGACCAACAGACCGACCAACCCTACTGTAGAACTCCAACCCGATAGATCTAGAAATAGCAATGGTGAGTGACCTTTGGAAAACAAACGTGATAAAAAGTAATCCCATTATCAAATTTACAGAGCGGTCGATTGATGATATGTTCATCGGTAGAAATTGGAACTATTAACTGACCACTAAGTCAACCAAATGATCAGCCATACTGTAAAACTCCTACCCGACTAATCGAGAAATAGCTAAGGGGGACCTTTGAAAAATAGACTTGATAAAAAGTAATATCACTATCAAGTTTACAAGGCGATTGGTCGATAATATATGGATCGGTAGACATTGGAACTATTAACCAACAACCGGACCGACCAACTGACCAAGCCTACTGTGGAACTCCTACCCGACTGATCTAAAAATAGTAAAGGGAGACCTTAGGAAAAACTGTAGAACTTCTACCCGACTAATCTAGAAATTGCAAATGGAAACCTTTGAAAAATAGACGAAATAAAATGTAATCTAATTATCAAGTTTATAGGACGATCAATCGATGATATGTGGGTCGGTGGATATTGGAACTATTAACCGACCACCAGACTGACCAACCGGCCAACTCTACTGTAGAACTCCTACCCGACTAATCGAGAATTAGCAAAGAGGGACCTTTGGAAAGTAGACGTGATAAAAAGTAATATCACTATCAAGTTTACAAGGCAATTGGTTGATGATATGTGGGTCAGTAGATATTAGAACTATTAACCGACCACCAGACCGACCAACCAACCAACCAACCTTACTGTGGAACTCCTACCCGACTGATATGTAAATAGCAAAGAGGGGCCTTTGTAAAAACTGTATAATTCCTACCCGACTGATTTAGAAATAGCAAAGGGAGCCCTTTGAAAAATAGTCACGATAAAACATAATCTCATTATCAAGTTTACAGGGAGATCGGCGATGATATGTGGGTCGGTAGAAATTGGAACCATTAACCGACCACAAGACCGACCAAACGACCAACCCTACTATAGAATTACTACCCGACTGATCTAGAAATAGTTGAGGAAGACCTGTGGAAAATAAATGCATTAAAAATTAATCTCATTATCACATTTACAGGGCATTCGGTTGATGACATGTAGGTAGTTAGAGGTTGGAACTATTAACCGACCACCTAACTGACAAACCGACTGACCGTACTGTGGAACTCCTACCCGACTGATCTAAAAATAGTAAAGAGAGACCTTTGGAAAATTGACACGTTAAAAAATAATCTCATCATCAAGTATATAGGGTGATTGATCGATGATATGCGGGTCGGTAAATGTTGGAACTATAAACTGACCACCTGACTGACTAACCGACTGACCTTACTATGGAACTCCTACTCGACTGATCTAGAAACAGCAAAGAGGGACCTTTAGAAAATAGACGCGATAGAAAGCAATCTCATTAATTTACCAACACTACTTTAGAAGTCTTATTCGTCTGATCTAGAAATAGCAAAGGAGAATATTTGAAAAATAGACGCGATAAAAAGAAATCTCATTATCAAGTTTACACGGTGATCTGTCGATAATATATGGGTCGGTAGGCATTGGAACTGTTAACCGACCACTAGACCGACCAACCAACCAACCCTACTATAGAACTCCTACCCGACTAATCTAGAAATAGTAAAGGGGGACCTTTGGAAAATATACGTGATAAAAAGTAATCTCATTATCAAGTTTATAAAGTGATCGGTCGATGATATGTTGGTCGGTAGACATTGGAACTATTAACCAACCAACAGATCAACCAACCCTACTGTAGAATTTATACCCCATTGGAAAACAGTCGTGATAAAAAATAATCTCATTATCAAGTTTACAGGGCGATCGGTCGATGATATGTTCGTCGGTAGAAATCTCATCAGATCGACTAATCAATCAACCCTACTGTAGAACTCCTTCCCGACAGATCGAGAAATAGCAAAGGGGATCTTTGGAAAATAGACGTGATAAAAAATAATCTTAATATCAAGTTTCAAGGCGATCGATCAATGATATGTGGGTTGGTAGATATTGGATCTATTAACCGACCACCAGACTAACCAACCGACTAACCCTACTATGGAACTTTAACCCGACTGATCTAGAAATAGCAAAGGGTGACCTTTGGATAAACTGTAGAACTCCTACCCAACTAATCTAGAAATAGCAATGGAAGACCATTGAAAAATAGACGCGATAAATGTAATCTCATTATCATGTTTATAGGGTGAACGGTAGATGATATGTGGGCCGATAGATATTGGAACTATTAACCGACCACCAGACCGACTAACCGACTAACCCTACTGTAGGACTCCTACCCGATTGATCGAAAAATATCAAAGGGGGACCTTTGAAAAATAGACATGATAAAAAGTTATATCACTATCAAGTTTACTAGGTGATCGATCGATGATATGTAGGTCGTTAAACATTGAAACAATTAACCGATCACCAGACCGACCAACCGATCAATCCTGCTGTGGAACTCCTGATCGACTGATCTAGAAATAGTAAAGGGAGACCATTGGAAAAATTGTACAATTCCTACCAGACTGATCTAGAAATTACAAAGGGAGACCTTTGAAAAATAGACGTGATAAAGTTTACATGGAGATCGATCGATGATATGTTGGTCGGTAGATATTGAAACTATTAACCGACCACCAAATTGACCAACCGAACAACACTACTGTAGAACTCCTACTCGACTGATCGAGAAATAGCAAAGGGAGACCTTGGGAAAATAGACGTGATAAAAAGTAATCTCACTATCAAGTTTACAAGGTGATCGATCGAAGATATGTGGGTTGATAGACATTGGAAATATTAAACGATCACTAGACCGACCAATCAACCAACCCTATTGTGGAACTCCTACCCGACTGATCAAGAAATAGCAAAGGGGGACCTTTGAAAAAACTGTAAAACTCTTGCTCGACTGATCTAGAAATAGCAAAGGGAGACCTTTGAAAAATAGACGCGATAAAATGTAATCTCATTATCAAGTATATAGGGCGATCGGTCGATGATATGTCAGACGGTAGACATTGGAACTACTAACTGACTACTAGACCGACCAACCGACCAATTCTACTGTAGAATTGCCACCTAACTGATCTAGAAATAGTAGAGGGAGACCTTTGGAAAATAGACGCGTTAAAAATTAATCTCATTATTACGTTACAGGACGATCGGTCGATGATATGTAGGCCGATAAAGGATGGAACTTTTAACCTACCACCTCACCGACTGGTCGTACTTTGGAACTCCTACTCGACTGATCTAGAAATAGCAAATGGAGATCTTTGGAAAATAGACGCGTTAAAAACTAATCTCATTATCAAGTATATTGGGCTATCAGTCTATGATATGAGGGACCACAGACGCCAGAACTATTAACCGACCACTTGACCGACAACCAACTTATCTTACTGTGGAACTCCTACCCGAGTAATCTACAAACAATAAAAGAGGACCTTTGAAAAATAGATGCGATAAAAAGTAATATCGTTAACCGACCAACCATACTGTAGAACTCCTATTAGACTGATCTAGAAATAGTTAAGGAGAACATTTGAAAAATAGACGCGATAAAAAGTATTCTTGTTATCAAGTTTACAGGGTGATCGATCGATGAAATGTGGGTCGGTAGACATTAGAACAATTAACCATCCACCAGATCGACCAATCGACTAACCCTACTATAGATATCCTATCGGACTAATCTAGAAATAGCAAAGGGAGACCTTTGGAAAATCGATGCGATAAAAAAGTAATCTCATTATCAACATTTTTAGGGCGATCGGTCAATGATATGTGGGTCGCTAGATATTGGAACTATTAACCAACCACCAAATCGACCAACCATCCAACCCTACGGTAGAACTTCTACCCAACTAATCTAGAAATAGTAAAGGGGACCTTTGGAAAATAGACCCAATAAAAAGTAATCTCATTATCAAGTTTACAGGGCAATCGGTTGATGATATATCGTTCGGTAGATATTGGAACTATTAACCGACCATTATATCAACCAACCGAACAGCGCTACTACAGAACTCCTACTCGATTGATCGAGAAATAGCAAACGGAAACCTTTGAAAAATAGACGTGATAAAAAGTGATCTCATTATCAAGTTTACAAGGAAATTGGTCAATGATATGTGGGTCGGAAGACATTAGAACTATTAACTGACTACCAGACCGACCAATCGACCAACCCTATTGTGGAACTCCTACCCGACTGATCTGGAAATAACAATGGGGACCTTTGGATAAACTGTAGAATTCCTACCTGATTGATCTAGAAATAGCAAAGGGAGACCTTTGAAAAATAAACAATATAAAATGTAATCTTATTATCAAATTTACATGACAATCGATCAATGATATGTGGGTCGGTAGACATTAGAACTATTAATCAACCACCTGACCGACAAACCGAAAAATCCTACTATAAAATTGCTACCTGACTGATCTAGATATAGTTGAGGGAGACCTTTGAAAAATAGATGCGTTAAAAATAAATCTCATTATCACGTTTACAGGGTGATCGGTCGATGATATGCGGGTCAGTAGAGGTTGGAACTAATAACCGATCACCTGACTGACCAACCAACCGACCGTACTGTGGAACTCCTACCCGACTGATCTAGAAATAGCAAATGGAGACCTTTGGAAAATAGACACGTTAAAAATTAATCTTGTTATCAAATATGTAGGGCGATCGGTCGATGATATGTGGGTCGGTAGTCGTTGGAACTATTAAACGATCACCTGACCTACCTACCGACGGACCTTACTATGGAACTCCTACCCGACTGATCTAAAAACAGTAAAGGGGGCCTTTGAAAAATAGACGTGATAAAAAGTAATCTCGTTAACCAACTAACCCCATTGCAAAACTCCTATTCGACTGATCCAGAAATAGCAAAGGTGGACCTTTGAAAAATAGACGCGATAAAAAGTAATCTCATTATCAAGTTTACAGGGCGATCGGTCGATGATATGTGGTTCGGTAGACATTGAAACTGTTAACCGACCACCAGACCGACCAACCCTACTGTAAACTCCTATTCGACTGATCTAGAAATAGCAAAGGGGGACCTTTGGTAAATAGACGTGATAAAAAGTAATCTCATTATCATGTTTACTGTGCAATCGGTCGATGATATGTGGGTTGGTAGACGTTTGAACTATTAACCGACCATCTGACCTTTCAACCGATCGACCCTACTGTGGAACTCCTACTCGACTTATATAGAAATAGCAAAGGGGGAACCTTTGAAAAATAAACGCATTAAAATTTAATCTCATTATCAAGTTTACATGGCGATCGATCGATGACATGTGGGTCTGTAGACGTTGGAACTATTAACCGACCACCAAACCAACCAACCGATTGACCCTACTGTCACTACAAGATAACTGACATTACATAACAACCCAAAAATATTACTTAAAAATTAAAAAATATTATTATAGATCATAAATAATTTTTTCAGTGTCGCTGTTGCCCCTATTATCTAAAGTCTAATGTTATACTTTTTTTTCCTTATGATAACACCTCATATCAAATTTAATATTTTATTATAACAATTTAATAAATGTTACATTACTGTTAATGTAATATTTTTTTATCTTAACATAACACTATTTTCGATGATTTGTGGGTCGATAGACACTGGAAATTTTAACCGACAACCAGACCAACAAACCCTACTGCAGAATTGCAACCCTACTGATATAATAATAGCAGAGGGAGACCTTTGGAAAATTGACGCATTAAAAATTTATCTAATAAACAAGTTTACAGGGTAATCGTTCGATGATATGTGGGCGGGTAGACATTGAAACTTTGAACCAACTAACTGACCGACCAACCGACCGACCCTAGTGTGGAACTCCTTCCCAACTGATCTGGAAATAGCAAAGGGGGACCTTTGGAAAATAGACGCGAAAAAATATAATCTCGTTAACCGACCAACTCTTCTATAGAACTCCTACCTGAGTGATCTACAAATAGCAAAGGGGGACCTCTGGAAAAACTGTAGAACTTCTACCCGAATGATCTTGAAATATGAAATAAAGACCTTTGGAAAATAGACGCGATGAAATATAATTTCATTATCAAGTTTACATTGCGATTGGTTGATGATATGTGGGTTGATAGACATTGGAACTATTAACCGACCACCAGGCCAAACAACTGACTATCCCCACTATAGAACGACTACCCAACTGATTTAAAAATAGTAAAGAGGGACCTCTGAAAAATAGACGCGTTAAAAATTAAAATTATTATCAAGTTTACAAGGCGATCGGTCGATGATATATGGGTCTGTAGATATTGGAATTATTAAACGATCACCATACCGACCAACCGACAAATCCTACCATTGAACTCCTACCCGACTGATCTAAAAATGGAAAAGGGGGACCTTTGGAAAATAGATACGTTAAAAGTTAACCTCAATATCAAGATTTCACAGGGCCATAGGTCAACGTTATGTGTGTCAGTATACGTTGGAATTATTAACCGACAACAAAATCGACCAACCGACCAACCCTACTTAAGAACTCCTACCCGACTGATTGATAATATGCAAAGGGGGACCTTTGGAAAACAGACGCGATAAAAAGTAATCTCATTATCAAGTTTACAGGGCAATCGATCGATGATATGTGGGTCGGTAGATATTGGAACTATTAACCGACCACCAGACCGACCAACCAACCAGCCCTACTACAGAATTGCTACCCGACTTATATAGAAATAGAAGAGGGAGACATTTAATAAATAGACGAGTTAAAAGTTAATCTCATATTTAAGAATAATAAATACATATAAAATTTTTTTCACATTAAACCCGATTCTAAACTAGTAAAGTTCATTGTTTTATTAAAGTATTTTTTATTAATTTTTTTCATATTTAAGAATAATAAATACATATAAAATTTTTTCACATTAAAACCGATTGGTTCTAATCTTGTAAAGTTCATTATTTTTTAATAATTTTTATTAATTTTTTTTCATATTCGAGAATAATAAATACATATAAAATTTTTTCATATTAAATCCAATCGGTTCTAACCATATAAAGTTCATTATTTTTTTTGAAGTAATTTTTATTAACCTTGTTTTCATATTTAAGAATAATATATACCTATTTTTTTTCAACGTTAAACCCTATCAGTTCTAACCTTGTAAAGTTAATTGTTTTTTTTAAAATAATTTTTGTTAATTTTTTTATACTCTCTCCGTCCCATTTCAATCTTTACATATTTTCATTTTGGGCGTCCCATTTCAATTTTTACGTTTTCCTTTTTTGTAAATGAAACCCACACAAATTAATTATTTCTCTCTCCATGGACCCACACATCACACTAATACACCACACTGGATTTTCTGTGCCATTTTGGTGCATCATCTTCTGTGCCACACGTTATGTGATTGACACGTAAGATGAGGAAACAAATCCAACCATTGCCTATAGGGTTTAAGGATTATGGCATATTTTCTCTCTCATACGTGTCGTCAATCTAACGATGTGGCAAAAGAGATGGTGTACCAAATGGCACAGAGAATCTGAACCGAATACACCTACCCACTTTACATTAAAATATCATTTCTCTGATCTCACTACACATTAAAATACTATATTTCTTAATCTACGTGCAAAAAAAAATATAAATTTTGAAATGGGACGGAGGGAGTATTTAAGAATAATAAATACATATAAAAATTTTCCACATTAAACTCGATAAGTTCTAACTTTGTAAAGTTCATTATTTTTTCATTTTTAAAAATAATAAATAAACAATGTGTATCGAAATGAGAAAATGAGCAATGAAATAAAGGAAAAGTGCACCGAAATTAGAAAATGAGCATCGAAATGAAGGAATTGTGCATCGAAATGAAGGAAAGCAGCATAAAAATGAAGGAAATGAGCACTGAAATGAGAAAATGAACATCTAAGCAAATGAAATGTTAATCAAAATGAGAAAATGAGCATCGAATGTACGAAATGAGTATCGAAATGAAGGAAATGAGCATGGAAATGAAAGAAACGTGCATTGAAATGATAAAATGAGCTAGAAATGAAGGAAATGTGCATCGAAATTTGAAAATGAGTGTCGAAATGAAGTAAACCTCATCAAAATGAGAAATGAGCATTGAAAATTATGGAGATGTGCATCGAAATAAGCATTAAAATGAAGGAAACGTGCATTCAAAATGAGAAAATGAGCATCGAAATGAAGAAATTGTTGACCGAAACAAGAAAATTAGCATCGAAATGAAGGAAATATGTTTCTTAATAAATAAAGATATTAAAAAAAATAACAAAAATATTTTTCAAATTAAAACCGTTAGGTTCTAACCTTTTTAAACCATATAAAAAATTTTCTACGTTAAACCCGATCGGTTCTAATCTTAAAAAAGAACATTGTTTCTTTTAAATGTTTATTCATTTTTTTCATATTTAAAAACGATAAATACATATAAAATTTTTTCACATTAAACCCGATCAGTTCTAACCTTGTGAAGTTCATTATTTTTTAAAAAGTAATTTTATTAATTTTTTTTATATTTAAGAATAATAAATATGGAAATGTGCACCAAAATGTAAAATGAGCAACGAAATGAAGAAAAAGTGCATAAAAATTAAAAAATGAGCATCGAAATTAAGAAATTGTGCATCAAAATAAAGGAAATGAGCATCGAAATGTAGGAAATGAGTATCGAAATGAAAGAAATGAACATCGAAATGAAGGAGACGTGAAACGAATTTATGGAAACGTGCACTGAAATGATAAAATGAGCATCGAAATGAAGGAAATGTGCATCGAAATTAGTAAATGAGCATCAAATAAAGTAAACATAATCCAAAATGAGAAATGAGCATCGGAAATGAAGGAGACGTGCATCAAAATTAGCATCAAAATGAAGGAAATATGCATTTGAAATGAGAAAATGAGCATCGAAACGAAGAAAATGTTGATCGAAATAAGAAATAAGCATTGAAATGAAGAAAATATGCTTCTTAATCAATAAGATATTAAAAAAATAAAAAAAAAATTTCAAATTAAAACCGATATGTTCTAACCTTTGTAAACCATTCGAAAAAATTAAACATTAAACTTGATCGGTTCTAACCTTGTAAAATTCATTGTTTCTTTTAAAGTAATCTCTATTAATATCTTTTCATATATAAAAATAATAAATACATATAAAATTTTTCCTTATTAAACCCGATCGGTTCTAACCTTGTAAAGTTAATTTATAGTAATTTTTATTAAATTTTATTTTCATATTTTAGAATAATATATACATGTAAAATTTTCCACTTTAAAATCGATCATTTCTAAACTTGTAAAGTTCATTATTATTTTAAAAGAAATTTTTATTAATTTTTTTCATATTTAAAAATAATAAATATGGAAATGAGCATCAAATGAGAAAATGAGCAACGAAATAAACTAAAGTGAATCGAAATTAGAAAATGAGCATCGAAATGAAGGAATTGTGTATCGAAATAAGGAAATTAGTATCGAAATGTTGGAAATGAGAATCGAAATGAAGGAAACGTGCAACGAAATGAAGGAAGCGTACATTGAAATGAAGGGAATGTGCATTTAAATGTTAAAATGAGCATCGAAATTGGAAAATGTGGATCAAAATTATAAAATGAGCATCAAACGAAGCAAACGTCATCAAAATGAGAAATGAGTATCGAAAATGAAGGAAACGTGCATCCAAATGAGCATCATAATGAAGGAAATGTGCATTAAAAATGAGAAAATGAGTATCGAAATAAAGAAAATATTGATCGAAATAAGAAAATAAGCATCGAAATGAAGGACATATGCTTCTTATTGAATGAAGATATTAAAAAAATAACAAAAATATTTTTAAATTAAAACTGATAGGTAACCTTTGTAAACCATTCAAAATATTTTTTACATTAAACCCAATCGCTTCTAACCTTGTAAAATTCATAGTTTTTTAGAGTAATTTTTATTAATTTCTTTTCATATTTAAGAATAGTAAATATATATAAAAAATTTTCACATTAAACCCGATCGGTTCTAACCTTATAAAATTCATTGTTTTTTTAAAAATAATTTTATTAATTTTTTTCATGTTAAAAAATAATAAATATATATATAATTTTTCCACATTAAACCCTATTGGTTCTAACCTTGTAAAGTTCATTGTTTTTTCGTATAGTAATTTTTATGAATTTTTTTTCATAATTAAGAATTATAATTGATGAGTGTGTTAATTCACGAATCTTGTGCCTAGATTTGTGCTATTATGGAGTGTTTGAAGGATGAAATTGATTGTAAACCAATATATATTGTATGAAGTCACGAATCAGGTGTTGTTGGAGCTATTTGAGTGGTTTTTCGAAGGAAATCGGAGTGGAAGTGTTGAAAACTGAAGAAAGAAAGTCGAAGCCATCCGTTGGGCGAAGCAGGAGTGCAATTCGACCTGAAGGAGATCAATTCGACCAGCCCTTCAGGTCAAATTGGCAGAACACATGAGCTGAAGGTGGATTCGACCACGACAGGGGCGATTCGACCTGGGCATCAGGTCGAATCGAGGTTGAATCAATTGGCAAAGATGCCGATTCGACCTCATCACTTTGATTCGACCAGGACAGTTGGTCAAATCGAGCACCTGGGACTTACAGTGTGCCGATTCAACCTGAGATTTGACTTGGAAGGGTAAATTTGACCTGTTGCTGAAGTCAAATTGAGGCTCGGGAACTTACCATATCCGTATTTTTACAGCGTCAATGCATGTGATCACTTAAAAAGCCCATTTCAAGCCCAGGAGACGTGATTACAAGTATAAAAGAAGGCTTATGCAGCATCATAGGAGGTCATTCATTGAATCAATCGATCAAGAAGACGAGGAGACGTAGAGTTGAGAGAAGATCGAACATCCATTTTCCGAAGGGGCTGTGACAGAGGTTCCGCTGGAGATTCAAGTAAGATTGGTCCAACTAACCATGATTGTTCTTAGATCAATCATGGGCTAGAGCCGCTTCGGTAGTTCTAGGGTTATGAAGGTTTCATGAGTTAATTTGTCTTTCGTGTGTAAACTTCGTACAACACTACTTGTGTTTATTTTATATAAGATTGCGCATTTTTAATCCATAGTCACGGTCGTTTAGTGCATCAATAATTGTTGTGTAGAGTCTGAATACATAACGTGGTTATTGGTTGAGTGGGTTCACTGCTGAGCAAGGTTTTACGTTATAATTCTAAGTGAAGGGATTCCGAAGTTTTATTAGAACTATATTATATGAATACTTGTTAATTAAATTATGTTCAGGTTAATAAGTAGGATAAAGAGTATAATTTCATAGTACCTATAAAGGGAGATCATATCGGGTTAGAGTACTAAATGCACGGGAAATAATTGATTATGATAGTACCTAGAAAGGGGGGTGAATTATATCTCTTGCTCTGAGTGTTGGATTGTATACTAAAAGTCTAGCTTTAGTATGAACAATGTCATAACAATATTTGAAATGAGAATCATTGATCAAATGATTGCATCTTATAATTTATTTTATATGCATGATGCAATAGTCCATTTACTTTATACTGTAGATAATATGTTGTGCGACAACACGCAGAAGATCATATTATCGGTTTCCTTATAAAGTATAAGCAGATGCTCACAACTGAGATAGACGGGGACTCTCTATCGGTATGGTTGTAGTGTGGTTTGGTATTAGCTTGTCTTGGCTATAGAATCACATTAGTGCACTTGTGTGTATTGAGCAGGACCGCCTGAGGTCGTTCTTCTTATACTGACTATATAGAAGAACTTGATCTCTGTTATTATGGAAGTTCGTGCTCTTAATCCCTATACAGTAACCTCGACACGTAGGGCAGTATGTATTTCTTTGATTCATCAATGGGTGAGATTTATAAGTATTAAATCAACAAACTCGGTGAGTTGGGAAGTAGTGCTGTATCTATGGTGTGCTGTTGATTGTAGAAGGAATCCATGTCCGTCATAGGTTGATGATGTCCCCTTGAGGAGCTCATAAGGTTTATCATGTAAATCTTGCAAGTGGATTAATTTCCGGCATGATAATAAGGTTGAGTGGTACTACTCTCGGATGAGATATTAATTAATTTGAGTTGTCAGTAACTTAATTAATTAATGGGCATTGTATATCTTAAACATGGGGAGACTATCGGGCTTATAATAAGAAGGAGCCCAGAACATAATTTTGGGATTGGACGGGTAGTGCAGTAATAATATTTTAGTGGACTATATTATTATTATTGGATTTAATTAAAAGCTTTGGGCTAAGCTTGGTTAATTAAATTCAATTGAGGCCCAGCCCAATTTCTCCTCCTGGTCCCTGCTGTAGCCCAATATATAAGTGAACTCAGCTTCCTGGAACCCTCAGATTATTCCTGCGCCTCTTTTGGTGAGAGAAGGGAAGAGAAGCAGATTGAGAGATCCTGCAGACTGTTGCCCACACAACAGCAGGATCACACTTGGGACATACAGTAGAAGATCAGAGGTAGTTCTCTGCAGTTCATCCTCTACACCAACCCAGAAGTACGGTAAACGATTTAATTGCTTCCGCTGCTTATTGTTTATCTTTAATCCTAACGATCACGTTTGAACCACACGATCCAATTGCCAACAATTGGTATCAGAGCGTTGGTTTCGTGGTGAAACGTGAGACGTTAGGTTGGGTTTTGCCTTATGTGCTATTTATATTTCTGGTCAGATTAATAGCATGTTTGATTGGGATTATTTGATTATGTGAATTAATCTGGAATAATCTCATGGGTATAGTACTATTTTATTTTTCATCATGGAATCCAATTTGTTATGTGTGATTGTTGATGTTATAAATAAATTGTACATCCTGCACATCACACACACGACAATATGGTGATCGACAAACGATGCGAGGTCGGCGACCCATGGCGCCATCGACTGAAGAAAGTAATTGCCCATGAGCGACGATCTCATGTCGTTGGAAAAGACAGAACACGACTGCTGGCCAGTGAGGTTTGGAGTCGATTCTGAAGGCGCCTCCGAACGAGTCCACGCCGATCTGGTTGCGATCAGACGAGGCTTCAGGCACAGCTGGAGAGGATGGATGCAGGCATGTTATTACCTGTATCCTCCTGGCGGATGCACGACGGCGAAGTCTGGTCGTTGATCGTGGACTCGGCGGCGCTAATGGTCGATGGATCTGGAGGGTCTGTAACAGCCGCCTGCTGGTGCAAGGCGATGGCAAGAAATTGCTGGCATGGGTGGCGCCTGTCTCGACTGGTGCTGCGATTGTTCAGCTGAGCGCGGTTGAGCGGAGCGTGATGGAAAAGTTCAGCGCAGCCGGCATTTGAAGTCGACGACGAAAGAATGGAAAGATCGATAGCCGGTTCTAAGAGTCTTCGAACTTCAACGGTAAGCCTCGCGGCGGGCATTCACGGGTCAGCTGCTGGATCTGGAGAAGCATCTACCTGTTGTGAGGGAGTCGCTGAAAGTTCGGAGCAGGCCTCCGGTGAGGGTTCAGGCGGTGAGTCGAAGAAGACTGGAAGCATTCGACAGCTCTGACTGGCGAGGCTGTCGGACGAAGTGCTGCTGAGTGATCGTCGACAACATCTGCTTGTGGCTGAATCCAAGGCTAGTCGTGATGATGTCTGTGACCGAGGCTGTCGTCGCCGCGTCGGATAAGAAGCGGTAGTTCCAAGGCACGTCCGAGGCGGCTCGTTTCGGTGGGCTGAGGTCACGTCCGCTGGCAGCCACGGCGCCAAGGGCGACTTGGAGGAAGAAGCGATGGTGTTGCGGCTGGTGAGATTTTAGGGCTGTTGTGTTGTGTTTTGGGCTGCCTACCAGTTGGGCCTTTATTTTAATTTGGTTTTGGGTTTTTGGGCCTAATTTTAATTAAAATGGATATGGGCTGCTGGACCTTAATTGTTGGATTTAATTAATTGTGGGATTGATGTTGGGCCAAGGTTAAATATTGGGCTAGACCTTAATGAAGATATTGGCAGGGTAAATGGGCTTAATTATTTTATTAATGGGCTGCTCATTTTATGCTAATGATGCTTGGGTCAGCTGGGCCTATTTAATTGATCCATCATTTTATGCAATTAATTAATGTTATATAACTGATTAATTGATTTAATTGTCAATTATTGTTGTATATGTGAAAGGCATGTTCTGTGTAATTTATTTATTTAAATTGCTGTTAATAGAAGCATGCTAGAATGTATATTTTATTACTGAATATTATATACATGTGTAAAAACCCTCGGTAATTAAATAACTAAGTGGGAGAGGGGATTGATAATAAATTCCCGCGGTCCTCCATTATTGGTTTGTTAGCAATGTGAATAGACTTGCGCGTCGGCATTAGAGCCTTCCTCCCCATCGGATGAGTTTATTCATGGATTGCTGGAACAGACTTCATTAAATAATTACGTTTGTAATGTGAAGCATATGAACTTGCGCGTTGGCATAGACCTTCCTCCCTATCGGATGAGTTTATATGCGGTTCACTGGTACAAACTTGTAATTGATGACTGTAGGAAGTTATCCGAGCGCGTGTGTACTTCTCCATCTGTAAGGCACACAAGCTTGGGCCGCGGACTTGGGGTCAAATAATGGTGTACACTTAGATGTAAATAATAAGTATCCTCCCCATCGGAGTCACTGCTTTTATTTGCATGGCTAAAGAGGAACCGACTATTAATTATTTTGTCATAAAGTTAGGTTGACAAATGAAATTAATGGGTAAAACCTTCTCTTGTAAATGTTCGGGTTTGTAAACGTCCACACTATCGTGGCTTGCAGACTCACGGTGCTTGAGATGTCGGTGAATTTTATTTTATATTGTTTTGAGGGAATCGATATAAAAGAATAAAATTCGAAGATTTGATCGGTAAATTTATTTGTGATTCTCTGAATTTCGAATGGTTTTATTTCACCAATTGTTAACTAAAAGACATTATATTTACTTGTCCAAATTAAATGATTAGAAAAGAATCTTGGTTTTGAAAATTACTGCTTAAGAAAATACATGTATATTCTCACAAAGGATGTCTCATGATGCCTATTAAAGTCTCTAGTGAAGAGATGAGAGGTTCATAGAAATATGATGATCTCATGTAACTCTTCGGATACTTGAGTAAATTAAAAAGGCAGAAGATCATGGTTGAATTGATGAATGAATTGGAAGAGCTTGGAATAGAAATTGAAAGGGAAACCTAAATCAATTTATTCTCCATAATTGTCTGGATGTTTTGAGTAAGTTCCACCTGAATTACAAAAGGATGTATATGGTGGGAAACTTCTGACAAAACATGTGGCAAAGGAAAGCCATTTTTCATCATGATGTGAACAAGTTCAATACCTTATTTACTAATAGTTTAAACATGATTAGTGATGGCATCTACTGACACGAAGTATGTAGATACTGGAATCACTAAATGTTTATCACTGAGTAAGGATAAGATTGTTAATTACATGGGTAAAACTACAAAGGTAGTGGCTATTGCAGTGGGAGTTGTTTATTTATCTCATGATAAGAATAAACGATTGATTATGAGAATTTGTCTTTACGTACGTTTCATAGAAAGAATTTAATTTCGGTTTCTATGCATTAACGGATGAATACTTCATTTCATTTAAATGACATGGTCATAGTAATGAGGAATGAGGTTATAATCCGTTAAAGTATGTTGGTGGATAAAAAGTATACTCTTGAATCATGTACATCCCACAGATGCAATAAATAGTAATTAAATAATGCATCTTCTAATATTAGTAAGAGAAAGGAACCTTCGGAAATGAACTAAACATACATTTGGCATCTATCACTAATTCATTTTACTTAGGTAGGATTCAAAAGTTGATAGCCGATAGACCGTAAGGTTTATCTGAAGTGGAAACTATCAGACTTGCGAGTCTTGCTTGGAAGTAAAAATGATTAACTGCCTTTTCAAGGCTGTGGGGTGTAGTGCCAAAGATATATATGTTGGAATTAGTTCATTCTGATTCAAGCGAACCTAATATTATCCAGGCGAGAGGTGGTTATGAATATTCAAAGATTATTCTGGAAACCGATATATTTATTTGATGCACTGCATGTCTAAGTTCTTGGATTAATTCAAGAATTGTAAGGCTGGTACAGTGAAGCGTCATGGAAAATAAATCATATCATTACGATTCAATCGTGATGATGAAAACCTCTTAGGATAGTTAGGAACTTATAATCAGAAGTTGAGATTAAATCTCAAGTTGACTACACCGGGCATGCCCCAGCTGAATGGTGTGGTGGGTAGAAGGAATAAGGCTCTTATGGTTATGATTAGATAGATGATGAATTATTTGGAATAATTAAATTCATTTTATGGATATACCCTAGATACAGTAATTCGTGAAACGTTTGTCTGTACATGGGATATCCTAGAAAAATGGAGGGTGATTTATTTAGTCCAAAAGATCGAAGGATAATTGTTGACTCAATAACTAGATTTTTGGAAAAGGACTATGTAATAAATCACAAACCCATGTATAAGTTGTTCTAAAGGAAGTGAGAGGAAAACACTAAGTATAAGTACCAAGTGTACAAGAGGATATACCACAAGGTAAACTGCAACGCGTGTCACGACTGATACACAATTACATGTAGTGTCTGGTCATAGTGGGAGGGTTGTTTGACAACCCGTAAGATATATGTTTTGGGAGAGTCGTGAGACTTGGTCCCTAGTAAACATGGTATTGTCCCACGGATACAACGTAGCACTACAAGATGAAAATGCGGAATCTTAGTAAGTTGCAATGAATGTTGAAATAGAATCTACGGATTCTATATTAAGTCTGGGAACTTGTATGACCACTAAATGGTGTAAAAACCATTGCAAGTGGTCAAAGGAAATAAAAGAGGATCACATGGAAAGGTGAAAATCTTGGAAGCAAAGCTTGTTGCGAAAAAGTGTACTCAGAAAGAAATGGTTCAATTATGAGGAAACATATTCACTGGTAGCTATGCTTAAATTGATCCAAATTATTTTATTTATTGCTGCTCATATTGAATTATGAAAAACAGCAAATAGATGTCAAGACAGCTTTCCTGATTGGAAGTCTTTAGGAAAACATCTATGTGAAGCAACCAGAGTAATTCATTGCAAAGTACTAATAGCATTTTGATAGTAAGCTTAAAATTGTCCAGCGATGGACTAAAGCAAGCTTTAAGATCGTGAAGCATTTGTTTTGATTAGGTAATCCAGTGGCATGGATTTATATCAATGAGCGGATGAGTCTTGTGTGTTGTAAAGAGTGACGAAAACGTGGTGGTATTTTTGTACTATACGTAGATAGTATCTTGCTCATTGGAGACAATGAAAGAGTATTATCGGGCGTATGGGTACGGTTAATAAAGCGGTAAAGATGAAGGACTTAAGAAAGGCAACATATATCCTTTTGATCACGGTAATACGGATCACAAGAAAGGATATTATGCTTATCTCAAGTTTCATAAAATGATACAGTCCATACTCGTTTAGCATGTAAATTTATCTAAATGAATGTGTCTTTGAGACACAAGAAGAAGATAAAGAGGATGAAAGCAGTTCCTTATGTTTCGGCGAATAAGGAAGCTTAATCTAAGGAATGTTATGAACGATATTGGATATCTGTTTTGCTGAATGCATGAACAGTGGGTATCAACGTAACCGAGAACAAGAATGATGAACTGTGGTAAGACATTTATAAAGTGCCTGAGAAGGACTGGAAATTATATGTGGACTTACTGGACAAATTCACTGCTTCTTGTGGATTACGTAGATTCGGATTTTTTAGTCAGATTAGACGGCAATAAATTCACCTCAAAGGTTAAGTGTTTAATCTTAGGAAGTAGAGTCATAATGTGGAGGAGTGTTATATAGAAATATATTTCAGACTCCGGACTCCATCATGGAAAGATGATGAATTGGAGCCTATGAGGCAGCCAAAGTATCTATATGACTCTAGAGACTTCATGATGGACTTTGAAGTGTTTCTAAGTTTGCCCAAGGTAATCACAATTTACATTGATGATATTGGTGCAGTTGCAAACTTGAAGAAATCACAAGTCCATAAGGCAATTAAACACATGGAGCGCGAGTACCACCTGTTACGAGAAATCATATGATGAGGGGTAGGTTGTTGTCACCTAGATTGCATCGGATGATGACCTAGTAAACCATTTACAAGGACGTTAAGGCGAGAGCTTTTAATGGTCGCGTAAGTGGGAGTAGGAATCAGATGTATGGCGGAAGACATGACAGCATAGTCTTTTAGTATAAGTGGGAGATTGTTGGATTGTATACTAAAAGTTTAGCTTTAGTATGAACAATGTCATAACAATATTTGAAATGAGAATCATTGATCAAATGATTGCATCTTATAATTTATTTTATATGCATGATGCAATAGTCCATTTACTTTATACTGTAGATAATATGTTGTGCGACAACACGCAGAAGATCATATTATCGGTTTCCTTATAAAGTATAAACAGATGCTCACAACTGAGATAGACGGGGACTCTCTATCGGTATGGTTGTAGTGTGGTTTGGTATTAGCTTGTCTTGGCTATAGAATCACATTAGTGCACTTGTGTGTATTGAGCAGGACCGCCTGAGGTCGTTCTTCTTATACTGACTATATAGAAGAACTTGATCTCTGTTATTATGGAAGTTCGTGCTCTTAATCCCTATACAGTAACCTCGACACGTATGGCAGTATGTATTTCTTTGATTCATCAATGGGTGAGATTATAAGTATTAAATCAACAAACTCGGTGAGTTGGGAAGTAGTGCTGTATCTATGGTGTGCTGTTGATTGTAGAAGGAATCCATGTCCGTCATAGGTTGATGATGTCCCCTTGAGGAGCTCATAAGGTTTATCATGTAAATCTTGCAAGTGGATTAATTTCCGGCATGATAATAAGGTTGAGTGGCACTACTCTCGGATGAGATATTAATTAATTTGAGTTGTCAGTAACTTAATTAATTAATGGGCATTGTATATCTTAAACATGGGGAGACTATCGGGCTTATAATAAGAAGGAGCCCAGAACATAATTTTGGGATTGGACGGGTAGTGCAGTAATAATATTTTAGTGGACTATATTATTATTATTGGATTTAATTAAAAGCTTTGGGCTAAACTTGGTTAATTAAATTCAATTGAGGCCCAGCCCAATTTCTCTTCCTGGTCCCTGCTGTAGCCCAATATATAAGTGAACTCAGCTTCCTGGAACCCTCAGATTATTCCTGCGCCTCTTTTGGTGAGAGAAGGGAAGAGAAGCAGATTGAGAGATCCTGCAGACTGTTGCCCACACAACAGCAGGATCACACTTGGGACATACAGTAGAAGATCAGAGGTAGTTCTCTGCAGTTTATCCTCTACACCAACCCAGAAGTACGGTAAACGATTTAATTGCTTCCGCTGCTTATTGTTTATCTTTAATCCTAACGATCACGTTTGAACCACACGATCCAATTGCCAACACTGAGGATATTCACACGTGTCATAAGCAAAATTACTTGTGTCTATAGAGTGAATTTGCATAGTTTAGTGATGCGTCCATAAACCACAAGGCAGAGTCAGACACCGTCATATGGAAGATGAATTAATAAGTGGAGTTGGATGACCTGACGAACTACCTACTATCTTACTTGATCACAACTCACATATCTCTTCTCTTGTTATTTTTACTTGCTATTTCAATTAATATTTGTTACTTAATTTCAATACCACAACCATTATATTTCCAACATAGTCTTAGTTTACTAGAATATAATTAAATTGATATTTTTCCATCCCTTGGGTTCGATGTATAACTTGGTCACCTTCGAAACTACAATTGATATCCTTCATACTTGAGGATTAATTGTGTGTTGAGAAAACGCCCATCAAGTTTCTGGCGCCGTTGCCGGGGATGGCATAAAATATCTTTTTATTGTTTCTAGTTTTATTAGGACTATTTTAATTCATGTTTTGTGTTCTTGCTCTTTATCTTTTTAGGTGTATGCACACAAGAACAAAGTAAGGTAAATTAGAGCCTTATAATCCTGAGATCGGGGCATCAACCAAGAAGAAGAAGAGTAAGATTCAAAGCAAGAAAAAAGGGCCAACTACATCTCTGAATTTTGGAGTTGAAGTGGACGAACCGAACTCGGAAGCGACTGAAATTGTGGTTGATTTGACAGCAAAAGCAGAGAAAGTCGACATGGCCAACGAAAGGGCCAATCCGGATAATCTGGCCATCCGTGAAGTCTTCAAGAATAATGGGGCTGGAAATATTGGGCTTCTAGGAGCAAGGGGGCTAATGCGGACTTCGATCTTCACCCCGCTCTGAAAGGGCGAGAGATTGATACGACACTATCAATGCAGCTGAATGCACTACTTGGGAGCAATTGAAGTTAAAGTTCTTGGAGAGATACATGCCACATTCAAAGGTGTTTAAGATGAAGCAAGACATTAACCAATTTGCTATCGGTAGTGGAGAGAAGTTTCATGAAGCTTGGGACAGATTCAAGGACATGCTTCGTAAGTGTCCTCAACATGGGCTATCTAAAGCTCAATATATCAGCATATTCTACAATGGATTAGACTGTGATTCTCGTGTGTTATTGGATGCTTCTTCTAATAGAGCATTGCTTACTAAGTCATCCGTAGAGGCCGAGAAACTTTTTGAAGATATTTCGATGAACTCAAGAGATTGGCCAACTAATAGAGTGAGAGGCACTTACGTCCTTGGAAAAGTGACTAAGGTTGAACATGCTATGGTGAAAACAAGTAGAGAAGATGAGATCGTCTCTAGCTTGTCGAATATCAATAAGCTACTTGAGTCCCAACAAAAGCAAATCAGTGATATATCTCAGCGCGTACCAATCATGTAGCAGAAAGTTACTAATGATGGAACGATCCAAGATGAGATGGAAGAAGCAAACTATGCTATGGGCCAAAGTATTCAAGGAACAAGGTTTCAAAATCAGGGCAACCGGAATTACCAAGGGAACTACAACAATCGTGGTCCCCCGATTAATTATCAACAGCCTAGGAGGCCAAAGTTTTTATGGAGTGATCCTAACAATACAATTCAACCTCCAATGGGTGTTGATCCGAGTGCAAAAATGGAAGAAGGAATGCCGGGTTTTGAGGATACGGTGAACAGGTACATGGCTAGGAATGATGCTAGAGTGGATCGTCTTGAGGCCAAGTTAGAGAAGAAGATTGATGCAAACCATGAGGATTTGTCTAAGCAAGTGAAGGACCTTACATTGTTGATGGGGAAGATGGCAGGAAGTGTTAACAAGCTCACTCAAACTATTGAGAAAGGAAAGCTCCCATCGCAAAGTATTGAGAATTCAAGGTCTTGCAACGCCATCACATTGAGGTCTGGAACACAGTACGAGGGACCAATGAGACCAGAATCAAAATTGAACATGTCGAGTGCTCAATTCGACCCCATTCGACCAACACCACAGGTAGAATTCTACAGGAGAGGTCGAATTGGACGCCTGGACGTGATTTGGAAGCATCAGAGCCTCATTTCAACCAAAATCCAGTCAATTCGACCTGGCCCCCAGGTCGAATTGAGGTCGAATCCACCCTTCTGGAGCACTCTATTTCATCAGAAGCCCGATTCGACCAGCAGCCGTCCAATTCAACCAGACCTTCAGGTCGAATTGAGGTCGAATCAGATGACAGAAATCTTATAATGAACCGATTCGACCAGGGAGACTTCAATTCGACCAGACCTTTAGGTTGAATCTAGGTCGAATCGAAGATATAGGATGAGAACCTGTTCCAAGTGTTCAATCCGACCACTATGTGCCCAATTCGACCAGAGCACCTAGTCAATTCCAGGTCGAATTGTCCAGTACTGCACCTATTTCTTCACCGAACACTCCTCGTGATGTGAACATTACTCCATTGGTTCCAAATGAGCAAAATACTGAGATCATAGCAGAGAAGAAGTGGGAAAGAGCCAAGAGGTTGAGAGCCAAAAAGGATAAAGCGGAGAAGGTCGAGCGTGATGAATGGGGTATCCTAAAATAAAGATACCTCCGCCGTTTCCTTATAAGCTGGTTAAGAAGGAATTGGAAGATAAGTTTAAGAACTTTTCAGATATCATGAATAAGATAAGCTTGAGTATTCCTTTCTCTGAGGCAATATTGGAGATGCCATACTATGTCCGATTCCTTAAGGATATACTATTTAAAAATTGAATCTTGAATGGAGTTGAGACGGTGAACTTGTCTAAAAATTGCAGCTCGATTATCCAAAGGAAGCTGCCATAGAAGATGAAGGATTCGGGAAGCTTCACTATCTTGTATGAGATTGGAAAAGGGCCAGCACGATGAGCCTTGTGGGATCTTGGGGCAAGCATCAATTTGATGCCATTGTCTATCTTTCAAAGGCTTGGTTCGGGGGAGTTATCTCCTACAACAGTTGCTCTTCAATTGGCGGACAGGTCGATGACTTTTCCAAAGGGTATCATTAAAGACGTTCTTGTTAAAGTGGAGAAACTAGTCTTTCCTGTGGATTTTTTTGTACTTGAGATGGAAGATGACAAGGATAATTTCCCTCTTATCTTAGGGAGACCTTTCCTTGCTACTGCTGGGGCCATGATTGATGTTCAAAAGGGGGAGCTTAGGTTGCAGATGGATAAAGAAGATGTCCTATTCAACATTGACAAAGCAATGAAGATGCCTACGGAGTCGCAATGTCATAGTATTGATGTGGTGGAAAAGTTTGTGAAAGAAGATATCTTTGATCCTGTCTAAGGATCCTCTTGAGACATGCTTGATGGAGTCTCTTACTTATCCTATTACGGAGCTTGATGATCTCTCCAATGAGGCATGTATTGAATATCTTGAAAACTTACTTGCTTTGGATGATGACAGGTATGCATTGGAGAAATCTAAGGTTGAGAAGAAGGATGTAGACAAAGGAAGAGAAGATGATGCCTACTTGAAGCCTCCTAACTTACTATCGGATACCCACAAATTTGAAAGTCCTTTCTCTCTTTTTTTATTTTGTGATCAATTTTATCATGACTTTGATCTTGATGGTGATAGGAGTGATTCTGAAATTGAGTGGAAGATTGATAGGAATGATACGAGAAAGTTTGAGAAAGGAGATTCTACTAATCGTATGGTGCCTAAGAAAGGTAAGGTGGTAAGTGTGGATGATAAGAGGGGGAGAAAGTATTGGAAGGTAAAGATGAAAGAAGATCGCCCTCTTAGTCAGTAGTCTATATATTCTGCATTCCGTTGTGACTCTCCGACGTTAAACATGAGCGCCTGTAGGGGGCTTTCCCTCCCATTTTATTGCTTTATTTCATTTGTGTGAGTAAGAATTTTTATATTTGAATTGCTTACTTATCGGCAATTACATCTCTTTGCAAACTTAGTTTCTACTATAGTTTCTACTAAGTTTGGGGAGATGTGATGTACTTACCTCAATAGGCATCAATAGTATAATCTTTTCTTTGTGACGTTTGTTAGGGGAGTTAATTTTTTGCGGCATATTAAAACTTTAACTGGTTTTTATGTGTCGATTTTTTTGCAATTTGCCTAATGTTTAATGGTGTTCCGTGTTTTGAGTTGTTTGCAGAGTTAATCATGAATGTTAAGTTTTAAGATTGATTCTTGATGAAGTTATACTCTATTTTGGTACTTAATGATCGTTGTTAAGCTTGAAGTGTGTAGGGGATGAAGAAAACTCAATTTTGGGACATCAGTGAGCCAATTTGACCAGGGATATGGTCGAATTGAGGGGCAAAAATCATCCAGTAGCCCAATTCGACCTGAGGCATGGCAATTCGACCAGGGGACCAAGTCGAATCAAGGTCGAATTGAAGGTGAAAGATGTCCAGAAGGTCAATTCGATCACGATAAAGTTAATTTGACCTCGTAGACAGGTCGAATCGAGGTCGAATTGGGCCATGTTTATGGATTTTGTGCATTCATATGTTCATGTGTTAATTTTCATTGATGAGAAGCATGTATAATTTGATAAGTATGTAGAGTTCTTGTGAAATTGATCTTGATTATATGCTATGAGGAGTACTTAGGATTCTATTTACCTATGTGAGGATTTGAGTTTTTTAATCATGCTTGATCATGATAGTTTATTCTTAAGAGAATCATTCATATGAACTTATTCTAGAACTTGGCTTGGAGTCTTGCGTGAGACTTACAATTGGTGAATTGCTAGAATATGATCTTAGGCCATTCTTGATTACTTGAGTTACTTAGCCAAATTTTACCTTCCCATTGATTATGTATATCTTTGGTAGCCCCGTTTGAGCCTTTAAAAGCTTTTTCTTTGGCAAGCCGAATAAAAGAGCCTTATTTTACCCTTGAGCTTTATTTAAATATCCTATTCATTGGTAGAGAGTTGAGGTAAATAAGTGTTGCAAGAGGAAGAAGGAAGATAGAATAAGGTTGAGTAAAGTAAGAAAAGTGTATGGTTAAATCTTGTTTAAGAGTAGTGCCTGAAAATGGTACTCCGATTACTGTTCAAAAAGGGTAGTGTCGACAACCGCTACCCGAACTATCAAAAGAAGAATGATGTTGATGCAAGAAAGAAAAGGAAATTCAAAATTGCAAGTGCAAGAGAAGAAATTGGAGGAGAATATGTAGCCGAATGAAGAAAGCGAGAACCTCCAAGGTAACTCTCTACTAGTGTTTGAGTCACTTATCTATATTTTCCTACCCTTTCGAAAGAGCCAACATTACAACCCAAAGACAAGTCCTTTGTGATCCTAGTCATTAGTTGATTGTGAGTTGATTTTTGAGACCCTTGCCAAGCTTATGGTTACGCGTTCGTATGGATTGAGTATGAGCGTATACACTAACCTGTTAAGTGCGAATAGCACTTGAGTGAGAGAGTAAACACTTAACTTGTGAGCTAGATGACTTAGTACTCCGAATGGTAATATGATTGGGTGATGTTTTGCATGAATGATATGTATGATGCAGGAATACTTGTTTTTAATTGATGAAGTTGCATGTGTAATATGTTTTACACTTGGTGATTCTTGTGAATTATACACGACTCCTTGGTTTGATTGTGTTGCCTCGGGATGAGCAACATGTAAATTTGGGGGTTTGATGAGTGTGTTAAGTCACGAATCTTGCACCTAGATTTGTGCTATTATTGAGTGTTTGAAAGATGAAATCGGTTGTAAACCGATATATATGGTATGAAGTCATGAATCAGGTGTTGTTGGAGCTATTTGAGTGGTTTTTCAAAGGAAATCGGAGTGGAAGTGATGAAAACAAAAGAAAGGAAGTCGAAGCCATCCGTTGGGCGAAGAAGGAGTGCAATTCGACCTGAAGAAGATCAATTCAACCAGCCTTTCAGGTCAAATTGGCAGCACACATGAGCAGAAGGTGGATTCGACCACGACAGGGGCGATTCAACCTGGGCATCAGGTTGAATCGAGGTCGAATCAGTTGGCGGAGATGCCGATTCGACCTCATCACTTCAATTCGACCAGGGCAGTGGGTCGAATCGAGCACCTAGAACTTACAGTGTGCCGATTCGACCTGAGATTCGACTTGGAGGGGTCAATTCGACCTGTTGCTGAAGTCAAATTGAGGCTCAGAAACTTACCATATCCGTATTTTTACACCGTCAATGCGTGTGATCACTTAAAAAGCCCATTCCAAACCCAGGAGATGTGATTACAAGTATAAAAGAAGGCTTATACAACATCATAGGAGGTCATTCATTGAATTAATCGATCAAGAAAATGAGGAGACGTAGAGTTGAGAGGAGAGCGATCATCCATCATCCGGAGGGGCTGTGACAGAGGTTCCGCTGGAGATTCAAATAAGATTGGTCCAACTAACCATGATTGTTTTTAGATCAATCATGGGCTAGAGCCGCTTCGGTAGTTTAGGGTTATAAAAGTTTCATGAGTTAATTTATCTTTCATGCGTAAACTCCGTACAACACTACTTGTGGTTTATTTTATATAAGATTGCACATTTTTAATCCATACTCATGGTCGTTTAGTGCATCAATAATTGTTGTGTAGAGTCTGAATACATAACGTGGTTATTGGTTGAGTGCGTTCACTGCTGAGCAGGATTTTATATTATAATTCTAAGTGAAGGGATTTCAAAGTTTTATTAGGACTATCTTATATGAATACTTGTTAATTGAATCATATTCAGATTAATAAGTAGGATAAAGTGTATAATTTCATAGTACCTATAAAGGGAGATCATATCGGGTTAGAGTACTAAGTGCACGGGAAATAATTGATTATGATAGTACCTAGAAAGGGGGGTGAATTATATTTCTTGCTCTGAGGATATTCACACATGTCATACGCATATTTATGTGTGTCTATAGAGTTAATTTGCATGGTTTAGTGATGCGTCCATAAACCACAAGACAGAGTCGGACACCGTCACACGGAAGATAAATTAATAAGTAGAGCTGGATGACCTGACGAACTACCTACTATCTTACTTGATCACAACTCACTTATCTCTTCTCTTGTTATTTTTACTTGCTATTACAATTAATATTTGTTACTTAATTTCAATACCACAACCATTATATTTCCAACATAGTCTTAGTTTACTAGAAATTTATATTTATCTGTCCCTTGGGTTCGATATATAACTTGGTCACCTTCGAAACTACAATTGATATCCTTCATACTTGAGGATTAATTGTGTATTGAGAAAATGCCCATCAATAATCACTTATAAAAATTCTCTACATTAAACTCAATTAGTTCTAACCTTATAAAGTTTATTATTTTTTTTAAGTAATTTTTATTAAATTTTTTAATATTTAAGAATAATAAATACATCTAAAATATTTTCAGATTAAAAATAATCGGTTCGCGGTCTGGTGTTCGGGTATTAACTTGATAATGAGATTACTTTTTATTGCGTCTATTTTCAAAGGTCCCCCTTTGCTATTTCTAGATTAGTCGGGTAGAAATTCTATAGTAGGGTCAGTCTGTTGGTCGGTCGGGTGGTCGGATCATTGTCTAACGTTCCACATATCATCTACCGATCACTCTGTAAACTTGATAATGAGATTACTTTTTATCGCGTCTATTTTCCAAAGGTCACCATTTTCTATTTTTAGATCAGTCGAGTAAGAGTTCCACAGTAGGGTCGGTCGCTTGGTCGATCAGGTGGTCGGGTATTATTTCTAAGGTATGTCTTGCGTGAGATCATCTCATGTGAGATCATTTTTCACTTTTTAAAATAGTTATCACTTTCGTTATAGATCATTATCACTTACGCTATAAAATGTTATCACTTTTTATTTATACTAAAAATTGTTCATAAAATAACATTATTACTTTTTGTTAATTTATTATCACTTTCCCATATTAAAGTTATAACTTTCTGGCCATCATACGTAAGTCCTTATGTGAGACGGTCTCACACAAGTCTTTACCTTATTTCTATTGTCTTCCGATCCACCTATCATCGATCGATCGCTCTGTAAAATTGATAATCAAATTACTTTTATCGCGTCTATTTTCCAAAGGACCACCCCTTTGCTATTTCTAGACCAGTCGGGTAGGAGTTCCACAGTAGGATCGGTCGGCTGGTTGGTCAGGTGGTCGAGTAGGAGTTCGATAGTTTTTCCAAAGATCCTCCTCTGCTATTTTTAGATCATTCGAGGGTCGGTCGATTGGTCGGTCAGGTGGTCGAGTATTATTTTCATTGTCTATCGACCCACATATCATCGATCGATCGCCCTGTAAACTTGATAATGAGATTACTTGTTATCACGTCTGTTTTATGTATAACCCCATTTGCTGATTATCGATCTGTCGGGTAAAAGTTCAATAGAAAGGTCGGTTAGGTGTTTGGGTCGTGGCCCCAATATCTATCAACCCATATATCATCGACCGATCGCACCCTTAAACTTGATAATGAGATTACTTGTTATTGCGTCTTTTTTCTGTATGCCACCATTTATTGATTCTCGATCAGTCGGGTAGGAGTTCTCCAATAGTATCGGTCAGTTGGTCGGTTTAGTGGTCGGTTAATAGTATCAATGCCTACAGACCCACATATCTTCGACCGATCGTCCTGTAAACTTGATAATGAGATTACTTGTTATCGTGTCAATTTTTTCAAGGTCCCCGTTTGCTATATCTCAATCAGTCAGGTAGGAGTTATTGGATTGTATACTAAAAGTCTAGCTTATTGTATAAACAATGTTTTGATAATATTTGAAATGAGAATCATGTGATCAAACTTTTGCGATATTAATATTGTTGCAAAAGTTCATTTATTTTATACTGTAGATAATGTGGTGTGCAGTGTCGCACGGAAGATCATATTATCGGCTCCTTATAAAGTATAAACAGATATTCACAATCGAGATAGATGGGAACTATCTATCGGTATGGTTGTAGTGTGATTTGGCATTAGTCTATCTTGACTATAAAATTACACTAGTGCACTTTGAGTGTATTGAGCAGGACCGCAGTTGAGATCGTTCGGTTTATACTGATTATATAATAGAATTTGATCTCTGTTATTATAGAAGTTCGTACTCTTAATCCCTATACAATAACCTCGACACGTAAGCCAATATTTATTTCTTTAATTCATCAATAAGTGAGATTTAATAGTTAAATCAATATGCTCGATGAATTGGGAGATAGTACTGTCTCTATGGTGTGATGTTGATTATAGAAGGAATCCGTGTCCTAACAGAATTGGTTGATGATGTCCCCTTGAGGAGCTCATAATGTTTATCATGTAAACCCTGCAGGCGAATTTATTCTAACATGATAATAAGGTTGAGTTGTACTACTCTCGGTAAATATATTAATTAATGGAGTTGTCAGTAACTCAATTAATTAATGGGCATTGAATCTTAAATACGGGGAGATTAACGAGCTCATAATAAGAAGGAGCCCATAAACGTAATTTGGGATTAGGGTGGCAGTTCAATAATATTTCTTTAGTGGAATGATTTATTATTATTGGACTTAAGTATAAGTTTTGGGTTAAACTTGGATGCTTAAGCCAATGGGAGGCCCACACCCTAATTTCTCCTCCTGGTCCTTGTTGTAGTCTATAAATAGCCACCCTCAGCAGTCTATTCACTTGCAACTCTCATAACAACATTCACAACTCATAACGAGAATCGTGAGAGTGTGACGAGCTGCAGATTGAGCTCTCCTTGGTGATCGTTGCCCACACAACATCAAGGAGAGGCTTAGAAATACAACAGAATATCGGAAGGTCATTCACATATCATCCTCTACATCAAACCCGGTGAAAGGTAATTCTGATCTTGTACTTCCACTGCAGTAGAATTATATGAAGTCCTAATTACTCACGTTAGCTTAAAGATCCGAAATGCCAACAGGAGTTCCACATTAGGGTCGATCGGTTGATCGGTCAGGTGGTCGAGTATTATTACTATTGTCTACTAACCCATGTATCATCAACTGATCCCCCTGTAAACTTGATAATGAGATTATTTTTCATCGCGTCTATTTTTCAAAGGTCCCCCTTTTTTATTTTTAAATCAATCGGATAACAGTTTCACAGTAGAGTCAGTTGGTTTGTCGGTCAGGTGGTCGGATATTATTTTCATTGTCTACCGGCCCACCTATCATCGATCGATCGCCTTGTAAACCTGATAATGAGATTACCTTTTATCACGTCTATTTTCTAATTAACCCCCCTTTGCTATTTCTATATTAGTTGGGTAGGAGTTCCACAGTAGGTTTGTTAAGTTGGTCGGTCCGGTGGTCGGTTAATAGTTTCAATGTCTACCGACCCACATATCATCTACCGATTACCCTGTAAACTTAATAATGATATTACTTTTTATTTCGTCTATTTTTCAAAGGTCCCCCTTTGCTATTTCTGGATCAGTTATGTAGGAGTTCCACTGTAGGGTTGGTTAGTTGGTTGACCTGTGGTCGGTTATTAGTTTCATTGTCTACCAACCCACATACCATCTACTGATAGCCCTGTAAACTGTATAATGAGATTACTTTTTATTGCGTCTATTTTGCGAAGGTCTCCTTTTGCTAATTCTTGATCTATCGGGTAAAGGTTGAACTGAAGGGTCAGAATATGTGGGTCGATAAAAGGGTAGGAGTTCCATAGTAGGGTCGGTCGGTTGATCGATCTGTGGTCGGTTAATAGTTCTAATGTCTAACAACCCACATATCATCGACCGATCGCCTCGTAAACTTGATAATGAGATTACTTTTTATCACGTCTATTTCCAAAGGATCCTTTTACTATTTCTAGATTAATCGGGTAGGAGTTCCACAGTACGGTCGGTCGGTTGGTAGGTCTGGTGATCGATTATTAGTTTTAAAGTCTACCAACCCATATATCATCGACTGACCGCCCTGTAAACCTGATAATGAGATTACTTATTATTGTGTCAGTTTTTCGTATGTCCTAGATTACTGATTCTCAGTCTATTGGATAAAAGTTCAACAGAAGGGTCGGTTAGATGGTCAAGTCGTGGCTCCAATGTCTAATGACCCACATATCATCGACCAACCACCCTTTTAGATAAGCGCGATGTCCCCTTTTGACCGATCACCTTGTAACTTAATAACGAGATTAATTTTATCACGTCTATATTCTGAAGGTCCCCATTTGATATTTCTCCATCATTTGGGTAGGAGTTTCAATGTAGGGTCAGTCGGTTGGTCGGTAAATAGTTACAAGGTCTACCGACCCAAATAACATCGATCGATTGTCTTATAAACTTGATAATGAGATTACTTTTTATTGCATCTTTTTTCCAAAGATTCACATTTGCTATTTCTAGAACAATCGAGTAGGAGTTCCACAGTTTATTTGGTTTGGTGGTCGGGTCGTGGCTCCAAAGTCTACCGACCCAAATATCATCGACCGATCGGCCTTTTAACTTGATAATGAGATTACTTGTTATTGCTTTTATTTTCCATATGTCCCCGTTTACTGATTCTCGATCACTAGGGTAGGAGTTTTAAAGGTAATGAGATTGGGTCGATTATAGTTTGCTGAGCGATATAGACCTGGCCGACCCTTTTCGGTAGATATTTGAACTATTAACCGACCACTAAACTGACCAATATCATTAAAAATTAATCTCGTTATCAAGTTTATAGGGCGATTGGTCGATGATATATGGGTTGGTGGACTTTGGAGCCACGACACGACCACCTAACCAACCCTTTTGTGGAACTTTTACCTAACATGTCGAAAAATAGCAAATGGGGACCTTAAGAATATAGACGCGATAAAAGCAACGGGCACGGGCAATCCTAGGCAATGGGCATGGGCAACCCATGGGCAATCCTAGGCAACAGGCATGGGCAACCCCCAGTCAATCCTAAGCAACAGGTGCGGACAACACGTGGGCAATCCTAGACAATAGGCGTGGGCAACCCTTGGACAATCCTAGACAACGGGCGTGGGCAACCCTTGGATAATCCTAGGCAATGGGCGTGGGCAACTCATGGGCAATCCTACGCAACAGACGTGGGCATTTCGTGGGCAACCCCAGGCAACGGGCGTGGGCAATCCCACGCAATGGGCATGGGCAACCCGTTGACAATCTTAGGCAACGGGCGTGAGTAATCCTAGGCAACGAGTGTGTGCAACCCATGGGCAATCCTAGGCATTGGGCATGGGCAATTCTTGGCAACAGGCATGAGTATTCCTAGACAATGGACGTGGACAATCCAAGATAACAAGCGTGGCAATCCTAGGCAACGGGCGTGGGCAACCCGTGGGCAACCTAGGCAATGGGCGTGGGCAACCCATGGGCAATCCTTGGCAATGGGCATGGGCAATCCAAGGCAACGTGCGTGGCAACCCGTGTTAAATCTAGGCAACGGGCGTGGGCAACCCGTGGGCAATCCTAAGCAATGGGCGTGGGCAATCCTAGGCAACGGACATGGGCAATCCTAAGCAATGGGCGTGGACAACCCGTGGGCAATTCTAGGCAACGGGCGTAGGCAATCCTAAGCAACGAGCATGGGCAACCTTGGGCAATCCTAAGCAACAGGCGTGCGCAGCCCGTGGATAATCTTAGGCAACGAGTGTGGGCAATCCACGGGCGATCCTGGGCTATAGGCGTACGCAACCCGTGGGCAATCCTAAGCTACGGGCGTAGGCAACCCGTGGGCTATCCTAGGCAATATGCGTGGGAAACCCGTGAGCAATCCTAGGCAACGGGCGTGGGCAATCCGTGGGCAATCCTAGGCAATGGGTGTGGGCAACCCATGGGCAATTCTTGGCAACGGGCATGTGCAACCCAAACGGGCGTGGGCAATCCAACGCAATGTGCGTGGGCAACCCGTGGTCAATCCTAGGCAATGGGCATGGGCAACATGTGGGCAATCCTAGGCAACGGGCATGGGCAACCCGTGGGAAATCCTAGATAACGGGCATGGGCAATCCTAAGCAACGAGCGTGGGCAACCTTGGGCAATCCTAAGCAACAAGCGTGGGCAGCCCGTGGACAATCCTAGGCAACGGGCATGGGCAATCCTAGGCTACGGGAGTGGGCAACCCATGCGCAATCCTGGACAACGGGCATGGGCAACCCGCGGGCAATCTTAGGCATCGGGCGTGGGCAACTTGTCGGCAATCTTAAGCAACTGGCATGGGCAACTCGTGGGAAATCCTAGGCAACTAGCATGGACAATCCTCAGCAACGGGCGTGGACAACCCGTGGGCAATCCTAGGCAACGGACGTGGGTAACACATTGGCAATCCTAGGCAACGGGTGAGGGCTACTCGTGAGCAATTTTAAGCAACGAGCGTGGGCAACCCGCGGGTGATCCTAGGCTATGGGCATACGCAACCCGTGGGCAATCCTAAGCTATGGGCGTAGGCAACCCATGGGCTATCCTAGGCAACAGGCGTGGGCAACCCGTGGGCAATCCTAGACAACGGGCGTGGGCAACCCATTGGCAATTCTAGGCAATGGGCGTGTGCAACCCATTTTCAATCCTTGGCAACGGGCGTGGGCAATCCAATTTCAATCCTAGGAAACGGGCATGGGCAACATGACGGCAATCCTAGGCAATGGGCATGGGAAACCCGTGGGCAATCCTAGGCAACGGGCGTGGGCAATCCTAAGCAACGAGCGTGGGCTACCTTGGGCAATCCTAAGCAACAGGCGTGGGCAGCCCGTGGACAATTCTAGGCAATAGGTGTGGGCAATCCTAGGCTACGAGCATGGGTAACCAGTGGGCAATCCTGGGCAACGGGCGTGGGCAACCCGCGGGCAATCCTAGGCAATGGCATGGGCAACCTGTCGGCAATCTTAAGCAACGGGCGTGGGCAACCCGTGGAAAATCCTAGACAACTAGCATGGACAATCCTAGGCAACGGGCGTGGGCAACCCGTGAGCAATCTTAGGCAACGGGCATGGGTAACATATTGGAAATCCTAGGCAACGGCGCGAGGGCCACCCGTGGGCAATTTTAAGCAATGGGCGTGGGCAACCCGTGGGCTATCCTAGGCTATGTGCGTATGCAACTCGTGGGCAATCCTATGCTATGGGCGTAGGCAAACCGTGGGCTAACCTAGGCAACAGGTGTGGGTAGCCCATAGACAATCCTAGGCAACGGGCGTGGCTAACCCGTGGACAATCCTAGGCAATGGGCGTGGGCAACCTATGGGCAATTCTAGGCAACGAGCATTGGCAACCCATGGGCAGTCCTTGTCAATGGGCGTAGGCAATCCAAGGCAATATGCATGGGCAACCCGTGGTCAATCCTAGGTGACGAGCATGGGCAACATGTGGGCAATCCTAGGCAACGCGCGTGGGCAATCCAAGGCAACAGGCATGGGCAATCCTAAGCAACGAGCGTGGACAACCTTGGGTAATCCTAAGCAATAGGCGTGGGCAGCCCGTGAATAATCCTAGTCAACGAGCGCATGCACTCCTAGGCTACGGGTGTGGACAACCCGTGGGCAATCCTGGACAACGAGCGTGGGCAACCCGTGTGCAATCTTAGGCAATGGGCGTGGGCAACCTGTTGATAATCTTAAGCAACAGGCGTGGGCAACCCTTGGGAAATCCTAGGCAACTAGCATGGACAATCCTAGGCAATGAGCGTGGGCAACCTATGGGCAATCCTAGGCAACGACCGTGGGTAACACATTGGCAATCCTAGGCATCGAGCAAGGGCTACCCGTGGGCAATTTTAAGCAACGGGCGTGGGCAACCCACGGGCGATCCTAGGCTACTAGCGTACACAACCCAGGGGCAATCCTAGGCTACGGGCGTAGGCAACCCGTGGGCTATCATAAGCAACAGGCGTGGGCAACCCGTGGGCAATCATTGGCAATGGGCGTGGGCAACCCGTGCGCAATTCTAGGTAATGGGCGTGGGTAACACATTGGCAATCCCAGGCAACATGCGAGGGCTACTCATGGGCAATTTTAAGCAACGGGCGTGGGCAACCCGCGGGCGATCATAGGCTACGGGCGTACGCAACTCATGGGCAATCCTAGGCTACGGGCGTAGGCAACCTGTGGGATATCCTAGGCCACAGGCGTGGGCAACCCGTGGGCAATCCTAGGCAACGGGCGTGGACAGTCCTAGACAGCAAGCGTGGGCAATCCTATGCAACGAGCGTGGGCAATCCTAGGCAATGGGCGTGAGCAACTCCTGGGCAATCCTAGGCAATGGGCGTGGGCAACCCATGGGCAATCCTAAGCAACGGGCATGGACAATCCGTGGGTAATCCTAGGCAACGGACGTGGGCGACCTCCGGGCAATCCTAGGTAATGGGCGTGGGCAATCCCCAAGTAATCCTAGGCAACAGGCATGGGCAACCCAAGGGAATCCCTAGGCAACGGGCGTGGGCAATCTGTGGGCAATCCTAGGCAACGGGCGTGGGCAACCTAGACGACGTGCGTGGGCAATCCGTGGGCAATCCTAGGCAACGGGAGTGGGCAATTCTAGAAAACGGGCATGGAAAATCCTAGGTAATGGGCGTGGGCAACCCGAGAAAAAAATTCTAGGCAACAAGCGTGGGCAACTTATGGGCAATTCTAGGCAATGGGCGTGGGTCGGTAGACATTGGTACTATTAACTGATCACTAGACCGACCATCCAACCTACCGTATTATAGAACTCCTACCCGACTGAACTACAAATAACAAAGGGAGACCTTTGGAAAATAGACGTGATAAAAAGTAATATCATTATCAAGTTTACAATGTGATCGGTGGATGATATTTGGACCGGTGGACATTGGAACTATTAACCGACCACCAGACCAACCAACTGACCAACCCTACTACAGAACTCCTATCTGATTGATCTAGAAATAGCAAAGGGGGACCTTTGGAAAATAAACGCGATAAATAGAATCTCATTATCAAGTTTACAGGGTAATTGATCGATAATATATGCGTCGGTAGATATTAGAACTATTAACTGACCACCAGATCAACCAACCCTATTGTAGAACTCTTACCCGACTGATCGACAAATAGCAAAAGGGGGACATTTGGAAAATAGACTCGATAAAAAATAATTTCATTATCAAGTTTACATTGCGATCGATCAATGATATGTGGGTCGATAGAAATTAGAACTATTAACTAACCACCAGACCCACCAACTGAATAATCCTACTATGGAACTCCTACCCGACTAATCTATTAATAGCAAAGGTGAACCTTTGGAAAAATTGTAGAACTCCTACCCGACTGATCTAAAAATAGAAAAAGGGACCTTTGAAAAATGGACGAGATAAAATGTAATCTCACTATCAATTTTACTAGGCGATCGATCGATGGTATGTGGGTCGGCAGACATTAGAACTTTTAACCGACCACCAGACCGACCAAACGATCAACCCTACTGTGGAACTCCTACCCAACTAATTTAGAAATAGCAAAGGAGGAACTTTGGAAAACTGTAGAAATCCTAATCGACTTATCTAGAAAAAGGAAAGGGGAACCTTTTAAAAATAGACAAGATAAAATGTAATCTCGTTATCAATTTAACCAGCCACCATATCGACTAACTAACCAACCCTACTATAGAACTCTTACATGACTGATCTAGAAATAGAAAAGAGGGACCTTTGGAAAATAGATGCGATAAAAAGTAATTTAATTATCAAGTTTACAGTATGATCGGTCGATGATATGTGGGTCGGCAGATATTGGAACTATTAATCGACCAAAAGATCGACCAATAGAAAAACCCTACTATAGAACTCCTATCCCACCGATCGAGAAATAGCAATGGGGAACTTTGGAAAATAGACGCTATAAAAAGTAATCTCATTATCAAGTTTATAGGGCGATTGGTCAATGTATGTGGGTCGGTAGACATTGAAATTATTAACCGACCACCAGACCTGCCAACTGACCAACCCTACTGTGGAACACCTATCCAACTAATCTAGAAATAGCAAAGAGGGACATTTGGAAATACTATAGAACTCCTACCAGACTGATCTAGCTATTGTAAAGGGGAACACTTGAAAAATAGAGGCGATAAAATGTAATCTCATTATCAAGTTTATAAGGTGATCAGTCGATGATATGTACGTCGGTAGACATTGGAATATTAACCTACCACCAGACCGACCAACCGACTAACCCTTTCGTAGAACTGCTACCCGACTGATCTAGAAATAGCAGAGGGCGACCTTCTAAAAATAGATACATTAAAAATTTATCTCATTATCAGGTTTCCAATGCTATCGAACGATGATATGTGGGTCAGCAGATGTTGGAACTATTAACCGACAATCAGACCGACCAACCGACCAACCCGACTGTAGAATTTCTACCTGACAGATATAGAAATAGCAAAGAGGGATCTTTGGAAAATAGACGTGATAAAAAGTAATCTCATTATTAAGTTTACAAGGCGATCAATCGATGATATGTGGGTCGGTAGACATTGGAACTTCTAACCGACCAATAGACCAACCAACCGTCCAACCCTACCTTTGAACTCCTACCCGACTGATCTAGCAATTGAAAAGGAGGATCGACCTTTGGAAAATAGAAGCGATAAAAGGTAATCTCAATATCAAGTTTATAGGGCGATCGATTGTTGATATGTGTGTAGGTAGACATTGGGACTATTAACTGACAACCAGACCGACCAACCGGCCAAACCTACTTTGGAACTCCTACCCGATCAATCTAGAAATAACAAAGGGGGACCTTTGGAAAAACTACAGAACTCCTACCCGACTTATCTAGAAATAGCAAAGGAGAACCTTTGAAATATAGACGCGATAAAATGTAATCTCATTATTAAGTTTACATGCCAATTGGTCGATGATATGTGGGTCGGTAGACATTGGAACTATTAACCGACACCAGACCGACCAATCGATGAACCCTAAAGTAGAGCTGCTACCGGATTAATCTAAAAATAGCAGAGGGAGACCTACAGAAAATAGACGCATTAAAAATTAATCTCATTATCAAGTTTACAAAATGATAGGTCGATTATATGTGGATCAGTTGGAACTATTAACTGACCACTAGACCGACCACTGACCAACCCTACTGTAGAACTCCTACCTAACTGTTATAGAAATAGCAAAGGCGGGCCTGTAGAAAAATAAACGTGTTAAAAAGTAATCTAATTATCAAGTGTACAAGGCGATTGATCAATGATATGTGGATCGGTAGATATTGGAACTGTTAACTGACCACCAAACTGACCAACCGACCAACCCTACTATAGAACTCCCTCCCGACTAATTTAAAAATAGCAAAGGGAGACCTTCGGAAAACTATAGAACCACTACTCGACTGATCTAGAAATAGGAAAGAGAGACCTTTGAGAAATAGACGCGATAAAATATTATCTTATTATTAAGTTTAAAGGGCAATCGGTCGAGGATATGTGGGTAAGTATACATAGGAACTATTAATCGACCACCAGACCAAACAACCAACCTATCCTACTGTAAAACTGCTACCCGACTGATCAAGAAATAGTAGAAGAAGACCATTGAAAAATAGACGATTTAAAAATTAATCTCATTATCAATTTTATAGAATAATCTGTCGATGATATGTGGGTTTGTAGATATTGGAACTATTAATCAACCACTTGACCGGCCAAATGACCTAGAAATAGCAAAGGGTGCCTTTGGGAAATAGATGTTATATGGATCGGTAGATGTTGGAACTATTAATGACCACTTGACCTACCAACCGATCGACCCTACATTGAAAGTCCTACCCGACTGATCTAGAAATAGCAAAGGAGGATTATTGGAAAGTAGACACGATAAAAAGTAATCTCGTAAACCTACCAACCCTAATATAGAACAACTACCTGACCGACTGATATAGAAATAGCAAAGGGAGACCTTTGGAAAATAGTTGTGATAAAAATTAATTTCATTATCTAGTTTACAGGGCGATTAGTAGATGATATGTGGGTCAATAGACATTGGATCTATTAACTGACCACCAGACTGATCAACCGACCAAACCTACTATGGAACTCCTACCCGACTGATCTAGAAATAGCAAAGGGGGACCTTTGGAAAAAATTGTAGAACTCTTACCCGACTGATCTAGAAGTAGCAAAGGGAGACCTTTAAAAAATAGATGCGATAAAATGTAATGTCATTATCAAGTTTACAGGGCAATCGGTCGATGATATGTGGGTCGGTAGAAATTGGACTATTAATCGACACCAAAGCGACCAAACGACCAACTCTACTATAGAATTGCTACCCAACTGATCAAGAAATAGTCGCGTTAAAAATTAATATCATTATCACGATTATGGGGGTGATCAGCCGATGATATGTGGTCAGTAGAGCTTGAGACTATTTACCGACCACCTAACAGAGCAATCCACCGACCGTACTGTGGAACTCTTACCTGACTGATTTAAAAATAGTAAAAGGAGACCTTTGGAAAATATATGCGTTAAAAAATAATCTCATTATTAAGTATATAGGACGATCAAACAATGATATGTGGGTCGGTAGACTATGGAACTATTAATCGACCACCTGACCGACCAACCGACTGACCTTACTGTGAAACTCCTACCCGACTGATTTGGAAATAGCAAAGGAGGAGCTTTGGAAAATAGACGCTATAAAAACTAATCTTGTTAACCGACCAACACTACTGTAGAACTCATATTCGACTGATCTAGAAATAGAAAAGGAGGATATTTGAAAAATAGACGCGATAAAAATTAATCTCATTATCAAGTTTACATGGCGATCGATCGATGATATATGCGTCGGTAGAAATTAGAACTGTTAACCGACCACTAGACCGACCAACCGACGAACCCTACTATAGAACTCTTACACGACTGATCTAGAAATAGTAAAGGGGGACTTTTGGAAAATAGAGTGATAAAATATAATCTCATTATTAAGTTTATAGGGTGATCGGTCGATGATATGTTGGTACGTAGACATTGGAACTATTAACCAACCACCAGATTGTCCAACCGACCAATCCTACTGTAAAACTCCTAACCGACTGATCGAGAAAATAGTAAAGGAGGACCTTTGGAAAATAGACATGATAAAAAGTAATCTTACTATCAAGTTTATAAGGCGATCGGTCGATGATATGTGGGTCGCTAAACATTAGAACTATTAACTGACCACTAGACTGACCAACTGACCAACCCTATAGTGGAACTCCTACCCGAATGATCTAAAAATATCAAAAGGAGAGCATTGAAAAAACTGTAGAACTCCTACCCGACTGATCAAGAAATAGCATAGGGAGACCTTTGAAAAATAGACGTGATAAAATGTAATCTCATTATCATGTTTATAGAGTGATCGGTCGATGATATATTTGTCGGTAGACATTAGAACTATTAACCGACCACCAGACTGACCAACAAACCAACCTTACTGTAGAACTCCTACCCGACTGATCGAGAAATAGCAATGGGGGACCTTTGGAAAATAGACGTGACAAAAAGTAATATCACTATTAAGTTTACAAGGTGATCGATCGATGATATGAGGATCGGTAGATATTGAAACTATTAACCGACCACCAGACATACCAAACGACCAACCCTACTTTGGAACTCCAACCTGACTGATCTGTAAATAGGAAAGAAGGACCTTTGGAAAAACTGTATAACTCTTACCCGACTGATCTAGAAATAGTAAAGGGGGACTTTTGAAAAATAGACGTGATAAAATGTAATCTCATTATCATGTTTACATGGTGATAAGTCGATGATATATGGGTCGGTAGATATTGGAACTATTAATTGACCACAAGACCGACCAATCCTATTGTAGAACTCCTATTCGATAGATCTAGAAATAGCAATGGGTGACCTTTGGAAAATAGACGCGATAAAAAGTAATCTCATTATCAAGTTTATAGGGCGATCGGACGATGATATGTTTATCGGTAGACATTAAAACTATTAACCGACCACCAGATCGACCAGTCGATCAACCCTACTGTAGAACTCCTTCCCGACTGATCGAGAAATAGTAAAGGAGAACCTTTAAAAAATAGACGTGTTAAAAGTAATCTCACTATCAAGTTTCAAGGCAATCGATCGATGATATGTGGGACGGTACACATCGAATCTATTAATTGACCACTAGACCAACCAACCGACCTACCCTACTGTGGAAATCCTACCCGACTGATCTAGAAATAGGAAAGAGTGACCTTTGGAAAAACCATAGAACTCCTACCCGACTAATCTAGAAATAGTAAAGGGTGACCTTTAAAAAATAGACGCAATAAAATATAATCTTATTATTATGTTTACATGGCGATCGGTCGATGATATGTGGGTTGGTAGACATTGGTACTATTAACCGACCACCAGACCGACCAACTGACAAGCACTACTATAAAATTCCTACCCGACTGATAGAGAAATAGCATAGAGGGACCTTTGAAAAATAGACGTGATAAAAAGTAATATCACTATCAAGTTTAGAAGGCGATCGGTCCATGATATGTGGGTCGGTAGACATTAGAACTATTAACCGACTACCAGACCGACCAACCGACCAACCCTACTGTAGAACTCCTACCCGAATGATCTAGAAATAATAAAGGAAGACCTTTGGAAAAACTGCACAACTCCTACCCGACTGATCTAGAAATTACAAGGGGAGACCTTTGAAAAATAGACCACCAGACCGACCAACTGACCAACCCTACTGTCGAACTCATACCCAACTACTGATCTATAAATAACAAAGAGGGACCTTTGGAAAAACTATATAACTCCTACCCGACTGATTTAGAAATAGCAAAGGGAGACCTTCAAAAAATAAACGTGATAAAATTTAATCTCATTATCAAGTTTATTGGATGATCGGTCGATGATATGTGGGTCGATAAAAATTAGAACTATTAACCGACCACTAGACCGACCAAACGACCAACCATACTGTAGAATTGCTACCTGATTGATCTAGAAATAGCTGAGGGAGACCTTAGGAAAATAGACACATTAAAAATTAATATTATTATCATGTTTACAGGGCAATCGGTCGATAATATGTGGGTCGTTAGAAGTTAGAACTTTTAACTGACCACCTAACTGACTAACCGACCAACCGTACTGTGGAACTCCTACCTGACTGATCTAGAAATAGTAAAGGGAGAAATTTTAAAAATAGGCACGTTAAAAAATAATCTCATTACCAAGTATATAGGGCGATCGGTCATTGATATGTGGGTTGGTAAATATTGGAACTATTAACCGACCACCTGAATGACCAATTGACTGACCTTATAATGGAATTCCTACCCGACTGATCTAGAAACATAAAAGGAGGACCTTCAGAAAATAGACGCGATAAAAATTAATCTCGTTAACCGACCAATACTGCTGTAGAACTCTTATTCGATTGATCTAGAAATAGCATAGGAGGACATATGGAAAACAGACGCGATAAAAAGTAATCTCATTATCAGGATTATAGGGTGATCGGTCGATAATATGTTCGTCAGTAGAAAGTAGAACTATTAGCTGACTATCAGGTCGACCAAAGGACAACCATACTGTAGAACTCCTACCCGACTAATCGAGAAATAGCTAAGGGGACCTTTAAAAAATAGACGTGATAAAATATAATCTTACTATCACGTTTACAAGGTGATCGGTCAATAATATGTTGATTGGTAAATGTTGAAACTATTAACCGACAACCGGACCAACCTACCGACCAAGCGGACTGTGGAACTCCTACCCGACTGACCTTGAAATAGCAAAGGGACACCTTTGCAAAAACTGTAGAACTCTTACCAGACAGATCTAGAAATTGCAAAGGGAGACCTTTGAGAAATAGACGAGATAAAATGTAACCTCATTATCAAGTTTATAGGGTGATCGATCGATAATATGTGAGTCGGTAAATATTGGAACTATTAACCGACCACCAGACCGACAAACCGATCAACTCTACTGTAGAACTCCTACCCGACTAATCGAGAATTAGCAAAGGGGACCTTTGAAAAATAGACGTGATAAAAAGTAATATTACTATCAAGTTTACAAGGCGATCGGTCGATGATATATGGGTTGGTAGATTGGAACTATTAACCGACCATCAGACCGACCAACCGACCAACCCAACTGTAGAACTCCTACCCGACTGATCTGTAAATAGCAAAGAGTGACCTTTGGAAAACTGTATAACTCCTACCCGATTGATTTAGAAATAGCAAAGGGAGACTTTTGAAAATAGTCGCGATAAAATATAATCTCATTATCAAGTTTACAGGGCGATCTATCGATGATATGTGGGTCGATAGAAATTAGAACTATTAACCGATCACCAGACCGACCAAAAGACCAACCCTACTATTGAATTGTTATCCGACTGATTTAGAAATAGCCGATGGAGGCCTTTAAAAAATAAAAGTATTAAAAATTAATCTTATTATCACGTTTACTGGGTGATCGGTTGATGATATATGGGTCGTTAGAGGTTGGAAGTATTAACCGACCGACCGTACTATGGAACTCCTACCCGACTGATCTAGAAATAGTAAAGGGAGACATTTAGAAAATAGACTCGCTAAAAAATAATCTCATCATCAATTATATAGGGCGATCGGTCGATGATATATAGGTCGGTAAATATTGGAACTATTAACCGACAAACCGACTGACCTTACTGCAGAACCCCTACACGATTGATCTGGAAATAGCAAAGGGGGACCTTAGGAAAATAGACGCGATAAAAAGTAATCTCATTAATTGACCAACACTACTGTAGAACTCTTATTCGACTGATTTAAAAATAGCAAATGAGGACATTTGGTAAATAGAAGCGATAAAAAGAAATCTCATTAACAAGTTTACAGGGCGATCTGTCGATGATATGTAGGTCAGTAGGCATTGGAACTGTTAACCGACCACAAGACTGACCAACCAACCAACTCTACTGTAGTACTCCTATCCGACTGATCTCGAAATAGCAAAGGGGGACCTTTAGAAAATATTCGTGATAAAAATTAATTTCATTATCAAGTTTACGAGGCGATCGGTCAAAGATATGTGGGTCGGTAGACATTGGAACTACTAACCGACCACCAGACCGACCAATCGACCAACCCTACTATGGAACTCCTACCCGACTGATCTGTAAATAGCAAAGAGGGACCTTTTGAAAAACTGTATAGCTCCTACCCTACTGATTTATAAATAGCAAAGGGAGACCTTCAAAAAATAGACGTGATAAAATGTAATCTCATTATCAAGTTTATATGACGATCGGTCGATGATATGTGGGTCGATAAAAATTAGAACTATTAACCGACCACTAGACCGACCAAACGACCAACCATACTGTAGAATTGCTACCCGACTGATCTAGAAATAGCTGAGGGAGACCTTAGAAAAATAGACGCATTAAAAATTAATCTTATTATCATGTTTACAGGGCAATCGATCTATAATATGTGGGTCGTTAGAAGTTAGAACTTTTAACTGACCACCTAATTGACTAACCGACCAACCGTACTGTGGAACCCTACCTGACTGATCTAGAAATAGTAAAGGGAGAACTTTTAAAAATAGGCGCGTTAAAAAATAATCTCATTACCAAGTATATAGGGCGATCAGTCATTGATATGTGGGTTGGTAAATGTTGGAACTATTAACCGACCACCTGAATGACCAATCGACTGACCTTACAATGGAACTCCTACCCGACTGATCTAGAAACATAAAAGGAGGACCTTCAGAAAATAGACGCGATAAAAATTAATCTCGTTAACCGACCAATACTGTTGTAGAACTCTTATTCGATTGATCTAGAAATAGCATAGGAGGACATCTGGAAAACAGACACGATAAAAAGCAATCTCGTTATTAAGATTATAGGGTGATCGGTCGATGATATGTTCGTCAGTAGAAATTGGAACTATTAGCTGACTATCAGGTCGACCAAAGGATCAACCATACTGTAGAACTCCTACCCGACTAATCGAGAAATAGCTAAGGGGACCTTTAAAAAATAGACGTGATAAAATGTAATCTTACTATCACGTTTACAAGGTGATCGGTCGATAATATGTGGATTGGTAAACGTTGAAACTATTAACCGACAACTGGACCAACCTACCGACCAAGCGGACTGTGGAACTCCTACCCGACTGACCTAGAAAAGCAAAGGGACACCTTTGCAAAAACTGTAGAACTCTTACCAGACAGATCTAGAAATTGCAAATGGAGACCTTTGAAAAATAGACGAGATAAAATGTAACCTCATTATCAAGTTTATAGGGTGATCGATCGATAATATGTGAGTCGGTAAATATTGGAACTATTAACCGACCACCAGACCGACAAACCGATCAACTCTACTGTAGAACTCCTACCCGACTAATCGAGAATTAGCAAAGGGGGACATTTGAAAAATAGACTGATAAAAAGTAATATTACTATCAAGTTTACAAGGCAATCGGTCGATGATATGTGGGTTGGTAGATTGGAACTATTAACCGACCATCAGACAGACCAACCGACCAACCCAATTGTAGAACTCCTACCCGACTGATCTGTAAATAGCAAAGAGTGACCTTTGGAAAACTGTATAACTCCTACCCGATTGATTTAGAAATAGCAAAGGGAGACTTTTGAAAAATAGTCGCGATAAAATATAATCTCATTATCAAGTTTACAGGGCGATCTATCGATGATATGTGGGTCGATAGAAATTGGAACTATTAACCGACCACCAGACCGACCAAACGACCAACCCTACTATTGAATTGCTATCCGACTGATTTAGAAATAGTCGATGGAGGCCTTTGAAAAATAAAAGCATTAAAAATTAATCTCATTATCACGTTTACTGGGCGATCGGTTGATGATATATGGGTCGTTAGAGGTTGAAAGTATTAACCGACCGACCGTACTGTAGAACTCCTACCTGACTGATCTAGAAATAGTAAAGGGAGACATTTAGAAAATAGACTTGCTAAAAAATAATCTCATCATCAATTATATAGGGCGATCGGTCGATGATATATAGGTCGGTAAATATTTGAACTATTAACCGACAAACCGACTGACCTTACTGCAGAACCCCTACCCGATTGATCTGAAAACAGCAAAGGGGGACCTTAGGAAAATAGATGCGATAAAAAGTAATCTCATTAATTGACCAACACTACTGTAGAACTCTTATTCGACTGATCTAGAAATAGCAAAGGAGGACATTTGGTAAATAGAAGCGATAAAAAGAAATCTCATTATCAAGTTTACAGGGCGATCTGTCGATGATATGTAGGTCAGTAGGCATTGAAACTGTTAACCGACCACAAGACCGACCAACCAACCAACCCTACTGTAGTACTCCTATCCGACTGATCTCGAAATAGCAAAGGGGGACCTTTTGAAAATATTTGTGATAAAAATTAATTTCATTATCAAGTTTACAAGGTGATCGGTCGAAGATATGTGGGTCGGTAGACATGGAACTACTAACCGACCACCAGACCGACCAATCGACCAACCCTACTATGGAACTCCTACCCGACTGATCTGTAAATAGCAAAGAGGTACCTTTTGAAAAACTGTATAGCTCCTACCCTACTGATTTATAAATAGCAAAGGGAGGCCTTTGAAAAATAGTCACGAAAAAATATAATCTCATTATCAAGTTTACAGGGCAATCGATCGATGATATGTGGGTTGGTAGAAATTGAAACTATTAACCGACCACCAGACCAATCATACGACCAACCTTACTGTAGAATTGCTACCCGACTAATCTAGAAATAGTTGAGGAAGACCTTTGGAAAATAAACGCGTTAAAAATTAATCTCATTATCATGTTTACAGGGCGATCGATTAATGACATGTGGATCGTTAGAGGTTAGAACTTTTAACCAATCACCTAACTGACAAACCGACCGATCGTACTGTGGAACTCCTACCCGACTGATTTAGAAATAATAAAGAGAGATCTTTGAAAAATAGACGTATTAAAAAATAATCTCATTACCAAGTATATAAGCGATCGGTCGATGATATGTGTGGGTCGGTAAACATTGAAACTATAAATCGACCACCTGACCGACCAACGAACTGCCCTTACTATGGAACTCCTACCCGACTGATCTAGAAACAACAAAGGGTACCTTTGAAAAATAGACGCAATAAAAACTAATCTCGTTAATCGACCAATACTACTGTAGACGCGATAAAAAGTAATCTCATTATCAAGTTTACTGGGCGATCGATCAAAGATATGTGGGTCGGTAGGCATTGGAACTGTTAACCGACCATCAGACCGACCAACCAACATACCCTACTATAGAACTCCTACCCGACTGATCTAGAAATAGCAAAAGGGGACCTTTGGAAAATATACTTGATAAAAAGTAATCTCATTATCAAGTTTACAAGGCGATCGGTTCATGATATGTGTCTCGGTAGACATTGGAACTATTAATCGACCACTAGACCGATCAACCGACCAACCCTATTGTGGAACTCCTAGCCAAATGATTTAAAAAATAGCAAAGGGGGACCTTTGGAAAACTGTAGAACTCCTACCCGACTGATCTAGAAATAACAAAGGGAGACCTTTGAAAAACAGAAGCGATAAAATGTAATCTCATTATCAAATATATAGGGCGATCGGTCGATGATATGTGGGACGATAGACATTGAAACTATTAACCGACCACTAGACCGATCAACCGACCAACTCTACAGTAGAATTGCTATCCAACTGATCTAGAAATAGTAGAGGGAGGCCTTTGGAAAATAGACACATTAAAAGTTAACCGCATTATTAAGTTACAAGGCGATCGGTCGATAATATGCGGGTCGGTAGAGGTTGGAACTTTTAACCGACCACCTCACCAACCAACTGACCGATCGTACTATGGAACTCCTACTCGACTGATCTAGAAATAGCAAATGGAGACCTTTGAAAAATATACGTGTTAAAAATTAATCTCATTATCAAGTATATTGGGCGATCAGTCAATGATATGCAGGACGACAGATGTCAAAACTATTGACCGACCACCTGACTGACCAACCGACTTATCTAACTGTGGAACTCCTACCCGACTAATCTAGAACAGCAAAGGGGGACCTTTGGAAAATAGATGAAATAAAAAGTAATCTCATTAACCGACCAACCATACTGTAGAACTCCTATTGGGCTGATTTAGAAATAATAAAGGAGAACATTTGGAAAATAGACGCAATAAAAAGTAATCTCTTTATCAAGTTTATAGGGTGATCGGTCAATGAAATGTGGGTCGATAGACATTGGAACTATTAACCAACCACCAGATCGACCAACCGACCAACCGACCAACCCTACTGTAAATATACTACCCGGCTGATTGAGAAACAGCGAAGGGAGACCTTTGAAAAATAGATGTGATAAAAAGTAATCTCATTATCAGGTTTACAAGGCGATCGGTTAATGATATGTTGGTCGGTAGACATTAGAACGATTAACCGACCACCTGACTGATCAACCGACCGATTGTCCTGTGGAACTCCTACCTGACTGATCTAGAGATAGCAAATGGATACCTTTGGAAAATAGACGTGTTAAAAATTAATTTCATTATCAAGTATATAGGGCAATCGGTCGATGATATGTGGGTTGGTAGACATTGGAACTATTAACCAACCACCTTAGCGACCAATCGACTGACCATACTATAGAACACCTACCCGATTGATCTAGATACAAGGAAGTGGGACGTTTGGACATTAGATGCGATAAAAAGTAATCTCATTAATCGACCAATCCCAATATAGAACTCCTATACGACTGATCTAGAAATAGCAAAGGAGGACCTTTGGAAAATAGACGCGATAAAAAGTAATATCATTATCAAGTTTAAAGGGCAATCAATCGATGATATATGGGTCAGTAGGCATTGGAACTATTAACCGACTATCAGACCTACTAACCGACCAACCCTACTGTAGAACTCCTACCCGACTAATCTAAAAATAGAAAAGGAGGACCTTTGGAAAATAGACATGATAAAAAGTAATCTTATTATCATATTTACTGGGTGATCAGTCGATGATATGTGGGTCGGTAGATATTGGAACTATTAACCGGCCACCAGACCGACCAACCCTACTATAGAACTCCTACCCGACAGATCTAGAAATAGCAATGGATGACCTTTGAAAAATAGACGCGATAAAAAGTAATCTCATTATCAAGTTTACAGGATGATCAGTCCATGATATGTGGATTGGTAGATATTGGAACTATTAACCGACCACCAAATCGAACAACCAACCAACCCTACAGTAGAACTCCTACTTGACTGATCAAGAAATAGGAAAGGAGAACCATTGGAAAATAGACGTGATTAAAAGTAATCTCATTATCAAGTCTACAAGGCGATCGGTAGATGAAATTTGGGTCGGTAGATATTAGAACTATTAACCGACAATCATACCGACCAACCGACCACCGTACTATGGAACTCCTACCCGACTAACCTAGAAATAGCAAAGAGGGACCTTTGAAAAATCTGTAGGATTCGTACCTGACTGATCTCGAAATAGCAAAGGGAGACCTTTAAAGAATATACGCGATAAAATGTAATCTCATTATCAAGTTTACAGGGCGATCGGTCGATGATGTGTGGGTCAGTAGAAATTGAAACTATTAACCGACCACCAGACCGACCAAACGACTAACCCTATTGTAGAATTGCTACCCAATTGATCTAGAAATAGTTGAGGTAGACCTTTGGAAAATAGACGCATTAAAAATTAATCTCATTATCACGTTTACAGGGTGATCGGTCGATGATATGTGGGTCGGTAGAGGTTGGTAGTGTTAACCGACCTCCTAACTGACCAAGCGACCAATCGAATTGTGGAACTCCTACTCGACAGATCTAGAAATTGTAAAGGGAGACTTTTTGAAAATAGACGCATTAAAAAATAATCCCATTATCAAGTATATAGGGCGATCGGTTGATGATTTGTGGGTCGGTAGATGATGGAACTATTAACCGATCAACCCTACTCTAGAACTCCTACCCGACTGATCTAGAAATAGCAAAGGAGGACCTTTGGAAAACAGACGCAATAAAAAGTAATCTCATTATCAAGTTTATAGGGAGATCGATCAATAATATGTTAGTCGTTAGATATTGGAACTATTAATCGACCACCAGATCGACCAACCGAACAACACTACTATAGAACTCCTACCCGACTGATCGAGAAATAGCAAAGAGGGATCTATGAAAAATAGACGTGATAAAAAGTAATCTCACTATCAGGTTTACAAGGCGATCGGTCGAAGATATGTGGGTTGGTAGACATTGAAACTATTAAACGACCACCAGACCGACCAACTGACTAACCCTATTGTGGAACTCCTACCCGACTGATCAAGAAATAGCAAAGGAAGACATTTAGAAAAATTGTAGAACTCCTACCCGACTGATCTAGAAATAGCAAAGGGGGACGTTTTGAAAAACTGTAGAATTCCTACCCGACTGATCTAGAAATAACAATGGGCGACCTTTGAAAAATAGACGCATTAAAAATAAATCCTATTATCACGTTTACAAGGTGATCGGTCGATGATATGCAGGTCAGTATAGATTAAAACTAATTACCGACCACCTGACTGACCAACCGACCGACCATACTGTGGAACTCCTACCTGACTTATAATATCTTAGCCTAACTAGATTATTTTTTTTAGAAAGCCCAAAACCTATTTATTTATTTTTGGCCCAAGTTGACCTAGATTTGTTTTTAAAGCCCAAAACCTATTTATTTATTTTTGGCCCAAGTTGACCTAGATTTGTTTTTAGAGCCCAAAACCTATTTATTTATTTATTTGGCCCAAGTCCAGCCCACTTAAATGGCATAACATGGAAATAAGCCCAGCCCATTCTAATAGCCTCAACACATATAAAAAAAAAAGAAAAGAAAGAAAGAAGAGTACGGGAGAAGAAAAGTGAGAAGAACAAAAGAAGGGAAAGAAGAGAGTGAAGAGGAGAAACCCTTGTTGATCAAATTCTCCCTTACAACCCTCATCCTAGGTGGTTTCTAAGTTGTTTTGAGGTAAGTAATAGGTTAATTAAGCTTCCTTTCTCCAAGATTTTGTGATTTTGTTGGGTTTTCTTCCTTATATGAGGAAATTCGTAGCTACTGTTCGAACTACTTTCGACATAGCTATTGATCTTTGAAATTTGTAAACTCAATTTCTATACGTAGCTGAACTCGTTAGCTTTCCGTAGCCACCTGAAACGCCTCCATCCGATTTTTCTACAATTAGTTATGATTTTTCTCGTAAACTGCTACTAGGTAATTCGCAGCTGCTGTTCGAACTGATTTTGACATAGCTACTGACCTCAGAAGTTTACAAACTCAATTTCTGTATGTAGCTGAACGTGTTAGCTTTCTGTAGCCACTTGAAACACCATGATTCGATTTTTCTACAATTAGTTATGATTTTTCTTGTAAACTGCCGCTAGCTGGAAAATTTCAGAATAGTTATGTCGAATTCAAATTTACTTCCTATCGTTTTGTTTAAGAAATGATCTGAAACGGGTTATGTGAGATTGGGAGATGATGTTGAGGAGATACGGGCTGTTCTTATTTAATATCGACTCGCTCAAGCTCGATTAAGATTTATTTTGACAATGAAAGACGATGTTACTGCTAATAGTTAGTTATATTTGATTTGTCTTTAATTGCTCATCTCCTTTCTAGGTAAAGAACCGTCGATGAAGGGCAAAGGACCTACTTCAGACTCCGGAGAGAGTTAATCACTTCCTTGTGAGTTGATAATTCGGGAACGCCTTCTCTTGTGGGAAGTGTGGACCCTCATTAAATTTGCATTCATTTTATTTTTAGTTAATTGATAACAAAATTATTTTGGTAATGTGTTATGTGGTAAAGAGTATGATTGGCTCGATTGTTCTAGTTAGAGCCTGATTGGCCTAAGTTGGTCCATTGATTATCTTATATTATTTCATATGGGTATTGTTGATTTTAACTTATGTTGAAGAGCCTTGCCGGCTCGATATCTGATAGCCTTTATTGCGAATTATTTGCAGATTGATTTCTGGTTATTCTTGTGACTTGTGTGCCAATTAAGACTATGACTTGAATTGTTATTTATCTCATGATGCATATGTATACCTGATACCAAGGTTAAGTAGCCTGAATTGGTCACGGTTCGGGTGAGTTGGAGCGACATTGATTAAGTAGCCCGAATTGTCGCGGTTCGGGTGAGTTAGAGTGACAATCGAGTTGCCCGTGGCTTGGCAAACCCGGGTGAGTTAGATCTAACGGGGCACCTGTCCATTTGCCAAATACTGATACTTTGGAAGGTGATCGTTAGATGAATCAGTCTATTATAGGCTCAGTCAACGTCACCAGTGTGGGACATGCATGTCATATATGTTTATATGTTTGATCATTTCAGGGATTACATCGATATTTTATTGTGAATTTTAGCACTTGGTGTGCATTGAGTAAGAACATTAATGTGCATTTTATCTAGAGTAACGGTGACGGGCTCGGACTGACTCTCGACGGAGAGATCAGTTTGAGGAGGATATTGGCTACCCACGCGTCTTTTATGTGATAACATCTTGTTTGAACTAATTGTGTATTTGTAAATGCATTCATAGGTTGTATTTTTGTTAAGTTGTATATTAAGTAAACATAATAATTGATGTGGAACGAAATATTGGATTTTATGTTATGAACCGCGAGTGGGAGTACATGCTTCGTATAAGGGTTGGGGTGACCGGCTTATCACCTCACTGAGCTAATGGTTTTGCTCACCCCCATCATTTCCTTCCTTTTCAGGCTATTGATATCGTTTTGGTTGGAGGTTTGCCTATCGTTTGCTCATCATTCGATCGGGGTTTTGGGTACTTTCTCTTTTATGTAAATTGACGGATCCATTGGCGAGTTTGTATATTTTATATTTTGTGATCCCCCTTGATGTTCTTTTTGTACTTTCGCGATGTTATATCGCTCATGTATATTTTCTTCAAACTAAGTTACATCGTGGTATTTTGTACCTTTGTAAATCCTTGTTGATACTTTATGTAATGATGTCCCTGGGTTGTACCCGTAGTTATCAGTTGTTCAATTCTACAGGTACTTGATAGCAAGCCTTACGTTTTCTATAAACTTTGTGGAGTGGAGTGCACCCATTTCACGAAATTTATGGTTAACGTGGCGGTTGTCGCGTTCCGCCTGTGGGTTGGGGCGTGACAACTTTCTTGGTATCAGAGCCTGGTTATATGATTCTCATTCTTTTTGAGTCGAGCTAATGGATCCAATTTTGTTTCTATGTCATCCTAAGGTATCGTATTACCTTAATGTTGACCTTGCATTTTCTTTCCCTTCTTTCTTTCAGTCATTATGGCACCTCCAGTTCGTCGTCGAGGTCGAGGTCGAGGACACGTTCCTCGTGATCCTCCGAGTCCTCTACTCTCTTCTGTTCCTCGTGGACCTCGAGGACATGTTTCTTCTGATCATGTTGTTCATCCGACATTTACAGACCCTATCAATTCTGATCATAGGGTGCCGGTTACCCAGGTAGAGCAACCACGGGCCCAGTTGCGTGTTGAACACATGATGACCCCAGAGCAGTACCAGTTGTATTATGATCACATTCGAGTACATGGTGTTCCACCACCTACGACGGCTCCTACCACTACAACTGTCACTGAGGATGTTCTTCGCGCTAATGAACCAATTCAACCTACATCTCATGTACCAGTTTCTACTCCAGAAATGGCTTTAGTAGGTACTACTCGAGGTGCACTTTTTATACCTGATTTGGTGAAAGCAGTTGAAAACATGGGGACTTCAAAATTTGACGGTACAAGAGATGCTTCTAAAGCGGGGGCGTGGTTAAAGGAGATTACAGAGACCTTTGACACCTTGATGATTGAAGAATGTTATCGTGTGGTCATTGCGACCAAGCTGTTAGGCCCAGACGCACGACTATGGTGGCAGAATCTAAAAGAGACATATTCGGTTACTATTACGTGGGCTATCTTTGTGGAACGATTCAAAGATCGATACTTTTCTCAGTACATCAAGGATCAGAAGAGAAAGGAGTTCTTCAACCTCTTTCAAGGTACTATGTCGGTTGTGGAGTATGAAAGCAAATTTCTGGAATTGCGAGAATTCGCTCCTGAGTCATATACGACGAGAGACTTATGCAAGAGATTTGAAGATGGTCTTAATCTAAATATTCGAGATCGCATCAAGTCCGGAGACAAGTACGAAAGTCTTGACGAGCTTGTAGAAGAAGCCCTGAGGGTAGAAAGTTTAGTTCAGGCGAGATATAAGCTTGCAGAACGATCTCAAAAGAAAAGGCAAGGGAGTGCATTTCCAGGAAATGCATCGAAGGTGTATAGGGGTGTGGGATCTTCGCGTGGCGCACCAAGTTCAGTGTCTATTAGTTTTCCTCAACCTCGGGAGCAGTTTAGTAGAGGCGGGAGCAATGTCTCGGGATCGGTTGGTGAAAATCGCAAGTGCCAGAATTGCTTAAAGTATCATGACGGCCCTTGTAAGGCTCCTCAAGTATGTTTTCAGTGTCGACAGCCGGGCCATATGCGAAGTTCTTGTCCTCAACTTATGGGAGCGAGTAGTCAGAGTTCTGGTCAGCCTCGTGGTAGACTAACATATTCTACACCCAGAGATACTCGATCTGCAGCTACCAGAGTGCCTGAAGCCTCAAGCGGCCCTAGTACTCGATCACCTATGCAAGGAAGGAATCAAACTAGAGTATTTCATATTTCCCAGGAAGAGGCTCGCTCAGATCCGAAGGTTGTGACAGGTAATTTATAATCCGAGTATTTTCACATGTTAGATCTAACCCCGCCTTGTTATGCCACTTGATTACAAATAAAACATTCGTAAGAAATTTTATCTTTCCGAATTTTTAAATCACAATCTCACCTAATATTGCTTCTTTAGGCCATGTGTTTGTGGGAGACCATCAGGTCTACACTTTATTTGACCCAGGTTCTGATAGATCTTATATTCGGGATGATCTTGCTGCGATCTTAGATTATCCTATCTCTCATTTGTCACCTGGAATCATAGTTCATACCCCTCTTGGAGAGCGTCTAATTCGTGATTCGGTATTCCTTGGTTGTCCATTGAAGATCAAAGATGTCATTCTAGAGGCTGAATTGATACCATTGCCTTTGATTGATCTCGATGTTATTCTTGGCATGGATTGGCTTTCTTCGCATTATGCAATTCTCGACTGCCACAAGAAACTTGTTATTTTTCGTAGACCAGGATTCTCAGAACTTGTTTTTGAAGGTGAACTTCAAACGAGATCCCTCTCTTTTATTTCAATGTTGACTGTGCATAAATTAATACGTAAGGGTTGTGAGGCATTCTTGGCATTTGTTGTCGATACTTCTCCTTCTGAGACTAAACTAGATGACATCCCGATCGTGAATGAATTTCCTGATGTCTTTCCTGAAGACTTACCAGGACAGCCTCCGAATCAAGAGATTGATTTTTCCATTGATGTACTTCCTGGAATCACACCTATATCGATTACTCCATATCGAATGTCGCCAGCTGAGCTTAAGGAACTCCAGAAACAACTTGGAGAATTATTGGAGAAGGGATTCATACGTCCTAGCACATCTCCTTGGGGTGCTCCAGTTCTTTTTGTCAAGAAGAAAGATGGATCATTTTGCCTATGTGTCGACTACCGTCAATTGAACAAGGTGACAATCAAGAACAAATATCCTCTTCCGAGAATTGATGATCTATTTGATCAATTGCAAGGAGCAACTGTGTTCTCAAAAATTGATTTGCGGTCTGGTTATCACCAACTCAAGATTAGGGAATCTGATATCCCTAAGTCTGCTTTTCGAACCAGATACGGTCATTTTGAATTCTGTGTTATGCCTTTTGGACTCACAAATGCTCCTGCAGCTTTTATGGATCTTATGAATCGGGTCTTTCGGCCGTATTTAGATATGTTTGTCATCATTTTCATTGATGACATTCTTATTTATTCTAAATCAGATGACGAGCATTCTCATCATCTAAGAATTGCTCTGAACATTCTTAGAGAAAATCAGCTTTATGCTAAATTTTCGAAGTGTGAATTTTGGCTTCGTGAGGTAAGCTTTTTAGGTCATCACATTTCTAAAGAAGGAATCTACGTCGATCCAGTGAAGATTCAAGCTATACTAGATTGGGAGCATCCAAAGAACGTGACAGAGATTCGTAGTTTTCTGGGATTAGCTGGATATTATCGACGGTTTGTCAAAGACTTTTCGTTGTTGGCTTCATCTTTGACTAAATTGACTCGGAAAGGGGTAAAATTTGAATGGAGTGAAGAATGCGAGGAAGCCTTTCAAGAATTGAAAAGACGACTTGTTTCAGCTCCTATTCTTGCTTTGCCAGACCCAGCGATTGGAGAATTTACCATTTATAGCGACGCCTCGAGACAAGGATTAGGATGTGTTCTCATGCAAGAAGGAAAGGTTATTGCCTACGCTTCAAGGCAATTGAAGAAGAACGAAGAAAATTATCCTACACACGATTTAGAGTTGGCTGCAATTGTCTTTGCATTGAAGATCTGGAGACACTATCTGTATGGTGCAACTTGTCGAGTTTTCACTGATCACAAGAGCTTAAAGTATATCACCACGCAAAAGGAGCTCAACCTCAGGCAAAGGCGATGGATGGAGTTGATTAGTGACTATGACTTAGTCATCGATTATCATCCTGGCAAGGCGAACGTTGTTGCAGATGCTCTAAGTAGAAAGTCTTCTACCTCACTTGCTTCGATTCAATCTTTTTATCTTCCTATGTTGGAGCAATTTAAATCTTTACACATTTCGCTCGATTGTGAAAAGTCTAATGATTCCGCTTTAATCGCCAAATTCGAGGTTAGACCTACCTTGTTTGAGCAAATTCGAGAAAGACAATCACACGATGTTCATTTACAACAGAAGATGGCGAAGCTAAATCAAGGAAAAGAAACAGAATTTCAAATTCGGGATGACGGACTCCTTACTTTTAAAAATCGTGTTTGTGTTCCATCAGAACTTGATGTTCGTAGAGCTATTCTTGAGGAAGCCCATTCTTCAGCCTATGCTATGCATCCTGGTAGTACCAAAATGTACAGAACACTTCGGGAGCATTATTGGTGGCCAGGTATGAAACGGGACATTGCTGAATTTGTATCAAAGTGCTTATCATGCCAACAGATTAAAGCGGAACACCAAAAACCAGCCGGCATGCTTCAACCACTACCTATTCCTGAGTGGAAATGGGAGAACATCACGATGGATTTTGTTTCCGGTTTACCTCGAACCCAAAAGGGTCATGACTCAATCTGGGTCATTGTCGATCGTCTGACGAAATCGGCACATTTCCTTCCAGTGCATACCAACGAATCTTTAGAGAAACTTGCCAAGTTATATGTCGATGAGATCGTGAGATTGCACGGAGTACCAGTGTCAATCATATCTGATCGTGATCCAAGATTCACTTCCCGTTTTTGGCCTAGTCTGCAGAAAGCGCTAGGTACAAAATTACTATTCAGTACCTCGTTTCATCCACAGACTGATGGACAGTCAGAGAGAACTATACAGACACTAGAAGACATGTTACGTGCAGTGGTGTTGAATTTAGGAGGTAGCTGGGATAAGTACGTGACTTTGGTGGAGTTCGCTTATAACAACAGTTATCATTCAAGCATTGAAATGCCCCCGTACGAAGCTCTATATGGCCGAAAGTGTCGAACACCGCTCTTTTGGGATGAGGTTGGCGAGAGACAAATCGAACAAGTAGAGCTTATCGAAGATGCGAAGGAAAAAATACAACTTATTCGAGACAGACTTAAGGCAGCGCAAGATCGACAAAAAAGCTACGCAGATAATAGGAGGCGCGATTTGGAGTTTAATGAAGGAGATAAAGTTTTTCTAAAAGTTTCTCCGTGGAAGGGCGTGTTACGATTTCGCCGTCGAGGAAAGTTAAGTCCAAGGTATATTGGCCCATTTACGATCGTGCAAAGGATTGGTCGTGTCGCGTATCGACTTGAGCTACCATCCGAATTGTCAAAGATTCACGATGTTTTCCATGTCTCTATGCTTAGAAAATATGAACCCGATCCTTCGCACGTGCTCGAATATCCCCCAGTTGTATTAAAGGAGAATCTATCGTACGAAGTACAACCTGTTCAAATTGTAGATCGCCGAGAGAAAATGCTTCGTAATAAATCCATTCCTATGGTGAGAGTTCTATGGAGAAGTGATCGAATTGAAGAAGAAACGTGGGAACCAGAGTTAGTCATGCGTCAACAACATCCACATCTCTTTTCATCTCTAGGTACGTTTACGTTTCGAGGACGAAACTTTTTAGAGGAGGGGATACTTTATAATATCTTAGCCTAACTAGATTATTTTTTTAGAAAGCCCAAAACCTATTTATTTATTTTTGGCCCAAGTTGACCTAGATTTGTTTTTAAAGCCCAAAACCTATTTATTTATTTTTGGCCCAAGTTGACCTAGATTTGTTTTTAGAGCCCAAAACCTATTTATTTATTTATTTGGCCCAAGTCCAGCCCACTTAAATGGCATAACATGGAAATAAGCCCAGCCCATTCTAATAGCCTCAACACATATAAAAAAAAAAGAAAAGAAAGAAAGAAGAGTACGGGAGAAGAAAAGTGAGAAGAACAAAAGAAGGGAAAGAAGAGAGTGAAGAGGAGAAACCCTTGTTGATCAAATTCTCCCTTACAACCCTCATCCTAGGTGGTTTCTAAGTTGTTTTGAGGTAAGTAATAGGTTAATTAAGCTTCCTTTCTCCAAGATTTTGTGATTTTGTTGGGTTTTCTTCCTTATATGAGGAAATTCGTAGCTACTGTTCGAACTACTTTCGACATAGCTATTGATCTTTGAAATTTGTAAACTCAATTTCTATACGTAGCTGAACTCGTTAGCTTTCCGTAGCCACCTGAAACGCCTCCATCCGATTTTTCTACAATTAGTTATGATTTTTCTCGTAAACTGCTACTAGGTAATTCGCAGCTGCTGTTCGAACTGATTTTGACATAGCTACTGACCTCAGAAGTTTACAAACTCAATTTCTGTATGTAGCTGAACGTGTTAGCTTTCTGTAGCCACTTGAAACACCATGATTCGATTTTTCTACAATTAGTTATGATTTTTCTTGTAAACTGTCGCTAGCTGGAAAATTTCAGAATAGTTATGTCGAATTCAAATTTACTTCCTATCGTTTTGTTTAAGAAATGATCTGAAACGGGTTATGTGAGATTGGGAGATGATGTTGAGGAGATACGGGCTGTTCTTATTTAATATCGACTCGCTCAAACTCGATTAAGATTTATTTTGACAATGAAAGACGATGTTACTGCTAATAGTTAGTTATATTTGATTTGTCTTTAATTGCTCATCTCCTTTCTAGGTAAAGAACCGTCGATGAAGGGCAAAGGACCTACTTCAGACTCCGGAGAGAGTTAATCACTTCCTTGTGAGTTGATAATTCGGGAACGCCTTCTCTTGTGGGAAGTGTGGACCCTCATTAAATTTGCATTCATTTTATTTTTAGTTAATTGATAACAAAATTATTTTGGTAATGTGTTATGTGGTAAAGAGTATGATTGGCTCGATTGTTCTAGTTAGAGCCTGATTGGCCTAAGTTGGTCCATTGATTATCTTATATTATTTCATATGGGTATTGTTGATTTTAACTTATGTTGAAGAGCCTTGCCGGCTCGATATCTGATAGCCTTTATTGCGAATTATTTGAAGATTGATTTCTGGTTATTCTTGTGACTTGTGTGCCAATTAAGACTATGACTTGAATTGTTATTTATCTCATGATGCATATGTATACCTGATACCAAGGTTAAGTAGCCTGAATTGGTCACGGTTCGGGTGAGTTGGAGCGACATTGATTAAGTAGCCCGAATTGTCGCGGTTCGGGTGAGTTAGAGTGACAATCGAGTTGCCCGTGGCTTGGCAAACCCGGGTGAGTTAGATCTAACGGGGCACCTGTCCATTTGCCAAATACTGATACTTTGGAAGGTGATCGTTAGATGAATCAGTCTATTATAGGCTCAGTCAACGTCACCAGTGTGGGACATGCATGTCATATATGTTTATATGTTTGATCATTTCAGGGATTACATCGATATTTTATTGTGAATTTTAGCACTTGGTGTGCATTGAGTAAGAACATTAATGTGCATTTTATCTAGAGTAACGGTGACGGGCTCGGACTGACTCTCGACGGAGAGATCAGTTTGAGGAGGATATTGGCTACCCACGCGTCTTTTATGTGATAACATCTTGTTTGAACTAATTGTGTATTTGTAAATGCATTCATAGGTTGTATTTTTGTTAAGTTGTATATTAAGTAAACATAATAATTGATGTGGAACGAAATATTGGATTTTATGTTATGAACCGCGAGTGGGAGTACATGCTTCGTATAAGGGTTGGGGTGACCGGCTTATCACCTCACTGAGCTAGTGGTTTTGCTCACCCCCATCATTTCCTTCCTTTTCAGGCTATTGATATCGTTTTGGTTGGAGGTTTGCCTATCGTTTGCTCATCATTCGATCGGGGTTTTGGGTACTTTCTCTTTTATGTAAATTGACGGATCCATTGGCGAGTTTGTATATTTTATATTTTGTGATCCCCCTTGATGTTCTTTTTGTACTTTCGCGATGTTATATCGCTCATGTATATTTTCTTCAAACTAAGTTACATCGTGGTATTTTGTACCTTTGTAAATTCTTGTTGATACTTTATGTAATGATGTCCTTGGGTTGTACCCGTAGTTATCAGTTGTTCAATTCTACAGGTACTTGATAGCAAGCCTTACGTTTTCTATAAACTTTGTGGAGTGGAGTGCACCCATTTCACGAAATTTATGGTTAACGTGGCGGTTGTCGCGTTCCGCCTGTGGGTTGGGGCGTGACATGACTGAACTAAAAATAGCAAATGGAGACCTTTGGAAAATAAACGGGTAAAAATTAATCTCATTATCAAGTATATAGGGCTATCGGTCGATGATATGTGGGTCGATAGTTGTTGGAACTATTAAACGACCACCTGACCTACCAACCGATTGACCTTAACAGTAAAGGGGGACATTTGGAAAATAGACACGATAAAAAATAATCTCGTTAACCAACCAACCCCACTGTAGAACTCCTGTTCGACTGATTTAGAAATACCCAAGGTGGACTATTGGAAAATAGACGTGATAAAAAGTGATCTCATTATCAAGTTTACAGGGTGATCAGCCGATGATATATGGGTCGGTAGACATTGGAACTGTTAACCGACCACCAGACCGACCAACCGACCAACCCTACTATAAAACTCCTACCTGACTGATCTAGAAATAGCAAAGAGGGACCTTTGGAAAATAGACGTGATAAAAAGTAATCTCATTATCATGTTTACTGTCAATCGGTCGATGATATGTGGGTCGGTAGATGTTGGAACTATTAACTGACCACCTGACCTATCAATCGACTGACCCTACTGTGGAGCTTCTACCCGACTTATCTAGAAATAGGAAAGGGAGACCTTTGGAAAATAAACGCATTAAAAATTAATCTCATTATCAAGTTTACAGGGTGATCGATCGATGATATGTGGGTCGGTAGATGTTGGAACTATTAACCGATTAACTAACCGACCAACCAACTGACCCCACTGTCACTACAAGATAACTGACATTACATAACACCCCAAAAATATTACTTAACAATTAAAAAATATTATTATAGATCATAAATAATTTTTTCGGTGTCGCTGTTGCCCCTGTTATCTAAAGTCTAATGTTACACTTTTTTTTCTTATGATAACACCTCATATCAAATTTAACATTTTATTATAACACTTTAATAAATGTTATATTTACAGTTAATATAATATTTTTTTATCTTAAGGTAACATTATTTTGTTAACATTTTTGAATGTAAATGTGGCATTATAAACATTATTTTGTTAAGACTTTTAAATATAACGTAACATTAATTACATTGTTGTCTTAACACTTTTAAATATAATGTAACACTAACTATATTATTTTGGTAATACTTTTAAATATAATGTAACATTGACTATATTGTTTTGCTAACACTTTTTGAATATAATGTAACATTAATTACATAATAATTTTATCACTTTTACCATAACATGTAACACTTTTGCAAGACAATTATGTAACACATATGTTAACACTTGAGATATTTATGCAATATTTAATAATAATAAAAATATTTATTATTGTTTTATTAAATTATTATTTAATAATTATATTGATTATCTAATAATTTAATAACAATAATTTAATTATATTATTATTATTATTTGTAATAACTTAATTCACTACATTTATTAAAAGTATCACTAATATTAAAGTTGACAAAAACGTAAAGAAAAAAATAAAAGAAAGCCTAATAAATAATCTTCATCTTGAACTTTCATTTCATAATCAACATCACCGTTGTCAAAGTCATCCTCCTGATTTGTCTTCATTATCTTTGTCTTCATTTCTCTGAAAATAAGAACAACACTCACATAAGGTATGGGAGAATCATCTCAAATATTTCCACTTAAATTATCTCTAGTTAAAACATAAACTATTCAAATTCATAAGTATTACATGACATGTTACAAAATATAATTCACAAAAGACAACTGAAGCTCAAAATTTGTATAAGAATAGCACAATTCAGTTTCTAATTATGTGTTTAATTTCCTAGACAAGCACAAGTAATAGCTATGTTTTTTTCGCATCACATAATTAGATATCAACAATGACATAATACCATCTGTTAACATGAGCTCTAGTTCTTAACAAAGCAAAAATTCTGTAACTTGAACACATAAATACCAAATGGCCTATGCAGCAACAGTTGAGGTTAAACAAAGCAACACCTAAATTCTGTAACTTAAAAACTTAGGATTAATGCAGTAACAATCATTAAACGATAATAAATGCGGAAACAAGTCATTCAATATCATTATGATGTCATATATGCAGGTACATACTTTACAAATGAGCAAGCATGAAACTTTAACACTTACAATTTTAACTCAACATACATAAATTAAGTAATGAACAAAAATTGCAGCCACAAGTAAATTCCCCAAACAAAAAAATTTACAAGTAAATTGCAACAACATATATAAAAAAAATTTGGAGGTCGTAAACCATAAAATAGTAATTTTAAAATTTACAATTTGATATATCCATAATTGATTACCTAGCATGGCTCCACATCATCAATATTTTCAGAAGATTCTCCATTGTGTTGATAGTTTTATGGATCCTCGGAGAAAGGGATGATACACACAAGCATATCAAGTGGAAGAACATGTTGAAAGAGGTTCAAAACCATGTTGATAGTGTCTTTTATTATTTCAATGTTAATTTGTTACAGAAACTTATTAGAAATAATCATACCATCCTTAATATGTGCTCCTCTTACCCTCTTAGTACACCTGCCTGTAAGTATGCCATGTCTTTGGATTAGACCTCCTTCAACAAATTTTGATAACACATCAGATAAATTCTACATCAATGTATACAAAAATATTAAACACTTGTATTTACAGTGTCATCCTCAACAAGTTGATAATATTTTATGTATTCTTTTCCTTCTTTTTTTCTATGAATTTCTAAGTACATTGTTACTTCAGTCACTAAAATCTCTCTAACTTGTTCCTGCCGCAAATTAGCCATAAAATAGCTTAAAAAGCCAAAACATAAATATAAATAATTAAACAATTTCAATAATATATAACTATATTTACTCGTATTAGTAGACTTATAGTTCACTTATCCTTTTTCCATAAAATATGGCATACTCATCATTGACACGAAACAAATTATACCAACTATAGGGGTAGACAAAAAGCACTTTTTTTTAAAAAATAAATATTTTACTCACAATTTTTAGCTAAGGAATAACTTTCAATCACTAAAACTCTAGCAGCATAACAACTTAGAAACAGACTTTGTGAATTATTTGATTAAGTGGGAATTTGTTCTTAAGTTGTACTCTGAGGTTCATGAATTATTTGATAGATGGTCTAAACTGAAAATCATATTTATCCACTAGATAGAGCGCATGAATAAGGTACTGACAATTTCCTAATAGGGTTTAAAATACTTCACTTATCATATAATTCATGTACGTAGACTAGAAGGCACACGAAAATAAAAAACTATACAAACTTGTAAGTAAATCCACGAGTTTTTACACCAACTCAACTAAGTTTAGCTTCAAAGAATAGAATTCAAGCGATAAGAATAAGATTCAAATTACTAGAGACCACCATGTGCTCGAAGATCGAACCTCACAACTTAAGAGTATAAAATAGGAATTATAACAGAAATTATAAGCATGACTTGTTACATCTATATATTATTATTAGTTGCATGCGATTTTAGATAGACATATTTTCAACATTATACATTGAATTTTTTCACAATGTGTGATGTTTTATACATCCCTGAAAAATGGCAAAGGCAGTTAATCAGAGCTATAAAAGCCTTATAATGACAGATTTACTACTGATATCTATTGTAAATTTCAGTTATTTTCACACAAATATAGCGAAGACACTCGAACACAGATATAAAAGCCTTATAATGACATATTTATTACTGATTCTGTTATAAATTTCTATTATTTTCTGTGACATACCATAGTAGTGTGATACATGAAAAACAACGTAGACACTCAAACAAAGTTATTACTTATTCATTCAAATTATAGCTGAATAATATTTAGAAGATAAATCTAACATATTTATATTCATCTTACAAATGTGAGTCGCACCTCAACTATATAACACAAACTACACATGAATATGATTAGTAAGTCCAATGGAACAAAGTGTGGTTACCTCTTCTGCAAACAATTCACTTATAAGATAAGATAATGTTAGAAGCTGTAATTAAGGAGGTCAAGCTCCTACCCTGCAACAAGAACCTGATATAATATAATATAGCAAGATGGACATTCTTGGATAACATATTTAGGAACCCTTATTCAAATAATATTCAAAAGTGCTTCCTTATCAGATTTGAGGAAAAATCCCGACTAAACGTGAAAAGAATCCTATTGCAAAGTGAAGGAAAAAAAATAAGAAACTAATTGTGAGAGAGAAGAGATACCCAAACTTAACTTTGAAGCACAACATTTAAGTTTGATTACATGGTGAAGAAGCAAATGCTAATAAAATCTTTGAATAGTAATCTGATTTTCACTTTCTCATTTATGTAATGTTCTGGTGATTATTTGGTTTTTTGGCTCAGACAGTCTCACAAATTATGTTGTATACAATTTATTATTAGAAAATAGACCAATGTAGCATGCAATTTTCTTCTACACTCAATACGATTGAAATATGCACTAAGTTCTTAGGGAATATGCTTTCTTATGTTCTTCGGTCATATAAATTAAAGAATCAAGTGAAAGCCAAGTTAAAGGAAATAATGAAATATCTAATTGTCAGATATTCCCGAGATTGATGGTCTTAACAAATCCACTATAAATTGAAATAGTTAGTAAGCTTAAAATAATTCCTATGATACAAAAGCAGCACATGGAATTCAGATCCCACAAGCACCCTAGTTGAAAATGAGCTATTTCCAAAAGGTTGTCAAATACTCATACTATGTAAAGTTTGACCAAAAAGGAGAATAAGAAACAGATGACTTTGATGAACTAATAACAGAATAAAATAAAATAAAACAGTAATTGAACAGTAATTGGGTGGGTTTGATGTTTTATTGATCGTTATGGGCAAACTCTAACCAGAGCCTTCAAAAGCAGTATACCCTAGGCCTGACGGTCTCTTTGCCGCAGGTTTCTCAAAGTAATCGTGCAGTAAACAGAGGATTGGATTAACGGTCAACACAATAATCTGGCATTGAAGAAAACACGGTAATTGATACCCTAGTACCTTAATTGATCGAATTCATCAATTCGTAAAGCATCCTCCCTACAATAAACTAGGTACAAGTGGTGTTCAGCCACATGAGCTATAATTTGAATTTTCACTAATCTAGGGCTTCTTCACATGAAATGAAAGGGAATTCAAACCTCAAATCTCAAAAAAATAACCTGTTCAAAATTTTTTTCGGTACTATCACCCGTGCCTTCATTTTCCTTAACCACGCTGATGAAGGACCATGGAGGATGTGACGAGTTATAGCCACTTTGGAATACGTTTACTGCTTTTTATCTTATTATTTTTTATTTCTTAATTTATTTTTACTCGTTTGTTATGGTATTATTTTATCTCTCAAACTTAATTAAGCACTTGGCATATTGTACGCGAATGTGAGATATTTTACTTTCTCACATTTAATTTTGAGGTGATGAGTAGTATATCTTTGTGAATTTGATAATAAGAAATTTTTTTATTATTAATTTTCTTTTTCTGATGACATTTTTTTATTTAATTGTTGACGGACCTAAAGTGATTAGATTAGATCACATAAATTCATAATACTCTTATGTACTTGTCCATGGACACAAACTTAATTTTTATTTTTATTTTTACAAATATGATTATTTACCAATTTTTATTTTTATTGTCACAAATATGATTATAAATAAAAGGGAATTATTACCTTTTACAATTAAAGCATCTCACTAAAAGAGTTACGTTTTCCTTTTTGAGAATAAGATCCACACAAAATAATTATTATATTTTTATGGGGTCTATATACGATATTGGTAGAATTATATATTGTACATTAAAATATTATATTTTTACCAAGTCACTACAGATTAAAATATTATATTCCTTAATCTTCAAACGATGTAGTTATTTAAATATAACGATGGAGTATATTTTAATTAAAAAATTGTATTGTACTTCGTCACATGTCTAACCAACATATAAGAGCAATTTCAATTTGATATAACTTTTAGAATACGAATTTTTCCGTTTATCCTCAAGCAATTCTTTATTTTTACTTCAAAATTTACATAGTGATAAATATTTATAATGACTTCACATCCATGTGTACATTTTTGAAAAAAGGTTGCATCATTTTTCTACAAATTTAAATTCTTAAATTTTAATGTTAAAGTATTTAAAAGTTCAGAGTTTAGCCAAACACTTGTGTGCGACTGTTTCACTAAATGATTTTCATGAAACAGATAGCTCAAGTGTAGTTCTATGGTGTCCGCTAAAAATTGCACATTTTGAGAAAGCAACTAAACATCAGCTAAATACAAATATGATGGAAGTGTTAGTCTGGCTGGGTCATCAAGGATAAACAGTTCCTCTGTAACTTATAAAACATTTTACTTTCTCTAATTATAGTCTTGCTAATTGCCTATAATTGTGTTCCTTTGTCCTAACTTTTAGTGCTACTTTCTACCATTTGTTCTTGATCAGACTTAGCATTTTAACTTTTCTTGTTGAGTCAATTATTAATATTTTTTGAAAGGTGACTGACTTTGTTTCATTGTACAGTGACTTTTTCTTGAATATTAACGCAATTATTTCTCATGGTATAGGTTATTTGAATTATTACGTGATTTGGCGGATGAGATTCCTATCATGGTCAAATGGAGAGGCTTCTAGATTCTGTAAAGGAAATGGAAGATTTAATTGATGTTAATGCACCTAGAGAAAAATGGCTTCTAATGACAATTTAATGCACCTAGAGAAAAATGGCATTGGAGGTACCAAGTTAAGAGTAGGACCTAATTTGCATCTCTATTACTCTTTTTTTAATGGTAAAAGGAAAATACATAATAATTATAATAAACAGGAGTTAAAGCCAAGTTTCAATTCTGAGAATGAAGCAAAAGATTTGATAAGATCAATCATTTATCTCTCGCCTGTAATAGCTAGTGTAGTTGATAAGGAGCAAGTGCATAGAATAATATGTAATGAAGAAATGATATGTTTATTTATCTTAGGAAACAACAAATATGCTGATATAATACATGAATTTGGCCAGATTATCAAAGATGTCTTTTAAACCGGGTGTAGCTATCGTTGCCAGCACATGGAACTTATTTGGACAAGGTCATACAGAGTTTGTACAGCAATACTCATCTCAAGTAGAATATTAATTTGTAAATTAAGAAACATAATCTCCAAGTTGATGGAGGATTTATCTAATTTTTACTCTAGTTGGATATTATGCTAACATAAACATCAACATACTTGTAGGAAAAAAAAAAAAAACTTTTTAAAGAGGAGCTGTTGACATAGATATCCACAATTTATACTAATTAGTGGCTAGAGACTAGAGTGTAAATTACTCGAAAAAAAAGGTATCAAATTTTCAATAGTCACATTCTACTATAAACAGCCTGTTCTATAAATTTCTACCATTTTATTTAAGAGTTTAATGTTTCAAATTATATTAAGCTATCATTTAGAAGCTGAATTATTTGGAAATTAGATGGGGGATGGGTTGTTTGTATGTTCAATGCAGTTAATTGTACTTGTCTCCAAAATGTGTATGGTTTGATTGAAAATTGTTGTAGCTCATTTATTAAGTTGAGTGCAGTTGTTCACTGAAATAAATTGAACAGCAGGTATAAAGATGAAGGAAATGAGCATCATGATGAAGGAAATATGCATCATGACGAAGGAAATGAGCATCATGATAAAGGAAATATGAATCAGGATGAAGGAAATGAGCATGATAATGAATGAAATGAGCATTATGAAGATGAAAATATGCATCGTGATTTAGAAAATGAGCATCATGTTGAAGGAAACATGTGTCTTGATTATGGAAATGCGCATCTTGAAGATGGATTTCTGCATCATGATGAAGGAAATAAGCATAATGATAATGGATTTATGCATCATGATGATGAAAATAAGCATCATGGTGAAGGAAATATGCATCATGATGAAGGAAATGAGCATCATGATGAATGAAATGAGTTTCATGATGTAGGAAGTGAGCATCATGATGAAGGAAACATGCATCATGATGTAGGAAATGAGCATCATGATGAAGGAATTATACATCATGATGAAAGAAATGAGCATTAAGATGAAGAAAATGACCATAATGACGTTGGAATCAATCATCATGACGAAGAAAGGAGCATCAAGATGCAGGAAATAAGTATCATGATAAAGGAAATACGCATAATGATGAACAAAATGAGCATCATGATGAAGGAAATGAGCATCACGATGAAGGAAATAATCATCATGATGATGGAAATGAGCATCATGATGAAGGAAATATGTATAATGATTTTGGAAATGAGCATCATGATGAAGGAAATATGAATCAAGATGAATGAAATGAGCATAATGATTAGGAAATGACCATAATGACGTAGGATTTGATCATCTTGATTAAGAAAATAAACATCATGATGAAGGAAATTAGCATCATGATGAAGAAAATGAGCATCACGATGAAGAAAATGAGCATCTAGATGTAGGAAATGAGCATTATGATGAAGGAAATGAGCATCATGATGAAGGATTTTTATATCATGATTAAGAAAATAAGCATCACGATGAAGGATTTTTCGTCATGATGATGGAAATGAGCATCAAGATGAAGGAAATAAGCAATATGATGAAGGAAATGAGGAACATGATGAAGGAAATGAGCATCATGATTTAGGAAAGAGAATCGTCATGATGCTTATTTTCTATATCATAATGCTTATTTTCTTTATCATGATGCTCATGTCTTTCATCATGATTCTAATTTCCAATATTATGACGCATAAATTCTTCATCATGATGCTCATTTCCATCTTAGAGATGCATATGTCCATCGTAATGATGCTCAATTCCAACATCATGATGCGTATTTCATTCATCATGATACTCATTTCCTTCATCGTGATGCATTCAATCATCCTGATGCTCATTTCCATCATCATGATGCATATTTCCTTCATCATAATTTTCTTTCCTACATCATGATGCTTATTCCTTCATCATGTTGCTCATTTCCTTCATCATGATGATTATTTCCTTCATCATGATGGGTATTTCCTACATCATGATGGTCATTTCATTCATTATGATGGATATTTTCTTAATCATGATACTTATTTCCTACATCATGCTACATATTTCCTTCATTATTATGTTCATTTCAAACATCTTGATGCACATTTTCTTAATCATTATGCAAATTTAATTTATAAAGATACTCATTTCCATCATTATGATGCATAAATCCTTCATCATGATGCTCGTTTCATTCATCGTTATGCGTATTTCCTTTATCATGATGATCATTTTCTATATCTTGATGATCATTTTCTACATCATGATGCTTATTTCACTCATCATGATGCATAAGTTCTTCATCGAGATGCTTTTTTACTTCATCATGATGCTCCTTTCCATCATCATGATACTTGTTTACTTCAGCATGATTTTCATTTTCTACATCATGATGCTCATTTCTTTCATCATGATGTACATTTTCCTTCATCATGATGCTCATTTCATATATCACGATGCATTTTTCTCATTTACATCATCTTGATGATCGTTTCCCTCATCATGATGCTCATTTCCTTCATCATGATACTTATTTCCTACATCATGATGCTCATTTCTTTCATCATGATGCATATTTCCTTCATCATGATGATTATTTCCTACATCATTATAGCCATTTCCTTCATCATGATTCTCATTTCCTTCATAATGATGCGTATTTTCATCATAATGATGCTAATTTCCTAAACTATTATCCTCATTTCCTCCATCATGATGCATAATTCCTTCATCATGATACTCATTTCCTAAGTCATGATGCATATTTCCTTCATGATGATGCTCATTTTCTTTATCATGATGCTCATTTCCTTCATTATGATGCTGTTTTCTTCATCATAATGCTCATTTCTTCATCATTATTCATATTTTCTTTATAATGATGTTCTTTATCTACATCGTGATGCTCATTTCCTTCTTCATGATGCGTATTTTCTTCATCATGATACTTATTTCCTATATCATAATGATAATTTTCTTCATCATAATTCTCATTTCTTTCATCATGATTCTCATTTCCATCATTATGATGCGTAAATCCTTCATCATGATGCTCATTTCCTTCTTCAAGACGCATATATCCTTCATCATGATGCTCATTTCCTGCATCATGATGCTCATTTCCTGCATCATGATGCTCATTTCCTTCATCAGGATGTATATTTCATTCATCACGATACTCATTTCTTTAATCACGATGATCATTCCCATCATCATGATGCATAAATCCTTCAACATGATGCTTATTTCGTCACGTTATGCGTATTTTCTTTATCATGATGCTCATTCCCTACATCATGATGCTCATTTCCGTCATCATGATGCTCATTTTCTCAATTGTGATGCTCATTTCATTCTACATGATGCATATTCCCTTCGTCATGATGCTTATTTTCTATATCATAATGCTTATTTTCTTCATCATGATGCTCATTTCTTTCATCATGATTCTAATTTCCAACATTTTGATGCATAAATCCTTCATCATGATGCTCATTTCATTCATCATGATACTCATTTCTTTCATCTTGATGCTTATTTCCATCACCCCGATGCTCATTTCCATCATCATGATGCATTTTTCCTTCATTATGATTCTCTTTCCTACATCATGATGCTTATTTTCTTCATCATGTTCCTCATTTCCTTCATCATGATGCTTATTTTCTTCATCTTGATGCTCATTTCCATCATCATGGCGAAAAAATCCTTCATCATGATGCTTATTTCCTTAATCATGATATAGAAATCCTTCATCATGATGCTCATTTCCTTCATCATAATGCACATTTCGTACATCTAGATGCTCATTTCCTTCATCATGATGCTAATTTCCTTCATCATGATGCTAATTTCCTTCATCATGATGCTAATTTCCTTCATCATGATGTTTATTTTCTTAATCAATATGATCAATTTCTACATCATTATGGTCATTTCCTAATCATTATGCGCATTTCATTCATCTTGATTCATATTTCTTTCATCATGATGCTCATTTCCAAAATAATTATACATATTTCATTCATCATGATGCTCATTTCCATCATCATGATGATTATTTTATTCATCGTGATGCACATTTTCTTCATCATGATGCTCATTTCGTTCATCATTATGCCTATTTTCTTTATCATGATACTTATTTCCTACATCTTAATTCTCATTTCTTCATCATGATGATAGATTACAACGTCATTATGGTCATTTCCTTCATTTTAATGCTCATTTCATTCATCATGATGCATATTTCCTTCATCATGATGCTTATTTCCTACATCATGATGCATGTTACCTTCATCATGATGCTCACTTCCTACATCATGAAACTCATTTCATTTATCATGATGCTCATTTCTTTCATCATAATGCATATTTCCTTCACCATGATGCTTATTTTCATCATCATGATGCATAAATCCATTATCATGTTACTTATTTCCTTCATCATGATGCAAAAATCCTTCTTCAAGATGCACATTTCCATCATCAAGACGCATGTTTCCTTCAACATGATGCTCATTTCCTAAATCACGATGTATATTTCCATCTACATGATACTCATTTCCTTTATTATGATGCTCATTTCCTTCATCGTGATGCATATTTTCCTTTATCATGATGCTCATTTCCTTTGTCATGATGCATGCTCATTTCCTTTATCTTGATAATCATTTCCTACATCATTATGGTAATTTCTCGTCATTAAGATGCTAATTTCGTTCATCACTAATCGTATTTCTTTTATCATGATGCTTATTTCCGACATTATGATGCTCATTTCCTTCATTATGATGAATGTTTCTTTCATCATAATGCTTATTTTCTTCATCATGATGCTTATTTCCTACATCATTATGCATGTTTTCAACATCATGATGCACAATTCCTACATCAGAATGCTTACTTCATTCATCATGATACACATTTCCTTCATCACAATGCTCATTTCCTACATCATGATGCATATTACCATCATCATGATGCTCAATTCCATCACCTTGATGATCATTTCCCTCATCATGATACTCATTTCATTCATCATGATACATACTTTCTTCATTATGATACTCGTTTCCTACATCATGATGCTCATTTACATCATCATGATGATTGTTTCCATAATCATAATGCTAATTCCCTACATCATGATGCTCATTTCATTCATCATGATGCATATTTCCTTCATCATGATGCTCTTTTCCTAACATCATGATGCATATTTCCTTTATCATGATGCTCATTTTCTTTATGATGATGTTCATTTCCTTCATTATGATGCATATTTTCTTCATCATGTTAATCATTTCTTCATCATGATGCATATTTCCTTTATAATGAGGCTCTTTATCTACACCATGATGCTCATTCCTTACATCTTGATGCTCATTCCTTACATCTTGATGCTCATTTCTGTCATCATGATGCTCATTTGCTTTATCATGATGCTCATTTACTCAATCGTGATGCTCATTTCCTTCTACAGGATGCGTATTTCCTTCGTCATGATGCTTATTTTCTATATCATAATGCTTAATTTCTTCATCATGATGCTCATTTCTTTCATCATGATTCTAATTTCCAACATTATGATGCATAAATCCTTCATCATGATGCTCATTTCCTTCATCATGATGCTCATTTCCATCATAGAGATGCATATGTCCTTCGTAATGATGCTCATTTCCTACATCATGATGCTAATTTTCTTCATCATGATGCATATTTCATTCATCATGATACTCATTTCCTTCATTGAAATGCTCATTTCCATCATCCCGATGCTCATGTTAATCATCATGATGAATTTATCACATCATGTAGAAGGAAATGAGCATCATGATAAAGGAATGAGCATCATGATGATGGAAATGAGCATTATCATGATAAAGGAAATATGCATCATGATGAAGAAATGATCAACATTATAAAGGAAATATGCATCATGATGAAGAAATGATCAACATGATGCATTATCATAAGGAAATGAGTATCATGATAAAGGAAATATGCATCATGATGTAGGGAAAAAAACATCATGATGAAGGAAATATGCATCATGATGAATGAAATGAGCATCATGATGTAGGAAATTAGCATTATGATAATGGAAACATACATCATGATGATGAATATGAGCATCATGATGTAGGAAATGTGTATCATGATGAAGGAAATGATGATGTAGGAAATGAGCATCATGATGATGGAAATGAGCATAATGGTGATGGAAATGAGCATCATGATGATGGTAATATGCATCATGATGTAGGAAATAAGCATTATGATGAAGGAAATGTGCATCATGATGAATGAGGTAAGCATTCTGATGTACGAATTGTGCATCATGATGTTGAAAACATGCATCATGATGTAGGAAATGAGCATCAAGATGAAGGAAATATGCATTATGATAAAAGAAATATGCATCATGATGAAGGAAATGAGCATCATGATGAAGGAAATGACCATCATGATAAAGGAATATGCATCAGGATGAAGGAAATGAGCATCATGAAGATGGAAATATGCATCTTGATTTAGGAAATGAGCATCATGTTGAAGGAAACATGCATCATGATGATAGAAATGCGCATCTTGATGAAGGATTTCTGCATCATAATGAAGGAAATAAGCATCATGATAAGGGATTTATACATTATGATTTTAAAAATAAACATCATGATCAAGGAAATATGCATCATGATGAAGGAAATGAGCATCATGATGATGTTTGCATCATGACGTAGGAAATAAGTATCATGTTGAATGAAATATGCATCATGATGAATGAAATGAGTTTCATGTTGTAGGAAGTAAACATCATGATGAAGGAAACATTTGTCATGATGTAGGAAATGAGCATCATGATGAAGGAAATATGCATCACGATATATGAAATGAGCATCAAGATAAAGGAAATGACCATAATGATGTTGGAATCAATCATCATGATGAAGAAATGAGCATCAAGATGTAGGAAATGAGTATCATGATAATGGAAATACGCATAATGATGAACGAAATGAGCATTATGATTATTCATCATGATGATGGAAATGAGCATCATTATGAAGAAAAATTGCATCATGACGAAGGAAATGATCAACATGATGTTGGAAATAAGCATAATGATGAAGGAAATATATAGCATGATGTAGGAAATGAGCATCATGATGAAGGAAATAAGCATCATGATGAATGAAATGAGCATCATGAAGTAGGAAATGAGCATCATGATGAAGGAAATATGCATCATGATGAAGGAAATTGGCATCATGATGATGGAAATTTGCATCCTGATGAAGAAAACATGCATCATGATTAGGGAAATGAGCATATTGATGTATGAATTGAGCATCACGATGAAGGAAATATCATCACGATGATGGAAATTAGCATCATGATGAAGGAAATATTTATCATGTTGTAGGAAATGAGCAACATAATGAAGGTAACTTGATAATATTAAAAAACGAGAACCAAAAGTGTACAAAGAACACCAAAAAGACGCATTACAAATGGGAGCAGACTAGGGATCCTGCTACCCGACTGACCTAGGAACCGACAAGGGATCCTGTTACCCAAAAAACAGACATACCCTAACAAGAGGTCTAAACCTGTACAGCCGAATACATTGCTGAAAAAATCCTATGGATGAGCTGACCACCCCCCGGACGGCCTCGGTAAAAACCTCTATATGGAAAAACCCTTTGGGAAAAACTCATATAGGGGAAAAGAGCACCTTCCAAAGGATGTCTTAATACTCACCATCTACCCTAGACCTAAAGTAGGTCTTGAAGCCCAAATCAAGCCACAGCAGCATACAAACACTCCCAATATTCCAGCCACTTCTGAAAAAGGGATCCAAAAACTTGCCATCTAGTCTACGGCTAGACAAATGCATCCATATATCGTAACAAAGGATAAGAGAATCCTAAAAATCACCATAGCAACGGTACGTTTGAATTCCAAAAAAATCAGAATAAGAGATAAAAGTACAAGGAGAGGAGCCACTTGGCAATCCAGACGATGTCGCCTCCAGAGAATAAACCCCTTCACATCTCATCGTCTGGCAACAGGACATCGAAAACGGTAGTAAGTTGAGTTCATATCCTCCAACAGATGCCTCTGAAGAATAGGAGGAGTTGTAAGATGCCAGACAAAGGGCCCACCAACATCTGAGATAGCATCAGCTGCAGCATTCCCTTCTTTATAAATGTGAGTGACTCTGAACTGCATCAAAGGAATCACATCCTTAACAGACCTCCACTGCTGAAGAAATTTCCAAGGAATATCTGGATTGTCAGAAGAAAGAGCATGGACCACATATGTAGAGTCTGTCTCCAACCATACAGAACGCCATCCTCTATCATAAGCCAACTCAATGGCCAAAAGGGAGGTGTGAAGCTCAGCCTCAAAAGCAAACCCATGATCAAACCCACAAGTGAAACTTCCCAAATGGTCACCATTTTCATTTCTATAAACTCCAGCCCCTGCAATGGTACCAGGCGTACCATTAGCATGACCATCAGTGTTCACCTTAAACTATCCATGGATAGGGGGCACCCATCTAAAAAGAATGATATTAGGAGCTTTCCTTGGATTTCCTCGAACTCCGAAATAGTGCAGAGTGTTAAGGTCATCAACTGAACTGTACATTGGCCCAATAGCAAAACAATTAATATCATGTGCCATGACCATAATCAAGGCAGGTATCTTAGAAGCATGAGCAATCTTATCAACCAACTCCCCATCCTCTGTAGTAGAGTAACCATCAGCCATAAAATTATTACGAACAGTCCAAATCAACCAAACATAGGTAATAATCATACATCTCCATAAGGATATGATCTGTGAGCTCCCCTGAATAGTGATAGAGTGCAAAAAAAGTACTAGAAAACCATTAGTACGTGGCACTCTATCCCCAAAATGAAACCCATCCAATATATGCTAAAGGAAAACTGAAGAAACCGGACAGGTAATGAAAAGATGATCCATAGATTCAGAATCACATCTACACAAATAACACCTGGAAGGGCCATGAAAACCCTCTCCAAAAACACATCCCAAAGAGTAAGAATACCCCTTATAACTTTCCAAATAATCAAGGAACGCCTAGGAGGTATAAAAGAACCCCATATCCATGAGCCCCAACTCACAGCAGGACATGAAGTTCTCAAATGAGCGTAAGCCAACTTAGAAGTGACTTTACCACGAGAAGAATGATTCCAACACCTCTGATCCGATTGATTTGGGGAAATCCTGATCCTGATGATAGCAAGGAATATATGAGGAAAAGCATGAGCAAAATCTTCAGTAAAGTGCCATTTCCCATTATAGTAGTAGTCAGATATCTTCTGATCAAAACAGTGTCTAATATCAACTGGAATATTAACCTGATCAGCAATAGGAATGCCCAACCAATTATCCAACCAAAATCTGACAGAGGAATCATGACCAATAATCCAAGTTTCATTCTGCTGCAAACTACGAATGTGAGGAAGACATCCTCTTCTCAAAGAGGATGAAAGACGATGCTGGAAAGCAATGCTTGTCGAAACCATCTATGTCGAAAGATATACAAAGGCGTGTCTTCACACAAAATATCCCAAGAAAGCTTCATCAGATACGCCTCATTAGCAATTCTGAGAGAGCGAATACCTAACCCACCTTCCTCCAAGGGGGAACAAACCTGCTTCCAATTAAAACAAAAATAGCTACGCTGGGATGGGTTCCCAGTCCATATGAAATTCCTAACAGCTCTTTCAAAGCAATTCAACTCAGTCCTAGGCCATCTATAAACTATCATGATATGCACTGCAGCCGAAATAATGACAGAATTCACAAGACAATCTCTTCTAGCCATGGAAAGACTCTCCCCTTTCCATCTACCAAAGTTATTAATAATAGCATCCGTAGCAGCCTGAAAGTGAGCAATCCTAGGAGACCCTATAAAAATAGGGACACTTAAGTAACGAAAAGGATATGAACCATCCTGCATTCCAAGTTCCGTCCTAACCTGATGCTTAATATAGTGTTTGGTGTGCTTACCATAATAAGCCTTCGACTTGTTAGGATTGAACACTTGCCCAGATAACTCTCCATAATTGTTCTAAGCATCTCTAACAGCTGTTATAGACCCAATATTACCTCTACAGAAAATAAGAATGTCATCTGCATAGAAGAGATAAGGAGGGAGAAAACAAGATCTCCCAATAGCAACACGATGAAGACGCCTATTATCCACAAAATGCCACAACCAAAGACCAAGAACTTCCTCAGCTAGACAAAAGAGGAGGGGAGATAAGGGGGTCCCCCTGTCGAACTCCTCTCCCATAGCCAAAATAACCATGAGGAGAACCATTAATTAGCACAGAGATTTTAGCAGAGGCAAAAATACCATTATCATAAACTGATCAAAGAAACCCATACGGCCAAGGCATTCAACAAGAAAATCCCACCTTAAAGTATCAAAAGCTTTCTTGATGTCAATCTTAAGAGCAACACTACCCAAAGTAGAAACATCCTGACTATTAAACGACTCAGATGCAGTGGCAATACAATGACGTATACTACGACTAGGCACAAACCCATATTAATGCACACCAAGATGATATTAAGGATCGGGCCCAAACGCGTAGCAAGAATTTTAGTGAGCACTTTAAAGAAAAAGTTACACATATTAATAGGCCAATAATCCTCCACACGATTAGCACCCTCATGCTTAGCTATCAAGGTAACAAAATTAGCATTAACCCCATCAGGTATAAAACCAGTGTTAAAAAGTACCTGACAGCAATGCACATGTCTTCATGTATAATATTCCAAACAGCCTGAAAGAATAAACCGCCAAAACCATCAGGGCCTGGAGAACTATCTGGAGAAAGATAAAAAACTGCAGCTCTAATTTCCACATCATCAGGCTCAAGAGTCAGAGCTGCGTTATCAGCCACAGACACAAACTGACAAACGAAGCCCATCAAACCCCAATCTAGAACATCAGTAGGTGTACTGAAAAGGTCTCTGTAATAGTCCATAACGTGCTGAGAAATAGTAGAAATATCATGAGAGACATCATCCCCAACCATCATAGTACTAATGTGTGTTCTAGTCTTCCTGATTCTATGAGCTCTTTGGAAAAAAGCCGTATTATGATCACCATCCTTCTACCAGTTGCTTCTATTCTTTTGAGAATAAAAGATTTGCTTCTATTTGAGTTTCTCCTCCAAAAGGATATGAGCATCTACCTCCTCACAAAACAAATCATCATAATCCCCATACTGATCAATACGTTTCTGAATATCCTGTAGATTATTCATGGCTGCCTCGACCCCACTCAGAATGTCACCAAAAGACTCTTTATTCCACACCTTTATCTCAAGTTTAAGTCTCCTATGCTTCCAACAAAAATAAGAGATGGGATTAGGAGCAACCATCTCTTTTCCCCACAAAGTAGCAACCAGGACAAAAAAACCCATATCAGAGAGCCACATTTTTTGAAATCAGAAAAGACGATGGACATGACCAACAGTACTATCAAATGAAAACAGGATAGGATTGTGATCCGAACTATGTCTAGGAAGCGCCAACAAATCAATTTTATCCCAAATATCAATCACACCATCAGAAATAAGAGCACGATCAATTCTAGAAGCACGAAGAGAATGATTCATAGATCGTCTAAACCAAGTATATTTAGAGCCCCCTAGTTCTAAATCATGCAAACCGCTTTCCCCCAGGAATTCTCTAAAATCAGCAGAAACCAAACTCGAAAAACTAGACGGGGTGTTTCTTTCATGATTCCCCAGAGTATAATTAAAATCACCCAAAATAATCATATTCGGACTAGTGTAGGATATTATGTCAAACCACAAATTTCTACGATCCAAATATCCACTAGCAGCATGAACTAATCCCAGACGGTAAAGAGCACGATTAAATATAAAATCAACAATAATAATCTGCTCAGACATGAAAATAACCACAACATTAGGCACCAGATGATCACGACAGAAAACCCAATTATTCGGACGCCTAACACCTCTATCATTATGAGCCACAAAATGAAAACCCAAGTTGTGCTAATTATTAGACAAGGAAGCAGAAGGTCGAACCTTATGCCTGTAATAAAATAATTTGAGAGCCGATAAGGAGCTCCCCACACCATGAATATTCTAAAAGAGACAATTCATTAAGTACGCCCTGTAGAACCGTGCTTCGGCGGTTTAGATGGATCCTCTACTTGTCCCCACTCTTGACGGGCTGTATGATGCATATTCCGAGAATGCCTACTAGTGTTAGGATCAATAAATTCATGATTATCATCAAACGAATCACGAGCATCAAATGGAGTAGGAGAATACTGAAGGTTGCTACCATGCTCATCGATTGCACTCCCAATCTGTCCAACATGACGAATAGCATCATCAAGGAATGCCGAGACATCCATACATTCATTCGGCTGATCATGGAGAGCATCGAAATGGTTTGCAAGCTGCAGTCTATTGTTAACCGATTGGGCTGCTGGTTCATGTTCTTCATCTTCAAATTCAAGGCAATCTGTTTCAAGTATCACCTGATCCGTGCGCTGAAGATATGAAGTCCCAACCTGACCATCGGCACGAATGTTCTGAACAACCTGATCATGATCACCCGTCTGATTCTGATTCATAGGCTACTGAACATTTCTGACAGGAGTCCACCTCTCCGTCGGAATAGGTGGCACATCCTTCTTCTTCTTCTTCTTCAAGTTAGCTGGTGCATCATTCCTCTTCAAATTTGCTGCAGCATCATTCCTCTTTGAATTCGTTGCTGCTTTCTTTCCCTTACAACACTCCTCATTAGAGTGTCCAATAATATAACACCTTGTACAATAACTTGGCACATTCTCATAAGATATATATGTCGAAAAAGAGTGATCTGAAGTGTTTATATTAATACTAGTTGGTAGCTCTTTCAAAACATCAATTTCAACAAGGACACGTGCAAAGTGACCAAGAGATCCGTCCAATGCTCTAGCATCAACCTTCACAGGCTTACCAATCCCAGAAGCAATGGAACGGAGAATAGGGCCGCTCCAAAACTCATATGGCAATTCATAAATACGAATCCACACATTAGCAATTGAAGACTTGATTTTGTAAGGGTTGAAGAAAGGTACCCACTTATGCAATCTAATCAGACCGAATCAAGGTCAAAAGACCGCTCTTTCAGAACCCTCTGACGTATAGCAGCATCATGAACTTGTATATTGAAATACCCTCTGCCAAGGGGTGCCATGAAGATGTCCTTTGTCATCCAAAGCTTCGTCAATTGGCCAAGCAAATCCTGCTGTGAAAGGGGACGCTGCCCACGAGAACTACCAATCAAGAAATTGGAACATAAAAATAAACGATCATGAAGGAGAGAATCATCAACTGTAATTGAAACGGAGTCACCTGAGCACTCCGGTGGCTTCGCAACCGGGCTTGGGAGCCCTTTGCTTAATGCCGCATGGAATGAACGTAAGGGAGAGGCGTCGCCTTTATCAGTCGGCGAAGGCATTGAAGGGAGATCAGAATCTCGTGTGGTAGTATTGGGCATAGTGAAACGGAGGGGATTGATGGAAAAAGTTCCAGGCTGCATAGGAGGGATCAATCGCCGCTGTTGAACTTGATCCGAGAATATCGCTGCAGAATGTAATTTTGAGCGAGCATCAGCAGTTTCCGATCGGTTCTGTGGATGATCCGATTGGGTCACAGTAGATTCCGATTGAGTCTATGGTCCTGATCGAGTTGCTACAAATTTTGATCGAGGCTCAGCATAATCCGGTCGAGTTGCTGCAGGCGCTGTGGATTTTGCGGAGACCGCTGCACGGAGACGATAAGAAGGATGGGAAGTGATCGGATGAACAACAGGCATTGTAGGAGTCATCAAGACATTACGATCAGAAGGCGAGATTAGATGATCAATCATCGATGGGGCCGTGGCAGAAATGCAATCGCGATCAGCACAATCAGGCGGGGTGAAATCTGATTTAGGCTTTGGAGAATTCCGTTGCATGCATCAAGATAAAGGAAATATTTATCATGATGTAGGAAATGAGCAACATAATGAAGGAAATATGCATCATGATGAATGAAATGAGCATCATGATTAAGAAAATGACCATAATGACATAGGAAATGATCATCATGATGTAGGAAATGAGCATCATGATGAAGAAAATATGCATCATGATGAAGTATATTAGTATCATGATGATGGAAATGAGCATCATGATGAAGGAAATATGCATCATGACGAAGGAAAAGAGCATCATGATGAAGGAAAAGAGCATCATAATGGCGGAAATATGCAAAGTGATGCAGGAAATGAGCATTATGATGAAGGGAAATATGCATTATGATAAAAAGAAGTGAGCAGCATGATGAAGGAAACATCATTATGATGATGGGAATGAGCATCATGATGATGGAAATATGCATCGTGATATAGGAAATGAGCATTGTGTTGAATGAAAATATGCATCATGATGATGGAAATAAGCATCATGTTGATGGAAATACGCATCATGATGAAGGAAATGAGCATTATGATGATGGAAATGAGCATCATTATGAAAAAGAATTACGTTATGATGAAGGAAACGATCATCATGATATTGGAAATGAACATAAAGATAAAGGAAATGTGCAGCACGATGTAGGAAATGAGCATCATGATGAAGGAAATATGCATCATGATGTAGGGAAAAGAGCATCATGATGAAGGAAATATGCATCATGATGAACGAAATGAGCATCATGATGTAGAAAATTAGCATTATGATAATGGAAACACATCATGATGATGAATATGAGCATCATGATGTAGGAAAATGTGTATCATGATGAAGAAAGTATGCATCACTTTTTTTCTGATGTAATGAACTAAATATGATGTAGGAAAGGTGCATCATGATGAAGGAAATTATCATCAAGTTGATGTAAATGAGCATCATGATTATGGTAATATGCATAATGATGTAGGAAATGAGCATTATGATGAAGAAAATATGCTTCATGATGAATAAGGTAAGCGTTTTGATGTAGGAATTATGCATCATGATGTTGAAAACATGCATCATGATGTAGGAAATGAGCATCAATATGAAGGAAATATGCATTATGATAAAAGAAATATGCATCGTGATGAAGGAAATGAGCATCATAATATAGGAAATAAGCATCATGATGAAAGAAATACGATTAATGATGAAGGAAATTAGCATCTTAATGAAAGAAATGACCATAATGATGTAGGAAATGATCATTAAGATGAAGGAAATGAGTATCATGATGAAGGAAATATGCATCATGACGAAGGAAATGACCATCATGATAAAGGAAATATGCATCAGGATGAAGGAAATGAGCATGATGAATGAAATATGCATCATGATGAATGAAATTAGTTTCATGATGTCAGAAGTAAGCATCATGACGAAGGAAACATTTATCATGATGTAGGAAATGTGCATCATGATGAAGGAAATATGCATCATGATGAATGAAATGAGCATCAAGATGAAGGAAATGACCATAATGATGTCGGAATCAATCATCATGATGAAGAAATGAGCATCAAGATGTAGGAAATGAGTATCATGATAAAGGAAATACGCATAATGATGAACGAAATAAGCATCATGATGAAGTATTTATGCATCATGAATATGGAAATGAGCATTATTATGAAGAAAAATTGCATCATGATGAAGGAAATGATCAACATGATGTTGGAAACAAGCTTAATGATGAAGGAAATATGCAGCATGATGTAGGAAATGAGCATCATGATAAAGGAAATAAGCATCATGATGAATGAAATGAGTATCATGAAGTAGGAAATGAGCATCATGATGAAGGAAATATGCATAATGATGAAGGAAATTAGCGTCATGATGATGGAAATTTGCATCCTGATGAAGAAAATATGCATCATGATTTGGGAAATGAGCATATTGATGTAGGAATTGTGCATCACGATGAAGGAAAAATATCATCATGATGATGGAAATTAGCATCATGATGAAGGAAATATTTATCATGTTGTAGGAAATGAGCAACATAATAAACGAAATATGCATCATAATGAATGAAATGAGCATCATGATTAAAAAAATGACCATAATGACATAGGAAATGAGCATCATGATGTAGGAAATGAGCATCATGATGAAGGAAATATGCATCATGATGAAGTATATTAGTATCATGATGATGGAAGTGAGCATCATGTTGATGGAAATGAGCATCATGATGAAGGAAATACGCATCGTGATGAAGGAAATGAGCATCATGATATAGGAAATGGGCATTGAGATGAAGGAAACATGCATCACGATGAAGTAAATGAGCATCATATTATAGGAAATGAGCATTGATATGAAGGAAACATGAATCACGATATAGGAAATGAACATCATGATGAAGGGAATAAGCATCATGATGAAGTATTTTTGCATCATGATTATGGAAATGAGCATCACGATGAAGGAAATAAGCAACATGATGAAGAAAATAACTATCATGATGTAGGAAAGAGAATCATTATGAAGGAAATATGCATCATGATGATGGAAATGAGCATCAGGATGATGGAACTGATCATCCTGATGAAGGAAATGAGTATCATGTTGAAGTATATATGCATCATGATGAAGGTAATGAGCATCATGTTAAAAGACATATGCATCTTGATAAAGGAAATGAGCATCATGACTAAGAAAATGAGCATCATGATGAAAAATTTATGCATCATAATGATAGAATTGAGAATCATGATAAAAGAAATGAGCATCATGATGAAGAAAATGATAATTATGATATAGGAAATAAGCATCATGCTAAAGAAAATGAGCATCATGATGGTGAAAATGAGCATCATGATGAAGTAAATGAGCATCATGATGATGGAAATGAGCGTCATGATCTAGGGAATGAGAACATGATGTATATAAATAGCATCATCATTATGATGAAATGAGCATCACGATGAAGAAATGAGCATCACGATGAAGAAATGAGCATCATGATAAAGGAAATATGCATCATGATGTAGTAAATGAGCATCATGATGAAGGAAATATGCATCATACTGAACGAAATGAGAATCATGATGTAGGAAATGAGAATCATTATGAAGGAAATGACCATAATGATGTAGGAAATGAGCATAATAATGAAGGAAATGAACATTATGATGAAGGAAACATGCGTCACGATGAAGGAAATGAGCATCATGATGTAGGAAATAAGCATCAAGATGAAGAAAATATGCATCATGATGAAGGAAATGAGCATCATGATGAAGGAAATGATCACCATGATGATGGAAATGAGCAACATGATGATGGAAATATGCATCATGATGTAAAAAATTAGCTTCATGATGAAGGAAATATGCATCATGAAGAATGAAGTAGGCATTATGATGTAGGAAATGTGCATCATGATGAAGAAAACATGCATATCACGATGTAGGAAATGAGCGTCATGATGAAGGAATTATGCATTAAGATGAGAGAAACTTGCATCACGATGAAGGAAATGTGCATCATAATGTAGCAAAATAGCATTATAATGAAATGACCGTAATGAGCATCATGATGAAGGAAATGTCCATCATGATGAAGGAAATGAGCATCATGATGATGGAAATATGCATCGTGATGTACGAAATGAGCATCATGATGAAGGGAAATATACATCATAATGTAGGAAATGAGCGTCATGATGATGTAAATAAGCATCATGATGAATGTAATGAGCATCATGAAGTAGGAAATGATCATTATAATGAAGGAAATATGCATCATGATAAAGGAAATTAGCGTCATAATGATGGAAATTTGCATCCTGATGAAGAAAACAAGCATCATGATTTGAAAAATGGGCATATTGATGTAGGAATTGAGCATCACGATGAAGGAAATATCATCATGATAATGGTAATTAGCATCATGATGAAGGAAATATTTATCATGATGTAGGAAATGAGCAACATAAGGAAGGAAATATGTATCATGATAATTGAAATGAGAATCATGATTAAGAAAATGACCATAATGACATAGGAAATGATCATCATGATGAAGGGAATAAGAATCATGATGTAGGAAATGAGCATCATGATGAAGGAAATACGCATCATGATGAAGTATATTAGTATAATGATGATGGTAATGAGTATCATGATGAAGGAAATAAGCATCATGATGAAAGATTTATGCATCATTATAATGGAAATAAGCATCATGATGTCGGAAATGAGCATCATGATTAGGAAAATATGCATCATGAATATGGAAATTAGCATCGTGATGATGTCTGATTTATGATATAGGAAATAAGCATCTTGATGAAGGAAAAATGCATTATGATGTAGGAAAAAAGCATCATGATGAAGGAAATGACCATAATGACGTCGAAATTGATCATCATGATAAAGGAGATAAACATCAAGATTTAGGAAATGAGTATCATGATGACGGAAATATGCATAAACATGAACTAAATGAGCATCATGATGAAGGATATATGCATCGTGGTGATAGAAATTAGTATCATTATAAAGAAAATTTGCATAATGATGAAAGAAATGATCATCATGATGTTGGAAATGAGCATAACAATGAAGGAAATATGCAACATGATGTAGGAAATGAGCATCATGATGAAGGAAATATCCATCATGATGAATGAAATGAGCATCATGATGAAGGAAATGAGCATCACGATAGTGAAAATGAGCATCATGATGAAAGAAATGAGCATCATGATGATGGAAATGAGCATCATCATGTAGGAAATGAGCATCATAATATTCGTAAAGAACATCATCATAAAGGAAATATGCATCATGATGAAGAAATAAGAATCATGATGAAGGAAATTAGCATCATGATAAAAGAAATAAGCATCATTATGAAGGAAATATGCACCATGATGTAGGAAATGAGCATCATGATGAAGGAAATATGTATCATAATGAACGAAATGAGCATCATGATGTAGGAAATTAGCATTATGATAATAGAAACATGCATCATGATGAAGGACCAGAGCATAATAATGTAGGAAATAACCATCATTATGATGGAACTACGCATCATGGTGAAGGAAATGAGCATCCTGATGAATGTAATGAACGTAATGATGTAGGAAATTAACATCATGATGAAGCAAATATGCATCATGATGAACGAAATGAGCATAATGATGTAGGAAATGTGTATCATGATTAATAAAATATGCATCATGATGAAGGAAATGAGTATCATGATGAAGGAAATGAGCATCATGATGAAGGAAATATGCATCATGATGAACGAAATGAGCATCACGATGTAGGAAATTAGCATCATGATGAAGGAAATAAATGTAATGATGAACGAAAATAGCATATTAATGATGGAAATGAGCATAATAATGAAGAAAACATGCATCGTGATGAAGGAAATGAGCATATTGATGTAGGAAATGGGCATCATGTTGAAGGAAACATGCAACATGATGATGGATATTCGCATCATAAAGAAGGATTTCTGTATCATGATGAAGGAAATAAGCATCATGGTAAGGGATTAATGCATGATGATGATGAAAATAAGCACCATCATGAAGGAAATGAGCATCATGATGAAGAAAATATACATCATGATGATGTTAGTATCATGATGTAGGAAATAAGCATCATGATGATGGAAATATGCATCATGATGAAGGAAATTAGCATATTGATGTAGGAAATGAGCATTACGATGAAGGAAATATGCATCAGGATGAAGAAAATGAGCATAATGATGAAGTAAATGAGCATAAGGATGAAGGAAATAATCATCATGATGATGGAAATGAGAATCATGAAGAAAGAAATATGTGTAATGATGTAGAAAATGAGCATCATGATGAAGGAAATGAGCATAATGATGAAGGAAATGAGCATCATGATGTAGGAATTGAGCATCGTGATGTAGGAAATGAGCATCATGATTAAGGAAATAAGTATCATGATGAAGGATTTATGCATCATGATGATGAAAATAGGCATCATGAAGTAAGAAATGAGAATCATGATGAAGAAAATAAGCATCATGATGAAGAATTTTTACATCATGATGATGTAAATGAGCATCATGATGATGTAAATAAGCATCATGATGAAGAAAATATGCATCATGATGAAGGAAATGAGCAACATGATTAAGGAAATAAGCATCATGATGTAGGAAAGAGAATCATTATGAATGAAATATACATTATGATGATGGAAATGAGCATCAGGATGACGAAAATGAGCATCATAATGAATGAAATGAGTATCATGATGAAGTAAATATGCATCGTGATGAAGGAAATAAGCATAATGATGTAGGAAATGGGCATCATGACGAAGGACATACGCATCTTGATTAAGGAAATGAGCCTAATGATGAAGGAATTATGCATCATAATGTTGAAAGTGGGAATCATGATGATAGAATGAGCATCGTTATGAAGAAAATGTGCATTATGATACAGGAAATAAGCATCATGATGAAGGAAATATGCATCATGATGAAGGAAATGAGCATCACGATAGTGAAAATGAGCATAATGATGAAGGAAATGATCATGATGATGATGGAATTGAGCATCATCATGTAGGGAATGAGCATCATGATGTAGCTAAGAGCATTGTTATAAAGGAAATATGCATCATGATGAAGAAATAAGCATCATGATGAACGAAATGAGCATCATGATGTCGGAAATTAGCATTATGATGAAGGACATGAGCATGATAAAATAGGAAATGTGCATTATTATGATCGAACAACGCATCATGGTGAAGGAAATGAGCATCATGATGAAGAAAATGACCATATTTATGTAGGAAATTAACATCATGATGAAGGAAATATGCATCATGATTAAACAAATGAGCATAATGATGTAGGAAATGTGTATAATGATGAAAAAATATGCATCATGATGAAGGAAATGAGCATCATGATGTAAGAAATGAGAATAATGATGAAGAAAATAAGCATCATGATGAAGAATTTTTACATCATGATGATGTAAATGAGCATCATGATGATGGAAATAAGCATCATGATGAAGAAAATATGCGTCATGATGAAGGAAATGAGCAACATGATTAAGGAAATAAGCATCATGATGTAGGAAAGAGAATCATTATGAATGAAATATACTTTATGATGATGGAAATGAGCATCAGGATGACAGAAATGAGCATCATAATGAATGAAACGAGTATCATGATGAAGTAAATATGCATCGTGATGAAGGAAATGAGCATAATGATGTAGGAAATGGGCATCATGATGAAGGACATACGCATCTTGATTAAGGATATGAGCCTAATGATGAAGGAATTATGCATCATAATGATGGAAATGGGAATCATGATGATAGAATGAGCATCATTATGAAGAAAATGTGCATTATGATACAGGAAATAAGCATCATGATGAAGATAATACGTATCATGATGAAGGAAATGAGCATCATGATAGTGAAAATGAGCATAATGATGAGGGAAATGATCATCATGATGATGGAATTGAGCATCATCATGTAGGGAATGAGCATCATGATGTAGCTAAGAGCATTGTTATAAAGGAAATTAACATCATGATGAAGAAATAAGCATCATGATGAAGGAAATGAGCATCATGATAAAAGAAATAAGAATCATTATGACAGAAATATGCATCGCAATGTAGGAAATGAGCATTATGATGAAGGAAATATGTATCATGATGAACGAAATGAGCATCATGATGTCGAAAATTAGCATTATGATGAAGGACATGAGCATGATAAAATTGGAAATGTGCATTATTATGATCGAACAATGCATCATGGTGAAGGAAATGAGCATCATGATAAAGGAAATGACCATAATTATGTAGAAAATTAACATCATGATGAAGGAAATATGCATCATGATTAAAGAAATGAGCATAATGATGTAGGAAATGTGTATAATGATGAAAAAATATGCATCATGATGAAGGAAATGAGCATCATGATGAGGGGAATGATAGTCAAGATGACAGAAATGAGCAGCATGATGATGGAAATATGCATCATGATAAAGGAAATGAGCATCATGATAAAGGAAATATGCATTATATGGAATGAAGTAAGCATCATGATGAAGGAAATACACATTATTATGAAAGAAACATGCAACATGATGAAGGAAATGAGCATCATAATGTAGGAAAAAAGCATTATGATGAAGGAAATACGCATAATGTTGAAGGAAATGAGCATAATAATGAAGGATATGACCATAATGATGTAGGAAATGATCATCAAGATGAAGAAATTAAGCATCATGATAAAGGAAATATGCATCATGTCGAAGGAATGAGCATCGTGATAAAGGAAATATGCATCACGATGAAGGAAATGAGCATCATGATGAAGGAAATGACAATCATGATGATGGAAATATGCATCGTGATGTAGGAAATGAGCATCATGATGAAGGGAAATATGCATCATGATGAAGGAAATTAGCATCATGATGTAGGAAATGAGACTCATGATGAAGGAAACAAGCATCATGATGAAGGAAATGAGCATCATGATGAAGGAAATGAGCATCATGATGAAGAAAATATGCATCATGAATATGGAAAATAGCCTCGTGATGATGTCTGATTCCTGATGTAGGAAATAAGCATCAAGATGAAGGTAATATGCATCGTGATGAATGAAATGAGTTTCATGATGTACGGAATAAGCATCTTGATGAAGATAACATGCATCATGATGTAGGGAAAAAGCATCATGATGAAGGAAATGACCATAATGACGTCGAAATTGATCATCATGATAAAGGAAATGGGTATCAAGATGTAGAAAATGAGTATCATGATAACAGAAATATGCATAAAGATGAACTAAATGAGCATCATAATGAAGGATTTATCTATTGTGGTGATGGAAATTAGTATTGTTATAAAGAAAATTTGCATAATGATGAAAGAAATGATCATCATGATGTTGGAAATGAGCATAATAATGAAGGAAATATGCAACATGATGTAGGAAATGAGCATCATGATGAAGGAAATATCCATCATGATAAATGAAATGAGCATCACTATGTTTGAAATGAGCATCATGATGAAGGAAATGAGCATCATGATGAAAGAAATGAGCATCATGATGATGGAAATGAGAATCATCATGTAGGGAATGAGCATCATGATATTGGTAAAGAGCATCATCATAAAAGAAATATGCATCATGATGAAGAAATAAGAATCATGATGAAGGAAATTATCTTCATGATGATGGAAATGAGCATCACGAAGAAATATGTGTAATGATGTAGGAAATTAGCATCATGATAAAGGAAATATGCATCACGATGAATGAAAAGAGTATCATGATGTAGGAAATTAGCGTCATGATGAAGGAAACATGCATCGTGATGTAGGAAATGAGCATCATGATGAAGTGAATAAGTATCACGATTAAGGATTTATGCGTCATGATGATGGAAATAAGCATCATGATGAAGGAAATGAGCATCATGATGAAGAAAATAAGTATCATGATAGACAATTTTTGCATCATGATGATGGAAATGAGCATCATGATGAAGGAAATAAGCATCATGATGAAGAAAATATGCATCATGATGAAGGAAATGAGCAACATGATTAAGGAAATAATCATCATGATGTAGGAAAGAGAATCGTTATGAATGAAATATACATAATGATGATGGAAATGAGCATCAGGATGACGGAAATGAGCATCATGATGAATGAAATAAGTATCATGATGATGAAAATGAGCATCATTATGAATAAATCTGTATCATGATGTAGAAAATGAGTATCATGATGAAGTAAATATGCATCATTATGAATGAAATGAGCTTATTATGTAGGAAATGAGTATCATGATGAAGGAAATACGCATCATGATGAAGTATATTAGCATCATGATGAAGAAGACATGCATCATGATGAAGGAAATGATCATAATGACATAGGAAATGAGCATCACGATGAAACAAATGGTCATCATGATGAAAGAAATAGGTATAATTTTGTAGGAAATGAGCACATGATGAAGGAAATATGCATTAAGATGAAAGAAATGAGTATCATGATTAAGAAATGACCATAATGACATAGGAAATGATCATCTTGGTGAAGGAAATATATATCATGATGAAGGAAATAATCATTATGATGAAGGAAATGAGCATCATGATAAAGGAAATTTGAATCATAATGAAGGAAATGAGCATCGTGATGAAGGAATTGGGCATCATGATGAAGGAAATGAGCATCATGGTGACGGAAATGAACGTAATGATGTAGGAAATTAACATTATGATGAAGGAAATATGCATCATGATGAACGAAATGAGCATAATGATGTAGGAAATGTGTATCATGATTAAGAAAATATGCATCATGATGAAGGAAATGAGCATCATGATGAGGCGAATGATCATCAAGATGACGGAAATGAGCAACATGATGATGGATATATGCATCATGATGTAGGAAATGAGCATCATGATAAAGAAAATATGCATAATAAGGAATGAACTAAACATCATGATGAAGGAAATAAACATTATGATGAAAGGAACATGAAATATGATGAAGGCAATGAGCATCATAATGTAGGAAAAAAGCATTATGATGAAGGGAATACGCATAATGATGAAGGAAATGAGCATCATAATGAAGGAAATGACCATAATGATGTGGGAAATGATCATCAAGATGAAGGAAATAAGGATTATGATAAACAAAATATGCATCATGATGAAGGAAAAGAGCATAATGATGAAGTAAATGAGAATCACGATAAAGGAAATAGTCATCATGATGATGGAAATGAGCATCACGAAGTAAGAAATATGTGTAATGATGTAGGAAATTAGCATCATGATAAAGGAAATATGCATCACGATGAATGAAAAGAGCATAATGATTAAGGGAATAACCATAATGACGTTAGAAATGATCATCATGATGAATGAAATAAGCACTATGATGAAGGAAATGAGCATCATGATGTAGGAAATTAGCATCATGATGAAGGAAACATGCATCATGAGGTAGGAAATGAGCATCATGATGAAGGAAATAAGTATCATGATGTAGGATTTATGCGTCATGATGATGGAAATAAGTATCATGATGAAGGAAATGAGCATCATGATGAAGAAAATATGCATCATGATAGAGAATTTTTGAATCATGATGATGGAAATGAGCATCATGATGAAGGAAATAAGCATCATGATGAAGAAAATATGCATCATGATGAAAGAAATGAGCTACATGATTAAGGAAATAATCATCATGATGCAGGAAATAGAATCATTATGAATGAAATATACATCATGATGATGGAAATGAGCATTAGGATGACGGAAATGAGCATCATGATGAATGAAATGAGTATCATGATGAAGTAAATATGCATTGTGATGAAGGAAATGAGCATAATGATGTAGGAAATGGGAATCATGGCGAAGGACATATGCATTTTTATTATGGAAATGAGCATAATGATGAAGGAATTATGCATCATAATGATGAAAATGAGAATCATGATGATAGAAATGAGCATCATGATGAAGAAAATGAGCACTATGATATACGAAATAAGCATCATGATGAAGGAAATGAGCATCACGATAGTGAAAATGACCATAATGATGAAGGAAATGATCATCATGTTGATGGAAATGAGCATCATTATGTGGGAAATGAGCATCATGATGTAGATTAAAGCATCGTTATAAAGGAAATATGCATCATGATGAAGGAAATGAGCATCATGATAAAAGAAATGAGAATCATTATGACGGAAATATGCATCGCGATGTAGGAAATGAGCATCATGATGAAGGAAATATGTATCATGATGAACCAAATGAGCATCATGATGTAGGAAATTAGCATTATGATGATAGAAACATGTATCACGATGAAGGACATGAGCATAATAATATAGGAAATGAACATTATTATGATGGAACAACGCATCATGGTGAAGGAAATTAGCATCATGATGAAGGAAATGACCATAATGATATATGAAATTAACATCATGATGAATGAAATATGCATCATGCTTAAAGAAATGAGCATAATGATGTAGGAAATGTGTATCATGATGACGAAAATAAGTATCATGATGAAGGAAATGAGCATCCTGATGAGGGGAATGATTATCAAGATGACAGAAATGAGCAACATGATGATGGAAATTTGCATCATGATGTTGGAAATGGGCAATCATGATAAAGGAAATACGCATTATAAGGAATGAAGAAAGCATCATGATGACGGGATATGCATTATGATGTAAGAAACAAGCAACATGATGAAGGAAATGAGCATCATAATGTAGAAAAAAAACATTATGATGAAGGATATACGCATAATGTTGAAGGAAATGAGTATCATAATGAAGAAAATGACCATAGTGATGTAGGGAATGAGCATCATGATAAAGGAAATATGCATCATGAGGAAAGTAATGAGCATCATGATGAGGAAATGACCATCATGATGATGGAAATATGCATCGTGATGTAGGAAATGAGCATCATGGTGAAGGGAAATATGCATCATGATGAAGGAAATGAGCATCATGATGAGGCGAATGATCATCAAGATGACGGAAATGAGCAACATGATGATGGATATATGCATCATGATGTAGGAAATGAGCATCATGATAAAGAAAATATGCATAATAAGGAATGAACTAAACATCATGATGAAGGAAATAAACATTATGATGAAAGGAACATGAAATATGATGAAGGAAATGAGCACCATAATGTAGGGAAAAAGCATTATGATGAAGGGAATACGCATAATGATGAAGGAAATGAGCATCATAATGAAGGAAATGACCATAATGATGTGGGAAATGAGCATCATGATGAAGGAAATATGCATTAAGATGAAATAAATGAGCATCATGATTAAGAAATGACCATAATGACGTAGGAAATGATCATCTTGGTGAAGGAAATATATATCATGATGAAGGAAATAATCATTATGATGAAGGAAATGAGCATCATGATAAAGAAAATATGAATCATGATGTAGGAAATGAGCATCAATATGAAGGAAATGACCATAATGATGTCGAAATTGATCATCATGATAAATTAATGAGCATCAAGATGTAGGAAATGAGTATCATGATAAAGAAAGTTTGCATAATGATGAAGGAAATGATCATCATGATGTTGGAAATGAGCATAATGATGAAGGAAATATGAAGCATGATGTAGGAAATGAGCATCATGATAAAGGAAATATCCATCATGATGAATGAAATGAGCATCATGATGCTTGAAATGAGCATCATGATGAAGTAAATATGCATCATGATGAAGGAAATTGACATCATGATGAATGAAATGAGCATCATGATGAAGAAAATATGCATCATGATGAAGGAAATGAGCATAATGATGTAGGAATTGAGCATCACAATGAAGGAAATGACCTTCATGTTGAAGGAAATATGCAAAATGATGAATGAAATGAGCATCATGACTAAGGAAATAACCATAATGACGTAGGAAATGATCATCATGAAGAAGGAAATGTACATCATGATTAAGGAAATGTGTATCTTGATGAAGGAAATAAGCATCATCATGTAGGAAATGAGCATCTTGATGAATGAAATGAGCATCATGATGTAGGAAATACACATATTGATGAACGAAATGAGCATCATGATGAAGGATTCATCCATCATGAAGATGAAAATAAGCATCATTATGAATAAATCTGTATCATGATGATGGAAATGAACATAATGATGAAGGAAATATGCATCATGATGTAGAAAATGAGCATCATGATGAAGGAAATATGCATCATTATGAATGAAATGAGCTTATTATGTAGGAAATGAGTATCATGATGAAGGAAATACGCATCATGATGAAATATATTAGCATCATGATGAAGACGACATGCATCATGATGAAGGAAATGATCATAATGACATAGGAAATGAGCACCACAATTAAACAAATGGTCATCATGATGAAAGAAATATGTATAATTTTGTAGGAAATGAGCATCATGATGAAGGAAATATGCATTAAGATGAAATAAATGAGCATCATGATTAAGAAATGACCATAATGACGTAGGAAATGATCATCTTGGTGAAGGAAATATATATCATGATGAAGGAAATAATCATTATGATGAAGGAAATGAGCATCATGATAAAGAAAATATGAATCATGATGAAGGAAATGAGCATCGTGATGAAGGAATTGGGCATCATGATGAAGGAAATGAGCATCATGGTGACGGAAATGAATGTAATGATGTAGGAAATTAACATTATGATGAAGGAAATATGCATCATGATGAACGAAATGAGCATAATGATGTAGGAAATGTGTATCATGATTAAGAAAATATGCATCATGATGAAGGAAATGAGCATCATGATGAGGCGAATGATCATCAAGATGACGGAAATGAGCAACATGATGATGGATATATGCATCATGATGTAGGAAATGAGCATCATGATAAAGAAAATATGCATAATAAGGAATGAACTAAACATCATGATGAAGGAAATAAACATTATGATGAAAGGAACATGAAATATGATGAAGGAAATGAGCACCATAATGTAGGAAAAAAGCATTATGATGAAGGGAATACGCATAATGATGAAGGAAATGAGCATCATAATGATGTGGGAAATGAGCATCATGATGAAGGAAATATGCATTAAGATGAAATAAATGAGCATCATGATTAAGAAATGACCATAATGACGTAGGAAATGATCATCTTGGTGAAGGAAATATATATCATGATGAAGGAAATAATCATTATGATGAAGGAAATGAGCATCATGATAAAGAAAATATGAATCATGATGTAGGAAATGAGCATCAATATGAAGGAAATGACCATAATGATGTCGAAATTGATCATCATGATAAAGGAATGAGCATCAAGATGTAGGAAATGAGTATCATGATAAAGAAAGTTTGCATAATGATGAAGGAAATGATCATCATGATGTTGGAAATGAGCATAATGATGAAGGAAATATGAAGCATGATGTAGGAAATGAGCATCATGATAAAGGAAATATCCATCATGATGAATGAAATGAGCATCATGATGCTTGAAATGAGCATCATGATGAAGTAAATATGCATCATGATGAAGGAAATTGACATCATGATGAATGAAATGAGCATCATGATGAAGAAAATATGCATCATGATGAAGGAAATGAGCATAATGATGTAGGAATTGAGCATCACAATGAAGGAAATGACCTTCATGTTGAAGGAAATATGCAAAATGATGAATGAAATGAGCATCATGACTAAGGAAATAACCATAATGACGTAGGAAATGATCATCATGAAGAAGGAAATGTACATCATGATTAAGGAAATGTGTATCTTGATGAAGGAAATAAGCATCATCATGTAGGAAATGAGCATCTTGATGAATGAAATGAGCATCATGATGTAGGAAATACACATATTGATGAACGAAATGAGCATCATGATGAAGGATTCATCCATCATGAAGATGAAAATAAGCATCATTATGAATAAATCTGTATCATGATGATGGAAATGAACATAATGATGAAGGAAATATGCATCATGATGTAGAAAATGAGCATCATGATGAAGGAAATATGCATCATTATGAATGAAATGAGCTTATTATGTAGGAAATGAGTATCATGATGAAGGAAATACGCATCATGATGAAATATATTAGCATCATGATGAAGACGACATGCATCATGATGAAGGAAATGATCATAATGACATAGGAAATGAGCACCATGATGAAACAAATGGTCATCATGATGAAAGAAATATGTATAATTTTGTAGGAAATGAGCATCATGATGAAGGAAATATGCATTAAGATGAAATAAATGAGCATCATGATTAAGAAATGACCATAATGACGTAGGAAATGATCATCTTGGTGAAGGAAATATATATCATGATGAAGGAAATAATCATTATGATGAAGGAAATGAGCATCATGATAAAGAAAATATGAATCATGATGAAGGAAATGAGCATCGTGATGAAGGAATTGGGCATCATGATGAAGGAAATGAGCATCATGGTGACGGAAATGAATGTAATGATGTAGGAAATTAACATTATGATGAAGGAAATATGCATCATGATGAACGAAATGAGCATAATGATGTAGGAAATGTGTATCATGATTAAGAAAATATGCATCATGATGAAGGAAATGAGCATCATGATGAGGCGAATGATCATCAAGATGACGGAAATGAGCAACATGATGATGGATATATGCATCATGATGTAGGAAATGAGCATCATGATAAAGAAAATATGCATAATAAGGAATGAACTAAACATCATGATGAAGGAAATAAACATTATGATGAAAGGAACATGAAATATGATGAAGGAAATGAGCACCATAATGTAGGAAAAAAGCATTATGATGAAGGGAATACGCATAATGATGAAGGAAATGAGCATCATAATGAAGGAAATGACCATAATGATGTGGGAAATGATCATCAAGATGAAGGAAATAAGGATTATGATAAACAAAATATGCATCATGATGAAAGAAATGAGCATAATGATGAAGTAAATGAGAATCACGATAAAGGAAATAATCATCATGATGATGGAAATGAGCATCACGAAGTAAGAAATATGTGTAATGATGTAGGAAATTAGCATCATGATAAAGGAAATATGCATCACGATGAATGAAAAGAGCATAATGATTAAGGGAATGACCATAATGACGTTAGAAATGATCATCATGATGAAGGAAATAAGCACTATGATGAAGGAAATGAGCATCATGATGTAGGAAATTAGCATCATGATGAAGGAAACATGCATCATGAGGTAGGAAATGAGCATCATGATGAAGGAAATAAGTATCATGATGTAGGATTTATGCGTCATGATGATGGAAATAAGTATCATGATGAAGGAAATGAGCATCATGATGAAGAAAATATGCATCATGATAGAGAATTTTTGAATCATGATGATGGAAATGAGCATCATGATGAAGGAAATAAGCATCATGATGAAGAAAATATGCATCATGATGAAAGAAATGAGCTACATGATTAAGGAAATAATCATCATGATGCAGGAAATAGAATCATTATGAATGAAATATACATCATGATGATGGAAATGAGCATTAGGATGACGGAAATGAGCATCATGATGAATGAAATGAGTATCATGATGAAGTAAATATGCATTGTGATGAAGGAAATGAGCATAATGATGTAGGAAATGGGAATCATGGCGAAGGACATATGCATTTTTATTATGGAAATGAGCATAATGATGAAGGAATTATGCATCATAATGATGAAAATGAGAATCATGATGATAGAAATGAGCATCATGATGAAGAAAATGAGCACTATGATATACGAAATAAGCATCATGATGAAGGAAATGAGCATCACGATAGTGAAAATGACCATAATGATGAAGGAAATGATCATCATGTTGATGGAAATGAGCATCATTATGTGGGAAATGAGCATCATGATGTAGATTAAAGCATCGTTATAAAGGAAATATGCATCATGATGAAGGAAATGAGCATCATGATAAAAGAAATGAGAATCATTATGACGGAAATATGCATCGCGATGTAGGAAATGAGCATCATGATGAAGGAAATATGTATCATGATGAACCAAATGAGCATCATGATGTAGGAAATTAGCATTATGATGATAGAAACATGTATCACGATGAAGGACATGAGCATAATAATATAGGAAATGAACATTATTATGATGGAACAACGCATCATGGTGAAGGAAATTAGCATCATGATGAAGGAAATGACCATAATGATGTATGAAATTAACATCATGATGAATGAAATATGCATCATGCTTAAAGAAATGAGCATAATGATGTAGGAAATGTGTATCATGATGACGAAAATAAGTATCATGATGAAGGAAATGAGCATCCTTATGAGGGGAATGATTATCAAGATGACAGAAATGAGCAACATGATGATGGAAATATGCATCATGATGTTGGAAATGGGCAATCATGATAAAGGAAATATGCATTATAAGGAATGAAGAAAGCATCATGATGACGGGATATGCATTATGATGTAAGAAACAAGCAACATGATGAAGGAAATGAGCATCATAATGTAGAAAAAAAACATTATGATGAAGGATATACGCATAATGTTGAAGGAAATGAGCATCATAATGAAGAAAATGACCATAGTGATGTAGGGAATGAGCATCATGATAAAGGAAATATGCATCATGAGGAAAGTAATGAGCATCATGATGAGGAAATGACCATCATGATGATGGAAATATGCATCGTGATGTAGGAAATGAGCATCATGGTGAAGGGAAATATGCATCATGATGAAGGAAATGAGCATCATGATGTAGGAAATAAGACCCGTGAAGAAGGAAACAAGCATGATGATGATGGAAATGAGCATCATGATGAAAGATTTATGCATCATGACATTGGAAATAAGAATCATGATGTAGGAAATGAGCATCATGAAGAAGAAAATATGCATCATGATGATGGAAATTGGACTCATGATGATGATCGTATCGTGATGTAGGAAGTAAGCATCATGGTGAATGAAATAAGTTTCATGATGTAGGAAATGAGCATCATGATGAAGGAAACATGCATCATGATGTAGGAAATGAGCATCAATATGAAGGAAATGACCATAATGATGTCGAAATTGATCATCATGATAAAGGAATGAGCATCAAGATGTAGGAAATGAGTATCATGATAAAGAAAGTTTGCATAATGATGAAGGAAATGATCATCATGATGTTGGAAATGAGCATAATGATGAAGGAAATATGAAGCATGATGTAGGAAATGAGCATCATGATAAAGGAAATATCCATCATGATGAATGAAATGAGCATCATGATGCTTGAAATGAGCATCATGATGAAGTAAATATGCATCATGATGAAGGAAATTGACATCATGATGAATGAAATGAGCATCATGATGAAGAAAATATGCATCATGATGAAGGAAATGAGCATAATGATGTAGGAATTGAGCATCACAATGAAGGAAATGACCTTCATGTTGAAGGAAATATGCAAAATGATGAATGAAATGAGCATCATGACTAAGGAAATAACCATAATGACGTAGGAAATGATCATCATGAAGAAGGAAATGTACATCATGATTAAGGAAATGTGTATCTTGATGAAGGAAATAAGCATCATCATGTAGGAAATGAGCATCTTGATGAATGAAATGAGCATCATGATGTAGGAAATACACATATTGATGAACGAAATGAGCATCATGATGAAGGATTCATCCATCATGAAGATGAAAATAAGCATCATTATGAATAAATCTGTATCATGATGATGGAAATGAACATAATGATGAAGGAAATATGCATCATGATGTAGAAAATGAGCATCATGATGAAGGAAATATGCATCATTATGAATGAAATGAGCTTATTATGTAGGAAATGAGTATCATGATGAAGGAAATACGCATCATGATGAAATATATTAGCATCATGATGAAGACGACATGCATCATGATGAAGGAAATGATCATAATGACATAGGAAATGAGCACCATGATGAAACAAATGGTCATCATGATGAAAGAAATATGTATAATTTTGTAGGAAATGAGCATCATGATGAAGGAAATATGCATTAAGATGAAATAAATGAGCATCATGATTAAGAAATGACCATAATGACGTAGGAAATGATCATCTTGGTGAAGGAAATATATATCATGATGAAGGAAATAATCATTATGATGAAGGAAATGAGCATCATGATAAAGAAAATATGAATCATGATGAAGGAAATGAGCATCGTGATGAAGGAATTGGGCATCATGATGAAGGAAATGAGCATCATGGTGACGGAAATGAATGTAATGATGTAGGAAATTAACATTATGATGAAGGAAATATGCATCATGATGAACGAAATGAGCATAATGATGTAGGAAATGTGTATCATGATTAAGAAAATATGCATCATGATGAAGGAAATGAGCATCATGATGAGGCGAATGATCATCAAGATGACGGAAATGAGCAACATGATGATGGATATATGCATCATGATGTAGGAAATGAGCATCATGATAAAGAAAATATGCATAATAAGGAATGAACTAAACATCATGATGAAGGAAATAAACATTATGATGAAAGGAACATGAAATATGATGAAGGAAATGAGCACCATAATGTAGGAAAAAAGCATTATGATGAAGGGAATACGCATAATGATGAAGGAAATGAGCATCATAATGAAGGAAATGACCATAATGATGTGGGAAATGATCATCAAGATGAAGGAAATAAGGATTATGATAAACAAAATATGCATCATGATGAAAGAAATGAGCATAATGATGAAGTAAATGAGAATCACGATAAAGGAAATAATCATCATGATGATGGAAATGAGCATCACGAAGTAAGAAATATGTGTAATGATGTAGGAAATTAGCATCATGATAAAGGAAATATGCATCACGATGAATGAAAAGAGCATAATGATTAAGGGAATGACCATAATGACGTTAGAAATGATCATCATGATGAAGGAAATAAGCACTATGATGAAGGAAATGAGCATCATGATGTAGGAAATTAGCATCATGATGAAGGAAACATGCATCATGAGGTAGGAAATGAGCATCATGATGAAGGAAATAAGTATCATGATGTAGGATTTATGCATCATGATGATGGAAATAAGTATCATGATGAAGGAAATGAGCATCATGATGAAGAAAATATGCATCATGATAGAGAATTTTTGAATCATGATGATGGAAATGAGCATCATGATGAAGGAAATAAGCATCATGATGAAGAAAATATGCATCATGATGAAAGAAATGAGCTACATGATTAAGGAAATAATCATCATGATGCAGGAAATAGAATCATTATGAATGAAATATACATCATGATGATGGAAATGAGCATTAGGATGACGGAAATGAGCATCATGATGAATGAAATGAGTATCATGATGAAGTAAATATGCATTGTGATGAAGGAAATGAGCATAATGATGTAGGAAATGGGAATCATGGCGAAGGACATATGCATTTTTATTATGGAAATGAGCATAATGATGAAGGAATTATGCATCATAATGATGAAAATGAGAATCATGATGATAGAAATGAGCATCATGATGAAGAAAATGAGCACTATGATATACGAAATAAGCATCATGATGAAGGAAATGAGCATCACGATAGTGAAAATGACCATAATGATGAAGGAAATGATCATCATGTTGATGGAAATGAGCATCATTATGTGGGAAATGAGCATCATGATGTAGATTAAAGCATCGTTATAAAGGAAATATGCATCATGATGAAGGAAATGAGCATCATGATAAAAGAAATGAGAATCATTATGACGGAAATATGCATCGCGATGTAGGAAATGAGCATCATGATGAAGGAAATATGTATCATGATGAACCAAATGAGCATCATGATGTAGGAAATTAGCATTATGATGATAGAAACATGTATCACGATGAAGGACATGAGCATAATAATATAGGAAATGAACATTATTATGATGGAACAACGCATCATGGTGAAGGAAATTAGCATCATGATGAAGGAAATGACCATAATGATGTATGAAATTAACATCATGATGAATGAAATATGCATCATGCTTAAAGAAATGAGCATAATGATGTAGGAAATGTGTATCATGATGACGAAAATAAGTATCATGATGAAGGAAATGAGCATCCTTATGAGGGGAATGATTATCAAGATGACAGAAATGAGCAACATGATGATGGAAATATGCATCATGATGTTGGAAATGGGCAATCATGATAAAGGAAATATGCATTATAAGGAATGAAGAAAGCATCATGATGACGGGATATGCATTATGATGTAAGAAACAAGCAACATGATGAAGGAAATGAGCATCATAATGTAGAAAAAAAACATTATGATGAAGGATATACGCATAATGTTGAAGGAAATGAGCATCATAATGAAGAAAATGACCATAGTGATGTAGGGAATGAGCATCATGATAAAGGAAATATGCATCATGAGGAAAGTAATGAGCATCATGATGAGGAAATGACCATCATGATGATGGAAATATGCATCGTGATGTAGGAAATGAGCATCATGGTGAAGGGAAATATGCATCATGATGAAGGAAATGAGCATCATGATGTAGGAAATAAGACCCGTGAAGAAGGAAACAAGCATGATGATGATGGAAATGAGCATCATGATGAAAGATTTATGCATCATGACATTGGAAATAAGAATCATGATGTAGGAAATGAGCATCATGAAGAAGAAAATATGCATCATGATGATGGAAATTGGACTCATGATGATGATCGTATCGTGATGTAGGAAGTAAGCATCATGGTGAATGAAATAAGTTTCATGATGTAGGAAATGAGCATCATGATGAAGGAAACATGCATCATGATGTAGGAAATGAGCATCAATATGAAGGAAATGACCATAATGATGTCGAAATTGATCATCATGATAAAGGAATGAGCATCAAGATGTAGGAAATGAGTATCATGATAAAGAAAGTTTGCATAATGATGAAGGAAATGATCATCATGATGTTGGAAATGAGCATAATGATGAAGGAAATATGAAGCATGATGTAGGAAATGAGCATCATGATAAAGGAAATATCCATCATGATGAATGAAATGAGCATCATGATGCTTGAAATGAGCATCATGATGAAGTAAATATGCATCATGATGAAGGAAATTGACATCATGATGAATGAAATGAGCATCATGATGAAGAAAATATGCATCATGATGAAGGAAATGAGCATAATGATGTAGGAATTGAGCATCACAATGAAGGAAATGACCTTCATGTTGAAGGAAATATGCAAAATGATGAATGAAATGAGCATCATGACTAAGGAAATAACCATAATGACGTAGGAAATGATCATCATGAAGAAGGAAATGTACATCATGATTAAGGAAATGTGTATCTTGATGAAGGAAATAAGCATCATCATGTAGGAAATGAGCATCATGATGAATGAAATGAGCATCATGATGTAGGAAATACGCATATTGATGAACGAAATGAGCATCATGATGAAGGATTCATCCATCATGAAGATGAAAATAAGCATCATTATGAATAAATCTGTATCATGATGATGGAAATGAGCATAATGATGAAGGAAATATGCATCATGATGTAGAAAATGAGCATCATGATGAAGGAAATATGCATCATTATGAATGAAATGAGCTTATTATGTAGGAAATGAGTATCATGATGAAGGAAATACGCATCATGATGAAATATATTAGCATCATGATGAAGACAACATGCATCATGATTAAGGAAATGATCATAATGACATAGGAAATGAGCACCATGATGAAACAAATGGTCATCATGATGAAAGAAATATGTATAATTTTGTAGGAAATGAGCATCATGATGAAGGAAATATGCATTAAGATGAAATAAATGAGCATCATGATTAAGAAATGACCATAATGACGTAGGAAATGATCATCTTGGTGAAGGAAATATATATCATGATGAAGGAAATAATCATTATGATGAAGGAAATGAGCATCATGATAAAGAAAATATGAATCATGATGTAGGAAATGAGCATCAATATGAAGGAAATGACCATAATGATGTCGAAATTGATCATCATGATAAAGGAATGAGCATCAAGATGTAGGAATTAGTATCATGATAAAGAAAGTTTGCATAATGATGAAGGAAATGATCATCATGATGTTGGAAATGAGCATAATGATGAAGGAAATATGAAGCATGATGTAGGAAATGAGCATCATGATAAAGGAAATATCCATCATGATGAATGAAATGAGCATCATGATGCTTGAAATGAGCATCATGATGAAGTAAATATGCATCATGATGAAGGAAATTGACATCATGATGAATGAAATGAGCATCATGATGAAGAAAATATGCATCATGATGAAGGAAATGAGCATAATGATGTAGGAATTGAGCATCACAATGAAGGAAATGACCTTCATGTTGAAGGAAATATGCAAAATGATGAATGAAATGAGCATCATGACTAAGGAAATAACCATAATGACGTAGGAAATGATCATCATGAAGGAAATGTACATCATGATTAAGGAAATGTGTATCTTGATGAAGGAAATAAGCATCATCATGTAGGAAATGAGCATCATGATGAATGAAATGAGCATCATGATGTAGGAAATACACATATTGATGAACGAAATGAGCATCATGATGAAGGATTCATCCATCATGAAGATGAAAATAAGCATCATTTTGAATAAATCTGTATCATGATGATGGAAATGAACATAATGATGAAGGAAATATGCATCATGATGTAGAAAATGAGCATCATGATGAAGGAAATATGCATCATTATGAATGAAATGAGCTTATTATGTAGGAAATGAGTATCATGATGAAGGAAATACGCATCATGATGAAATATATTAGCATCATGATGAAGACGACATGCATCATGATGAAGGAAATGATCATAATGACATAGGAAATGAGCACCACGATGAAACAAATGGTTATCATGATGAAAGAAATATGTATAATTTTGTAGGAAATGAGCATCATGATGAAGGAAATATGCATTAAGATGAAATAAATGAGCATCATGATTAAGAAATGACCATAATGACGTAGGAAATGATCATCTTGGTGAAGGAAATATATATCATGATGAAAGAAATAATCATTATGATGAAGGAAATGAGCATCATGATAAAGAAAATATGAATCATGATGAAGGAAATGAGCATCGTGATGAAGGAATTGGGCATCATGATGAAGGAAATGAGCATCATGGTGACGGAAATGAATGTAATGATGTAGGAAATTAACATTATGATGAAGGAAATATGCATCATGATGAACGAAATGAGCATAATGATGTAGGAAATGTGTATCATGATTAAGAAAATATGCATCATGATGAAGGAAATGAGCATCATGATGAGGCGAATGATCATCAAGATGACGGAAATGAGCAACATGATGATGGATATATGCATCATGATGTAGGAAATGAGCATCATGATAAAGAAAATATGCATAATAAGGAATGAACTAAACATCATGATGAAGGAAATAAACATTATGATGAAAGGAACATGAAATATGATGAAGGAAATGAGCACCATAATGTAGGAAAAAAGCATTATGATGAAGGGAATACGCATAATGATGAAGGAAATGAGCATCATAATGAAGGAAATGACCATAATGATGTGGGAAATGATCATCAAGATGAAGGAAATAAGCATTATGATAAACAAAATATGCATAATGATGAAGTAAATGAGCATCACGATGAAGGAAATAATCATCATGAAATATGTGTAATGATGTAGGAAATTAGCATCATGATAAAGGAAATATGCATCACGATGAATGAAAAGAGCATAATGATTAAGGGAATGACCATAATGACGTGGTAAATGATCATCATGATGAAGGAAATGAGCATAATGTTGAAGTAAATGAGCATCATGATGTAGGAAATTAGCATCATGATGAAGAAAACATGCATCGTGATGTAGGAAATGAGCATCATGATGAAGGAAATAATTATCATGATGAAGGATTTATGCGTCATGATGATGGAAATAAGCATCATGATGAAGGAAATGAGCATCATGATGAAGAAAATAAGCATCATGATAGAGAATTTTTGCATCGTGATGGTGGAAATGAGCATCATGATGAAGGAAATAAGCATCATAATGAAGAAATTATGCATCATGATGAAGGAAATGAGCAACATGATTAAAGAAATAATCATCATGATGTAGGAAATAGAATATTTATGAATGAAATATACATCATGATGATGGAAATGAGCATCAGGATGACGGAAATGAGCATCATGATGAATGAAATGAGTATCATGATGAAATAAATATGCATTGTGATGAAGGAAATGAGCAAAATTGTCACGCCCCGACCCCAGACAGAACGCGACAACCGCCACGTTAATCATAAATTTCGCGGAATGGGTGCACTCCGCTCCACAAAGTTTATAGAAAATGTAAGGCTTGCTATCAAGTACCCGTAGAACTGAACAACTGATAACAACGGGTACAACCCGAGGACATCATCTCATAAAGTATCAACATGGATTTACAAAGGTACAAAATACAATGATGTAACTTAGTTTAAAGAAAATATACATGAAAGATATAACATCGGAGGGTACATAAAGAACATCAAGGGGGTCACCAAATATAAACTATACAATCTCGCCAATGAATCCGTCAATTTACATAAAAGAGAAAGTACCCAAAACACTGATTGGATGACGAGCAAACGATAGGCAAACCTCCAACCAAAACGATATCAACAGCCTGAAAAGGAAAGAATGATGGGGGTGAGCAAAACCACTAGCTCAGTGAGGTGATAAGCCGGTCACCCCGACCCTTATACGAAGCATGTATTCCCACTCGTGGTTCATAACATAAGATCCAACATTTCGTCCCACAATAACAATTTCTCACTCAGTATACATATTAATGAAAATAAAAACCTTAGTGCACATTTACGAATAACACAATTAGTTCAAACAACATGTTATCACATAAAAGACGCGTGGGTAGTCAATATCCTCCTCGAACTGAGCTCTCCGTCGAGAGACAATCCAAGCCCATCACCGTTACTCTAGATAAAATGCACATTAATATTCTTTCTCAACATGCCAAGTGCTAAAGTTCACAATTCAATATCGACGTGAATACTTGAAATGATCAAACATATAAACATATATGACATGCATGTCCCACACCGGTGACGTTGACTGAGCCTATAATAGACTGATCCATCTAACGATCAGCCTCCAGAGTATCAGTATTTGGCAAATGGACAGGTGCCCCGTTAGATCTAAATAACCTGAGTTTGCCAAGCAACGGGCAACTTGGTTGTCACTCTAACTCACCCGAACCGCGACAATTCGGGCTACTTAATCAATGTCGCTCCAACTCACCTGAACCGTAACCAATTCGGGCTACTTAACCTTGGTACCAGGCATACATATGCATATGCATCATAAGATGAATAACGACTCAAGTTAGAGTCTTAATTGGCACACAAGAATAACCAAAAATCAATTCTCAAATAATTCACAATAAATGCTATGAGATATCGAGCCGGCAAGGCTCTTCAACATAAGTTAAAATCAATAATACTCATAAAATGGCTAACAGGACTCTAACCAGAGCAATCGAGCCAATCAGGCTCTTTACCACATAACACAATACCAAATAATTTTCTTATCAATTAACTAAAACTAAAATAAATGCATATTTATCGAGGGTCCACACTTCCCACAAGAGAAGGTGTTCCCGAATTATCAACTCACAAGGAAGTGATTAACTCTCTCCGGAATCTGAAGTCGGTCCCTTGCCCTTCGTCGATGGTTCTTTACCTAGAAAGGAGATGAGCAATTAAAGACAAATCAAATATAACTAACTATTAGCGGTAACATCACCTTTCATTGCTAAAAACAAATCCTAATCGAGTTCGAACGAGTCGATATTAAATAAAAATGGCATGTAACTCCTTAACATCAGTTCCCAATCCCACATAACCCGTTTCAATACATTAACTAAACGAAACGATAGAAAATAAATTTGAATTCGACATAAAAATTCTGAAATTTTCCAGCTAGTGGCAGTTTACGAGAAAAATCATAACTAATTGTAGAATAATCAGATTGAGGCGTTTCAAGTGGATACGGAAAGTTAACGAGTTCAGCTACGTACAGAAATTAAGTTTTCAAACTTTCGAGGGCAATAGCTATGTCAAAATTAGTTCGAACAGTCAGAGAATTACCCACATACCAAAAAGAAAAACCCCACAAAATTACAAAACCATAGAAGAAGGAAGCTTAATTCACACATCACTTACCTCAAAACAACTTAGAAACCACCTAGGATGAGGGTTGTAAGGGAGAATTTGATCAACAAGGGTTTCTCCTCTTCACTCTCTTCTTTCCCCTCTTTTGTTTTTCTTCTCCCGTTCTTCTTTCTTTTTTTTTAACTTTAGCCTTAATAATTATATATCAGGCCATTTAAGTGGGCTGAAACTTTGGGCCACAAAATAAATAAATAAATAAGTTTGGGCTTTCTAAAAAAAATCTAGTTGAGCTAAGATATTATAATAATGATGTAGGAAATGGGAATCATGACGAAGGGCATATGCATTTTTATTATGGAAATGAGCATCATGATGAAGGAATTATGCATCATAAAAATGAAAATGAGAATCATGATGATAGAAATGAGCATCATGATGAAGAAAATGAGCACTATGATATACGAAATAAGCATCATGATGAAGGAAATGAGCATCACGATAGTGAAAATGAGCATAATGATGAAGAAAATGATCATCATGATGATGGAAATGAGCATCATTATGTGGGAAATGAGCATCATGATGTAGATTAAAGCATCGTTATAAAGAAAATATGCATCATGATGAAGGAAATGAGCATCATGATAAAAGAAATGATAATCATTATGACGGAAATATGCACCGCGATGTAGGAAGTGAGTATCATGATGAAGGAAATATGTATCATGATGAACCAAAAGCATCATGATGTAGGAAATTAGCATTATGATGATAGAAACATGTATCACGATGAAGGGCATGAGCATAATAATGTAGGAAATGAGCATTATTATGATGGAACAACGCATCATGCTGAAGGAAATTAGCATCATGATGAAGGAAATGACCATAATGATGTAGGAAATTAACATAATGATGAATAAAATATGCATCATGATTAAATAAATGAGCATAATGATGTAGGAAATGTGTATCATGATGACGAAAATAAGTATCATGATGAAGGAAATGAGCATCCTGATGAGGGGAATGATCATCAAGATGACAGAAATGAGCAAAATGATGATGGAAATATGCATCATGATGTTGGAAATGAGCAATCATGATAAAGGAAATATGCATTATAAGGAAAGAAGAAAGCATCATGATGACGGGATACACATTATGATGAAAGAAACAAGCATCATGATGAAGGAAATGAGCATCATAATGTAGGAAAAAAGCATTATGATGAAGGATATATGCATAATGTTGAAGGAAATGAGCATCATAATGAAGGAAATGACCATAGTGATGTAGGGAATGAGCATCATGATAAATGAAATATGCATCATGATGAAAGAAATGACCATCATGATGAGGAAATGACCATCATGATGATGGAAATATGCATCGTGATGTAGGAAATGAGCATCATGGTGAAGGGAAATATGCATCATGATGAAGGAAATGAGCATCATGATGTAGGAAATAAGACACGTGAAGAAGGAAACAAACATCATTATGATGGAAATGAGCATCTTGATGAAGCAAATAAGCATAATGATGAAAGATTTATGCATCATGACATTGGAAATAAGCATCATGATGTAGGAAATGAGCATCATGAAGAAGAAAATATGCATCATGATGATGGAAATTGGCATCATGATGATGTTTGTATCGTGAAGTAGGAAGTAAGCATCATGATGAATGAAATAAGTTTCATGATATAGGAAATGAGCATCATGATGAAGGAAACATGCATCACGATGTAGAAAATGAGAATCATTATGAAGGAAATGACCATAATGATGTCGAAATTGATCATCATGATAAAGGAAATGAGCATCAAGATGTAGGAAATGAGTATCATGATAAAGAAAATTTGCATAATGATGAAGGAAATGATCATCATGATGTTGGAAATGAGCATAATGATGAAGGAAATATGAAGCATGATGTAGGAAATGAGCATCATGATGAAGGAAATATCCTTCATGATGAATGAAAGGAGCATCATGATGAAGGAAATTGACATCATGATAAATGAAATGAGCATCATGATGAAGAAAACATGCATCATGATGAAGGAAATGAGCATAATCATGTAGGAATTGAGCATCACAATGAAGGAAATGACCTTTATGTTGAAGGAAATATGCAAAATGATGAATGAAATGAGCATCATGACTAAGGAAATGACCATAATGATGTAGGAAATAATCATCATGAAGAAGGAAATGTACATCATGATTAAGGAAATGAGTGTCTTGATGAAGGAAATAAGCATCATCATGTAGGAAATGAGCATCATGATGAAGGAAATATGTCTCATATTCCACTTATTACATATCTGCTATGTATTATAATCAATGTCTATATTATCGCCACATGTACATAGTTATTAATAAAAGTATAATATATTACAAGAAATAGAATATATTGTAGAATAAGAGATTCGGATTGGATCCAAATTCATTAGTCTTATGAACAAATGTTATATTACTATAAACGTGTTTGTAATTCTATTAGAAAAGTTGGTTATGTAGGGGGAAAAAAATCAATTTTAGAACTTTCTTTTGATAAAGAAAAAAAAAAGGTTGAACTAAATAATATTCAAAATAAAACAAACATAAATCCATAGTGATTATTTCAGGAAGTTAGAATTTAGGGCTGCATATGGTCTGAATTAAGAAAATGAAGGTCCTTTAATGTATGTGGCCATTTTCTGCGTCAGGTTCATTGGAGTTCAGTTCATTCACAGTTCCATTTTCTTGATTTTCATATTTACAAAATACAAATATCCATCTGCAGTAATGACCAAAAATAACCAAGATTTAGATTGCTTGTTAGATACATCCTCTCTACAAAGTACAAACTATTGGTCTACTTCACTTTGAGTACACTCCTCTATCACTTATGACTTATATATGAGGAGTAGTATTTAAATTTTATGTTTAATTGTACTTATTCTAAAAATAAATAAATAATATATTTTTCATTTTGGCATGCAACAATACTATATCAATATGAGATTCTGCACCACCAGGAACACCTAGGTTCAGTAAAACTTTATCCAACTCCACGCATTTACTAATCCAATACGCATATGTAAATCCATGTAAACAAAAACCATAGAAACAACAGCACTTGCTACTACTATCATCTTCAGTACCACCAACTTGTTTAAGAAAACTATCGAACAAACAAAAGTACACATTTTACATACCTCTTGCTCGGGCGATTTCTAGTGGAGTTTCAGATTTTTCTGTGGATGATTAAGTACCTCGTCAGATCCCAACCATGTGTCTGTTTCTTTTTGTGTATCGAATGTAATAAGCTGAAAGATGCTTTACCATTGCAAAGTAGGATAAACATGACTTTCGGTTATCAGGGCCAATGGAAAGGGGAACAGAATCATTATAATTTAAAATGTAATTTTTTTATCCAATTAAAGTGATGAGACAAAATTAATCTTCAATGTTATTTATAAAAAGACGATAAAAACACATGTAATCCATCCCCTACATCACCCCTGTGAAGATATAGACCATGCATACGTAGGTTCGACTTAGAGTTCGACATGTTTAAACAAGTCGAACCAAATACGTCGTGGTCGAACCGCAGAAGATTGAGTTGGGTTCGAGGTTGGTTTGACATGTTGAACAGATCGAACCAAAGGCAGCGTGATCGAACCACAACAGATTAACTAGGGTTTGACTTCCTGGAACAGGCCGAACCAAACATGTTTTGGTTGAATCTATCATGTTGCTTCCTACATAATAAGCTCATTTCATTCATAATGATGCATATTTCCTTCATCATGATGCTCATTTTCTACATCATGATGCATATTTCCTTCATCATTATGCTCATTTCCATCATCATGATACAGATTTATTCATAATGATGCTCATTTTCATCATCATGATGGATGAATCCTTCATCATGATGCTCATTTCGCTCATCAATATGCGTATTTTCTACATCATGATGCTCATTTCATGTAGGAAATGAGCATCATTATGAAGGAAATGACCATAATGATGTCGAAATTGATCATCATGATAAAGGAAATGAGCATCACGATGTAGGAAATGAGTATCATTATAAAAAAAAATTTGCTTAATGATGAACAAATGATCATCATGATGTTGGAAATGAGCATAATGATGAAGGAAATATGAAGTATGATGTAGGAAATTAGCATCATGATGAAGGAAATATCCATCATGATGAGTGAAATGAGCATCATGATGCTTGAAATGAGCATCATGATGAAGGAAATATGCATCATGATGAAGGAAATTGACATCATGATGAATGAAATGAGCATCATGATGAATAAAACATGCATCATGATGAAGGAAATGAGCATAATGATATAGGAATTGAGCATCACAATGTAGGAAATGAACTTCATGTTGAAGGAAATACGCAAAATTATGAATGAAATGAGCATCATGACTAAGGAAATTATCATCATGAAGAAGGAAATGTACATCATGATTAAGGAAATGAGTATCTTGATGAAGGAAATAAGCATCATCATGTAGGAAATGAGCATCATGATGAAGGAAATATGCATCATGATGAATGAAATGAGCATCATGATGTAGGAAATACGCAAATTGATGAACGAAATGAGCATCATGATGAAGGATTCATCCATCATGACGATGAAAATAAGCATCATTATGAATAAATCTGTATCATGATGATGGAAATGAGCATAATGATGAAGGAAATATGTATCATGATGTAGAAAATGAGCATCATGATGAAGGAAATATGCATCATTATGAATGAAATGAGCTTATTATGTAGGAAATGAGTATCATGATGAAGGAAATACACATCATGATGAAGTATATTAGCATCATGATGAAGAAGACATGCATCATGATGAAGGAAATGATCATAATGACATAGGAAATGAGCATCACGATGAAACAAATGGTCATCATGATGAAAGAAATATGTATAATTTTGTTGGAAATGAGCATCATGATGAAGGAAATATGCATTAAGATGAAAGAAATGAGCATCATGATTAAGAAATGATCATAATGACATAGGAAATGATCATCTTGGTGAAGGAAATATATATCATGTTGATGGAAATAATCATTATGATGAAGGAAATGAGCATCATGATAAAGGAAATATGAATCATGATGAAGGAAATGAGCATCGTGATGAAGGAATTGGGCAACATGATGAAGGAAATGAGCATCATGGTAACAGAAATGAACGTAATGATGTAGGAAATTAACATTATGATGAAGGAAATATGCATCATGATGAACGAAATGAGCATAATGATGTAGGAAATGTGTATCATGATTAAGAAAATATGCATCATGATGAAGGAAATGAGCATCATGATGAGGCAACTGATCATCAATATAACGGAAATGAGCAACATGATGTAGGAAATGAGCATCATGATAAAGAAAATATGCATAATAAGGAATGAAGTAAGCATCATGATGAAGGAAATACACACTATGATGAAAGGAACATGAAATATGCTGATGGCAATGAGCATCATAATGTAGGAAAAAAGCATTATGATGAAGGAAATACGCATAATGATGAAGGAAATGAGCAACATAATGAAGGAAATGACCATAATGATGTGGGAAATGATCATCAAGATGAAGGAAATAAACATTATGATAAACAAAATATGCATCATGATTAAGGAAATGAGCATAATGATGAAGTAAATGAGCATCACGATGAAGGAAATAATCATCATGATAATGGAAATGAGCATCACGTAGTAAGAAATATGTGTAATGATGTAGGAAATTAGCATCATGATAAAGGAAATATGCATCACGATGAATGAAAAGAGCATAATGATTAAGGGAATGACCATAATGACGTAGGAAATGATCATCATGATGAAGGAAATGAGCATAATGATGAAGGAAATGAGCATCATGATGTAGGAAATTAGCATCATGATAAAGGAAACATACATCGTGATATAGGAAATGAGCATCATGATGAAGGAAATAAGTATCATGATGAAGGATTTATGCATCATGATGATGGAAATAAGCATCATGATGAAGGAAATGAGCATCATGATGAAAAAAATAAGCATTAAGATGATGGAAATGAGCATCATGATGAAGGAAATAAGCATCATGAAGAAGAAAATATGCATCATGATGAAGGAAATGAGCAACATGATTAAGGAAATAATCATCATGATGTAGGAAAGAATAGCTCTACGAACATCAAGTTCTGATGGAACACAAATACGAATTTTAAAAGTAAGAAGTCCACCATCCCGAATTTGAAATTCTATTTCTTTTCCTTATTTAGCTTCGCCATCTTCTGTTGTAAATGAACATCGTGTGATTGTCTTTCTCAAATTTACTCGAACAATGTAGGTCTAACCTCGAATTTGGCGATTAAGGCAGAATCATTAGACTTTTCACAATCGAGCGAAATGTGTAAAGATTTAAATTGCTCCAACATAGGAAGATAAAAGATTGAATCGAAGCAAGTGAGTAGAAGACTTTCTACTCAGAGCATCTGCAACAACATTCACCTTGCCAGGATGATAATCGATGACTAAGTCATAGTCACTAATCAACTCCATCCATCGCCTTTGCCTGAGGTTGAGCTCCTTTTACGTGGTGATATACTTTTAGCTCTTGTGATCAGTGAAAACCCGACAAGTTGCACCATACAGATAGTGCCTCCAGATCTTCAATGGAAAGATGATTGCAGCCAACTCTAAATCATATGTTGGATAATTTTCTTCGTTCTTCTTCAATTGCCTTGAAGCGTAGGCAATAACCTTTCCTTCTTGCATGAGAACGCATCCTAATCCTTGTCTCGAGGCGTCGCTATAAATGGTAAATTCTCCAATCGCTGGGTCTGGCAAAGCAAGAATAGGAGCTGAAACGAGTTGTCTTTTCAATTCTTGAAATGCTTCCTCGCATTCTTCACTCCATTCAAAATTTACCCCTTTCTAAGTCAATTTAGTCAAAGATGAAGCCAATAACGAAAAGTCTTTGACAAACCGTCGATAATATCCAGCTAATCCCAGAAAACTACGAATCTCTGTCACGTTCTTTGGACGCTCCCAATCTACTATAGCTTGAATCTTCACTGGATCGACGTAGATTCCTTCTTTAGAAATGTGATGACCCAAAAAGCTTACCTCACGAAGCCAAAATTCACACTTCGAGAATTTAGCATAAAGCTGATTTTCTCTGAGAATGTTAAGAGCAATTCTTAGATGATGAGAATGCTCGTCGTCCGATTTAGAATAAATAAGAATGTCATCAATGAAGATGATGACAAAGTTATCTAATTACGGCCGAAAGACCTGATTCATAAGATCCATAAAAGCTGCAGGAGCATTTGTGAGTCCAAAAGGCATAACACAGAATTCAAAATGACCGTATCTGGTTCGAAAAGCAGACTTAGGGATATCAGATTCCCTAATCTTGAGTTGGTGATAGCCAGATCGCAAATCAATTTTTGAGAACACAGTTGCTCCTTGCAATTGATCAAACAGATCATCGATTCTTGGAAGAGGATATTTGTTCTTGATTGTCACCTTGTTCAATTGACGGTAGTCGCCACATAGGCGAAGTGATCCATTTTCTTCTTGACAAAAAGAACTGGAGCACCCCACGGAGATGTGCTAGGTCGTATGAACCCCTTCTCCAATAATTCCCCAAGTTGTGTCTGGAGTTCCTTGAGCTCAGCAGGCGACATTCGATATGGAGTAATCGATATAGGTGTGATTCCAGGAAGTACGTCAATGGAAAAATCAATCTCTCGATTCGGAGGTTGTCCTGGTAAGTCTTCGGGAAAGACATCAGGAAATTCATTCACGATCGGGATGTCATCTAGTTTAGTTTCAGAAAGAGAAGTATCGATGACAAATGCCAAGAATGCCTCACAACCCTTACGCATTAATTTATGCGCAGTCAACATTGAAATAAAAGAGAGGGATCTCATTTGAAGTTTACCTTCAAAAACAAGTTCTGAGAATCCTGGTCTACGAAAAATAACAAGCTTCTCGTGGCAATCGAGAATTGCATGATGAGAAGAAAGCCAATCCATGCCAAGAATAACATCAAGATCAATCAAAGGCAATGGTATCAATTCAGCCTCTAAAATGACATCTTTGATCTTCAATGGACAACCAAGGAATACCGAATTCACGAATTAGACGCTCTCCAAGAGGGGTATGAACGATGATTCCAGGTGACAAATGAGAGATAGGATAATCTAAGATCGCAGTAAGATCATCCCGGATATAAGACCTATCAGAACCTGGGTCAAATAAAGCGTAGACCTGATGGTCTCCCACAAACACGTGGCCTAAAGAAGTAATATTAAGTGAGATTGTGATTAAAAAATTCGGAAAGATAGAATTTCTTACGAATGTTTTATTCGTAATCAAGTGGCATAACAAGGCGGGGTTAGATCTAGCATGTGAAAATACTCAGATTATAAATTACCTGTCACAACCTTCGGATCTGAGCTAGCCTCTTCCTGGGAAATATGAAATACTCTAGTTTGCTTCCTTCCTTGCATAGGTGATTGAGTACTAGGGCCGCTTGAGGCATCGGGCACTCTGGTAGCTGCAGATCGAGTATCTCTGGGTGTAGAATATGTTAGTTTACCACGAAGCTGACTAGAACACTGACTGCTCGCTCCCATAAGCTGAGGACAAGAACTTCGCATATGCCTGGCTGTCGACACTGAAAACATACTTGAGGAGCCTTACAGGGGCCATCGTGATATTTTAACCAATTCTGGCACTTGCGATTTTCACCAACCGATCCCGAGACATTGCTCCCGCCTCTACTAAACTGCTCTCGAGGTTGAGGAAAACTAATAGATACCGAACTTGGTGCGCCACGCGAAGATCCCACACCCCTATACACCTTCGATGCATTTCCTGGAAATGTGCTCCCTTGCCTTTTCTTTTGAGATCGTTCTGCAAGCTTATGTCTCGCTTGAACTAAACTTTCTACCCTCAGGGCTTCTTCTACGAGATCGTCAAGACTCTCGTACTTGTCTCCGGACTTGATGCGATCTCGAATATTTAAATTAAGACCATCTTCAAATCTCTTGCATAAGTCTCTCGTTGTATATGACTCAGGAGCGAATTCTCGCAATTCCAGAAATTTGCTTTCGTACTACACGACCGACATAATGCCTTGAAAGAGGTTGAAGAACTCCTTTCTCTTCTGATCCCTGATGTACTGAGAGAAGTATCGATCTTTGAATCGTTCCACAAAGATAGCCCACGTAATAGTAACCGAAGATGTCTCTTTTAGATTCTGCCACCATCGTCGTGCATCTGGGCCTAACAGCTTGGTCGCAATGACCACACGATAAAATTCTTCAATCATCAAGGTGTCAAAGGTCTCTGTAATCTCCTTTAACCATGCCCCCGCTTTAGAAGCATCTCTTGCACCGTCAAATTTCGAAGTCCCCATGTTTTCAACTGCTTTCACCAAATCAGGTATAAAAAGTGCACCTCGAGAAGTAGAACCTCCTAAAGCCATTTCTGGAGTAAAAACTGGTACATTAGTTGTAGGTCGAATCGGTTCATTAGCACGAATAACCTCTTCAGTGACAGTCGTAGTCGTATGAGCCTTTGTAGGTGGTGGAACACCATGTATTCGAATGTGATCATAATACAATTGGTACTGCTCCGGTGTCATCATGTGCTCAACCCGCAACTGGGCCCATGGTTGCTCTACCTGGGAAACCGGTACCCTATGATCAGAATTGATAGGGTCCATAACCGTCGGAGGAACGGCATGATCAGAAGAAACATGTCCTCGAGGTCCACGAGGAACAAAAGAGAGTAGAGGACTCGGAGGATCACGAGGAGTGTGTCCTCGACCTCGACCTCAACGACGAACTGGAGGTGCCATAATGACTGAAAGGAAGAAAGGAAAGAAAATGCAAGGTCAACATCAAGGCAATACGATACCTTAGGATGACATAGAAACAAAGTTGGACCAATTGGCTCGACTCAAAAAGAATAAGAATCATAAAACCAGGCTCTGATACCAAGAAAGTTGTCACGCCCCGACCCCAGACAGAACGCGACAACCGCCACGTTAACCATAAATTTTGCGGAATGGGTGCACTCCACTCCACAAAGTTTATAGAAAACGTAAGGCTTGCTATCAAGTACCTGTAGAACTGAACAACTGATAACAACGGGTACAACCCGAGGACATCATCTCATAAAGTATCAACAAGGATTTACAAAGGAACAAAATACAACGATGTAACTTAGTTTAAAGAAAATATACATGAACGATATAACATCACGAGGGTACAAAAAGAACATCAAGGGGGTTACCAAATATAAACTATACAATCTCGCCAATAAATCCGTCAATTTATATAAAAGAGAAAGTACCCAAAACACTGATTGGATGACGAGAAAACGATAGGCAAACCTCCAACCAAAACGATATCAACAGCCTGAAAAGGAAAGAATGATGGGGGTGAGCAAAACCACTAGCTCAGTGAGGTGATAAGCCGGTCACCCCGACCCTTATACAAAGCATGTATTCCCACTCGCGGTTCATAACATAAAATCCAGCATTTCGTCCCACAATAACTATTTCTCACTCAGCATACATATTAATGAAAATAAAAACCTTAGTGCACATTTACGAATAACACAATTAGTTCAAACAACATGTTATCACATAAAAGACGCGTGGGTAGTCAATATCCTCCTCGAACTGAGCTCTCCGTCGAGAGACAGTCCAAGCCCGTCACCGTTACTCTAGATAAAATGCACATTAATATTCTTTCTCAACACGCCAAGTGCTAAAGTTCACAATTCAATATCGACGTGAATACTTGAAATGATCAAATATATAAACATATATGACATGCATGTCCCACACCGGTGACGTTGACTGAGCCTATAATAGACTGATCCATCTAACGATCACCCTCCAGAGTATCAGTATTTGGCAAATGGACAGGTGCCCCATTAGATCCAACTCACCCGGGTTTGCCAAGCAACGGGCAACTTGGTTGTCACTCTAACTCACCCGAACCATGACAATTCGGGCTACTTAATCATTGTCGCTCCAACTCACCCGAACCATGACCAATTCGGGCTACTTAACCTTGGTACCAGGCATACATATGCATATGCATCATAAGATGAATAACGACTCAAGTTAGAGTCTTAATTGGCACACAAGAATAACCCGAAATCAATTCTCAAATAATTCACAATAAATGATATCAGATATCGAGCCGGCAAGGCTCTTCAACATAAGTTAAAATCAATAATACTCATAAAATGGCTAACAGGACTCTAACCAGAGCAATCGAGCCAATCAGGCTCTTTACCACATAACACAATACCAAATAATTTTCTTATCAATTAACTAAAACTAAAATAAATGCATATTTATCGAGGGTCCACACTTCCCACAAGAGAAGGCGTTCCCGAATTATCAACTCACAAGGAAGTGATTAACTCTCTCCGTAATCTGAAGTCGGTCCCTTGCCCTTCGTCGATGGTTCTTTACCTAGAAAGGAGATGAGCAATTAAAGACAAATCAAATATAACTAACTATTAGCGGTAACATCCCTTTCATTGCTAAAAACAAATCCTAATCGAGTTCGAACGAGTCGATATTAAATAAAAATGGCATGTAACTCCTTAACATCAGTTCCCAATCCCACATAACCCGTTTCAATACATTAACTAAACGAAACGATAGAAAATAAGTTTGAATTCGACATAAAAATTCTGAAATTTTCCAGCTAGCGGCAATTTACGAGAAAAATCATAACTAATTGTAGAATGATCGGATTGAGGAGTTTCAAGTGGCTACGGAAAGCTAACGAGTTCAGCTACATACAGAAATTAAGTTTGCAAACTTTCGAGGGCAATAGCTATGTCAAAATCAGTTCGAACAGTCTGTGAATTACCCACATACCAAAAAGAAAAACCACACAAAATTACAAAACCATGGAAGAAGGAAGCTTAATTCACACACCACTTACCTCTAAACAACTTAGAAACCACCTAGGATGAGGGTTGTAAGGGAGAATTTGATCAACAAGGGTTTCTCCTCTTCACTCTCTTCTTTCCCCTCTTTTGTTTTTCTTCTCCCGTTCTTCTCTCTTTTTTTTTTTTTTAAACTTTAGCCTTAATAATTATATATCAGGCCATTTAAGTGGGCTGAAACTTTGGGCCATAAAATAAATAAATAAATAAGCATCATTATGAAGGAAATGACCATAATGATGTCGAAATTGATCATCATGATAAAGGAAATGAGCATCAAGATGTAGGAAATGAGTATCATGATAAAGAAAATTTGCATAATGATGAAGCAAATATTAAGCATGATGTAGGAAATGAGCATCATGATGAAGGAAATATCCATCATGATGAATGAAATGAGCATCATGATGCTTGAAATGAGCATCATGATGAAGGAAATATGCATCATGATGAAGGAAATTGACATCATGATTAATGAAATGAGCATCATGATGAAGAAAACATGCATCATGATGAAGGAAATGAGCATAATGATGTAGGAATTGAGCATCACAATGAAGGAAATGACCTTCATGTTGAAGGATGCAAAATGATGAATGAAATGAGCATCATGACTAAGGAAATGAGCATAATGATGTAGGAAATGATCATCATGAAGAATGAAATGTACATCATGATTAAGGAAATGAGTATCTTGATGAATGAAATATGCATCATGATGAAGGAAATAAGCATCATCATGTAGGAAATGAGCATCATGATGAAGGAAATATGCATCATGATGAATGAAAAGAGCATCATGATGTAGGAAATATGCATATTGATGAACGAAATGAGCATCATGATGAAGGATTCATGCATCATGACGATGAAAATGAGCATCATTATGAATAAATCAGTATCATGATGATGGAAATGAGCATAATGATGAAGGAAATATGCATCATGATGTAGAAAATGAGCATCATGATGAAGGAAATATGCATCATTAGTATGAAATGATTTTATTATGTAGGAAATGAGTATCATGATGAAGGAAATACACATTATGATGAAGTATATTAGCATCATGATGAAGAAGACATGCATCATGATGAAGAAAATGATCATAATGAAATATGAAATGAGCATCACGATGAAACAAATGGTCATCATGATGAAAGAAATATGTATAATTTTGTAGGAAATGAGCATCATGATGAAGGAAATATGCATTAAGATGAAAGAAATGAGCATCATGATTAAGAAATGACCATAATGACGTTGGAAATGATCATCTTGGTGAAGGAAATATATATCATGATGAAGGATATTATCATTATGATGAAGGAAATGAGCATCATGATAAAGGAAATATGATTCATGATTAAGTAAATGAGCATCGTGATGAAGGAATTGGGCATCATGATGAAGGAAATGAGCATCATAGTGACGGAAATGAACTTAATGATGTAGGAAATTAACATTATGATGAAGTAAATATGCATCATGATGAATGAAATGAGCATAATGATGTTGGAAATGTGTTTCATGATTAAGAAAATATGCATCATGATGAAGGAAATGAGCATCATGATAAGGCTAATGATCATCAAGATGATGGAAATGAGCAACATGATGATGGATATATGCATCATGATGTAGAAAATGAGCATCATGATAAAGAAAATATGCATAATAAGGAATGAAGTAAGCATCATGATGAAGGAAATACACATTATGATGAAAGAAACATGAAATATGATGAAGGCAATGAGCATCATAATGTAGGAAAAAAGCATTATGATGAAGGAAATACGCATAATGATGAAGGAAATGAGCATCATAATGAAGGAAATGACCATAAAGATGTGGGAAATGATCATCAAGATGAAGGAAATAAACATTATGATAAACAAAATATGCATCATGATTAAGGAAATGAGCATAATGATAAAGTAAATGAGCATCACGATGAAGGAAATAAACATCATGATAATGGAAATGAGCATCACGTAGTAAGAAATATGTGTAATGATGTAGGAAATTAGCATCATGATAAAGGAAATATGCATCACGATGAATGAAAAGAGCATAATGATTAAGGGAATGACCATAATGATGTAGGAAATGATCATCGTGATGAAGGAAATGAGCATAATGATGAAGGAAATGAGCATCATGATGTAGGAAATTAGCATCATGATGAAGGAAACATGCATCGTGATGTAGGAAATGAGCATCATGATGAAGGAAATAAGTATCATGATGAAGGATTTATGCATCATGATGATGGAAATAAGCATCATGATGAAGGAAATTAGCATCATGATGAAAAAAATAAGTATCATGATAGAGAATTTTGCATCATGATGATGGAAATGAGCATCATGATGAAGAAAATATGCATCACGATGAAGGAAATGAGCAACATGATTAAGGAAATAATCATCATGATGTAGGAAAGAGAATCGTTATGAATGAAATATACATCATGATGATGGAAATGAGCATCAGGAAGACGGAAATGAGCATCATGATGAATGAAATGAGTATCATGATGAAGTAAATATGCATTGTGATGAAGGAAATGAGCATAATAATGTAGGAAATGGGAATCATGGCTAAGGACATATGCATTTTTATTATGGAAATGAGCATCATGATGAAGTAATTATGCATCATAATTGTGAAAATGAGAATCATGATGATAGAAATGAGTATCATGATGAAGAAAATGAGCATTATGATATACGAAATAAGCATCATGATGAAGGAAATGAGCATCACGATAGTGAAAATGAGCAAAATGATGAAGGAAATGATCATCATGATGATGGAAATGAGCATCATTATGTGGGGAATGAGCATCATGATGTAGATTTGAGCATCGTTATAAAGGAAATATGCATCATGATGAAGGAAATGAGCATCATGATAAAAGAAATGAGAATCATTATGACGGAAATATGCATCGCGATGTAGGAAATGAGCATCATGATGAAGGAAATATGTATCACAATGAACCAAATGAGCATCATGATGTAGGAAATTAGCATTATGATGATAGAAACATGTATCACGATGGACATGAGAATAATATAGGAAATGAGCATTATTATGATGGAACAATGCATCATGGTAAAGGAAATTAGCATCATGATGAAGGAAATGACCATAATGATGTAGGAAATTAACATCATGATGAATGAAATATGCATCATGATTAAAGAAATGAGCATAATGATGTAGAAATGTGTATCATGATAACAAAAATAAGTATCATGATAAAGGAAATGAGCATCATGATGAGAGGAATGATCATCAAGATGACAGAAATGAGCAACATGATGATGGAAATATGCATCATGATGTTGGAAATGAGCAATCATGATAAAGGAAATATGCATTATAAGGAATGAAGAAAGCATCATGATGACGGGATACGCATTATGATGAAAGAAACAAGCATCATGATGATGGAAATGAGCATCATGATGAAGGAAATAAGCATCATGATGAAAGATTTATGCATCACGACATTGGAAATAAGCATCATGATGTAGGAAATGAGCATCATGAAGAAGATAATATGCATCATGATGATGGAAATTGGCATCATGATGATGTTTGTATCGTGACGTAGAAAGTAAGCATCATGATGAATGAAATAAGTTTCATGATGTAGGAAATGAGCATCATGATGAAGGAAACATGCATCATGATGTAGGAAATGAGCATCATTATGAAGGAAATAACCATAATGATGTCGAAATTGATCATCATGATAAAGGAAATGAGCATCAAGATGTAGGAAATGAGTATCATGATAAAGAAAATTTGCATAATGATGAAGGAAATGATCATCATGGTGTTGGAAATGAGCATAATGATGAAGGAAATATGAAGAATGATGTAGGAAATGAGCATCATGATGAAGGAAATATCCATCATGATGAATGAAATGAGCATCATGATGCTTGAAATGAGCATCATGATGAAGGAAATTGACATCATGATGAATGAAATGAGCATCATGATGAAGAAAACATGCATCATGATGAAGGAAATGAGCATAATGATGTAGGAATTGAGCATCACAATGAAGGAAATGACCTTCATGTTGAAGGAAATATGCAAAATGATGAATGAAATGAGCATCATGACTAAGGAAATGACCATAATGACGTAGGAAATGATCATCATGAAGAAGGAAATATACATCATGATTAAGGAAATGAGTATCTTGATGAATGAAATATGCATCATGATGAAAGAAATGAGCATCATCATGTAGGAAATGAGCATCATGATGAAGGAAATATGCATCATGATGAATGAAATGAGCATCATGATGTAGGAAATACGCATATTGATGAACGAAATGAGCATCATGATGAAGGATTCATCCATCATGACAATGAAAATGAGCATCATTATGAATAAATCTGTATCATGATGATGGAAATGAGCATAACGATGAAGGAAATATGCATCATGATGTAGAAAATGAGCATCATGATGAAGGAAATATGCATCATTATGAATGAAATGAGCTTATTATGTAGGAAATGAGTATCATGATGAAGGAAATACGCATCATGATGAAGTATATTAGCATCATGATGAAGAAGACATGCATCATGATGAAGGAAATGATCATAATGACATAGGAAATGAGCATCACGATGAAATAAATGGTCATCATGATGAAAGAAATATGTATAATTTTGTAGGAAATGAGCATCATGATGAAGGAAATATGCATTAAGATGAAAGAAATGAGCCTCATGATTGAGAAATGACCATAATGGCGTAGGAAATGATCATCTTGGTGAAGGAAATATATATCATGATGAAGGAAATAATTATTATGCCGAAGGAAATGAGCATCATGATAAAGGAAATATGAATCATGATGAGGAAATGAGCATCGTGATGAAGGAATTGGGCATCATGATGAAGGAAATGAGCATCATGGTGACGGAAATGAACGTAATGATGTAGGAAATTAACATAATGATGAAGGAAATACGCATCTTGATGAACGAAATGAGCATAATGATGTAGGAAATGTGTATCATGATTAAGAAAATATGCATCATGATGAAGGAAATGAGCATCATGATGAGGCGAATGATCATCAAGATGACAGAAATGAGCAACATGATGATGGATATATGCATCATGATGTAGGAAATGAGCATCATGATAAAGAAAATATGCATAATAAGGAATGAAGTAAGCATCATGATGAAGGAAATACACATTATGATGAAAGGAACATGAAATATGATGAAGGCAATGAGCATCTTAATGTAGGAAAAAATCATTATGATGAAGGAAATACGCATAATGATGAAGGAAATGAGCACCATAATGAAGGAAATGATCATCAAGATGAAGGAAATAAGCATTATGATAAACAAAATATGCATCATGATGAAGGAAATGAGCATAATGATGAAGTAAATGAGCATCACTATGAAGGAAATAATCATCATGATGATGGAAATGAGCATCACGAAGTAAGAAATATGTGTAATGATGTAGGAAATTAGCAACATGATAAAGGAAATATGCATCACGATGAATGAAAAGAGCATAATGATTAAGGGAATGACCATAATGATGTAGGAAATGATCATCATGATGAAGGAAATGAGCATAAGGATGAAGGATGTGAGCATCATGATGTAGGAAATTAGCATCATGATGAAGGAAACATGCATCGTGATGTAGGAAATAAGCATCATGATGAAGGAAATAAGTATCATGATGAAGGAAATAAGTATCATGATGAAGGATTTATGCGTCATGATGATGGAAATAAGCATCATGATGAAGGAAATGAGCATCATGATGAAGAAAATAAGCATCATGATAGAGAATTTTTGCATCATGATGATGGAAATGAGCATCGTTATGAAGGAAATAAGTATCATGATGAAGAAAATATGCATCATGATGAAGGAAATGAGCAACATGATTAAGGAAATAATCATCATGATGTAGGAAAGGGAATCGTTATGAATGAAATATACATCATGATGATGGAAATGAGCATTTGGATGACGGAAATGAGCATCATGATGAATGAAATGAGTATTATGATGAAGTAAATATGCATTGTGATGAAGAAAATGAGCATAATGATGTAGGAAATGGGAATCATGACGAAGGACATGTGCATTTTTATTATTGAAATGAGCATGATGATAAAGGAATTATGCATCTAATGATGAAAATGAGAATCATGATGATAGAAATGAGCATCATGATGAAGAAAATGAGCATTATGATATACGAAATAAGCATCATGATGAAGGAAATGAGCATCACAATAGTGAAAATGAGCATAATGATGAAGGAAATGATCATCATGATGAAGGAAATGAGCATCATGATAAAAGAAATGAGAATCATTATGACGGAAATATGCATCGCAATGTAGGAAATGAGCATCATGATGATAGAAATATATATCACGATAAACCAAATGAGCATCATGATGTAGGAAATTAGCATTATGATGGTAGAAACATGTATCACGATGAAGGACATGAGCATAATAATGTAGGAAATGAACATTATTATGATGGAACAACGCATCATGGTGAACGAAATTAGCATCATGATGAAGGAAATGACCATAATGATGTAGGAAATTAACATCATGATGAATGAAATATGCATCATGATTAAAGAAATGAGCATAATGATGTAGGAAATGTGTATCATGATGACGAAAATAAGAACCATGATGAAGGAAATGAGCATCATGATGAGGGGAATGATCATCAAGATGACAGAAATGAGCAACATGATGATGGAAATATGCATCATGATGTTGGAAATGAGCAATCATGATAAAGGAAATATGCATTATAAGGAATGAAGAAAGCATCATGATGAAGGGATACGCATTATGATGAAACAAACAAGCAACATGATGAAGGAAATGAGCATCATAATGTAGGAAAAAAGCATTATGATGAAGGATATACGCATAATGTTGAAGGAAATGAGCATCATAATGAAGGAAATGACCCTAATGATGTAGGGAATGAGCATCATGATAAAGAAAATATGCATCATGATAAAAAAATGAGCATCATGATGAGGAAATGACCATCATGATGATGGAAATATGCATCGTGATGTAGGAAATGAGCATCATGGTGAAGGGAAATATGCATCATGATGAAGGAAATGAGCATCATGATGTAGGAAAAAAGACCCATGAAGAAGGAAACAAGCATCATGATGATGGAAATGAGCATCATGATGAAGGAAATAAGCATCATGATGAAAGATTTATGCATCATGATATTGGAAATAAGCATCATGATGTAGGAAATGAGCATCATGAAGAAAAAAATATGCATCATGATGATAGAAATTGGCATCATGATGATGTTTGTATCGTGATGTAGGAAGTAAGCATCAAGATGAATGAAATAAGTTTCATGATGTAGGAAATGAGCATCATGATGAAGGAAACATGCATCATGATGTAGGAAATGAGCATCATTATAAAGGAAATGACCATAATGATGTCGAAATTGATCATCATGATAAAGGAAATGAGCATCAAGATGTAGGAAATGAGTATCATGAATAAGAAAATTTGCATAATGATGAAGGAAATTATCATCATGATGTTGGAAATGAGCATAATGATTAAGGAAATATGAAGCATGATGTAGGAAATGAGCATCATGATGAAGGAAATATCCATCATGATGAATGAAATGAGCATCATGATGCTTGAAATGAGCATCATGATGAAGGAAATATGCATCATGATGAATTAAATGAGCATCATGATGAAGAAAACATGCATCATGATGAAGGAAATGAGCATAATGATGTAGGAATTGAGCATCACAATGAAGGAAATGACCTTCATGTTGAAGGAAATATGCAAAATGATGAATGAAATGAGCATCATGACTAAGGAAATGACCATAATGACGTAGGAAATGATCATCATGAAGAAGGAAATGTACATCATGATTAAGGAAATGAGTATCTTGATGAATGAAATTTGCATCATGATGAAGGAAATAAGCATCATCATGTAGGAAATGAGTATCATGATGAAGGAAATATGCATCATGATGAATGAAATGAGCATCATGATGTAGGAAATACGCATATTGATGAACGAAATGAGCATCATGATGAAGGATTCATCCATCATGACAATGAAAATGAGCATCATTATGAATAAATCTGTATCATGATGATGGAAATGAGCATAACGATGAAGGAAATATGCATCATGATGTAGAAAATGAGCATCATGATGAAGGAAATATGCATCATTATGAATGAAATGAGCTTATTATGTAGGAAATGAGTATCATGATGAAGGAAATACGCATCATGATGAAGTATATTAGCATCATGATGAAGAAGACTTGCATCATGATGAAGGAAATGATCATAATGACATAGGAAATGAGCATCACGATGAAATAAATGGTCATCATGATGAAAGAAATATGTATAATTTTGTAGGAAATGAGCATCATGATGAAGGAAATATGCATTAAGATGAAAGAAATGAGCCTCATGATTGAGAAATGACCATAATGGCGTAGGAAATGATCATCTTGGTGAAGGAAATATATATCATGATGAAGGAAATAATTATTATGACGAAGGAAATGAGCATCATGATAAAGGAAATATGAATCATGATGAGGAAATGAGCATCGTGATGAAGGAATTGGGCATCATGATGAAGGAAATGAGCATCATGGTGACGGAAATGAACGTAATGATGTAGGAAATTAACATTATGATGAAGGAAATACGCATAATGATGAACGAAATGAGCATAATGATGTAGGAAATGTGTATCATGATTAAGAAAATATGCATCATGATGAAGGAAATGAGCATCATGTTGAGGCGAATGATCATCAAGATGACGGAAATGAGCAACATGATGATGGATATATGCATCATGATGTAGGAAATGAGCATCATGATAAAGAAAATATGCATAATAAGGAATGAAGTAAGCATCATGATGAAGGAAATACACATTATGATGAAAGGAACATGAAATATGATGAAGGCAATGAGCATCTTAATGTAGGAAAAAATCATTATGATGAAGGAAATACGCATAATGATGAAGGAAATGAGCACCATAATGAAGGAAATGATCATCAAGATGAAGGAAATAAGCATTATGATAAACAAAATATGCATCATGATGAAGGAAATGAGCATAATGATGAAGTAAATGAGCATCACTATGAAGGAAATAATCATCATGATGATGGAAATGAGCATCACGAAGTAAGAAATATGTGTAATGATGTAGGAAATTAGCATCATGATAAAGGAAATATGCATCACGATGAATGAAAAGAGCATAATGATTAAGGGAATGACCATAATGACGTAGGAAATGATCATCATGATGAAGGAAATGAGCATAAGGATGAAGGATACGAGCATCATGATGTAGGAAATTAGCATCATGATGAAGGAAACATGCATCGTGATGTAGGAAATAAGCATCATGATGAAGGAAATAAGTATCATGATGAAGGATTTATGCGTCATGATGATGGAAATAAGCATCATGATGAAGGAAATGAGCATCATGATGAAGAAAATAAGCATCATGATAGAGAATTTTTGCATCATGATGATGGAAATGAGCATCGTGATGAAGGAAATAAGTATCATGATGAAGAAAATATGCATCATGATGAAGGAAATGAGCAACATGATTAAGGAAATAATCATCATGATGTAGGAAAGGGAATCGTTATGAATGAAATATACATCATGATGATGGAAATGAGCATATGACGGAAATGAGCATCATGATGAATGAAATGAGTATCATGATGAAGTAAATATGCATTGTAATGAAGAAAATGAGCATAATGATGTAGGAAATGGGAATCATGACGAAGGACATATGCATTTTTATTATTGAAATGAGCATGATGATAAAGCAATTATGCATCATAATGATGAAAATGAGAATCATGATGATAGAAATGAGCATCATGATGAAGAAAATGAGCATTATGATATACGAAATAAGCATCATGATGAAGGAAATGAGCATCACGATAGTGAAAATGAGCATAATGATGAAGGAAATGATCATCATGATGAAGAAAATGAGCATCATGATAAAAGAAATGAGAATCATTATGACGGAAATATGCATCGCAATGTAGGAAATGAGCATCATGATGAAGGAAATATGTATCACAATAAACCAAATGAGCATCATGATGTAGGAAATTAGCATTATGATGATAGAAACATGTATCACGGTGAAGGACATGAGCATAATAATGTAGGAAATGAGCATTATTATGATGGAACAACGCATCATGGTGAAGGAAATTAGCATCATGATGAAGGAAATGACCATAATGATGTAGGAAATTAACATCATGATGAATGAAATATGCATCATGATTAAAGAAATGAGCATAATGATGTAGGAAATGTGTATCATGATGACGAAAATAAGAACCATGATGAAGGAAATGAGCATCATGATGAGGGGAATGATCATCAAGATGACAGAAATGAGCAACATGGTGATGGAAATATGCATCATGATGTTGGAAATGAGCAATCATGATAAAGGAAATATGCATTATAAGGAATGAAGAAAGCATCATGATGACGGGATACGCATTATGATGAAAGAAACAAGCAACATGATGAAGGAAATGAGCATCATAATGTAGGAAAAAAGCATTATGATGAAGGATATACGCATAATGTTGAAGGAAATGAGCATCATAATGAAGGAAATGACACTAATGATGTAGGGAATGAGCATCATGATAAAGAAAATATGCATCATGATAAAAAAAATGAGCATCATGATGAGGAAATGACCATCATGATTATGGAAATATGCATCGTGATGTAGGAAATGAGCATCATGGTGAAGGGAAATATGCATCATTATGAAGGAAATGAGCATCATGATGTAGGAAAAAAGACCCATGAAGAAGGAAACAAGCATCATGATGATGGAAATGAGCATCATGATGAAGGAAATAAGCATCATGATGAAAGATTTGTGCATCATGATATTGGAAATAAGCATCATGATGTAGGAAATGAGCATCATGAAGAAAAAAATATGCATCATGATGATAGAAATTGGCATCATGATGATGTTTGTATCGTGATGTAGGAAGTAAGCATCAAGATGAATGAAATAAGTTTCATGATGTAGGAAATGAGCATCATGATGAAGGAAACATGCATCATGATGTAGGAAATGAGCATCATTATGAAGGAAATGACCATAATGATGTCGAAATTGATCATCATGATAAAGGAAATGAGCATCAAGATGTAGGAAATGAGTATCATGATAAAGAAAATTTGCATAATGATGAAGGAAATTATCATCATGATGTTGGAAATGAGCATAATGATTAAGGAAATATGAAGCATGATGTAGGAAATGAGCACCATGATGAAGGAAATATCCAACATGATGAATGAAATGAGCATCATGATGCTTGAAATGAGCATCATGATGAAGGAAATATGCATCATGATGAATTAAATGAGCATCATGATGAAGAAAACATGCATCATGATGAAGGAAATGAGCATAATGATGTAGGAATTGAGCATCGCAATGAAGGAAATGACCTTCATGTTGAAGGAAATATGCAAAATGATGAATGAAATGAGCATCATGACTAAGGAAATGACCATAATGACATAGGAAATGATCATCATGAAGAAGGAAATGTACATCATGATTAAGGAAATGAGTATCTTGATGAATGAAATATGCATCATGATGAAGGAAATAAGCATCATCATGTAGGAAATGAGCATCATGATGAAGGAAATATGCATCATGATGAATGAAATTAGCATCATGATGTAGGAAATACGCATATTGATGAACGAAATGAGCATCATGATGAAGGATTCATCCATCATGACAATGAAAATGAGCATCATTATGAATAAATCTGTATCATGATGATGGAAATGAGCATAACGATGAAGGAAATATGCATCATGATGTAGAAAATGAGCATCATGATGAAGGAAATATGCATCATTATGAATGAAATGAGCTTATTATGTAGGAAATGAGTATCATGATGAAGGAAATACGCATCATGATGAAGAAGACATGCATCATGATGAAGGAAATGATCATAATGACATAGGAAATGAGCATCACGATGAAATAAATGGTCATCATGATGAAAGAAATATGTATAATTTTGTAGGAAATGAGCATCATGATGAAGGAAATATGCATTAAGATGAAAGAAATGAGCCTCATGATTGAGAAATGACCATAATGGCGTAGGAAATGATCATCTTGGTGAAGGAAATATATATCATGATGAAGGAAATAATTATTATGACGAAGGAAATGAGCATCATGATAAAGGAAATATGAATCATGATGAGGAAATGAGAATCGTGATGAAGGAATTGGGCATCATGATGAAGGAAATGAGCATCATGATGAGGCGAATGATCATCAAGATGACGGAAATGAGCAACATGATGATAGATATATGCATCATGATGTAGGAAATGAGCATCATGATAAAGAAAATATGCATAATAAGGAATGAAGTAAGCATCATGATGAAGGAATTACACATTATGATGAAAGGAACATGAAATATGATGAAGGCAATGAGCATCTTAATGTAGGAAAAAATCATTATGATGAAGGAAATACGCATAATGATGAAGGAAATGAGCACCATAATGAAGGAAATGATCATCAAGATGAAGGAAATAAGCATTATGATAAACAAAATATGCATCATGATGAAGGAAATGAGCATAATGATGAAGTAAATGAGCATCACTATGAAGGAAATAATCATCATGATGATGGAAATGAGCATCACGAAGTAAGAAATATGTGTAATGATGTAGGAAATTAGCATCATGATAAAGGAAATATGCATCACGATGAATGAAAAGAGCATAATGATTAAGGGAATGACCATAATGACGTAGGAAATGATCATCATGATGAAGGAAATGAGCATAAGGATGAAGGATACGAGCATCATGATGTAGGAAATTAGCATCATGATGAAGGAAACATGCATCGTGATGTAGGAAATAAGCATCATGATGAAGGAAATAAGTATCATGATGAAGGATTTATGCGTCATGATGATGGAAATAAGCATCATGATGAAGGAAATGAGCATCATGATGAAGAAAATAAGCATCATGATAGAGAATTTTTGCATCATGATGATGAAAATGAGCATCGTTATGAAGGAAATAAGTATCATGATGAAGAAAATATGCATCATGATGAAGGAAATGAGCAACATGATTAAGGAAATAATCATCATGATGTAGGAAAGGGAATCGTTATGAATGAAATATACATCATGATGATGGAAATGAGCATTTGGATGACGGAAATGAGCATCATGATGAATGAAATGAGTATTATGATGAAGTAAATATGCATTGTGATGAAGAAAATGAGCATAATGATGTAGGAAATGGGAATCATGACGAAGGACATGTGCATTTTTATTATTGAAATGAGCATGATGATAAAGGAATTATGCATCTAATGATGAAAATGAGAATCATGATGATAGAAATGAGCATCATGATGAAGAAAATGAGCATTATGATATACGAAATAAGCATCATGATGAAGGAAATGAGCATCACAATAGTGAAAATGAGCATAATGATGAAGGAAATGATCATCATGATGAAGGAAATGAGCATCATGATAAAAGAAATGAGAATCATTATGACGGAAATATGCATCGCAATGTAGGAAATGAGCATCATGATGATAGAAATATATATCACGATAAACCAAATGAGCATCATGATGTAGGAAATTAGCATTATGATGGTAGAAACATGTATCACGATGAAGGACATGAGCATAATAATGTAGGAAATGAACATTATTATGATGGAACAACGCATCATGGTGAACGAAATTAGCATCATGATGAAGGAAATGACCATAATGATGTAGGAAATTAACATCATGATGAATGAAATATGCATCATGATTAAAGAAATGAGCATAATGATGTAGGAAATGTGTATCATGATGACGAAAATAAGAACCATGATGAAGGAAATGAGCATCATGATGAGGGGAATGATCATCAAGATGACAGAAATGAGCAACATGATGATGGAAATATGCATCATGATGTTGGAAATGAGCAATCATGATAAAGGAAATATGCATTATAAGGAATGAAGAAAGCATCATGATGAAGGGATACGCATTATGATGAAACAAACAAGCAACATGATGAAGGAAATGAGCATCATAATGTAGGAAAAAAGCATTATGATGAAGGATATACGCATAATGTTGAAGGAAATGAGCATCATAATGAAGGAAATGACCCTAATGATGTAGGGAATGAGCATCATGATAAAGAAAATATGCATCATGATAAAAAAATGAGCATCATGATGAGGAAATGACCATCATGATGATGGAAATATGCATCGTGATGTAGGAAATGAGCATCATGGTGAAGGGAAATATGCATCATGATGAAGGAAATGAGCATCATGATGTAGGAAAAAAGACCCATGAAGAAGGAAACAAGCATCATGATGATGGAAATGAGCATCATGATGAAGGAAATAAGCATCATGATGAAAGATTTATGCATCATGATATTGGAAATAAGCATCATGATGTAGGAAATGAGCATCATGAAGAAAAAAATATGCATCATGATGATAGAAATTGGCATCATGATGATGTTTGTATCGTGATGTAGGAAGTAAGCATCAAGATGAATGAAATAAGTTTCATGATGTAGGAAATGAGCATCATGATGAAGGAAACATGCATCATGATGTAGGAAATGAGCATCATTATAAAGGAAATGACCATAATGATGTCGAAATTGATCATCATGATAAAGGAAATGAGCATCAAGATGTAGGAAATGAGTATCATGAATAAGAAAATTTGCATAATGATGAAGGAAATTATCATCATGATGTTGGAAATGAGCATAATGATTAAGGAAATATGAAGCATGATGTAGGAAATGAGCATCATGATGAAGGAAATATCCATCATGATGAATGAAATGAGCATCATGATGCTTGAAATGAGCATCATGATGAAGGAAATATGCATCATGATGAATTAAATGAGCATCATGATGAAGAAAACATGCATCATGATGAAGGAAATGAGCATAATGATGTAGGAATTGAGCATCGCAATGAAGGAAATGACCTTCATGTTGAAGGAAATATGCAAAATGATGAATGAAATGAGCATCATGACTAAGGAAATGACCATAATGACGTAGGAAATGATCATCATGAAGAAGGAAATGTACATCATGATTAAGGAAATGAGTATCTTGATGAATGAAATATGCATCATGATGAAGGAAATAAGCATCATCATGTAGGAAATGAGTATCATGATGAAGGAAATATGCATCATGATGAATGAAATGAGCATCATGATGTAGGAAATACGCATATTGATGAACGAAATGAGCATCATGATGAAGGATTCATCCATCATGACAATGAAAATGAGCATCATTATGAATGAATCTGTATCATGATGATGGAAATGAGCATAACGATGAAGGAAATATGCATCATGATGTAGAAAATGAGCATCATGATGAAGGAAATATGCATCATTATGAATGAAATGAGCTTATTATGTAGGAAATGAGTATAATGATGAAGGAAATACGCATCATGATGAAGTATATTAGCATCATGATGAAGAAGACATGCATCATGATGAAGGAAATGATCATAATGACATAGGAAATGAGCATCACGATGAAATAAATGGTCATCATGATGAAAGAAATATGTATAATTTTGTAGGAAATGAGCATCATGATGAAGGAAATATGCATTAAGATGAAAGAAATGAGCCTCATGATTGAGAAATGACCATAATGGCGTAGGAAATGATCATCTTGGTGAAGGAAATATATATCATGATGAAGGAAATAATTATTATGACGAAGGAAATGAGCATCATGATAAAGGAAATATGAATCATGATGAGGAAATGAGCATCGTGATGAAGGAATTGGGCATCATGATGAAGGAAATGAGCATCATGGTGACGGAAATGAACGTAATGATGTAGGAAATTAACATTATGATGAAGGAAATACGCATAATGATGAACGAAATGAGCATAATGATGTAAGAAATGTGTATCATGATTAAGAAAATATGCATCATGATGAAGGAAATGAGCATCATGATGAGGCGAATGATCATCAAGATGACGGAAATGAGCAACATGATGATGGATATATGCATCATGATGTAGGAAATGAGCATCATGATAAAGAAAATATGCATAATAAGGAATGAAGTAAGCATCATGATGAAGGAAATACACATTATGATGAAAGGAACATGAAATATGATGAAGGCAATGAGCATCTTAATGTAGGAAAAAATCATTATGATGAAGGAAATACGCATAATGATGAAGGAAATGAGCACCATAATGAAGGAAATGATCATCAAGATGAAGGAAATAAGCATTATGATAAACAAAATATGCATCATGATGAAGGAAATGAGCATAATGATGAAGTAAATGAGCATCACTATGAAGGAAATAATCATCATGATGATGGAAATGAGCATCACGAAGTAAGAAATATGTGTAATGATGTAGGAAATTAGCATCATGATAAAGGAAATATGCATCACGATGAATGAAAAGAGCATAATGATTAAGGGAATGACCATAATGACGTAGGAAATGATCATCATGATGAAGGAAATGAGCATAAGGATGAAGGATACGAGCATCATGATGTAGGAAATTAGCATCATGATGAAGGAAACATGCATCGTGATGTAGGAAATAAGCATCATGATGAAGGAAATAAGTATCATGATGAAGGAAATAAGTATCATGATGAAGGATTTATGCGTCATGATGATGGAAATAAGCATCATGATGAAGGAAATGAGCATCATGATGAAGAAAATAAGCATCATGATAGAGAATTTTTGCATCATGATGATGGAAATGAGCATCGTGATGAAGGAAATAAGTATCATGATGAAGAAAATATGCATCATGATGAAGGAAATGAGCAACATGATTAAGGAAATAATCATCATGATGTAGGAAAGGGAATCGTTATGAATGAAATATACATCATGATGATGGAAATGAGCATATGACGGAAATGAGCATCATGATGAATGAAATGAGTATCATGATGAAGTAAATATGCATTGTATTGAAGAAAATGAGCATAATGATGTAGGAAATGGGAATCATGACGAAGGACAAATGCATTTTTATTATTGAAATGAGCATGATGATAAAGCAATTATGCATCATAATGATGAAAATGAGAATCATGATGATAGAAATGAGCATCATGATGAAGAAAATGAGCATTATGATATACGAAATAAGCATCATGATGAAGGAAATGAGCATCACGATAGTGAAAATGAGCATAATGATGAAGGAAATGATCATCATGATGAAGAAAATGAGCATCATGATAAAAGAAATGAGAATCATTATGACGGAAATATGCATCGCAATGTAGGAAATGAGCATCATGATGAAGGAAATATGTATCACAATAAACCAAATGAGCATCATGATGTAGGAAATTAGCATTATGATGATAGAAACATGTATCACGGTGAAGGACATGAGCATAATAATGTAGGAAATGAGCATTATTATGATGGAACAACGCATCATGGTGAAGGAAATTAGCATCATGATGAAGGAAATGACCATAATGATGTAGGAAATTAACATCATGATGAATGAAATATGCATCATGATTAAAGAAATGAGCATAATGATGTAGGAAATGTGTATCATGATGACGAAAATAAGAACCATGATGAAGGAAATGAGCATCATGATGAGGGGAATGATCATCAAGATGACAGAAATGAGCAACATGATGATGGAAATATGCATCATGATGTTGGAAATGAGCAATCATGATAAAGGAAATATGCATTATAAGGAATGAAGAAAGCATCATGATGACGGGATACGCATTATGATGAAAGAAACAAGCAACATGATGAAGGAAATGAGCATCATAATGTAGGAAAAAAGCATTATGATGAAGGATATACGCATAATGTTGAAGGAAATGAGCATCATAATGAAGGAAATGACACTAATGATGTAGGGAATGAGCATCATGATAAAGAAAATATGCATCATGATAAAAAAAATGAGCATCATGATGAGGAAATGACCATCATGATTATGGAAATATGCATCGTGATGTAGGAAATGAGCATCATGGTGAAGGGAAATATGCATCATAATGAAGGAAATGAGCATCATGATGTAGGAAAAAAGACCCATGAAGAAGGAAACAAGCATCATGATGATGGAAATGAGCATCATGATGAAGGAAATAAGCATCATGATGAAAGATTTGTGCATCATGATATTGGAAATAAGCATCATGATGTAGGAAATGAGCATCATGAAGAAAAAAATATGCATCATGATGATAGAAATTGGCATCATGATGATGTTTGTATCGTGATGTAGGAAGTAAGCATCAAGATGAATGAAATAAGTTTCATGATGTAGGAAATGAGCATCATGATGAAGGAAACATGCATCATGATGTAGGAAATGAGCATCATTATGAAGGAAATGACCATAATGATGTCGAAATTGATCATCATGATAAAGGAAATGAGCATCAAGATGTAGGAAATGAGTATCATGATAAAGAAAATTTGCATAATGATGAAGGAAATTATCATCATGATGTTGGAAATGAGCATAATGATTAAGGAAATATGAAGCATGATGTAGGAAATGAGCACCATGATGAAGGAAATATCCAACATGATGAATGAAATGAGCATCATGATGCTTGAAATGAGCATCATGATGAAGGAAATATGCATCATGATGAATTAAATGAGCATCATGATGAAGAAAACATGCATCATGATGAAGGAAATGAGCATAATGATGTAGGAATTGAGCATCGCAATGAAGGAAATGACCTTCATGTTGAAGGAAATATGCAAAATGATGAATGAAATGAGCATCATGACTAAGGAAATGACCATAATGACATAGGAAATGATCATCATGAAGAAGGAAATGTACATCATGATTAAGGAAATGAGTATCTTGATGAATGAAATATGCATCATGATGAAGGAAATAAGCATCATCATGTAGGAAATGAGCATCATGATGAAGGAAATATGCATCATGATGAATGAAATTAGCATCATGATGTAGGAAATACGCATATTGATGAACGAAATGAGCATCATGATGAAGGATTCATCCATCATGACAATGAAAATGAGCATCATTATGAATAAATCTGTATCATGATGATGGAAATGAGCATAACGATGAAGGAAATATGCATCATGATGTAGAAAATGAGCATCATGATGAAGGAAATATGCATCATTATGAATGAAATGAGCTTATTATGTAGGAAATGAGTATCATGATGAAGGAAATACGCATCATGATGAAGAAGACATGCATCATGATGAAGGAAATGATCATAATGACATAGGAAATGAGCATCACGATGAAATAAATGGTCATCATGATGAAAGAAATATGTATAATTTTGTAGGAAATGAGCATCATGATGAAGGAAATATGCATTAAGATGAAAGAAATGAGCCTCATGATTGAGAAATGACCATAATGGCGTAGGAAATGATCATCTTGGTGAAGGAAATATATATCATGATGAAGGAAATAATTATTATGACGAAGGAAATGAGCATCATGATAAAGGAAATATGAATCATGATGAGGAAATGAGAATCGTGATGAAGGAATTGGGCATCATGATGAAGGAAATGAGCATCATGATGAGGCGAATGATCATCAAGATGACGGAAATGAGCAACATGATGATAGATATATGCATCATGATGTAGGAAATGAGCATCATGATAAAGAAAATATGCATAATAAGGAATGAAGTAAGCATCATGATGAAGGAATTACACATTATGATGAAAGGAACATGAAATATGATGAAGGCAATGAGCATCTTAATGTAGGAAAAAATCATTATGATGAAGGAAATACGCATAATGATGAAGGAAATGAGCACCATAATGAAGGAAATGATCATCAAGATGAAGGAAATAAGCATTATGATAAACAAAATATGCATCATGATGAAGGAAATGAGCATAATGATGAAGTAAATGAGCATCACTATGAAGGAAATAATCATCATGATGATGGAAATGAGCATCACGAAGTAAGAAATATGTGTAATGATGTAGGAAATTAGCATCATGATAAAGGAAATATGCATCACGATGAATGAAAAGAGCATAATGATTAAGGGAATGACCATAATGACGTAGGAAATGATCATCATGATGAAGGAAATGAGCATAAGGATGAAGGATACGAGCATCATGATGTAGGAAATTAGCATCATGATGAAGGAAACATGCATCGTGATGTAGGAAATAAGCATCATGATGAAGGAAATAAGTATCATGATGAAGGATTTATGCGTCATGATGATGGAAATAAGCATCATGATGAAGGAAATGAGCATCATGATGAAGAAAATAAGCATCATGATAGAGAATTTTTGCATCATGATGATGAAAATGAGCATCGTTATGAAGGAAATAAGTATCATGATGAAGAAAATATGCATCATGATGAAGGAAATGAGCAACATGATTAAGGAAATAATCATCATGATGTAGGAAAGGGAATCGTTATGAATGAAATATACATCATGATGATGGAAATGAGCATTTGGATGACGGAAATGAGCATCATGATGAATGAAATGAGTATTATGATGAAGTAAATATGCATTGTGATGAAGAAAATGAGCATAATGATGTAGGAAATGGGAATCATGACGAAGGACATGTGCATTTTTATTATTGAAATGAGCATGATGATAAAGGAATTATGCATCTAATGATGAAAATGAGAATCATGATGATAGAAATGAGCATCATGATGAAGAAAATGAGCATTATGATATACGAAATAAGCATCATGATGAAGGAAATGAGCATCACAATAGTGAAAATGAGCATAATGATGAAGGAAATGATCATCATGATGAAGGAAATGAGCATCATGATAAAAGAAATGAGAATCATTATGACGGAAATATGCATCGCAATGTAGGAAATGAGCATCATGATGATAGAAATATATATCACGATAAACCAAATGAGCATCATGATGTAGGAAATTAGCATTATGATGGTAGAAACATGTATCACGATGAAGGACATGAGCATAATAATGTAGGAAATGAACATTATTATGATGGAACAACGCATCATGGTGAACGAAATTAGCATCATGATGAAGGAAATGACCATAATGATGTAGGAAATTAACATCATGATGAATGAAATATGCATCATGATTAAAGAAATGAGCATAATGATGTAGGAAATGTGTATCATGATGACGAAAATAAGAACCATGATGAAGGAAATGAGCATCATGATGAGGGGAATGATCATCAAGATGACAGAAATGAGCAACATGATGATGGAAAAATGCATCATGATGTTGGAAATGAGCAATCATGATAAAGGAAATATGCATTATAAGGAATGAAGAAAGCATCATGATGACGGGATACGCATTATGATGAAAGAAACAAGCAACATGATGAAGGAAATGAGCATCATAATGTAGGAAAAAAGCATTATGATGAAGGATATACGCATAATGTTGAAGGAAATGAGCATCATAATGAAGGAAATGACACTAATGATGTAGGGAATGAGCATCATGATAAAGAAAATATGCATCATGATAAAAAAAATGAGCATCATGATGAGGAAATGACCATCATGATTATGGAAATATGCATCGTGATGTAGGAAATGAGCATCATGGTGAAGGGAAATATGCATCATAATGAAGGAAATGAGCATCATGATGTAGGAAAAAAGACCCATGAAGAAGGAAACAAGCATCATGATGATGGAAATGAGCATCATGATGAAGGAAATAAGCATCATGATGAAAGATTTGTGCATCATGATATTGGAAATAAGCATCATGATGTAGGAAATGAGCATCATGAAGAAAAAAATATGCATCATGATGATAGAAATTGGCATCATGATGATGTTTGTATCGTGATGTAGGAAGTAAGCATCAAGATGAATGAAATAAGTTTCATGATGTAGGAAATGAGTATCATGATGAAGGAAACATGCATCATGATGTAGGAAATGAGCATCATTATGAAGGAAATGACCATAATGATGTCGAAATTGATCATCATGATAAAGGAAATGAGCATCAAGATGTAGGAAATGAGTATCATGATAAAGAAAATTTGCATAATGATGAAGGAAATTATCATCATGATGTTGGAAATGAGCATAATGATTAAGGAAATATGAAGCATGATGTAGGAAATGAGCACCATGATGAAGGAAATATCCAACATGATGAATGAAATGAGCATCATGATGCTTGAAATGAGCATCATGATGAAGGAAATATGCATCATGATGAATTAAATGAGCATCATGATGAAGAAAACATGCATCATGATGAAGGAAATGAGCATAATGATGTAGGAATTGAGCATCGCAATGAAGGAAATGACCTTCATGTTGAAGGAAATATGCAAAATGATGAATGAAATGAGCATCATGACTAAGGAAATGACCATAATGACGTAGGAAATGATCATCATGAAGAAGGAAATGTACATCATGATTAAGGAAATGAGTATCTTGATGAATGAAATATGCATCATGATGAAGGAAATAAGCATCATCATGTAGGAAATGAGCATCATGATGAAGGAAATATGCATCATGATGAATGAAATTAGCATCATGATGTAGGAAATACGCATATTGATGAACGAAATGAGCATCATGATGAAGGATTCATCCATCATGACAATGAAAATGAGCATCATTATGAATAAATCTGTATCATGATGATGGAAATGAGCATAACGATGAAGGAAATATGCATCATGATGTAGAAAATGAGCATCATGATGAAGGAAATATGCATCATTATGAATGAAATGAGCTTATTATGTAGGAAATGAGTATCATGATGAAGGAAATACGCATCATGATGAAGAAGACATGCATCATGATGAAGGAAATGATCATAATGACATAGAAAATGAGCATCACGATGAAATAAATGGTCATCATGATGAAAGAAATATGTATAATTTTGTAGGAAATGAGCATCATGATGAAGGAAATATGCATTAAGATGAAAGAAATGAGCCTCATGATTGAGAAATGACCATAATGGCGTAGGAAATGATCATCTTGGTGAAGGAAATATATATCATGATGAAGGAAATAATTATTATGACGAAGGAAATGAGCATCATGATAAAGGAAATATGAATCATGATGAGGAAATGAGCATCGTGATGAAGGAATTGGGCATCATGATGAAGGAAATGAGCATCATGATGAGGCGAATGATCATCAAGATGACGGAAATGAGCAACATGATGATAGATATATGCATCATGATGTAGGAAATGAGCATCATGATAAAGAAAATATGCATAATAAGGAATGAAGTAAGCATCATGATGAAGGAAATACACATTATGATGAAAGGAACATGAAATATGATGAAGGCAATGAGCATCTTAATGTAGGAAAAAATCATTATGATGAAGGAAATACGCATAATGATGAAGGAAATGAGCACCATAATGAAGGAAATGATCATCAAGATGAAGGAAATAAGCATTATGATAAACAAAATATGCATCATGATGAAAGAAATGAGCATAATGATGAAGTAAATGAGCATCACTATGAAGGAAATAATCATCATGATGATGGAAATGAGCATCACGAAGTAAGAAATATGTGTAATGATGTAGGAAATTAGCATCATGATAAAGGAAATATGCATCACGATGAATGAAAAGAGCATAATGATTAAGGGAATGACCATAATGACGTAGGAAATGATCATCATGATGAAGGAAATGAGCATAAGGATGAAGGATAGGAGCATCATGATGTAGGAAATTAGCATCATGATGAAGGAAACATGCATCGTGATGTAGGAAATAAGCATCATGATGAAGGAAATAAGTATCATGATGAAGGATTTATGCGTCATGATGATAGAAATAAGCATCATGATGAAGGAAATGAGCATCATGATGAAGAAAATAAGCATCATGATAGAGAATTTTTGCATCATGATGATGGAAATGAGCATCGTGATAAAGGAAATAAGTATCATGATGAAGAAAATATGCATCATGATGAAGGAAATGAGCAACATGATTAAGGAAATAATCATCATGATGTAGGAAATGAGTATCATGATAAAGAAAATTTGCATAATGATGAAGGAAATTATCATCATGATGTTGGAAATGAGCATAATGATTAAGGAAATATGAAGCATGATGTAGGAAATGAGCACCATGATGAAGGAAATATCCAACATGATGAATGAAATGAGCATCATGATGCTTGAAATGAGCATCATGATGAAGGAAATATGCATCATGATGAATTAAATGAGCATCATGATGAAGAAAACATGCATCATGATGAAGGAAATGAGCATAATGATGTAGGAATTGAGCATCGCAATGAAGGAAATGACCTTCATGTTGAAGGAAATATGCAAAATGATGAATGAAATGAGCATCATGACTAAGGAAATGACCATAATGACGTAGGAAATGATCATCATGAAGAAGGAAATGTACATCATGATTAAGGAAATGAGTATCTTGATGAATGAAATATGCATCATGATGAAGGAAATAAGCATCATCATGTAGGAAATGAGCATCATGATGAAGGAAATATGCATCATGATGAATGAAATTAGCATCATGATGTAGGAAATACGCATATTGATGAACGAAATGAGCATCATGATGAAGGATTCATCCATCATGACAATGAAAATGAGCATCATTATGAATAAATCTGTATCATGATGATGGAAATGAGCATAACGATGAAGGAAATATGCATCATGATGTAGAAAATGAGCATCATGATGAAGGAAATATGCATCATTATGAATGAAATGAGCTTATTATGTAGGAAATGAGTATCATGATGAAGGAAATACGCATCATGATGAAGAAGACATGCATCATGATGAAGGAAATGATCATAATGACATAGGAAATGAGCATCACGATGAAATAAATGGTCATCATGATGAAAGAAATATGTATAATTTTGTAGGAAATGAGCATCATGATTAAGGAAATATGCATTAAGATGAAAGAAATGAGCCTCATGATTGAGAAATGACCATAATGGCGTAGGAAATGATCATCTTGGTGAAGGAAATATATATCATGATGAAGGAAATAATTATTATGACGAAGGAAATGAGCATCATGATAAAGGAAATATGAATCATGATGAGGAAATGAGCATCGTGATGAAGGAATTGGGCATCATGATGAAGGAAATGAGCATCATGATGAGGCGAATGATCATCAAGATGACGGAAATGAGCAACATGATGATAGATATATGCATCATGATGTAGGAAATGAGCATCATATAAAGAAAATATGCATAATAAGGAATGAAGTAAGCATCATGATGAAGGAAATACACATTATGATGAAAGGAACATGAAATATGATGAAGGCAATGAGCATCTTAATGTAGGAAAAAATCATTATGATGAAGGAAATACGCATAATGATGAAGGAAATGAGCACCATAATGAAGGAAATGATCATCAAGATGAAGGAAATAAGCATTATGATAAACAAAATATGCATCATGATGAAAGAAATGAGCATAATGATGAAGTAAATGAGCATCACTATGAAGGAAATAATCATCATGATGATGGAAATGAGCATCACGAAGTAAGAAATATGTGTAATGATGTAGGAAATTAGCATCATGATAAAGGAAATATGCATCACGATGAATGAAAAGAGCATAATGATTAAGGGAATGACCATAATGACGTAGGAAATGATCATCATGATGAAGGAAATGAGCATAAGGATGAAGGATATGAGCATCATGATGTAGGAAATTAGCATCATGATGAAGGAAACATGCATCGTGATGTAGGAAATAAGCATCATGATGAAGGAAATAAGTATCATGATGAAGGATTTATGCGTCATGATGATAGAAATAAGCATCATGATGAAGGAAATGAGCATCATGATGAAGAAAATAAGCATCATGATAGAGAATTTTTGCATCATGATGATGGAAATGAGCATCGTGATGAAGGAAATAAGTATCATGATGAAGAAAATATGAATCATGATGAAGGAAATGAGCAACAAGATTAAGGAAATAATCATCATGATGGAGGAAAGGGAATCGTTATGAATGAAATATACATCATGATGATGGAAATGAGCATTTGGATGACGTAAATGAGCATCATGATGAATGAAATGAGTATCATGATGAAGTAAATATGCATTGTGATGATGAAAATGAGCATAATGATGTAGGAAATGGGAATCATGACGAAGGACATATGCATTTTTATTATTGAAATGAGCATCATGATAAAGCAATTATGCATCATAATGATGAAAATGAGAATCATGATGATAGAAATGAGCATCATGATGAAGAAAATGAGCATTATGATATACGAAATAAGCATCATGATGAAGGAAATGAGCATCACGATAGTGAAAATGAGCATAATGATGAAGGAAATGATCATCATGATGAAGGAAATTAGCATCATGATAAAAGAAATGAGAATCATTATGACGGAAATATGCATCGCAATGTAGGAAATGAGCATCATGATGAAGGAAATATGTATCGCGATAAACCAAATGAGCATCATGATGTAGGAAATTAGCATTATGATGATAGAAACATGTATCACGATGAAGGACATGAGCATAATAATGTAGGAAATGAGCATTATTATGATGGAACAACGCATCATGGTGAAGGAAATTAGCATCATGATGAAGGAAATGACCATAATGATGTAGGAAATTAACATCATGATGAATGAAATATGCATCATGATTAAAGAAATGAGCATAATGATGTAGGAAATGTGTATCATGATGACGAAAATAAGAACCATGATGAAGGAAATGAGCATCATGATGAGGGGAATGATCATCAAGATGACAGAAATGAGCAACATGATGATGGAAATATGCATCATGATGTTGGAAATGAGCAATCATGATAAAGGAAATATGCATTATAAGGAATGAAGAAAGCATCATGATGACGGGATACGCATTATGATGAAAGAAACAAGCAACATGATGAAGGAAATGAGCATCATAATGTAGGAAAAAAGCATTATGATGAAGGATATAAGCATAATGTTGAAGGAAATGAGCATCATAATGAAGGAAATGACCCTAATGATGTAGGGAATGAGCATCATGATAAAGAAAATATGCATCATGATGAAAAAAATGAGCATCATGATGAGGAAATAACCATCATGATTATGGAAATATGCATCGTGATGTAGGAAATGAGCATCATGGTGAAGGGAAATATGCATCATAATGAAGGAAATGAGCATCATGATGTAGGAAAAAAGACCCATGAAGAAGGAAACAAGCATCATGATGATGGAAATGAGCATCATGATGAAGGAAATAAGCATCATGATGAAAGATTTATGCATCATGATATTGGAAATAAGCAATATGATGTAGGAAATGAGCATCATGAAGAAAAAAAATATGCATCATGATGATAGAAATTGGCATCATGATGATGTTTGTATCGTGATGTAGGAAGTAAGCATCAAGATGAATGAAATAAGTTTCATGATGTAGGAAATGAGCATCATGATGAAGGAAACATGCATCATGATGTAGGAAATGAGCATCATTATGAAGGAAATGACCATAATGATGTCGAAATTGATCATCATGATAAAGGAAATGAGCATCAAGATGTAGGAAATGAGTATCATGATAAAGAAAATTTGCATAATGATGAAGGAAATTATCATCATGATGTTGGAAATGAGCATAATGATTAAGGAAATATGAAGCATGATGTAGGAAATGAGCATCATGATGAAGGAAATATCCAACATTATGAATGAAATGAGCATCATGATGCTTGAAATGAGCATCATGATGAAGGAAATATGCATCATGATGAATTAAATGAGCATCATGATGAAGAAAACATGCATCATGATGAAGGAAATGAGCATAATGATGCAGGAATTGAGCATCACAATGAAGGAAATAACCTTCATGTTGAAGGAAATATTCAAAATGATGAATGAAATGAGCATCATGACTAAGGAAATGACCATAATGACGTAGGAAATGATCATCATGAAGAAGGAAATGTACATAATGATTAAGGAAATGAGTATCTTGATGAATGAAATATGCATCATGATGAAGGAAATAAGCATCATCATGTAGGAAATGAGCATCATGATGAAGGAAATATGCATCATGATGAATGAAATGAGCATCATGATGTAGGAAATACGCATATTGATGAACGAAATGAGCATCATGATGAAGGATTCATCCATCATGACAATGAAAATGAGCATCATTATGAATAAATCTGTATCATGATGATGGAAATGAGCATAACGATGAAGGATATATGCATCATGATGTAGAAAATGAGCATCATGATGAAGGAAATATGCATCATTATGAATGAAATGAGCTTATTATGTAGGAAATGAGTATCATGATGAAGGAAATACGCATCATGATGAAGTATATTAGCATCATGATGAAGAAGACATGCATCATGATGAAGGAAATGATCATAATGACATAGGAAATGAGCATCACGATGAAATAAATGGTCATCATGATGAGAGAAATATGTATAATTTTGTAGAAAATGAGCATCATGATGAAGGAAATATGCATTAAGATGAAAGAAATGAGCCTCATGATTGAGAAATGACCATAATGGCGTAGGAAATGATCATCTTGGTGAAGGAAATATATATCATGATGAAGGAAATAATTATTATGACGAACGAAATGAGCATCATGATAAATGAAATATGAATCATGATGAGGAAATGAGCATCGTGATGAAGAAATTGGGCATCATAATGAAGGAAATAGGCATCATGGTGACGGAAATGAACGTAATGATGTAGGAAATTAACATTATGATGAAGGAAATACGCATCACGATGAACGAAATGAGCATAATGATGTAGGAAATGTGTATCATGATTAAGAAAATATGCATCATGATGAAGGAAATGAGCATCATGATGAGGCGAATGATCATCAAGATGACAGAAATGAGCAACATGATGATGGATATATGCATCATGATGTAGGAAATGAGCATCATGATAAAGAAAATATGAATAATAAGGAATGAAGTAAGCATCATGATGAAGGAAATACAAATTATGATGAAAGGAACATGAAATATGATGAAGGCAATGAGCATCTTAATGTAGGAAAAAATCATTATGATGAAGGAAATACGCATAATGATGAAGGAAATGAGCACCATAATGAAGGAAATGATCATCAAGATGAAGGAAATAAGCATTATGATAAACAAAATATGCATCATGATGAAGGAAATGAGCATAATGATGAAGTAAATGAGCATCACTATGAAGGAAATAATCATCATGATTATGGAAATGAGCACACGAAGTAAGAAATATGTGTAATGATGTAGGAAATTAGCATCATGATAAAGGAAATATGTATCACGATGAATGAAAAGAGCATAATGATTAAGGGAATGACCATAATGACGTAGGAAATGATCATCATGATGAAGGAAATGAGCATAAGGATGAAGGATATGAGCATCATGATGTAGGAAATTAGCATCATGATGAAGGAAACATGCATCGTGATGTAGGAAATAAGCATCATGATGAAGGAAATAAGTATCATGATGAAGGATTTATGCGTCATGATGATAGAAATAAGCATCATGATGAAGGAAATGAGCATCATGATGAAGAAAATAAGCATCATGATAGAGAATTTTTGCATCATGATGATGGAAATGAGCATCGTGATAAAGGAAATAAGTATCATGATGAAGAAAATATGCATCATGATGAAGGAAATGAGCAACATGATTAAGGAAATAATCATCATGATGTAGGAAAGGGAATCGTTATGAATGAAATATACATCATGATGATGGAAATGAGCATTTGGATGACGGAAATGAGCATCATGATGAATGAAATGAGTATCATGATGAAGTAAATATGCATTGTGATGAAGAAAATGAGCATAATGATGTAGGAAATGGGAATCATGATGAAAGACATATGCATTTTTATTATTGAAATGAGCATCATGATAAAGCAATTATGCATCATAATGATGAAAATGAGAATCATGATGATAGAAATGAGCATCATGATGAAGAAAATGAGCATTATGATACACGAAATAAGCATCATGATGAAGGAAATGAGCATCACGATAGTGAAAATGAGCATAATGATGAAGGAAATGATCATCATGATGAAGGAAATGAGCATCATGATAAAAGAAATGAGAATCATTATGACGGAAATATGCATAAATGAGCATCATGATGAAGGAAATATGTATCACGATAAACCAAATGAGCATCATGATGTAGGAAATTAGCATGTATCACGATGAAGGACATGAGCATAATAATATAGGAAATGAGCATTATTATGATGGAACAACGCATCATGGTGAAGGAAATTAGCATCATGATGAAGGAAATGACCATAATGATGTAGGAAATTAACATCATGATGAATGAAATATGCATCATGATTAAAGAAATGAGCATAATGATGTAGGAAATGTGTATCATGATGACGAAAATAAGAACCATGATGAAGGAAATGAGCATCATGATGAGGGGAATGATCATCAAGATGACAGAAATGAGCAACATGATGATGGAAATATGCATCATGATGTTGGAAATGAGCAATCATGATAAAGGAAATATGCATTATAAGGAATGAAGAAAGCATCATGATGACGGGATACGCATTATGATGAAAGAAACAAGCAACATGATGAAGGAAATGAGCATCATAATGTAGGAAAAAAGCATTATGATGAAGGATATACGCATAATGTTGAAGGAAATGAGCATCATAATGAAGGAAATGACCCTAATGATGTAGGGAATGAGCATCATGATAAAGAAAATATGCATCATGATGAAAAAAATGAGCATCATGATGAGGAAATGACCATCATGATTATGGAAATATGCATCGTGATGTAGGAAATGAGCATCATGGTGAAGGGAAATATGCATCATAATGAAGGAAATGAGCATCATGATGTAGGAAAAAAGACCCATGAAGAAGGAAACAAGCATCATGATGATGGAAATGAGCATCATGATGAAGGAAATAAGCATCATGATGAAAGATTTGTGCATCATGATATTGGAAATAAGCATCATGATGTAGGAAATGAGCATCATGAAGAAAAAAATATGCATCATGATGATAGAAATTGGCATCATGATGATGTTTGTATCATGATGTAGGAAGTAAGCATCTAGATGAATGAAATAAGTTTCATGATGTAGGAAATGAGCATCATGATGAAGGAAACATGCATCATGATGTAGGAAATGAGCATCATTATGAAGGAAATGACCATAATGATGTCGAAATTGATCATCATGATAAAGGAAATGAGCATCAAGATGTAGGAAATGAGTATCATGATAAAGAAAATTTGCATAATGATGAAGGAAATTATCATCATGATGTTGGAAATGAGCATAATGATTAAGGAAATATGAAGCATGATGTAGGAAATGAGCATCATGATGAAGGAAATATCCAACATGATGAATGAAATGAGCATCATGATGCTTGAAATGAGCATCATGATGAAGGAAATATGCATCATGATGAATTAAATGAGCATCATGATGAAGAAAACATGCATCATGATGAAGGAAATGAGCATAATGATGTAGGAATTGAGCATCACAATGAAGGAAATGACCTTCATGTTGAAGGAAATATGCAAAATGATGAATGAAATGAGCATCATGACTAAGGAAATGACCACAATGACATAGGAAATGATCATCATGAAGAAGGAAATGTACATCATGATTAAGGAAATGAGTATCTTGATGAATGAAATATGCATCATGATGAAGGAAATAAGCATCATCATGTAGGAAATGTGCATCATGATGAAGGAAATATGCATCATGATGAATGAAATGAGCATCATGATGTAGGAAATACACATATTGATGAACGAAATGAGCATCATGATGAAGGATTCATCCATCATGAAAATGAGCATCATTATGAATAAATCTATATCATGATGATGGAAATGAGCATAACGATGAAGGAAATATGCATCATGATGTAGAAAATGAGCATCATGATGAAGGAAATATGCATCATTATGAATGAAATGAGCTTATTATGTAGGAAATGAGTATCATGATGAAGGAAATACGCATCATGATGAAGTATATTAGCATCATGATGAAGAAGACATGCATCATGATGAAGGAAATGATCATAATGACATAGGAAATGAGCATCACGATGAAATAAATGGTCATCATGATGAAAGAAATATGTATAATTTTGTAGGAAACGAGCATCATGATGAAGGAAATATGCATTAAGATGAAAGAAATGAGCCTCATGATTGAGAAATGACCATAATGGCGTAGGAAATGATCATCTTGGTGAAGGAAATATATATCATGATGAAGGAAATAATTATTATGACGAACGAAATGAGCATCATGATAAATGAAATATGAATCATGATGAGGAAATGAGCATCGTGATGAAGAAATTGGGCATCATGATGAAGGAAATGAGCATCATGGTGACGGAAATGAACGTAATGATGTAGGAAATTAACATTATGATGAAGGAAATACGCATCACGATGAACGAAATTAGCATAATGATGTAGGAAATGTGTATCATGATTAAGAAAATATGCATCATGATGAAGGAAATGAGCATCATGATGAGGCGAATGATCATCAAGATGACAGAAATGAGCAACATGATGATGGATATATGCATCATGATGTAGGAAATGAGCATCATGATAAAGAAAATATGCATAATAAGGAATGAAGTAAGCATCATGATGAAGGAAATACAAATTATGATGAAAGGAACATGAAATATGATGAAGGCAATGAGCATCTTAATGTAGGAAAAAATCATTATGATGAAGGAAATACGCATAATGATGAAGGAATGAGCACCATAATGAAGGAAATGATCATCAAGATGAAGGAAATAAGCATTATGATAAACAAAATATGCATCATGATGAAGGAAATGAGCATAATGATGAAGTAAATGAGCATCACTATGAAGGAAATAATCATCATGATTATGGAAATGAGCACACGAAGTAAGAAATATGTGTAATGATGTAGGAAATTAGCATCATGATAAAGGAAATATGTATCACGATGAATGAAAAGAGCATAATGATTAAGGGAATGACCATAATGACGTAGGAAATGATCATCATGATGAAGGAAATGAGCATAAGGATGAAGGATATGAGCATCATGATGTAGGAAATTAGCATCATGATGAAGGAAACATGCATCGTGATGTAGGAAATAAGCATCATGATGAAGGAAATAAGTATCATGATGAAGGATTTATGCGTCATGATGATAGAAATAAGCATCATGATGAAGGAAATGAGCATCATGATGAAGAAAATAAGCATCATGATAGAGAATTTTTGCATCATGATGATGGAAATGAGCATCGTGATAAAGGAAATAAGTATCATGATGAAGAAAATATGCATCATGATGAAGGAAATGAGCAACATGATTAAGGAAATAATCATCATGATGTAGGAAAGGGAATCGTTATGAATGAAATATACATCATGATGATGGAAATGAGCATTTGGATGACGGAAATGAGCATCATGATGAATGAAATGAGTATCATGATGAAGTAAATATGCATTGTGATGAAGAAAATGAGCATAATGACGTAGGAAATGGGAATCATGATGAAAGACATATGCATTTTTATTATTGAAATGAGCATCATGATAAAGCAATTATGCATCATAATGATGAAAATGAGAATCATGATGATAGAAATGAGCATCATGATGAAGAAAATGAGCATTATGATACACGAAATAAGCATCATGATGAAGGAAATGAGCATCACGATAGTGAAAATGAGCATAATGATGAAGGAAATGATCATCATGATGAAGGAAATGAGCATCATGATAAAAGAAATGAGAATCATTATGACGGAAATATGCATAAATGAGCATCATGATGAAGGAAATATGTATCACGATAAACCAAATGAGCATCATGATGTAGGAAATTAGCATGTATCACGATGAAGGACATGAGCATAATAATGTAGGAAATGAGCATTATTATGATGGAACAACGCATCATGGTGAAGGAAATTAGCATCATGATGAAGGAAATGACCATAATGATGTAGGAAATTAACATCATGATGAATGAAATATGCATCATGATTAAAGAAATGAGCATAATGATGTAGGAAATGTGTATCATGATGACGAAAATAAGAACCATGATGAAGGAAATGAGCATCATGATGAGGGGAATGATCATCAAGATGACAGAAATGAGCAACATGATGATGGAAATATGCATCATGATGTTGGAAATGAGCAATCATGATAAAGGAAATATGCATTATAAGGAATGAAGAAAGCATCATGATGACGGGATACGCATTATGATGAAAGAAACAAGCAACATGATGAAGGAAATGAGCATCATAATGTAGGAAAAAAGCATTATGATGAAGGATATACGCATAATGTTGAAGGAAATGAGCATCATAATGAAGGAAATGACCCTAATGATGTAGGGAATGAGCATCATGATAAAGAAAATATGCATCATGATGAAAAAAATGAGCATCATGATGAGGAAATGACCATCATGATTATGGAAATATGCATCGTGATGTAGGAAATGAGCATCATGGTGAAGGGAAATATGCATCATAATGAAGGAAATGAGCATCATGATGTAGGAAAAAAGACCCATGAAGAAGGAAACAAGCATCATGATGATGGAAATGAGCATCATGATGAAGGAAATAAGCATCATGATGAAAGATTTGTGCATCATGATATTGGAAATAAGCATCATGATGTAGGAAATGAGCATCATGAAGAAAAAAATATGCATCATGATGATAGAAATTGGCATCATGATGATGTTTGTATCGTGATGTAGGAAGTAAGCATCTAGATGAATGAAATAAGTTTCATGATGTAGGAAATGAGCATCATGATGAAGGAAACATGCATCATGATGTAGGAAATGAGCATCATTATGAAGGAAATGACCATAATGATGTCGAAATTGATCATCATGATAAAGGAAATGAGCATCAAGATGTAGGAAATGAGTATCATGATAAAGAAAATTTGCATAATGATGAAGGAAATTATCATCATGATGTTGGAAATGAGCATAATGATTAAGGAAATATGAAGCATGATGTAGGAAATGAGCATCATGATGAAGGACATATCCAACATGATGAATGAAATGAGCATCATGATGCTTGAAATGAGCATCATGATGAAGGAAATATGCATCATGATGAATTAAATGAGCATCATGATGAAGAAAACATGCATCATGATGAAGGAAATGAGCATAATGATGTAGGAATTGAGCATCACAATGAAGGAAATGACCTTCATGTTGAAGGAAATATGCAAAATGATGAATGAAATGAGCATCATGACTAAGGAAATGACCACAATGACGTAGGAAATGATCATCATGAAGAAGGAAATGTACATCATGATTAAGGAAATGAGTATCTTGATGAATGAAATATGCATCATGATGAAGGAAATAAGCATCATCATGTAGGAAATGAGCATCATGATGAAGGAAATATGCATCATGATGAATGAAATGAGCATCATGATGTAGGAAATATGCATCATGATGAACGAAATGAGCATCATGATGAAGGATTCATCCATCATGACAATGAAAATGAGCATCATTATGAATAAATCTGTATCATGATGATGGAAATGAGCATAACGATGAAGGAAATATGCATCATGATGTAGAAAATGAGCATCATGATGAAGGAAATATGCATCATTATGAATGAAATGAGTTTATTATGTAGGAAATGAGTATCATGATGAAGGAAATACGCATCATGATGAAGTATATTAGCATCATGATGAAGAAGACATGCATCATGATGAAGGAAATGATCATAATGACATAGGAAATGAGCATCACGATGAAATAAATGGTCATCATGATGAAAGAAATATGTATAATTTTGTAGGAAATGAGCATCAAGATGAAGGAAATATGCATTAAGATGAAAGAAATGAGCATCATGATTGAGAAATGACCATAATGGCGTAGGAAAAGATCATCTTGGTGAAGGAAATATATATCATGATGAAGGAAATAATTATTACGACAAAGGAAATGAGCATCATGATAAAGGAAATATGAATCATGATGAAGGAAATGAGCATCGTGATGAAGGAATTGGGCATCATGATGAAGGAAATGAGCATCATGGTGACGGAAATGAACGTAATGATGTAGGAAATTAACATTATGATGAAGGAAATACGCATCACGATGAACGAAATGAGCATAATGATGTAGGAAATGTGTATCATGATTAAGAAAATATGCATCATGATGAAGGAAATGAGCATCATGATGAGGCGAATGATCATCAAGATGACGGAAATGAGCAACATGATGATGGATATATGCATCATGATGTAGGAAATGAGCATCATGATAAAGAAAATATGCATAATAAGGAATGAAGTAAGCATCATGATGAAGGAAATACAAATTATGATGAAAGGAACATGAAATATGATGAAGGCAATGAGCATCTTAATGTAGGATAAAATCATTATGATGAAGGAAATACGCATAATGATGAAGGAAATGAGCACCATAATGAAGGAAATGATCATCAAGATGAAGGAAATAAGCATTATGATAAACAAAATATGCATCATGATGAAGGAAATGAGCATAATGATGAAGTAAATGAGCATCACTATGAAGGAAATAATCATCATGATGATGGAAATGAGCACACGAAGTAAGAAATATGTGTAATGATGTAGGAAATTAGCATCATGATAAAGGAAATATGTATCACGATGAATGAAAAGAGCATAATGATTAAGGGAATGACCATAATGACGTAGGAAATGATCATCATGATGAAGGAAATGAGCATAAGGATGAAGGATATGAGCATCATGATGTAGGAAATTAGCATCATGATGAAGGAAACATGCATCGTGATGTAGGAAATAAGCATCATGATGAAGGAAATAAGTATCATGATGAAGGATTTATGCGTCATGATGATAGAAATAAGCATCATGATGAAGGAAATGAGCATCATGATGAAGAAAATAAGCATCATGATAGAGAATTTTTGCATCATGATGATGGAAATGAGCATCGTGATAAAGGAAATAAGTATCATGATGAAGAAAATATGAATCATGATGAAGGAAATGAGCAACATGATTAAGGAAATAATCATCATGATGTAGGAAAGGGAATCGTTATGAATGAAATATACATCATGATGATGGAAATGAGCATTTGGATGACGGAAATGAGCATCATGATGAATGAAATGAGTATCATGATGAAGTAAATATGCATTGTGATGAAGAAAATGAGCATAATGATGTAGGAAATGGGAATCATGACGAAAGACATATGCATTTTTATTATTGAAATGAGCATCATGATAAAGCAATTATGCATCATAATGATGAAAATGAGAATCATGATGATAGAAATGAGCATCATGATGAAGAAAATGAGCATTATGATACACGAAATAAGCATCATGATGAAGGAAATGAGCATCACGATAGTGAAAATGAGCATAATGATGAAGGAAATGATCATCATGATGAAGGAAATGAGCATTATGATAAAAGAAATGAGAATCATTATGACGGAAATATGCATAAATGAGCATCATGATGAAGGAAATATGTATCACGATAAACCAAATGAGCATCATGATGTAGGAAATTAGCATTATGATGATAGAAACATGTATCACGATGAAGGACATGAGCATAATAATGTAGGAAATGAGCATTATTATGATGGAACAACGCATCATGGTGAAGGAAATTAGCATCATGATGAAGGAAATGACCATAATGATGTAGGAAATTAACATCATGATGAATGAAATATGCATCATGATTAAAGAAATGAGCATAATGATGTAGGAAATGTGTATCATGATGACGAAAATAAGAACCATGATGAAGGAAATGAGCATCATGATGAGGGGAATGATCATCAAGATGACAGAAATGAGCAACATGATGATGGAAATATGCATCATGATGTTGGAAATGAGCAATCATGACAAAGGAAATATGCATTATAAGGAATGAAGAAAGCATCATGATGACGGGATACGCATTATGATGAAAGAAACAAGCAACATGATGAAGGAAATGAGCATCATAATGTAGGAAAAAAGCATTATGATGAAGGATATACGCATAATGTTGAAGGAAATGAGCATCATAATGAAGGAAATGACCCTAATGATGTAGGGAATGAGCATCATGATAAAGAAAATATGCATCATGATGAAAAAAATGAGCATCATGATGAGGAAATGACCATCATGATTATGGAAATATGCATCGTGATGTAGGAAATGAGCATCATGGTGAAGGGAAATATGCATCATAATGAAGGAAATGAGCATCATGATGTAGGAAAAAAGACCCATGAAGAAGGAAACAAGCATCATGATGATGGAAATGAGCATCATGATGAAATAATAAGCATCATGATGAAAGATTTGTGCATCATGATATTGGAAATAAGCATCATGATGTAGGAAATGAGCATCATGAAGAAAAAAATATGCATCATGATGATAGAAATTGGCATCATGATGATGTTTGTATCGTGATGTAGGAAGTAAGCATCTAGATGAATGAAATAAGTTTCATGATGTAGGAAATGAGCATCATGATGAAGGAAACATGCATCATGATGTAGGAAATGAGCATCATTATGAAGGAAATGACCATAATGATGTCGAAATTGATCATCATGATAAAGGAAATGAGCATCAAGATGTAGGAAATGAGTATCATGATAAAGAAAATTTGCATAATGATGAAGGAAATTATCATCATGATGTTGGAAATGAGCATAATGATTAAGGAAATATGAAGCATGATGTAGGAAATGAGCATCATGATGAAGGAAATATCCAACATGATGAATGAAATGAGCATCATGATGCTTGAAATGAGCATCATGATGAAGGAAATATGCATCATGATGAATTAAATGAGCATCATGATGAAGAAAACATGCATCATGATGAAGGAAATGAGCATAATGATGTAGGAATTGAGCATCACAATGAAGGAAATGACCTTCATGTTGAAGGAAATATGCAAAATGATGAATGAAATGAGCATCATGACTAAGGAAATGACCACAATGACGTAGGAAATGATCATCATGAAGAAGGAAATGTACATCATGATTAAGGAAATGAGTATCTTGATGAATGAAATATGCATCATGATGAAGGAAATAAGCATCATCATGTAGGAAATGAGCATCATGATGAAGGAAATATGCATCATGATGAATGAAATGAGCATCATGATGTAGGAAATACGCATATTGATGAACGAAATGAGCATCATGATGAAGGATTCATCCATCATGACAATGAAAATGAGCATCATTATGAATAAATCTGTATCATGATGATGGAAATGAGCATAACGATGAAGGAAATATGCATCATGATGTAGAAAATGAGCATCATGATGAAGGAAATATGCATCATTATGAATGAAATGAGTTTATTATGTAGGAAATGAGTATCATGATGAAGGAAATACGCATCATGATGAAGTATATTAGCATCATGATGAAGAAGACATGCATCATGATGAAGGAAATGATCATAATGACATAGGAAATGAGCATCACGATGAAATAAATGGTCATCATGATGAAAGAAATATGTATAATTTTGTAGGAAATGAGCATCATGATGAAGGAAATATGCATTAAGATGAAAGAAATGAGCCTCATGATTGAGAAATGACCGTAATGGCGTAGGAAATGATCATCTTGGTGAAGGAAATATATATCATGATGAAGGAAATAATTATTATGACGAACGAAATGAGCATCATGATAAAGGAAATATGAATCATGATGAGGAAATGAGCATCGTGATGAAGGAATTGGGCATCATGATGAAGGAAATGAGCATCATGGTGACGGAAATGAACGTAATGATGTAGGAAATTAACATTATGATGAAGGAAATACGCATCACGATGAACGAAATGAGCATAATGATGTAGGAAATGTGTATCATGATTAAGAAAATATGCATCATGATGAAGGAAATGAGCATCATGATGAGGCGAATGATCATCAAGATGACGGAAATGAGCAACATGATGATGGATATATGCATCATGATGTAGGAAATGAGCATCATGATAAAGAAAATATGCATAATAAGGAATGAAGTAAGCATCATGATGAAGGAAATACAAATTATGATGAAAGGAACATGAAATATGATGAAGGCAATGAGCATCTTAATGTAGGAAAAAATCATTATGATGAAGGAAATACGCATAATGATGAAGGAAATGAGCACCATAATGAAGGAAATGATCATCAAGATGAAGGATATAAGCATTATGATAAACAAAATATGCATCATGATGAAGGAAATGAGCATAATGATGAAGTAAATGAGCATCACTATGAAGGAAATAATCATCATGATGATGGAAATGAGCACACGAAGTAAGAAATATGTGTAATGATGTAGGAAATTAGCATCATGATAAAGGAAATATGTATCACGATGAATGAAAAGAGCATAATGATTAAGGGAATGACCATAATGACGTAGGAAATGATCATCATGATGAAGGAAATGAGCATAAGGATGAAGGATATGAGCATCATGATGTAGGAAATTAGCATCATGATGAAGGAAACATGCATCGTGATGTAGGAAATAAGCATCATGATGAAGGAAATAAGTATCATGATGAAGGATTTATGCGTCATGATGATAGAAATAAGCATCATGATGAAGGAAATGAGCATCATGATGAAGAAAATAAGCATCATGATAGAGAATTTTTGCATCATGATGATGGAAATGAGCATCGTGATAAAGGAAATAAGTATCATGATGAAGAAAATATGCATCATGATGAAGGAAATGAGCAACATGATTAAGGAAATAATCATCATGATGTAGGAAAGGGAATCGTTATGAATGAAATATACATCATGATGATGGAAATGAGCATTTGGATGACGGAAATGAGCATCATGATGAATGAAATGAGTATCATGATGAAGTAAATATGCATTGTGATGAAGAAAATGAGCATAATGATGTAGGAAATGGGAATCATGACGAAAGACATATGCATTTTTATTATTGAAATGAGCATCATGATAAAGCAATTATGCATCATAATGATGAAAATGAGAATCATGATGATAGAAATGAGCATCATGATGAAGAAAATGAGCATTATGATACACGAAATAAGCATCATGATGAAGGAAATGAGCATCACGATAGTGAAAATGAGCATAATGATGAAGGAAATGATCATCATGATGAAGGAAATGAGCATTATGATAAAAGAAATGAGAATCATTATGACGGAAATATGCATAAATGAGCATCATGATGAAGGAAATATGTATCACGATAAACCAAATGAGCATCATGATGTAGGAAATTAGCATTATGATGATAGAAACATGTATCACGATGAAGGACATGAGCATAATAATGTAGGAAATGAGCATTATTATGATGGAACAACGCATCATGGTGAAGGAAATTAGCATCATGATGAAGGAAATGACCATAATGATGTAGGAAATTAACATCATGATGAATGAAATATGCATCATGATTAAAGAAATGAGCATAATGATGTAGGAAATGTGTATCATGATGACGAAAATAAGAACCATGATGAAGGAAATGAGCATCATGATGAGGGGAATGATCATCAAGATGACAGAAATGAGCAACATGATGATGGAAATATGCATCATGATGTTGGAAATGAGCAATCATGATAAAGGAAATATGCATTATAAGGAATGAAGAAAGCATCATGATGACGGGATACGCATTATGATGAAAGAAACAAGTAACATGATGAAGGAAATGAGCATCATAATGTAGGAAAAAAGCATTATGATGAAGGATATACGCATAATGTTGAAGGAAATGAGCATCATAATGAAGGAAATGACCCTAATGATGTAGGGAATGAGCATCATGATAAAGAAAATATGCATCATGATGAAAAAAATGAGCATCATGATGAGGAAATGACCATCATGATTATGGAAATATGCATCGTGATGTAGGAAATGAGCATCATGGTGAAGGGAAATATGCATCATAATGAAGGAAATGAGCATCATGATGTAGGAAAAAAGACCCATGAAGAAGGAAACAAGCATCATGATGATGGAAATGAGCATCATGATGAAATAATAAGCATCATGATGAAAGATTTGTGCATCATGATATTGGAAATAAGCATCATGATGTAGGAAATGAGCATCATGAAGAAAAAAATATGCATCATGATGATAGAAATTGGCATCATGATGATGTTTGTATCGTGATGTAGGAAGTAAGCATCTAGATGAATGAAATAAGTTTCATGATGTAGGAAATGAGCATCATTATGAAGGAAATGACCATAATGATGTCGAAATTGATCATCATGATAAAGGAAATGAGCATCAAGATGTAGGAAATGAGTATCATGATAAAGAAAATTTGCATAATGATGAAGGAAATTATCATCATGATGTTGGAAATGAGCATAATGATTAAGGAAATATGAAGCATGATGTAGGAAATGAGCATCATGATGAAGGAAATATCCAACATGATGAATGAAATGAGCATCATGATGCTTGAAATGAGCATCATGATGAAGGAAATATGCATCATGATGAATTAAATGAGCATCATGATGAAGAAAACATGCATCATGATGAAGGAAATGAGCATAATGATGTAGGAATTGAGCATCACAATGAAGGAAATGACCTTCATGTTGAAGGAAATATGCAAAATGATGAATGAAATGAGCATCATGACTAAGGAAATGACCACAATGACGTAGGAAATGATCATCATGAAGAAGGAAATGTACATCATGATTAAGGAAATGAGTATCTTGATGAATGAAATATGCATCATGATGAAGGAAATAAGCATCATCATGTAGGAAATGAGCATCATGATGAAGGAAATATGCATCATGATGAATGAAATGAGCATCATGATGTAGGAAATACGCATATTGATGAACGAAATGAGCATCATGATGAAGGATTCATCCATCATGACAATGAAAATGAGCATCATTATGAATAAATCTGTATCATGATGATGGAAATGAGCATAACGATGAAGGAAATATGCATCATGATGTAGAAAATGAGCATCATGATGAAGGAAATATGCATCATTATGAATGAAATGAGTTTATTATGTAGGAAATGAGTATCATGATGAAGGAAATACGCATCATGATGAAGTATATTAGCATCATGATGAAGAAGACATGCATCATGATGAAGGAAATGATCATAATGACATAGGAAATGAGCATCACGATGAAATAAATGGTCATCATGATGAAAGAAATATGTATAATTTTGTAGGAAATGAGCATCATGATGAAGGAAATATGCATTAAGATGAAAGAAATGAGCCTCATGATTGAGAAATGACCGTAATGGCGTAGGAAATGATCATCTTGGTGAAGGAAATATATATCATGATGAAGGAAATAATTATTATGACGAACGAAATGAGCATCATGATAAAGGAAATATGAATCATGATGAGGAAATGAGCATCGTGATGAAGGAATTGGGCATCATGATGAAGGAAATGAGCATCATGGTGACGGAAATGAACGTAATGATGTAGGAAATTAACATTATGATGAAGGAAATACGCATCACGATGAACGAAATGAGCATAATGATGTAGGAAATGTGTATCATGATTAAGAAAATATGCATCATGATGAAGGAAATGAGCATCATGATGAGGCGAATGATCATCAAGATGACGGAAATGAGCAACATGATGATGGATATATGCATCATGATGTAGGAAATGAGCATCATGATAAAGAAAATATGCATAATAAGGAATGAAGTAAGCATCATGATGAAGGAAATACAAATTATGATGAAAGGAACATGAAATATGATGAAGGCAATGAGCATCTTAATGTAGGAAAAAATCATTATGATGAAGGAAATACGCATAATGATGAAGGAAATGAGCACCATAATGAAGGAAATGATCATCAAGATGAAGGATATAAGCATTATGATAAACAAAATATGCATCATGATGAAGGAAATGAGCATAATGATGAAGTAAATGAGCATCACTATGAAGGAAATAATCATCATGATGATGGAAATGAGCACACGAAGTAAGAAATATGTGTAATGATGTAGGAAATTAGCATCATGATAAAGGAAATATGTATCACGATGAATGAAAAGAGCATAATGATTAAGGGAATGACCATAATGACGTAGGAAATGATCATCATGATGAAGGAAATGAGCATAAGGATGAAGGATATGAGCATCATGATGTAGGAAATTAGCATCATGATGAAGGAAACATGCATCGTGATGTAGGAAATAAGCATCATGATGAAGGAAATAAGTATCATGATGAAGGATTTATGCGTCATGATGATAGAAATAAGCATCATGATGAAGGAAATGAGCATCATGATGAAGAAAATAAGCATCATGATAGAGAATTTTTGCATCATGATGATGGAAATGAGCATCGTGATAAAGGAAATAAGTATCATGATGAAGAAAATATGCATCATGATGAAGGAAATGAGCAACATGATTAAGGAAATAATCATCATGATGTAGGAAAGGGAATCGTTATGAATGAAATATACATCATGATGATGGAAATGAGCATTTGGATGACGGAAATGAGCATCATGATGAATGAAATGAGTATCATGATGAAGTAAATATGCATTGTGATGAAGAAAATGAGCATAATGATGTAGGAAATGGGAATCATGACGAAAGACATATGCATTTTTATTATTGAAATGAGCATCATGATAAAGCAATTATGCATCACAATGATGAAAATGAGAATCATGATGATAGAAATGAGCATCATGATGAAGAAAATGAGCATTATGATACACGAAATAAGCATCATGATGAAGGAAATGAGCATCACGATAGTGAAAATGAGCATAATGATGAAGGAAATGATCATCATGATGAAGGAAATGAGCATTATGATAAAAGAAATGAGAATCATTATGACGGAAATATGCATAAATGAGCATCATGATGAAGGAAATATGTATCACGATAAACCAAATGAGCATCATGATGTAGGAAATTAGCATTATGATGATAGAAACATGTATCACGATGAAGGACATGAGCATAATAATGTAGGAAATGAGCATTATTATGATGGAACAACGCATCATGGTGAAGGAAATTAGCATCATGATGAAGGAAATGACCATAATGATGTAGGAAATTAACATCATGATGAATGAAATATGCATCATGATTAAAGAAATGAGCATAATGATGTAGGAAATGTGTATCATGATGACGAAAATAAGAACCATGATGAAGGAAATGAGCATCATGATGAGGGGAATGATCATCAAGATGACAGAAATGAGCAACATGATGATGGAAATATGCATCATGATGTTGGAAATGAGCAATCATGATAAAGGAAATATGCATTATAAGGAATGAAGAAAGCATCATGATGACGGGATACGCATTATGATGAAAGAAACAAGCAACATGATGAAGGAAATGAGCATCATAATGTAGGAAAAAAGCATTATGATGAAGGATATAAGCATAATGTTGAAGGAAATGAGCATCATAATGAAGGAAATGACCCTAATGATGTAGGGAATGAGCATCATGATAAAGAAAACATGCATCATGATGAAAAAAATGAGCATCATGATGAGGAAATAACCATCATGATTATGGAAATATGCATCGTGATGTAGGAAATGAGCATCATGGTGAAGGGAAATATGCATCATAATGAAGGAAATGAGCATCATGATGTAGGAAAAAAGACCCATGAAGAAGGAAACAAGCATCATGATGATGGAAATGAGCATCATGATGAAATAATAAGCATCATGATGAAAGATTTGTGCATCATGATATTGGAAATAAGCATCATGATGTAGGAAATGAGCATCATGAAGAAAAAAATATGCATCATGATGATAGAAATTGGCATCATGATGATGTTTGTATCGTGATGTAGGAAGTAAGCATCTAGATGAATGAAATAAGTTTCATGATGTAGGAAATGAGCATCATGATGAAGGAAACATGCATCATGATGTAGGAAATGAGCATCATTATGAAGGAAATGACCATAATGATGTCGAAATTGATCATCATGATAAAGGAAATGAGCATCAAGATGTAGGAAATGAGTATCATGATAAAGAAAATTTGCATAATGATGAAGGAAATTATCATCATGATGTTGGAAATGAGCATAATGATTAAGGAAATATGAAGCATGATGTAGGAAATGAGCATCATGATGAAGGAAATATCCAACATGATGAATGAAATGAGCATCATGATGCTTGAAATGAGCATCATGATGAAGGAAATATGCATCATGATGAATTAAATGAGCATCATGATGAAGAAAACATGCATCATGATGAAGGAAATGAGCATAATGATGTAGGAATTGAGCATCACAATGAAGGAAATGACCTTCATGTTGAAGGAAATATGCAAAATGATGAATGAAATGAGCATCATGACTAAGGAAATGACCACAATGACGTAGGAAATGATCATCATGAAGAAGGAAATGTACATCATGATTAAGGAAATGAGTATCTTGATGAATGAAATATGCATCATGATGAAGGAAATAAGCATCATCATGTAGGAAATGAGCATCATGATGAAGGAAATATGCATCATGATGAATGAAATGAGCATCATGATGTAGGAAATACGCATATTGATGAACGAAATGAGCATCATGATGAAGGATTCATCCATCATGACAATGAAAATGAGCATCATTATGAATAAATCTGTATCATGATGATGGAAATGAGCATAACGATGAAGGAAATATGCATCATGATGTAGAAAATGAGCATCATGATGAAGGAAATATGCATCATTATGAATGAAATGAGTTTATTATGTAGGAAATGAGTATCATGATGAAGGAAATACGCATCATGATGAAGTATATTAGCATCATGATGAAGAAGACATGCATCATGATGAAGGAAATGATCATAATGACATAGGAAATGAGCATCACGATGAAATAAATGGTCATCATGATGAAAGAAATATGTATAATTTTGTAGGAAATGAGCATCATGATGAAGGAAATATGCATTAAGATGAAAGAAATGAGCCTCATGATTGAGAAATGACCGTAACGGCGTAGGAAATGATCATCTTGGTGAAGGAAATATATATCATGATGAAGGAAATAATTATTATGACGAACGAAATGAGCATCATGATAAAGGAAATATGAATCATGATGAGGAAATGAGCATCGTGATGAAGGAATTGGGCATCATGATGAAGGAAATGAGCATCATGGTGACGGAAATGAACGTAATGATGTAGGAAATTAACATTATGATGAAGGAAATACGCATCACGATGAACGAAATGAGCATAATGATGTAGGAAATGTGTATCATGATTAAGAAAATATGCATCATGATGAAGGAAATGAGCATCATGATGAGGCGAATGATCATCAAGATGACGGAAATGAGCAACATGATGATGGATATATGCATCATGATGTAGGAAATGAGCATCATGATAAAGAAAATATGCATAATAAGGAATGAAGTAAGCATCATGATGAAGGAAATACAAATTATGATGAAAGGAACATGAAATATGATGAAGGCAATGAGCATCTTAATGTAGGAAAAAATCATTATGATGAAGGAAATACGCATAATGATGAAGGAAATGAGCACCATAATGAAGGAAATGATCATCAAGATGAAGGATATAAGCATTATGATAAACAAAATATGCATCATGATGAAGGAAATGAGCATAATGATGAAGTAAATGAGCATCACTATGAAGGAAATAATCATCATGATGATGGAAATGAGCACACGAAGTAAGAAATATGTGTAATGATGTAGGAAATTAGCATCATGATAAAGGAAATATGTATCACGATGAATGAAAAGAGCATAATGATTAAGGGAATGACCATAATGACGTAGGAAATGATCATCATGATGAAGGAAATGAGCATAAGGATGAAGGATATGAGCATCATGATGTAGGAAATTAGCATCATGATGAAGGAAACATGCATCGTGATGTAGGAAATAAGCATCATGATGAAGGAAATAAGTATCATGATGAAGGATTTATGCGTCATGATGATAGAAATAAGCATCATGATGAAGGAAATGAGCATCATGATGAAGAAAATAAGCATCATGATAGAGAATTTTTGCATCATGATGATGGAAATGAGCATCGTGATAAAGGAAATAAGTATCATGATGAAGAAAATATGCATCATGATGAAGGAAATGAGCAACATGATTAAGGAAATAATCATCATGATGTAGGAAAGGGAATCGTTATGAATGAAATATACATCATGATGATGGAAATGAGCATTTGGATGACGGAAATGAGCATCATGATGAATGAAATGAGTATCATGATGAAGTAAATATGCATTGTGATGAAGAAAATGAGCATAATGATGTAGGAAATGGGAATCATGACGAAAGACATATGCATTTTTATTATTGAAATGAGCATCATGATAAAGCAATTATGCATCACAATGATGAAAATGAGAATCATGATGATAGAAATGAGCATCATGATGAAGAAAATGAGCATTATGATACACGAAATAAGCATCATGATGAAGGAAATGAGCATCACGATAGTGAAAATGAGCATAATGATGAAGGAAATGATCATCATGATGAAGGAAATGAGCATTATGATAAAAGAAATGAGAATCATTATGACGGAAATATGCATAAATGAGCATCATGATGAAGGAAATATGTATCACGATAAACCAAATGAGCATCATGATGTAGGAAATTAGCATTATGATGATAGAAACATGTATCACGATGAAGGACATGAGCATAATAATGTAGGAAATGAGCATTATTATGATGGAACAACGCATCATGGTGAAGGAAATTAGCATCATGATGAAGGAAATGACCATAATGATGTAGGAAATTAACATCATGATGAATGAAATATGCATCATGATTAAAGAAATGAGCATAATGATGTAGGAAATGTGTATCATGATGACGAAAATAAGAACCATGATGAAGGAAATGAGCATCATGATGAGGGGAATGATCATCAAGATGACAGAAATGAGCAACATGATGATGGAAATATGCATCATGATGTTGGAAATGAGCAATCATGATAAAGGAAATATGCATTATAAGGAATGAAGAAAGCATCATGATGACGGGATACGCATTATGATGAAAGAAACAAGCAACATGATGAAGGAAATGAGCATCATAATGTAGGAAAAAAGCATTATGATGAAGGATATACGCATAATGTTGAAGGAAATGAGCATCATAATGAAGGAAATGACCCTAATGATGTAGGGAATGAGCATCATGATAAAGAAAATATGCATCATGATGAAAAAAATGAGCATCATGATGAGGAAATGACCATCATGATTATGGAAATATGCATCGTGATGTAGGAAATGAGCATCATGGTGAAGGGAAATATGCATCATAATGAAGGAAATGAGCATCATGATGTAGGAAAAAAGACCCATGAAGAAGGAAACAAGCATCATGATGATGGAAATGAGCATCATGATGAAGGAAATAAGCATCATGATGAAAGATTTGTGCATCATGATATTGGAAATAAGCATCATGATGTAGGAAATGAGCATCATGAAGAAAAAAATATGCATCATGATGATAGAAATTGGCATCATGATGATGTTTGTATCGTGATGTAGGAAGTAAGCATCTAGATGAATGAAATAAGTTTCATGATGTAGGAAATGAGCATCATGATGAAGGAAACATGCATCATGATGTAGGAAATGAGCATCATTATGAAGGAAATGACCATAATGATGTCGAAATTGATCATCATGATAAAGGAAATGAGCATCAAGATGTAGGAAATGAGTATCATGATAAAGAAAATTTGCATAATGATGAAGGAAATTATCATCATGATGTTGGAAATGAGCATAATGATTAAGGAAATATGAAGCATGATGTAGGAAATGAGCATCATGATGAAGGAAATATCCAACATGATGAATGAAATGAGCATCATGATGCTTGAAATGAGCATCATGATGAAGGAAATATGCATCATGATGAATTAAATGAGCATCATGATGAAGAAAACATGCATCATGATGAAGGAAATGAGCATAATGATGTAGGAATTGAGCATCACAATGAAGGAAATGACCTTCATGTTGAAGGAAATATGCAAAATGATGAATGAAATGAGCATCATGACTAAGGAAATGACCACAATGACGTAGGAAATGATCATCATGAAGAAGGAAATGTACATCATGATTAAGGAAATGAGTATCTTGATGAATGAAATATGCATCATGATGAAGGAAATAAGCATCATCATGTAGGAAATGAGCATCATGATGAAGGAAATATGCATCATGATGAATGAAATGAGCATCATGATGTAGGAAATACGCATATTGATGAACGAAATGAGCATCATGATGAAGGATTCATCCATCATGACAATGAAAATGAGCATCATTATGAATAAATCTGTATCATGATGATGGAAATGAGCATAACGATGAAGGAAATATGCATCATGATGTAGAAAATGAGCATCATGATGAAGGAAATATGCATCATTATGAATGAAATGAGTTTATTATGTAGGAAATGAGTATCATGATGAAGGAAATACGCATCATGATGAAGTATATTAGCATCATGATGAAGAAGACATGCATCATGATGAAGGAAATGATCATAATGACATAGGAAATGAGCATCACGATGAAATAAATGGTCATCATGATGAAAGAAATATGTATAATTTTGTAGGAAATGAGCATCATGATGAAGGAAATATGCATTAAGATGAAAGAAATGAGCCTCATGATTGAGAAATGACCGTAATGGCGTAGGAAATGATCATCTTGGTGAAGGAAATATATATCATGATGAAGGAAATAATTATTATGACGAACGAAATGAGCATCATGATAAAGGAAATATGAATCATGATGAGGAAATGAGCATCGTGATGAAGGAATTGGGCATCATGATGAAGGAAATGAGCATCATGGTGACGGAAATGAACGTAATGATGTAGGAAATTAACATTATGATGAAGGAAATACGCATCACGATGAACGAAATGAGCATAATGATGTAGGAAATGTGTATCATGATTAAGAAAATATGCATCATGATGAAGGAAATGAGCATCATGATGAGGCGAATGATCATCAAGATGACGGAAATGAGCAACATGATGATGGATATATGCATCATGATGTAGGAAATGAGCATCATGATAAAGAAAATATGCATAATAAGGAATGAAGTAAGCATCATGATGAAGGAAATACAAATTATGATGAAAGGAACATGAAATATGATGAAGGCAATGAGCATCTTAATGTAGGAAAAAATCATTATGATGAAGGAAATACGCATAATGATGAAGGAAATGAGCACCATAATGAAGGAAATGATCATCAAGATGAAGGATATAAGCATTATGATAAACAAAATATGCATCATGATGAAGGAAATGAGCATAATGATGAAGTAAATGAGCATCACTATGAAGGAAATAATCATCATGATGATGGAAATGAGCACACGAAGTAAGAAATATGTGTAATGATGTAGGAAATTAGCATCATGATAAAGGAAATATGTATCACGATGAATGAAAAGAGCATAATGATTAAGGGAATGACCATAATGACGTAGGAAATGATCATCATGATGAAGGAAATGAGCATAAGGATGAAGGATATGAGCATCATGATGTAGGAAATTAGCATCATGATGAAGGAAACATGCATCGTGATGTAGGAAATAAGCATCATGATGAAGGAAATAAGTATCATGATGAAGGATTTATGCGTCATGATGATAGAAATAAGCATCATGATGAAGGAAATGAGCATCATGATGAAGAAAATAAGCATCATGATAGAGAATTTTTGCATCATGATGATGGAAATGAGCATCGTGATAAAGGAAATAAGTATCATGATGAAGAAAATATGCATCATGATGAAGGAAATGAGCAACATGATTAAGGAAATAATCATCATGATGTAGGAAAGGGAATCGTTATGAATGAAATATACATCATGATGATGGAAATGAGCATTTGGATGACGGAAATGAGCATCATGATGAATGAAATGAGTATCATGATGAAGTAAATATGCATTGTGATGAAGAAAATGAGCATAATGATGTAGGAAATGGGAATCATGACGAAAGACATATGCATTTTTATTATTGAAATGAGCATCATGATAAAGCAATTATGCATCACAATGATGAAAATGAGAATCATGATGATAGAAATGAGCATCATGATGAAGAAAATGAGCATTATGATACACGAAATAAGCATCATGATGAAGGAAATGAGCATCACGATAGTGAAAATGAGCATAATGATGAAGGAAATGATCATCATGATGAAGGAAATGAGCATTATGATAAAAGAAATGAGAATCATTATGACGGAAATATGCATAAATGAGCATCATGATGAAGGAAATATGTATCACGATAAACCAAATGAGCATCATGATGTAGGAAATTAGCATTATGATGATAGAAACATGTATCACGATGAAGGACATGAGCATAATAATGTAGGAAATGAGCATTATTATGATGGAACAACGCATCATGGTGAAGGAAATTAGCATCATGATGAAGGAAATGACCATAATGATGTAGGAAATTAACATCATGATGAATGAAATATGCATCATGATTAAAGAAATGAGCATAATGATGTAGGAAATGTGTATCATGATGACGAAAATAAGAACCATGATGAAGGAAATGAGCATCATGATGAGGGGAATGATCATCAAGATGACAGAAATGAGCAACATGATGATGGAAATATGCATCATGATGTTGGAAATGAGCAATCATGATAAAGGAAATATGCATTATAAGGAATGAAGAAAGCATCATGATGACGGGATACGCATTATGATGAAAGAAACAAGCAACATGATGAAGGAAATGAGCATCATAATGTAGGAAAAAAGCATTATGATGAAGGATATAAGCATAATGTTGAAGGAAATGAGCATCATAATGAAGGAAATGACCCTAATGATGTAGGGAATGAGCATCATGATAAAGAAAACATGCATCATGATGAAAAAAATGAGCATCATGATGAGGAAATAACCATCATGATTATGGAAATATGCATCGTGATGTAGGAAATGAGCATCATGGTGAAGGGAAATATGCATCATAATGAAGGAAATGAGCATCATGATGTAGGAAAAAAGACCCATGAAGAAGGAAACAAGCATCATGATGATGGAAATGAGCATCATGATGAAATAATAAGCATCATGATGAAAGATTTGTGCATCATGATATTGGAAATAAGCATCATGATGTAGGAAATGAGCATCATGAAGAAAAAAATATGCATCATGATGATAGAAATTGGCATCATGATGATGTTTGTATCGTGATGTAGGAAGTAAGCATCTAGATGAATGAAATAAGTTTCATGATGTAGGAAATGAGCATCATGATGAAGGAAACATGCATCATGATGTAGGAAATGAGCATCATTATGAAGGAAATGACCATAATGATGTCGAAATTGATCATCATGATAAAGGAAATGAGCATCAAGATGTAGGAAATGAGTATCATGATAAAGAAAATTTGCATAATGATGAAGGAAATTATCATCATGATGTTGGAAATGAGCATAATGATTAAGGAAATATGAAGCATGATGTAGGAAATGAGCATCATGATGAAGGAAATATCCAACATGATGAATGAAATGAGCATCATGATGCTTGAAATGAGCATCATGATGAAGGAAATATGCATCATGATGAATTAAATGAGCATCATGATGAAGAAAACATGCATCATGATGAAGGAAATGAGCATAATGATGTAGGAATTGAGCATCACAATGAAGGAAATGACCTTCATGTTGAAGGAAATATGCAAAATGATGAATGAAATGAGCATCATGACTAAGGAAATGACCACAATGACGTAGGAAATGATCATCATGAAGAAGGAAATGTACATCATGATTAAGGAAATGAGTATCTTGATGAATGAAATATGCATCATGATGAAGGAAATAAGCATCATCATGTAGGAAATGAGCATCATGATGAAGGAAATATGCATCATGATGAATGAAATGAGCATCATGATGTAGGAAATACGCATATTGATGAACGAAATGAGCATCATGATGAAGGATTCATCCATCATGACAATGAAAATGAGCATCATTATGAATAAATCTGTATCATGATGATGGAAATGAGCATAACGATGAAGGAAATATGCATCATGATGTAGAAAATGAGCATCATGATGAAGGAAATATGCATCATTATGAATGAAATGAGTTTATTATGTAGGAAATGAGTATCATGATGAAGGAAATACGCATCATGATGAAGTATATTAGCATCATGATGAAGAAGACATGCATCATGATGAAGGAAATGATCATAATGACATAGGAAATGAGCATCACGATGAAATAAATGGTCATCATGATGAAAGAAATATGTATAATTTTGTAGGAAATGAGCATCATGATGAAGGAAATATGCATTAAGATGAAAGAAATGAGCCTCATGATTGAGAAATGACCGTAATGGCGTAGGAAATGATCATCTTGGTGAAGGAAATATATATCATGATGAAGGAAATAATTATTATGACGAACGAAATGAGCATCATGATAAAGGAAATATGAATCATGATGAGGAAATGAGCATCGTGATGAAGGAATTGGGCATCATGATGAAGGAAATGAGCATCATGGTGACGGAAATGAACGTAATGATGTAGGAAATTAACATTATGATGAAGGAAATACGCATCACGATGAACGAAATGAGCATAATGATGTAGGAAATGTGTATCATGATTAAGAAAATATGCATCATGATGAAGGAAATGAGCATCATGATGAGGCGAATGATCATCAAGATGACGGAAATGAGCAACATGATGATGGATATATGCATCATGATGTAGGAAATGAGCATCATGATAAAGAAAATATGCATAATAAGGAATGAAGTAAGCATCATGATGAAGGAAATACAAATTATGATGAAAGGAACATGAAATATGATGAAGGCAATGAGCATCTTAATGTAGGAAAAAATCATTATGATGAAGGAAATACGCATAATGATGAAGGAAATGAGCACCATAATGAAGGAAATGATCATCAAGATGAAGGATATAAGCATTATGATAAACAAAATATGCATCATGATGAAGGAAATGAGCATAATGATGAAGTAAATGAGCATCACTATGAAGGAAATAATCATCATGATGATGGAAATGAGCACACGAAGTAAGAAATATGTGTAATGATGTAGGAAATTAGCATCATGATAAAGGAAATATGTATCACGATGAATGAAAAGAGCATAATGATTAAGGGAATGACCATAATGACGTAGGAAATGATCATCATGATGAAGGAAATGAGCATAAGGATGAAGGATATGAGCATCATGATGTAGGAAATTAGCATCATGATGAAGGAAACATGCATCGTGATGTAGGAAATAAGCATCATGATGAAGGAAATAAGTATCATGATGAAGGATTTATGCGTCATGATGATAGAAATAAGCATCATGATGAAGGAAATGAGCATCATGATGAAGAAAATAAGCATCATGATAGAGAATTTTTGCATCATGATGATGGAAATGAGCATCGTGATAAAGGAAATAAGTATCATGATGAAGAAAATATGCATCATGATGAAGGAAATGAGCAACATGATTAAGGAAATAATCATCATGATGTAGGAAAGGGAATCGTTATGAATGAAATATACATCATGATGATGGAAATGAGCATTTGGATGACGGAAATGAGCATCATGATGAATGAAATGAGTATCATGATGAAGTAAATATGCATTGTGATGAAGAAAATGAGCATAATGATGTAGGAAATGGGAATCATGACGAAAGACATATGCATTTTTATTATTGAAATGAGCATCATGATAAAGCAATTATGCATCACAATGATGAAAATGAGAATCATGATGATAGAAATGAGCATCATGATGAAGAAAATGAGCATTATGATACACGAAATAAGCATCATGATGAAGGAAATGAGCATCACGATAGTGAAAATGAGCATAATGATGAAGGAAATGATCATCATGATGAAGGAAATGAGCATTATGATAAAAGAAATGAGAATCATTATGACGGAAATATGCATAAATGAGCATCATGATGAAGGAAATATGTATCACGATAAACCAAATGAGCATCATGATGTAGGAAATTAGCATTATGATGATAGAAACATGTATCACGATGAAGGACATGAGCATAATAATGTAGGAAATGAGCATTATTATGATGGAACAACGCATCATGGTGAAGGAAATTAGCATCATGATGAAGGAAATGACCATAATGATGTAGGAAATTAACATCATGATGAATGAAATATGCATCATGATTAAAGAAATGAGCATAATGATGTAGGAAATGTGTATCATGATGACGAAAATAAGAACCATGATGAAGGAAATGAGCATCATGATGAGGGGAATGATCATCAAGATGACAGAAATGAGCAACATGATGATGGAAATATGCATCATGATGTTGGAAATGAGCAATCATGATAAAGGAAATATGCATTATAAGGAATGAAGAAAGCATCATGATGACGGGATACGCATTATGATGAAAGAAACAAGCAACATGATGAAGGAAATGAGCATCATAATGTAGGAAAAAAGCATTATGATGAAGGATATACGCATAATGTTGAAGGAAATGAGCATCATAATGAAGGAAATGACCCTAATGATGTAGGGAATGAGCATCATGATAAAGAAAATATGCATCATGATGAAAAAAATGAGCATCATGATGAGGAAATGACCATCATGATTATGGAAATATGCATCGTGATGTAGGAAATGAGCATCATGGTGAAGGGAAATATGCATCATAATGAAGGAAATGAGCATCATGATGTAGGAAAAAAGACCCATGAAGAAGGAAACAAGCATCATGATGATGGAAATGAGCATCATGATGAAGGAAATAAGCATCATGATGAAAGATTTGTGCATCATGATATTGGAAATAAGCATCATGATGTAGGAAATGAGCATCATGAAGAAAAAAATATGCATCATGATGATAGAAATTGGCATCATGATGATGTTTGTATCGTGATGTAGGAAGTAAGCATCTAGATGAATGAAATAAGTTTCATGATGTAGGAAATGAGCATCATGATGAAGGAAACATGCATCATGATGTAGGAAATGAGCATCATTATGAAGGAAATGACCATAATGATGTCGAAATTGATTATCATGATAAAGGAAATGAGCATCAAGATGTAGGAAATGAGTATCATGATAAAGAAAATTTGCATAATGATGAAGGAAATTATCATCATGATGTTGGAAATGAGCATAATGATTAAGGAAATATGAAGCATGATGTAGGAAATGAGCATCATGATGAAGGAAATATCCAACATGATGAATGAAATGAGCATCATGATGCTTGAAATGAGCATCATGATGAAGGAAATATGCATCATGATGAATTAAATGAGCATCATGATGAAGAAAACATGCATCATGATGAAGGAAATGAGCATAATGATGTAGGAATTGAGCATCACAATGAAGGAAATGACCTTCATGTTGAAGGAAATATGCAAAATGATGAATGAAATGAGCATCATGACTAAGGAAATGACCACAATGACGTAGGAAATGATCATCATGAAGAAGGAAATGTACATCATGATTAAGGAAATGAGTATCTTGATGAATGAAATATGCATCATGATGAAGGAAATAAGCATCATCATGTAGGAAATGAGCATCATGATGAAGGAAATATGCATCATGGTGAATGAAATGAGCATCATGATGTAGGAAATACGCATATTGATGAACGAAATGAGCATCATGATGAAGGATTCATCCATCATGACAATGAAAATGAGCATCATTATGAATAAATCTGTATCATGATGATGGAAATGAGCATAACGATGAAGGAAATATGCATCATGATGTAGAAAATGAGCATCATGATGAAGGAAATATGCATCATTATGAATGAAATGAGTTTATTATGTAGGAAATGAGTATCATGATGAAGGAAATACGCATCATGATGAAGTATATTAGCATCATGATGAAGAAGACATGCATCATGATGAAGGAAATGATCATAATGACATAGGAAATGAGCATCACGATGAAATAAATGGTCATCATGATGAAAGAAATATGTATAATTTTGTAGGAAATGAGCATCAAGATGAAGGAAATATGCATTAAGATGAAAGAAATGAGCATCATGATTGAGAAATGACCATAATGGCGTAGGAAAAGATCATCTTGGTGAAGGAAATATATATCTTGATGAAGGAAATAATTATTACGACAAAGGAAATGAGCATCATGATAAAGGAAATATGAATCATGATGAAGGAAATGAGCATCGTGATGATGGAATTGGGCATCATGATGAAGGAAATGAGCATCATGGTGACGGAAATGAACGTAATGATGTAGGAAATTAACATTATGATGAAGGAAATACGCATCACGATGAACGAAATGAGCATAATGATGTAGGAAATGTGTATCATGATTAAGAAAATATGCATCATGATGAAGGAAATGAGCATCATGATGAGGCGAATGATCATCAAGATGACGGAAATGAGCAACATGATGATGGATATATGCATCATGATGTAGGAAATGAGCATCATGATAAAGAAAATGTGCATAATAAGGAATGAAGTAAGCATCATGATGAAGGAAATACACATTATGATGAAAGGAACATGAAATATGATGAAGGCAATGAGCATCTTAATGTGGGAAAAAATCATTATGATGAAGGAAATACGCATAATGATGAAGGAAATGAGCACCATAATGAAGGAAATGATCATCAAGATGAAGGAAATAAGCATTATGATAAACAAAATATGCATCATGATGAAGGAAATGAGCATAATGATGAAGTAAATGAGCATCACTATGAAGGAAATAATCATCATGATGATGGAAATGAGCATCACGAAGTAAGAAATATGTGTAATGATGTAGGAAATTAGCATCATGATAAAGGAAATATGCATCACGATGAATGAAAAGAGCATAATGATTAAGGGAATGACCATAATGACGTAGGAAATGATCATCATGATGAAGGAAATGAGCATAAGGATGAAGGATACGAGCATCATGATGTAGGAAATTAGCATCATGATGAAGGAAACATGCATCGTGATGTAGGAAATAAGCATCATGATGAAGGAAATAAGTATCATGATGAAGGATTTATGCGTCATGATGATGGAAATAAGCATCATGATGAAGGAAATGAGTATCATGATGAAGGAAATACGCATCATGATGAAGTATATTAGCATCATGATGAAGAAGACATGCATCATGATGAAGGAAATGATCATAATGACATAGGAAATGAGCATCACGATGAAATAAATGGTCATCATGATGAAAGAAATATGTATAATTTTGTAGGAAATGAGCATCAAGATGAAGGAAATATGCATTAAGATGAAAGAAATGAGCATCATGATTGAGAAATGACCATAATGGCGTAGGAAAAGATCATCTTGGTGAAGGAAATATATATCATGATGAAGGAAATAATTATTACGACAAAGGAAATGAGCATCATGATAAAGGAAATATGAATCATGATGAAGGAAATGAGCATCGTGATGAAGGAATTGGGCATCATGATGAAGGAATTGAGCATCATGGTGACGGAAATGAACGTAATGATGTAGGAAATTAACATTATGATGAAGGAAATACGCATCACGATGAACGAAATGAGCATAATGATGTAGGAAATGTTTATCATGATTAAGAAAATGTGCATCATGATGAAGGAAATGAGCATCATGATGAGGCGAATGATCATCAAGATGACGGAAATGAGCAACATGATGATGGATATATGCATCATGATGTAGGAAATGAGCATCATGATAAAGAAAATGTGCATAATAAGGAATGAAGTAAGCATCATGATGAAGGAAATACACATTATGACGGAAGGAACATGAAATATGATGAAGGCAATGAGCATCATAATGTAGGAAAAAATCATTATGATGAAGGAAATACGCATAATGATGAAGGAAATGAGCACCATAATGAAGGAAATGACCATAATGATGTGGGAAATGATCATCAAGATGAATGAAATAAGCATTATGATAAACAAAATATGCATCATGATGAAGGAAATGAGCATAATGATGAAGTAAATGAGCATCACTATGAAGGAAATAATCATCATGATGATGGAAATGAGCATCACGAAGTAAGAAATATGTGTAATGATGTAGAAATTAGCATCATGATAAAGGAAATATGCATCACGATGAATGAAAAGAGCATAATGATTAAGGGAATGACCATAATGACGTAGGAAATGATCATCATGATGAAGGAAATGAGCATAAGGATGAAGGATATGAGCATCATGATGTAGGAAATTAGCATCGTGATGAAGGAAACATGCATCGTGATGTAGGAAATAAGCATCATGATGAAGGAAATAAGTATCATGATGAAGGATTTATGCATCATGATGATGGAAATAAGCATCATGATGAAGGAAATGAGCATCATGATGAAGAAAATAAGCATCATGATAGAGAATTTTTGCATCATGATGATGGAAATGAGCATCGTGATGAAGGAAATAAGTATCATGATGAAGAAAATATGCATCATGATGAAGGAAATGAGCAACATGATTAAGGAAATAATCATCATGATGTAGGAAAGGGAATCGTTATGAATGAAATATACATCATGATGATGGAAATGAGCATTTGGATGACGGAAATGAGCATCATGATGAATGAAATGAGTATCATGATGAAGTAAATATGCATTGTGATGAAGAAAATGAGCATAATGATGCAGGAAATGGGAATCATGACGAAGGACATATGCATTTTTATTATTGAAATGAGCATCATGATAAAGGAATTATGCATCATAATGATGAAAATGAGAATCATGATGATAGAAATGAGCATCATGATGAAGAAAATGAGCATTATGATATACGAAATAAGCATCATGATGAAGGAAATGAGCATCACGATAGTGAAAATGAGCATAATGATGAAGGAAATGATCATCATGATGAAGGAAATGAGCATCATGATAAAAGAAATGAGAATCATTATGACGGAAATATGCATCGCAATGTAGGAAATGAGCATCATGATGAAGGAAATATGTATCACGATAAACCAAATGAGCATCATGATGTAGGAAATTAGCATTATGATGATAGAAACATGTATCACGATGAAGGACATGAGCATAATAATGTAGGAAATGAGCATTATTATGATGGAACAACGCATCATGGTGAAGGAAATTAGCATCATGATGAAGGAAATGACCATAATGATGTAGGAAATTAACATCATGATGAATGAAATATGCATCATGATTAAAGAAATGAGCATAATGATGTAGGAAATGTGTATCATGATGACGAAAATAAGTACCATGATGAAGTAAATGAGCATCATGATGAGGGGAATGATCATCAAGATGACAGAAATGAGCAACATGATGATGGAAATATGCATCATGATGTTGGAAATGAGCAATCATGATAAAGGAAATATGCATTATAAGGAATGAAGAAAGCATCATGATGACGGGATACACATTATGATGAAAGAAACAAGCAACATGATGAAGGAAATGAGCATCATAATGTAGGAAAAAAGCATTATGATGAAGGATATACGCATAATGTTGAAGGAAATGAGCATCATAATGAAGGAAATGACCCTAATGATGTAGGGAATGAGCATCATGATAAAGAAAATATGCATCATGATGAAAAAAATGAGCATCATGATGAGGAAATAACCATCATGATTATGGAAATATGCATCGTGATGTAGGAAATGAGCATCATGGTGAAGGGAAATATGCATCATGATGAAGGAAATGAGCATCATGATGTAAGAAAAAAGACCCATGAAGAAGGAAACAAGCATCATGATGATGGAAATGAGCATCATGATGAAGGAAATAAGCATCATGATGAAAGATTTATGCATCATGATATTGGAAATAAGCATCATGATGTAGGAAATGAGCATCATGAAGAAGAAAATATGCATCATGATGATAGAAATTGGCATCATGATGATGTTTGTATCGTGATGTAGGAAGTAAGCATCAAGATGAAAGAAATAAGTTTCATGATGTAGGAAATGAGCATCATGATGAAGGAAACATGCATCATGATGTAGGAAATGAGCATCATTATGAAGGAAATGACCATAATGATGTCGAAATTGATCATCATGATAAAGGAAATGAGCATCAAGATGTAGGAAATGAGTATCATGATAAAAAAATTTGCATAATGATGAAGGAAATGATCATCATGATGTTGGAAATGAGCATAATGATTAAGGAAATATGAAGCATGATGTAGGAAATGAGCATCATGATGAAGGAAATATCCATCATGATGAATGAAATGAGCATCATGATGAAGGAAATATGCATCATGATGAAGGAAATTGACATCATGATGAATTAAATGAACATCATGATGAAGAAAACATGCATCATGATGAAGGAAATGAGCATAATGATGTAGGAATTGAGCATCACAATGAAGGAAATGACCTTCATGTTGAAGGAAATATGCAAAATGATGAATGAAATGAGCATCATGACTAAGGAAATGACCATAATGACGTAGGAAATGATCATCATGAAGAAGGAAATGTACATCATGATTAAGGAAATGAGTATCTTGATGAATGAAATATGCATCATGATGAAGGAAATAAGCATCATCATGTAGGAAATGAGCATCATGATGAAGGAAATATGCATCATTATGAATGAAATGAGCATCATGATGTAGGAAATACGCATATTGATGAACGAAATGAGCATCATGATGAAGGATTCATCCATCATGACAATGAAAATGAGCATCATTATGAATAAATCTGTATCATGATGATGGAAATGAGCATAACGATGAAGGAAATATGCATCATGATGTAGAAAATGAGCATCGTGATGAAGGAAATATTCATCATTATGAATGAAATGAGTTTATTATGTAGGAAATGAGTATCATGATGAAGGAAATACGCATCATGATGAAGTATATTAGCATCATGATGAAGAAGACATGCATCATGATGAAGGAAATGATCATAATGACATAGGAAATGAGCATCACGATGAAATAAATGGTCATCATGATGAAAGAAATATGTATAATTTTGTAGGAAATGAGCATCAAGATGAAGGAAATATGCATTAAGATGAAAGAAATGAGCATCATGATTGAGAAATGACCATAATGGCGTAGGAAAAGATCATCTTGGTGAAGGAAATATATATCATGATGAAGGAAATAATTATTACGACAAAGGAAATGAGCATCATGATAAAGGAAATATGAATCATGATGAAGGAAATGAGCATCGTGATGAAGGAATTGGGCATCATGATGAAGGAATTGAGCATCATGGTGACGGAAATGAACGTAATGATGTAGGAAATTAACATTATGATGAAGGAAATACGCATCACGATGAACGAAATGAGCATAATGATGTAGGAAATGTGTATCATGATTAAGAAAATATGCATCATGATGAAGGAAATGAGCATCATGATGAGGCGAATGATCATCAAGATGACGGAAATGAGCAACATGATGATGGATATATGCATCATGATGTAGGAAATGAGCATCATGATAAAGAAAATGTGCATAATAAGGAATGAAGTAAGCATCATGATGAAGGAAATACACATTATGACGGAAGGAACATGAAATATGATGAAGGCAATGAGCATCATAATGTAGGAAAAAATCATTATGATGAAGGAAATACGCATAATGATGAAGGAAATGAGCACCATAATGAAGGAAATGACCATAATGATGTGGGAAATGATCATCAAGATGAATGAAATAAGCATTATGATAAACAAAATATGCATCATGATGAAGGAAATGAGCATAATGATGAAGTAAATGAGCATCACTATGAAGGAAATAATCATCATGATGATGGAAATGAGCATCACGAAGTAAGAAATATGTGTAATGATGTAGAAATTAGCATCATGATAAAGGAAATATGCATCACGATGAATGAAAAGAGCATAATGATTAAGGGAATGACCATAATGACGTAGGAAATGATCATCATGATGAAGGAAATGAGCATAAGGATGAAGGATATGAGCATCATGATGTAGGAAATTAGCATCGTGATGAAGGAAACATGCATCGTGATGTAGGAAATAAGCATCATGATGAAGGAAATAAGTATCATGATGAAGGATTTATGCATCATGATGATGGAAATAAGCATCATGATGAAGGAAATGAGCATCATGATGAAGAAAATAAGCATCATGATAGAGAATTTTTGCATCATGATGATGGAAATGAGCATCGTGATGAAGGAAATAAGTATCATGATGAAGAAAATATGCATCATGATGAAGGAAATGAGCAACATGATTAAGGAAATAATCATCATGATGTAGGAAAGGGAATCGTTATGAATGAAATATACATCATGATGATGGAAATGAGCATTTGGATGACGGAAATGAGCATCATGATGAATGAAATGAGTATCATGATGAAGTAAATATGCATTGTGATGAAGAAAATGAGCATAATGATGCAGGAAATGGGAATCATGACGAAGGACATATGCATTTTTATTATTGAAATGAGCATCATGATAAAGGAATTATGCATCATAATGATGAAAATGAGAATCATGATGATAGAAATGAGCATCATGATGAAGAAAATGAGCATTATGATATACGAAATAAGCATCATGATGAAGGAAATGAGCATCACGATAGTGAAAATGAGCATAATGATGAAGGAAATGATCATCATGATGAAGGAAATGAGCATCATGATAAAAGAAATGAGAATCATTATGACGGAAATATGCATCGCAATGTAGGAAATGAGCATCATGATGAAGGAAATATGTATCACGATAAACCAAATGAGCATCATGATGTAGGAAATTAGCATTATGATGATAGAAACATGTATCACGATGAAGGACATGAGCATAATAATGTAGGAAATGAGCATTATTATGATGGAACAACGCATCATGGTGAAGGAAATTAGCATCATGATGAAGGAAATGACCATAATGATGTAGGAAATTAACATCATGATGAATGAAATATGCATCATGATTAAAGAAATGAGCATAATGATGTAGGAAATGTGTATCATGATGACGAAAATAAGTACCATGATGAAGTAAATGAGCATCATGATGAGGGGAATGATCATCAAGATGACAGAAATGAGCAACATGATGATGGAAATATGCATCATGATGTTGGAAATGAGCAATCATGATAAAGGAAATATGCATTATAAGGAATGAAGAAAGCATCATGATGACGGGATACACATTATGATGAAAGAAACAAGCAACATGATGAAGGAAATGAGCATCATAATGTAGGAAAAAAGCATTATGATGAAGGATATACGCATAATGTTGAAGGAAATGAGCATCATAATGAAGGAAATGACCCTAATGATGTAGGGAATGAGCATCATGATAAAGAAAATATGCATCATGATGAAAAAAATGAGCATCATGATGAGGAAATAACCATCATGATTATGGAAATATGCATCGTGATGTAGGAAATGAGCATCATGGTGAAGGGAAATATGCATCATGATGAAGGAAATGAGCATCATGATGTAAGAAAAAAGACCCATGAAGAAGGAAACAAGCATCATGATGATGGAAATGAGCATCATGATGAAGGAAATAAGCATCATGATGAAAGATTTATGCATCATGATATTGGAAATAAGCATCATGATGTAGGAAATGAGCATCATGAAGAAGAAAATATGCATCATGATGATAGAAATTGGCATCATGATGATGTTTGTATCGTGATGTAGGAAGTAAGCATCAAGATGAAAGAAATAAGTTTCATGATGTAGGAAATGAGCATCATGATGAAGGAAACATGCATCATGATGTAGGAAATGAGCATCATTATGAAGGAAATGACCATAATGATGTCGAAATTGATCATCATGATAAAGGAAATGAGCATCAAGATGTAGGAAATGAGTATCATGATAAAAAAATTTGCATAATGATGAAGGAAATGATCATCATGATGTTGGAAATGAGCATAATGATTAAGGAAATATGAAGCATGATGTAGGAAATGAGCATCATGATGAAGGAAATATCCATCATGATGAATGAAATGAGCATCATGATGAAGGAAATATGCATCATGATGAAGGAAATTGACATCATGATGAATTAAATGAGCATCATGATGAAGAAAACATGCATCATGATGAAGGAAATGAGCATAATGATGTAGGAATTGAGCATCACAATGAAGGAAATGACCTTCATGTTGAAGGAAATATGCAAAATGATGAATGAAATGAGCATCATGACTAAGGAAATGACCATAATGACGTAGGAAATGATCATCATGAAGAAGGAAATGTACATCATGATTAAGGAAATGAGTATCTTGATGAATGAAATATGCATCATGATGAAGGAAATAAGCATCATCATGTAGGAAATGAGCATCATGATGAAGGAAATATGCATCATTATGAATGAAATGAGCATCATGATGTAGGAAATACGCATATTGATGAACGAAATGAGCATCATGATGAAGGATTCATCCATCATGACAATGAAAATGAGCATCATTATGAATAAATCTGTATCATGATGATGGAAATGAGCATAACGATGAAGGAAATATGCATCATGATGTAGAAAATGAGCATCGTGATGAAGGAAATATTCATCATTATGAATGAAATGAGTTTATTATGTAGGAAATGAGTATCATGATGAAGGAAATACGCATCATGATGAAGTATATTAGCATCATGATGAAGAAGACATGCATCATGATGAAGGAAATGATCATAATGACATAGGAAATGAGCATCACGATGAAATAAATGGTCATCATGATGAAAGAAATATGTATAATTTTGTAGGAAATGAGCATCAAGATGAAGGAAATATGCATTAAGATGAAAGAAATGAGCATCATGATTGAGAAATGACCATAATGGCGTAGGAAAAGATCATCTTGGTGAAGGAAATATATATCATGATGAAGGAAATAATTATTACGACAAAGGAAATGAGCATCATGATAAAGGAAATATGAATCATGATGAAGGAAATGAGCATCGTGATGAAGGAATTGGGCATCATGATGAAGGAATTGAGCATCATGGTGACGGAAATGAACGTAATGATGTAGGAAATTAACATTATGATGAAGGAAATACGCATCACGATGAACGAAATGAGCATAATGATGTAGGAAATGTGTATCATGATTAAGAAAATATGCATCATGATGAAGGAAATGAGCATCATGATGAGGCGAATGATCATCAAGATGACGGAAATGAGCAACATGATGATGGATATATGCATCATGATGTAGGAAATGAGCATCATGATAAAGAAAATGTGCATAATAAGGAATGAAGTAAGCATCATGATGAAGGAAATACACATTATGACGGAAGGAACATGAAATATGATGAAGGCAATGAGCATCATAATGTAGGAAAAAATCATTATGATGAAGGAAATACGCATAATGATGAAGGAAATGAGCACCATAATGAAGGAAATGACCATAATGATGTGGGAAATGATCATCAAGATGAATGAAATAAGCATTATGATAAACAAAATATGCATCATGATGAAGGAAATGAGCATAATGATGAAGTAAATGAGCATCACTATGAAGGAAATAATCATCATGATGATGGAAATGAGCATCACGAAGTAAGAAATATGTGTAATGATGTAGAAATTAGCATCATGATAAAGGAAATATGCATCACGATGAATGAAAAGAGCATAATGATTAAGGGAATGACCATAATGACGTAGGAAATGATCATCATGATGAAGGAAATGAGCATAAGGATGAAGGATATGAGCATCATGATGTAGGAAATTAGCATCGTGATGAAGGAAACATGCATCGTGATGTAGGAAATAAGCATCATGATGAAGGAAATAAGTATCATGATGAAGGATTTATGCATCATGATGATGGAAATAAGCATCATGATGAAGGAAATGAGCATCATGATGAAGAAAATAAGCATCATGATAGAGAATTTTTGCATCATGATGATGGAAATGAGCATCGTGATGAAGGAAATAAGTATCATGATGAAGAAAATATGCATCATGATGAAGGAAATGAGCAACATGATTAAGGAAATAATCATCATGATGTAGGAAAGGGAATCGTTATGAATGAAATATACATCATGATGATGGAAATGAGCATTTGGATGACGGAAATGAGCATCATGATGAATGAAATGAGTATCATGATGAAGTAAATATGCATTGTGATGAAGAAAATGAGCATAATGATGCAGGAAATGGGAATCATGACGAAGGACATATGCATTTTTATTATTGAAATGAGCATCATGATAAAGGAATTATGCATCATAATGATGAAAATGAGAATCATGATGATAGAAATGAGCATCATGATGAAGAAAATGAGCATTATGATATACGAAATAAGCATCATGATGAAGGAAATGAGCATCACGATAGTGAAAATGAGCATAATGATGAAGGAAATGATCATCATGATGAAGGAAATGAGCATCATGATAAAAGAAATGAGAATCATTATGACGGAAATATGCATCGCAATGTAGGAAATGAGCATCATGATGAAGGAAATATGTATCACGATAAACCAAATGAGCATCATGATGTAGGAAATTAGCATTATGATGATAGAAACATGTATCACGATGAAGGACATGAGCATAATAATGTAGGAAATGAGCATTATTATGATGGAACAACGCATCATGGTGAAGGAAATTAGCATCATGATGAAGGAAATGACCATAATGATGTAGGAAATTAACATCATGATGAATGAAATATGCATCATGATTAAAGAAATGAGCATAATGATGTAGGAAATGTGTATCATGATGACGAAAATAAGTACCATGATGAAGTAAATGAGCATCATGATGAGGGGAATGATCATCAAGATGACAGAAATGAGCAACATGATGATGGAAATATGCATCATGATGTTGGAAATGAGCAATCATGATAAAGGAAATATGCATTATAAGGAATGAAGAAAGCATCATGATGACGGGATACACATTATGATGAAAGAAACAAGCAACATGATGAAGGAAATGAGCATCATAATGTAGGAAAAAAGCATTATGATGAAGGATATACGCATAATGTTGAAGGAAATGAGCATCATAATGAAGGAAATGACCCTAATGATGTAGGGAATGAGCATCATGATAAAGAAAATATGCATCATGATGAAAAAAATGAGCATCATGATGAGGAAATAACCATCATGATTATGGAAATATGCATCGTGATGTAGGAAATGAGCATCATGGTGAAGGGAAATATGCATCATGATGAAGGAAATGAGCATCATGATGTAAGAAAAAAGACCCATGAAGAAGGAAACAAGCATCATGATGATGGAAATGAGCATCATGATGAAGGAAATAAGCATCATGATGAAAGATTTATGCATCATGATATTGGAAATAAGCATCATGATGTAGGAAATGAGCATCATGAAGAAGAAAATATGCATCATGATGATAGAAATTGGCATCATGATGATGTTTGTATCGTGATGTAGGAAGTAAGCATCAAGATGAAAGAAATAAGTTTCATGATGTAGGAAATGAGCATCATGATGAAGGAAACATGCATCATGATGTAGGAAATGAGCATCATTATGAAGGAAATGACCATAATGATGTCGAAATTGATCATCATGATAAAGGAAATGAGCATCAAGATGTAGGAAATGAGTATCATGATAAAAAAATTTGCATAATGATGAAGGAAATGATCATCATGATGTTGGAAATGAGCATAATGATTAAGGAAATATGAAGCATGATGTAGGAAATGAGCATCATGATGAAGGAAATATCCATCATGATGAATGAAATGAGCATCATGATGAAGGAAATATGCATCATGATGAAGGAAATTGACATCATGATGAATTAAATGAGCATCATGATGAAGAAAACATGCATCATGATGAAGGAAATGAGCATAATGATGTAGGAATTGAGCATCACAATGAAGGAAATGACCTTCATGTTGAAGGAAATATGCAAAATGATGAATGAAATGAGCATCATGACTAAGGAAATGACCATAATGACGTAGGAAATGATCATCATGAAGAAGGAAATGTACATCATGATTAAGGAAATGAGTATCTTGATGAATGAAATATGCATCATGATGAAGGAAATAAGCATCATCATGTAGGAAATGAGCATCATGATGAAGGAAATATGCATCATTATGAATGAAATGAGCATCATGATGTAGGAAATATGCATATTGATGAACGAAATGAGCATCATGATGAAGGATTCATCCATCATGACAATGAAAATGAGCATCATTATGAATAAATCTGTATCATGATGATGGAAATGAGCATAACGATGAAGGAAATATGCATCATGATGTAGAAAATGAGCATCGTGATGAAGGAAATATTCATCATTATGAATGAAATGAGTTTATTATGTAGGAAATGAGTATCATGATGAAGGAAATACGCATCATGATGAAGTATATTAGCATCATGATGAAGAAGACATGCATCATGATGAAGGAAATGATCATAATGACATAGGAAATGAGCATCACGATGAAATAAATGGTCATCATGATGAAAGAAATATGTATAATTTTGTAGGAAATGAGCATCAAGATGAAGGAAATATGCATTAAGATGAAAGAAATGAGCATCATGATTGAGAAATGACCATAATGGCGTAGGAAAAGATCATCTTGGTGAAGGAAATATATATCATGATGAAGGAAATAATTATTACGACAAAGGAAATGAGCATCATGATAAAGGAAATATGAATCATGATGAAGGAAATGAGCATCGTGATGAAGGAATTGGGCATCATGATGAAGGAATTGAGCATCATGGTGACGGAAATGAACGTAATGATGTAGGAAATTAACATTATGATGAAGGAAATACGCATCACGATGAACGAAATGAGCATAATGATGTAGGAAATGTGTATCATGATTAAGAAAATATGCATCATGATGAAGGAAATGAGCATCATGATGAGGCGAATGATCATCAAGATGACGGAAATGAGCAACATGATGATGGATATATGCATCATGATGTAGGAAATGAGCATCATGATAAAGAAAATGTGCATAATAAGGAATGAAGTAAGCATCATGATGAAGGAAATACACATTATGACGGAAGGAACATGAAATATGATGAAGGCAATGAGCATCATAATGTAGGAAAAAATCATTATGATGAAGGAAATACGCATAATGATGAAGGAAATGAGCACCATAATGAAGGAAATGACCATAATGATGTGGGAAATGATCATCAAGATGAATGAAATAAGCATTATGATAAACAAAATATGCATTGATGAAGGAAATGAGCATAATGATGAAGTAAATGAGCATCACTATGAAGGAAATAATCATCATGATGATGGAAATGAGCATCACGAAGTAAGAAATATGTGTAATGATGTAGAAATTAGCATCATGATAAAGGAAATATGCATCACGATGAATGAAAAGAGCATAATGATTAAGGGAATGACCATAATGACGTAGGAAATGATCATCATGATGAAGGAAATGAGCATAAGGATGAAGGATATGAGCATCATGATGTAGGAAATTAGCATCGTGATGAAGGAAACATGCATCGTGATGTAGGAAATAAGCATCATGATGAAGGAAATAAGTATCATGATGAAGGATTTATGCATCATGATGATGGAAATAAGCATCATGATGAAGGAAATGAGCATCATGATGAAGAAAATAAGCATCATGATAGAGAATTTTTGCATCATGATGATGGAAATGAGCATCGTGATGAAGGAAATAAGTATCATGATGAAGAAAATATGCATCATGATGAAGGAAATGAGCAACATGATTTAGGAAATAATCATCATGATGTAGGAAAGGGAATCGTTATGAATGAAATATACATCATGATGATGGAAATGAGCATTTGGATGACGGAAATGAGCATCATGATGAATGAAATGAGTATCATGATGAAGTAAATATGCATTGTGATGAAGAAAATGAGCATAATGATGCAGGAAATGGGAATCATGACGAAGGACATATGCATTTTTATTATTGAAATGAGCATCATGATAAAGGAATTATGCATCATAATGATGAAAATGAGAATCATGATGATAGAAATGAGCATCATGATGAAGAAAATGAGCATTATGATATACGAAATAAGCATCATGATGAAGGAAATGAGCATCACGATAGTGAAAATGAGCATAATGATGAAGGAAATGATCATCATGATGAAGGAAATGAGCATCATGATAAAAGAAATGAGAATCATTATGACGGAAATATGCATCGCAATGTAGGAAATGAGCATCATGATGAAGGAAATATGTATCACGATAAACCAAATGAGCATCATGATGTAGGAAATTAGCATTATGATGATAGAAACATGTATCACGATGAAGGACATGAGCATAATAATGTAGGAAATGAGCATTATTATGATGGAACAACGCATCATGGTGAAGGAAATTAGCATCATGATGAAGGAAATGACCATAATGATGTAGGAAATTAACATCATGATGAATGAAATATGCATCATGATTAAAGAAATGAGCATAATGATGTAGGAAATGTGTATCATGATGACGAAAATAAGTACCATGATGAAGTAAATGAGCATCATTATAATATCTTAGCCCAACTAGATTATTTTTTTTAGAAAGCCCAAAACCTATTTATTTATTTTTGGCCCAAGTTGCCCTAGATTTGTTTTTAGAGCCCAAAACCTATTTATTTATTTATTTGGCCCAAGTCCAGCCCACTTAAATGGCATAACATGGAAATAAGCCCAGCCCATTCTAATAGCCTCAACACATATAAAAAAAAAAGAAAAGAAAGAAAGAAGAGTACGGGAGAAGAAAAGTGAGAAGAACAAAAGAGGGGAAAGAAGAGAGTGAAGAGGAGAAACCCTTGTTGATCAAATTCTCCCTTACAACCCTCATCCTAGGTGGTTTCTAAGTTGTTTTGAGGTAAGTAATAGGTTAATTAAGCTTCCTTTCTCCAAGATTTTGTGATTTTGTTGGGTTTTCTTCCTTATATGAGGAAATTCGTAGCTACTGTTCGAACTACTTTCGACATAGCTATTGATCTCTGAAATTTGTAAACTCAATTTCTATACGTAGCTGAACTCGTTAGCTTTCCGTAGCCACCTGAAACGCCTCCATCCGATTTTTCTACAATTAGTTATGATTTTTCTCGTAAACTGCTGCTAGGTAATTCGCAGCTGCTGTTCGAACTGATTTTTACATAGCTACTGACCTCAGAAGTTTACAAACTCAATTTCTGTATGTAGCTGAACGTGTTAGCTTTCTGTAGCCACTTGAAACACCATGATTCGATTTTTCTACAATTAGTTATGATTTTTCTTGTAAACTGCCGCTAGCTGGAAATTTCAGAATAGTTATGTCGAATTCAAATTTACTTCCTATCGTTTTGTTTAAGAAATGATCTGAAACGGGTTATGTGAGATTGGGAGATGATGTTGAGGAGATACGGGCTGTTCTTATTTAATATCGACTCGCTCAAGCTCGATTAAGATTTATTTTGACAATGAAAGACGATGTTACTGCTAATAGTTAGTTATATTTGATTTGTCTTTAATTGCTCATCTCCTTTCTAGGTAAAGAACCATCGACGAAGGGCAAAGGACCTACTTCAGACTCCGGAGAGAGTTAATCACTTCCTTGTGAGTTGATAATTCGGGAACGCCTTCTCTTGTGGGAAGTGTGGACCCTCGTTAAATTTGCATTCATTTTATTTTTAGTTAATTGATAACAAAATTATTTTGGTAGTGTGTTATGTGGTAAAGAGTCTGATTGGCTCGATTGTTCTAGTTAGAGCCTGATTGGCCTAAGATGGTCCATTGATTATCTTATATTATTTCATATGGGTATTGTTGATTTTTAACTTATGTTGAAGAGCCTTGGCGGCTCGATATTTGATAGTCTTTATTGCGAATTATTTGCAGATTGATTTCTGGTTATTCATGTGTGCCATTTAGACTCTAACTTGAGTCGTTATTCATCTTATGATGCATATGCATATGTATACCTGGTACCAAGATTAAGTAGCCCGAATTGGTCACGGTTCGGGTGAGTTGGAGCGATATTGATTAAGTAGCCCGAATTGTCGCGGTTCGGGTGAGTTAGAGTGACAAACAAGTTGCCCATGGCTTGGCAAACCCGGGTGAGTTAGATCTAACGGGGCACCTGTCCATTTGCCAAATACTCATACTTTGGAAGGTGATCGTTAGATGAATCAGTCTATTGTAGGCTCAGCCAACGTCACCGGTGTGGACATGCATATCATATATGTTTATATATTTTCATTTCAAGTATTCACATCGATATTGAATTGTGAACTTTAGCATTTGGCATGTTGAGAAAGAACATTAATGTGCATTTTATCTAGACTAACGGTGACGGGCTCGGACTGACTCTCGACGGAGAGATCAGTTTGAGGAGGATAATGGCTACCCACGCGTCTTTCATGTGTTATCATCTTGTTTGAACTAATTGTGTATTTATAAATGCATTCATAGGTTGTATTTTTGTTAAGTTGTATATTAAGTAAACATAATAATTGATGTGGAACGAAATATTGGATTTTATGTTATGAACCGCGAGTGGGAGTACATGCTTCGTATAAGGGTTGGGGTGACCGGCTTATCACCTCACTGAGCTAGTGGTTTTGCTCACCCCCATCATTTCCTTCCTTTTCAGGCTGTTAATATCATTTTGGTTGGAGGTTTGCCTGTCGTTTGCTCATCATTCGATCGGGGTTTTGGGTACTTTCTCTTTTATGTTAATTGACGGATCCATTGGCGAGTTTGTTCATTTTATATTTTGTGACCCCCCTTGATGTTCTTTTTGTACTTTCGCGATGTTATATCGCTCATGTATATTTTCTTCAAACTAAGTTACATCGTGGTATTTTGTACCTTTGTAAATCCTTGTTGATACTTTATGTAATGATGTCCTTGGGTTGTACCCGTAGTTATCAGTTGTTCAATTCTACAGGTACTTGATAGCAAGCCTTACGTTTTCTATAAACTTTGTGGAGTGGAGTGCACCCATTTCACGAAATTTATGGTTAACGTGGCGGTTGTCGCGTTCCGCCTGCGGGTTGGGGCGTGACAATCATGATGAGGGGAATGATCATCAAGATGACAGAAATGAGCAACATGATGATGGAAATATGCATCATGATGTTGGAAATGAGCAATCATGATAAAGGAAATATGCATTATAAGGGAAGAAAGCATCATGATGACGGGATACACATTATGATGAAAGAAACAAGCAACATGATGAAGGAAATGAGCATCATAATGTAGGAAAAAAGCATTATGATGAAGGATATACGCATAATGTTGAAGGAAATGAGCATCATAATGAAGGAAATGACCCTAATGATGTAGGGAATGAGCATCATGATAAAGAAAATATGCATCATGATGAAAAAAATGAGCATCATGATGAGGAAATAACCATCATGATTATGGAAATATGCATCGTGATGTAGGAAATGAGCATCATGGTGAAGGGAAATATGCATCATGATGAAGGAAATGAGCATCATGATGTAAGAAAAAAGACCCATGAAGAAGGAAACAAGCATCATGATGATGGAAATGAGCATCATGATGAAGGAAATAAGCATCATGATGAAAGATTTATGCATCATGATATTGGAAATAAGCATCATGATGTAGGAAATGAGCATCATGAAGAAGAAAATATGCATCATGATGATAGAAATTGGCATCATGATGATGTTTGTATCGTGATGTAGGAAGTAAGCATCAAGATGAATGAAATAAGTTTCATGATGTAGGAAATGAGCATCATGATGAAGGAAACATGCATCATGATGTAGGAAATGAGCATCATTATGAAGGAAATGACCATAATGATGTCGAAATTGATCATCATGATAAAGGAAATGAGCATCAAGATGTAGGAAATGAGTATCATGATAAAAAAATTTGCATAATGATGAAGGAAATGATCATCATGATGTTGGAAATGAGCATAATGATTAAGGAAATATGAAGCATGATGTAGGAAATGAGCATCATGATGAAGGAAATATCCATCATGATGAATGAAATGAGCATCATGATGAAGGAAATATGCATCATGATGAAGGAAATTGACATCATGATGAATTAAATGAGCATCATGATGAAGAAAACATGCATCATGATGAAGGAAATGAGCATAATGATGTAGGAATTGAGCATCACAATGAAGGAAATGACCTTCATGTTGAAGGAAATATGCAAAATGATGAATGAAATGAGCATCATGACTAAGGAAATGACCATAATGACGTAGGAAATGATCATCATGAAGAAGGAAATGTACATCATGATTAAGGAAATGAGTATCTTGATGAATGAAATATGCATCATGATGAAGGAAATAAGCATCATCATGTAGGAAATGAGCATCATGATGAAGGAAATATGCATCATTATGAATGAAATGAGCATCATGATGTAGGAAATACGCATATTGATGAACGAAATGAGCATCATGATGAAGGATTCATCCATCATGACAATGAAAATGAGCATCATTATGAATAAATCTGTATCATGATGATGGAAATGAGCATAACGATGAAGGAAATATGCATCATGATGTAGAAAATGAGCATCATGATGAAGGAAATATGCATCATTATGAATGAAATGAGCTTATTATGTAGGAAATGAGTATCATGATGAAGGAAATACGCATAATGATGAAGAAGACATGCATCATGATGAAGGAAATGATCTTAATGACATAGGAAATGAGCATCACGATGAAACAAATGGTCATCATGATGAAAGAAATATGTATAATTTTGTAGGAAATGAGCATCATGATGAAGGAAATATGCATTAAGATGAAAGAAATGAGCATCATGATTGAGAAATGACCATAATGGCGTAGGCAATGATCATCTTGGTGAAGGAAATATATATCATGATGAAGGAAATAATTATTACGACAAAGGAAATGAGCATCATGATAAAGGAAATATGAATCATGATGAAGGAAATGAGCATCGTGATGAAGGAATTGGGCATCATGATGAAGGAATTGAGCATCATGGTGACGGAAATGAACGTAATGATGTAGGAAATTAACATTATGATGAAGGAAATACGCATCACGATGAACGAAATGAGCATAATGATGTAGGAAATGTGTATCATGATTAAGAAAATATGCATCATGATGAAGGAAATGAGCATCATGATGAGGCGAATGATCATCAAGATGACGGAAATGAGCAACATGATGATGGATATATGCATCATGATGTAGGAAATGAGCATCATGATAAAGAAAATGTGCATAATAAGGAATGAAGTAAGCATCATGATGAAGGAAATACACATTATGACGGAAGGAACATGAAATATGATGAAGGCAATGAGCATCATAATGTAGGAAAAAATCATTATGATGAAGGAAATACGCATAATGATGAAGGAAATGAGCACCATAATGAAGGAAATGACCATAATGATGTGGGAAATGATCATCAAGATGAATGAAATAAGCATTATGATAAACAAAATATGCATCATGATGAAGGAAATGAGCATAATGATGAAGTAAATGAGCATCACTATGAAGGAAATAATCATCATGATGATGGAAATGAGCATCACGAAGTAAGAAATATGTGTAATGATGTAGAAATTAGCATCATGATAAAGGAAATATGCATCACGATGAATGAAAAGAGCATAATGATTAAGGGAATGACCATAATGACGTAGGAAATGATCATCATGATGAAGGAAATGAGCATAAGGATGAAGGATATGAGCATCATGATGTAGGAAATTAGCATCGTGATGAAGGAAACATGCATCGTGATGTAGGAAATAAGCATCATGATGAAGGAAATAAGTATCATGATGAAGGATTTATGCATCATGATGATGGAAATAAGCATCATGATGAAGGAAATGAGCATCATGATGAAGAAAATAAGCATCATGATAGAGAATTTTTGCATCATGATGATGGAAATGAGCATCGTGATGAAGGAAATAAGTATCATGATGAAGAAAATATGCATCATGATGAAGGAAATGAGCAACATGATTAAGGAAATAATCATCATGATGTAGGAAAGGGAATCGTTATGAATGAAATATACATCATGATGATGGAAATGAGCATTTGGATGACGGAAATGAGCATCATGATGAATGAAATGAGTATCATGATGAAGTAAATATGCATTGTGATGAAGAAAATGAGCATAATGATGCAGGAAATGGGAATCATGACGAAGGACATATGCATTTTTATTATTGAAATGAGCATCATGATAAAGGAATTATGCATCATAATGATGAAAATGAGAATCATGATGATAGAAATGAGCATCATGATGAAGAAAATGAGCATTATGATATACGAAATAAGCATCATGATGAAGGAAATGAGCATCACGATAGTGAAAATGAGCATAATGATGAAGGAAATGATCATCATGATGAAGGAAATGAGCATCATGATAAAAGAAATGAGAATCATTATGACGGAAATATGCATCGCAATGTAGGAAATGAGCATCATGATGAAGGAAATATGTATCACGATAAACCAAATGAGCATCATGATGTAGGAAATTAGCATTATGATGATAGAAACATGTATCACGATGAAGGACATGAGCATAATAATGTAGGAAATGAGCATTATTATGATGGAACAACGCATCATGGTGAAGGAAATTAGCATCATGATGAAGGAAATGACCATAATGATGTAGGAAATTAACATCATGATGAATGAAATATGCATCATGATTAAAGAAATGAGCATAATGATGTAGGAAATGTGTATCATGATGACGAAAATAAGTACCATGATGAAGTAAATGAGCATCATGATGAGGGGAATGATCATCAAGATGACAGAAATGAGCAACATGATGATGGAAATATGCATCATGATGTTGGAAATGAGCAATCATGATAAAGGAAATATGCATTATAAGGAATGAAGAAAGCATCATGATGACGGGATACACATTATGATGAAAGAAACAAGCAACATGATGAAGGAAATGAGCATCATAATGTAGGAAAAAAGCATTATGATGAAGGATATACGCATAATGTTGAAGGAAATGAGCATCATAATGAAGGAAATGACCCTAATGATGTAGGGAATGAGCATCATGATAAAGAAAATATGCATCATGATGAAAAAAATGAGCATCATGATGAGGAAATAACCATCATGATTATGGAAATATGCATCGTGATGTAGGAAATGAGCATCATGGTGAAGGGAAATATGCATCATGATGAAGGAAATGAGCATCATGATGTAAGAAAAAAGACCCATGAAGAAGGAAACAAGCATCATGATGATGGAAATGAGCATCATGATGAAGGAAATAAGCATCATGATGAAAGATTTATGCATCATGATATTGGAAATAAGCATCATGATGTAGGAAATGAGCATCATGAAGAAGAAAATATGCATCATGATGATAGAAATTGGCATCATGATGATGTTTGTATCGTGATGTAGGAAGTAAGCATCAAGATGAATGAAATAAGTTTCATGATGTAGGAAATGAGCATAATGATGAAGGAAACATGCATCATGATGTAGGAAATGAGCATCATTATGAAGGAAATGACCATAATGATGTCGAAATTGATCATCATGATAAAGGAAATGAGCATCAAGATGTAGGAAATGAGTATCATGATAAAGAAAATTTGCATAATGATGAAGGAAATGATCATCATGATGTTGGAAATGAGCATAATGATTAAGGAAATATGAAGCATGATGTAGGAAATGAGCATCATGATGAAGGAAATATCCATCATGATGAATGAAATGAGCATCATGATGAAGGAAATTGATATCATGATGAATTAAATGAGCATCATGATGAAGAAAACATGCATCATGATGAAGGAAATGAGCATAATGATGTAGGAATTGAACATCACAATGAAGGAAATGACCTTCATGTTGAAGGAAATATGCAAAATGATGAATGAAATGAGCATCATGACTAAGGAAATGACCATAATGACGTAGGAAATGATTATCATGAAGAAGGAAATGTACATCATGATTAAGGAAATGAGTATCTTGATGAATGCAATATGCATCATGATGAAGGAAATAAGCATCATCATGTAGGAAATGAGCATCATGATGAAGGAAATATGCATCATGATGAATGAAATGAGCATCATGATGTAGGAAATACGCATATTGATGAACGAAATGAGCATCATGATGAAGGATTTATCCATCATGACAATGAAAATGAGCATCATTATGAATAAATTTGTATCATGATGATGGAAATGAGCATAACGATGAAGGAAATATGCATCATGATGTAGAAAATGAGCATCATGATGAAGGAAATATGCATCATTATGAATGAAATGAGCTTATTATGTAGGAAATGAGTATCATGATGAAGGAAATACGCATCATGATGAAGTATATTAGCATCATGATGAAGAAGACATGCATCATGATAAAGGAAATGATCATAATGACATAGGAAATGAGCATCACGATGAAACAAATGGTCATCATGATGAAAGAAATATGTATAATTTTTTAGGAAATGAGCATCATGATGAAGGAAATATGCATTAAGATGAAAGAAACGAGCATCATGATTAAGAAATGACCATAATGGCGTAGGAAATGATCATCTTGGTGAAGGAAATATATATCATGATGAAGGAAATATGCATCATAAGATGAATAACGACTCAAGTTAGAGTCTTAATTGGCACACAAGAATAACCAAAAATCAATTCTCAAATAATTCACAATAAATGCTATCAGATATCGAGCCGGCAAGGCTCTTCAACATAAGTTAAAATCAATAATACTCATAAAATGGCTAACAGGACTCTAACCAGAGCAATCGAGCCAATCAGGCTCTTTACCACATAACACAATACCAAATAATTTTCTTATCAATTAACTAAAACTAAAATAAATGCACATTTATCGAGGGTCCACACTTCCCACAAGAGAAGGCGTTCCCGAATTATCAACTCACAAGGAAGTGATTAACTCTCTCCGGAATCTGAAGTCGGTCCCTTGCCCTTCGTCGATGGTTCTTTACCTAGAAAGGAGATGAGCAATTAAAGAAAAATCAAATATAACTAACTATTAGCAGTAACATCACCTTTCATTGCTAAAAACAAATCCTAATCGAGTTCGAACGAGTCGATATTAAATAAAAATGGTTTGTAACTCCTTAACATCAGTTCCCAATCCCACATAACCCGTTTCAATACATTAACTAAACGAAACGATAGAAAATAAGTTTGAATTCGACATAAAAATTCTGAAATTTTCCAGCTAGCGGCAGTTTACGAGAAAAATCATAACTAATTGTAGAATAATCGGATTGAGGCGTTTCAAGTGGCTACGGAAAGCTAACGAGTTTAGCTACGTACAGAAATTAAGTTTGCAAACTTTCGAGGGCAATAGCTATGTCAAAATCAGTTCGAACAGTTTACGAATTACCCACATACCAAAAAGAAAAACCCCACAAAATTACAAAACCATGGAAGAAGGAAGCTTAATTCACACACAACTTACCTCAAAACAACTTAGAAACCACCTAGGATGAGGGTTGTATGTGAGAATTTGATCAACAAGGGTTTCTCCTCTTCACTCTCTTCTTTCCCCTCTTTTGTTTTTCTTCTCCCGTTCTTCTCTCTTTTTTTTAACTTTAGCCTTAATAATTATATATCAGGCCATTTAAGTGGGCTGAAACTTTGGGCCACAAAATAAATAAATAAATAAGTTTGGGCTTTCTAAAAGAAAATATAGTTGGGCTAAGATAGGGCTGGCCTTTTGGGCCATAAAAATAAATAAATAGGTTTTGGGCTTTCTAAAAAAAAACTAGTTGGGCTAAGATATTATAGGGCTGGCCTTTTGGGCCATAAAAACAAATAAATAGGTTTTGGGCTTTCTAAAAAAAATCTAGTTGGGCTAAGATATTATAAATTATCCCCTCCTCTTAAAAGTTTCGTCCTCGAAACATAAACGTACCTAGAGATGAAAAGAGATTTGGATGGTGTTGACGCATGACTGACTCTGGATCCCATGTTTCTTCTTCAATTTGATCACTTCTCCATAGAACTCTCACCATAGGAATGGATTTGTTACGAAGCATTTTCTCTCGGCGATCTACAATTTGAACAGGTTGTACTTCGTACGATAGATTTTCCTTTAATACAACTGGGGGATATTTGAGCACGTGCGAAGGATCTGGTTCATATTTTTTAAGCATAGATACATGGAAGACATCGTGAATCTTTGACAATTCCGATGGTAGCTCAAGTCGATACGCGATACGACCAATCCTTTGCACGATCGTAAATGGGCCAATATACCTTGGACTCAACTTTCCTCGATGGCGGAATCGCAACACGCCCTTCCATGGAGAAACTTTCAGAAAAACTTTGTCTCCTTCATTAAACTCCAAATCGCGCCTCCTATTATCTGCGTAGCTTTTCTGTCGATCTTGCGCTGCCTTAAGTCTGTCTCGAATAAGTTGTATTTTTGCCTTCGCATCTTCGATAAGCTCTACTTGTTCGATTTTTCTCTCGCCAACCTCATCCCAAAAAGCGGTGTTCGACACTTTCGGCCATACAGAGCTTCGTACAGGGGCATTCCAATGCTTGAATGATAACTGTTGTTATAAGCGAACTCCACCAAAGTCACGTACTTATCCCAGCTACCTCCCAAATTCAACACCACTGCACGTAGCATATCTTCTAGTGTCTGTATAGTTCTCTCTGACTGTCCATCAGTCTGTGGATGAAACGAGGTACTGAATAATAATTTTGTACCTAGCGCTTTCTGCAGACTAGGCCAAAAACGGGAAGTGAATCTTGGATCACGATCAGATATGATTGACACTGGTACTCCGTGCAATCTCACGATCTCATCGACATATAACTTGGCAAGTTTCTCTAAAGATTCATTGGTATGCACTGGAAGGAAATGTGCCGATTTCATCAGACGATCGACAATGACCCAAATTGAGTCATGACCCTTTTGGGTTCGAGGTAAACCAGAAACAAAATCCATTGTGACGTTTTCCCATTTCCACTCAGGAATAGGTAGTGGTTGAAGCATGCCGGCTGGTTTTTGGTGTTCCGCTTTAATCTGTTGGCATGATAAGCACTTTGATACAAATTCAGCAATGTCCCGTTTTATACCTGGCCACCAATAATGCTCCCAAAGTGTTCTGTACATTTTGGTACTACCAGGATGCATAGCATAGGCAGAAGAATGGGCTTCCTCAAGAATAGCTCTACGAACATCAAGTTCTGATGGAACACAAACACGATTTTTAAAAGTAAGAAGTCCATCATCCCGAATTTGAAATTCTGTTTCTTTTCCTTGATTTAGCTTCGCCATCTTCTGTTGTAAATGAACATCGTATGATTGTCTTTCTCGAATTTGCTCGAACAAGATAGGTCTAACCTCGAATTTGGCGATTAAGGTAGAATCATTAGACTTTTCACAATCGAGCGAAATGTGTAAAAATTTAAATTGCTCCAACATTGGAAGATAAAAAGATTGAATCGAAGCAAGTGAGGTAGAAGACTTTCTACTCAGAGCATCTACAACAATGTTCGCCTTGCCAGGATGATAATCGATGACTAAGTCATAGTCACTAATCAACTCCATCCATCGCCTTTGCCTGAGGTTGAGCTCCTTTTGCATGGTGATATACTTTAAGCTCTTGTGATCAGTGAAAACCCGACAAGTTGCACCATACAGATAGTGCCTCCAGATCTTCAATGCAAAGACGATTGCAGCCAACTCTAAATCATGTGTAGGATAATTTTCTTCGTTCTTCTTCAATTGCCTTGAAGCGTAGGCAATAACCTTTCCTTCTTGCATGAGAACGCATCCTAATCCTTGTCTCGAGGCGTCGCTATAAATGTTAAATTCTCCAATCGCTTGGTCTGGCAAAGCAAGAATATGAGCTGAAACGAGTCATCTTTTCAATTCTTGAAATGCTTTCTCGCATTCTTCACTCCATTCAAATTTTACCCCTTTCCGAGTCAATTTAGTAAAAGATGAAGCCAATAACGAAAAGTCTTTGACAAACCGTCGATAATATCCAGCTAATCCTAGAAAACTACGAATCTCTGTCACGTTCTTTGGATGCTCCCAATCTAGTATAGCTTGAATCTTCACTGGATCGACGTAGATTCCTTCTTTAGTAATGTGATGACCCAAAAAGCTTACCTCACGAAGCCAAAATTCACACTTCAAGAATTTAGCATAAAGCTGATTTTCTCTGAGAATGTTCAGAGCAATTCTTAGATGATGAGAATGCTCGTCGTCCGATTTAGAATAAATAAGAATGTCATTAATGAAGATGATGACAAACTTATCTAAGTACGGCCGAAAGACCCGATTCATAAGATCCATAAAAGCTGCAGGAGCATTTGTGAGTCCAAAAGGCATAACACAGAATTCAAAATGACCGTATCTGGTTCGAAAAGCAGACTTAGGGATATCAGATTCCCTAATCTTGAGTTGGTGATAGCCAAATCGCAAATCAATTTTTGAGAACACAGTTGCTCCTTGCAATTGATCAAACAGATCATCGATTCTTGAAAGAGGATATTTGTTCTTGATTGTCACCTTGTTCAATTGACGGTAGTCGACACATAGGCGAAGTGATCCATCTTTCTTCTTGACAAAAAGAACTGGAGCACCCCACGGAGATGTGCTAGGTCGTATGAACCCCTTCTCCAATAATTCCCCAAGTTGTGTCTGGAGTTCCTTGAGCTCAGCAGGCGACATTCGATATGGAGTAATCGTTATAGGTGTGATTACAGGAAGTACGTCAATGGAAAAATCAATCTCTCGATTTGGAGGTTGTTCTGGTAAGTCTTCGGGAAAGACATCAGGAAATTCATTCACGATCGGGATGTCATCTAGTTTAGTTTCAGAAAGAGAAGTATCGATGACAAATGCCAAGAATGCCTCACAACCCTTACGCATTAATTTATGAGCAGTCAACATTGAAATAAAAGAGAGGGATCTCGTTTGAAGTTTACCTTCAAAAACAAGTTCTGAGAATCCTGGTCTACGAAAAATAACAAGCTTCTCGTGGCAATCGAGAATTGCATGATGAGAAGAAAGCCAATCCATGCCAAGAATAACATCAAGATCAATCAAAGGCAATGGTATCAATTCAGCCTCTAAAATGACATCTTTGATCTTCAATGGACAACCAAGGAATACCGAATCATAAATTAGACGCTCTCCAAGAGGGGTATGAACGATGATTCTAGGTGACAAATGAGAGATAGGATAATCTAAGATCGCAGTAAGATCATCCCGAATATAAGACCTATCAGAACCTGGGTCAAATAAAGCGTAGACCTGATGGTCTCCCACAAACACATGGCCTAAAGAAGCAATATTAGGTGAGATTGTGATTTAAAAATTCGGAAAGCTAGAATTTCTTACGAATGTTTTATTCGTAATCAAGTGGCATAACAAGGCGGGGTTAGATCTAGCATGTGAAAATACTCAGATTATAAATTACCTGTCACAACCTTCGGATCTGAGCGAGCCTCTTCCTGGGAAATATGAAATACTCTAGTTTTCTTCCTTCCTTGCATAGGTGATTGAGTACTAGGGCCGCTTGAGGCATCGGGAACTCTGGTAACTGCAGATCGAGTATCTCTGGGTGTAGAATATGTTAGTTTACCACGAAGCTGACCAGAACCCTGACTGCTCGCTCCCATAAGCTGAGGACAAGAACTTCGCATATGCCCCGGCTGTCGACACTGAAAACATACTTGAGGAGCCTTCCAGGGACCGTCGTGATATTTTAAGCAATTCTGGCACTTGCGATTTTCACCAACCGATCCCGAGACATTGCTCCCGCCTCTACTAAACTGCTCCCGAGGTTGAGGAAACTAATAGATACCGAACTTGGTGCGCCACGCGAAGATCCCACACCCCTATACACCTTCGATGCATTTCGTGGAAATGCGCTCCCTTGCCTTTTCTTTTGAGATCGTTCTACAAGCTTATGTCTAGCCTGAACTAAACTTTCTACCCTCAGGGCTTCTTCTACGAGATCGTCAAGACTCTCGTACTTGTCTCCGGACTTGATGCGATCTCGAATATTTAAATTAAGACCATCTTCAAATCTCTTGCATAAGTCTCTCGTCGTATATGACTCAGGAGCGAATTCTCGCAATTCTAAAAATTTGCTTTCGTACTCCACAACCGACATAATGCCTTAAAAGAGGTTAAAGAACTCCTCTCTCTTCTGATCCTTGATGTACTGAGAGAAGTATCGATCTTTGAATCGTTCCACAAAGATAGCCCACGTAATAGTAACCGAAAATATCTCTTTTAAATTCTGCCACCATCATCGTGTATCTGGGCCTAACAGCTTGGTCGCAATGACCACACGATAACATTCTTCAATCATCAAGGTGTCAAAGGTCTCTGTAATCTCCTTTAACCATGCCCCCACTTTGGAAGCATCTCTTGCACCATCAAATTTCGAAGTTCCCATGTTTTCAACTGCTTTCACCAAATCAGGTATAAAAAGTGCACCTCTAGAAGTAGAACCTCCTAAAGCCATTTCTGGTGTAAAAACTGGTACATTAGTTGTAGGTCGGATCGGTTCATTAGCACGAAGAACCTCTTCAGTGACAGTCGTAGTCATATGAGCCGTTGTAGGTGGTGGAACACCATGTATTCGAATGTGATCATAATACAATTGGTACTGCTCCGGTGTCATCAAGTGCTCAACCCGCAACTGGGCCCGTGGTTGCTCTACCTGGGAAACTGGCACCCTATGATCAGAATTGATAGGGTCCGTAACTGTCAGAGGAACGGCATGATCAAAAGAAACATGTCCTCGAGGTCCACGAGGAACAGAAGAGAGTAGAGGACTCGGAGGATCACGAGGAGCGTGTCCTCGACCTCGACGACGAACTGGAGGTGCCATAATGACTGAAAGGAAGAAAGGAAAGAAAATGCAAGGTCAACATCAAGGCAATACGATACCTTAGGATGACATAGAAACAAAGTTGGACCCATTGGCTCGACTCAAAAAGAATGAGAATCATAAAACCAGGCTCTGATACCAAGAAAGTTGTCACGCCCCGACCCCAGACAGAACGCGACAACCGCCACGTTAACCATAAATTTCGCGGAATGGGTGCACTCCACTCCACAAAGTTTATAGAAAACGTAAGGCTTGCTATCAAGTACCTGTAGAACTGAACAACTGATAACAACGGGTACAACCCGAGGACATCATCTCATAAAGTATCAACAAGGATTTACAAAGGTACAAAGTACAACGATGTAACTTAGTTTAAAGAAAATATACATGAACGATATAACATCGCGAAGGTACAAAAAGAACAAGGGGGTCACCAAATATAAACTATACAATCTCGCCAATGAATCCGTCAATTTACATAAAAGAGAAAGTACCCAAAATACTGATTGGATGACGAGCAAATGATAGGCAAACCTCCAACCAAGACAATATCAACAGCCTGAAAAGGAAAGAATGATGGGGGTGAGCAAAACCACTAGCTCAGTGAGGTGATAAGCCGGTCACCCCGACCCTTATACGAAGCATGTATTCCCACTCGCGGTTCATAACATAAAATCCAACATTTCATCCCACAATAACTATTTCTCACTCAGTATACATATTAATGAAAATAAAAACCTTAGTGCACATTTACGAATAACACAATTATTTCAAATAACATGTTATCACATAAAAGACGCGTGGGTAGTCAATATCATCCTCGAACTGAGCTCTCCTCGAGAGACAGTCCAAGCCCGTCACCGTTACTCTAGATAAAATGCACATTAATATTCTTTCTCAACATGCCAAGTGCTAAAGTTCACAATTCAATATCGACGTGAATACTTGAAATGATCAAACATATAAACATATATGACATGCATGTCCCACACCGGTGACGTTGACTGAGCCTATAATAGACTGATCCATCTAACGATCACCCTCCAGAGTATCAGTATTTGGCAAATGGACAGGTGCCCCATTAGATCTAAATCACCCGAGTTTGCCAAGCAACGGGCAACTTGGTTGTCACTCTAACTCACCTGAACTGCGACAATTCGGGCTACTTAATCAATGTCGCTCCAACTCACCCAAACTGTGACCAATTCGGGCTACTTAACCTTGGTACCAAGCATACATATGCATATGCATCATAAGATGAATAACGACTCAAGTTAGAGTCTTAATTGGCACACACCAAAAATCAATTCTCAAATAATTCACAATAAATGCTATCAGATATCCAGCCGGCAAGGCTCTTCTGTTTGATTGTATACTAAAAGTCTAGCTTTAGTATGAACAATCTTATAACAATATTTGAAATGAGAATCATATGATCAAATGATTGCATCTTATAATTTATTTTATATGCATGATGCAATAGTCCATTTACTTTATACTGTAGATAATATGTTGTGCGACAACACGCAGAAGATCATATTATCGGTTTCCTTATAAAGTATAAACATATGCTCACAACCGAGATAGACGGGGACTCTCTATCGGTATGGTTGTAGTGTGGTTTGGTATTAGCTTGTCTTGGCTATAGAATCACATTAGTGCACTTGTGTGTATTGAGCAGGACCGCTTGAGATTGTTCGACTTATACTGACTTATAGAAGAACTTGATCTCTATTATTATGGAAGTTCGTGCTCTTAATCCCTATACAATAACCTCAACACGTAGGGCAGTATGTATTTCTTTGATTCATCAATGGGTGAGATTTATAAGTATTAAATCAATAAACTCGGTGAGTTGGGAAGTAGTGTTGTATCTATGGTGTGCTGTTGATTGTAGAAGGAATCAATGTCCGTTAAAGGTTGATGATGTCCCCTTGAGGAGCTCATAAGGTTTATCATGTAAATCTTGCAAGTGGATTAATTTCCGGCATGATAATAAGGTTGAGTGGTACTACTCTCGGTTGAGATATTAATTAATTTGAGTTTTCAGTAACTTAATTAATTAATGGGCATTGTATATCTTAAACATGGGGAGACTGTCGGACTCATAATAAGAAGGAGCCCAGAACATAATTTTGGGATTGGATGGGTAGTGCAGTAATAATATTTTAGTGGACTATATTATTATTATTGGATTTAATTAAAAGCTTTGGGCTAAGCTTGGTTAATTAAATTCAATTGAGGCCCAGTCCAATTTCTCCTCCTGGTCCCTACTGTAGCCCAACTATATAAGTCATCTCAGCTCCTGTTAACCCTAAGTCAGTGCCTCTCATTTGACATACGGGAGATAACAGAGAGCAGATTGAGAGAACTCTAGGGATTGTTGACCACCCAACACCAGAGTTGACTTTGGGACATACGGTAGAAGATCAGAGGTGTTCATCACAGATCTTCATCTTCTACATCGACCCAGAAGTACGGTAAATGTTTTAATTTTGCTTCCGCTGTTATCGTTTGCCTGAATCCTAACGATCACGTTTGAACCACACGATCCAATTGCCAAGAATTGGTATCAGAGCATTGGTTTCGTGGTGAAACGTGAATCGTAAGGTTAGGGTTTTGTGCTTATCGTGTTTCAATTATCGCATGATAGAAAGCATGAATAAGGGTTTGTATTATTCTATTTCACGTGATTGCCCTTATTGAAATATAAGAATGAAAAAGAATGATGTTTTATTAATCACTGCACGATTCACACACGTCTACTCCATCGTGAGAATGTTGTGGTCGGTTGGCATCAATGATGGTGTCTGAAGAAAGAAAGGCTGATGAAAGCGACGGCGATGGGCCTGAAGGCATGGTGTCGTGGGCTGATCGAAGCAGGCTGATGGGCAGCGTGTCCATGGATGATGATGCAGTTGGTGTGAATTGCTGAGAGCAGTAGTCAACGGCGATGGCGTGTAGGTGGATTTTTGGTGATTCACGTCAATCGTCGGAGAGACCGACAGCCAGCATCCGGCTTCTGTTCATCGACACCCAGGTCTTCGGCTGGACGATTCAGAGACTGTGCTTGCCAAGCGCTGAATGATATCAATGAGTAGGGTGGACGGCGGTGATGGTTGCCGGATTGATTAATGATGGAGGATCTCGGAGTCAGACGTTGGCACGATCTGATGATTGATGATGGACAGAAAAGTCTGACGCCGGCCATACTTGATTGTGAAAGTCATCTTGCCGAGTCGACTGGTTCCTGTTAGTGAGACTGGATTGCTGTTGAACGTAACGGTGGCTGTCGGGAGGCATCGAGGCGGTATCCAGGGGCTGGAGAAGACGACTTGCGGGAGTACCTGTTGATCGACATCGCATGAAGGCAATAGCCTTGATCATCCGTCGGGTCTGCTGGATGCGTCCATGGGGTTTCCGAGCGAGCAGCAGTCTTTCGAGCGAGGCGCTGCTGACTGGATCAAGTAAGTGTTGGTTGTCGGCGGCAGCGCTGTTAGGCAAGAGCGGTGATTTGCTGGCGATGGAAGGGATTGTCGCTCGAAGGTCATTGTACACGACTGACGTTGCGGCTCCGGAGGATTGTGAGCGCGGCTTCCGGCAGCTGTGACACCAGGTTGCACCGGCGACAACTGGTGGCAGTCGTGGGTAGCAAGCGGGCACGTTTTATTGTTTCTGTGTGAGGACAGAGGATTGCGGCTGCAATTTTAGGGCAGCGATGATGATCTTGCTGCAGGACCTGCTCAACTTTAATTTGGTTATGGGTTGTTGGGCCCATATTTAATTAAAATACTAATGGGCTGTGGTCATGGGCCCAATTTTAATTAAATTAATTGTGGGTAATGGGCCAAGCATGAAGTTATTTATTATGGGCTAATTTTGTGCTAGTGGGCTTGGTGGATTTAATTTGGTTTTGGGCTAAGATTATGGGCCATGGACAATGAGTCTGATTAGTTAATTTAGTATGCTACTCATTTTGTGCTTATTTGTCGGTCTTAGGCCCATTTAATTGATCCACTAATTATGCAATTAATTTTGTTATATAACTGATTAATTGATTTAATTGTCAATTATTGTTGTATATGTGAAAGGCATGTTCTATGTGATTTATTTATTTAAATTGCTGTTAATAGAAGCATGCTAAGATGTATATTTTATTTCAGAATATTATATGCACGTTAAAAACCCTCGGTGTTTAAATAACTAAGTGGGAGAGGGGATTGGTAATAAATTCCCGCGGCCTCCATTATTGGTTCGTAAGTGATGTGAATAAACTTGCGTGTTGGCATAGACCTTCCTCCCCATCGGATGAGTTTATTCACGGATCACTGGTACGAACTTCTTTATGATAATCGTAGGAAGTTATCCGAGTGCGTGTGTACTTCTCCATCTGTAAGGCACACAAACTTGGGCCGCGGACTTGGGGTTAAATAATGGTGTACACTTAGGTATAAATAATAAGTATCCTCCCCATCGGAGTCACTGCTGTTATTTGCATGGCTAAAGAGGAACCGACTATTAATTATTTTGTCATAAAGTTAGGTTGACAAATGAAATTAATGGGTAAAACCTTCTCTTGTAAATGTTCGGGTTTGTAAACGTCCACACTATCGTGGCTTGCAGACTCACGGTGCTTGAGATGTCGGTGAATTTTATTTTTATATTGTTTTGAGGGAATCAATATAAAAGGATAAAATTCAAAGATTTGATCGGAATATTTATTTCTGATTCTCTGAATTTCGAATGGTTTTATTTCACTAATTGTTAGCTTAAATACATTACATTTAGTTGTCCAAATTATATGATTAGAAAAGAATCTTGATTTTGAACTTTACTGCTTAAGAAAATACATGTGTCTTCTCTCAAAGGACGGCTCATGGTGCCAATTAAAGTCTCTAGTGAAGAGATGAGAGGTTCATAGAAATATGATGGTCTCATGTAACTCTTCGGAAACTAGAGTAATTTAAAAGGTGATAGGTCATGATAGAATTTGATGAATGAATTGGAAAAACATGGAATAGAAGTTGAAAGGGAAACCTAAGTCAATTTTATTCTCCATAATTGTCTAAATGTTTTGAAAAAGTTCCACCTAAATTACAAGAGGATGTATATGGTGGGAAACTTCTGACAAAACATGTGGCAAAGGAAAGCCATTTTTCATCATGATGTGAACAAGTTTAATATCTTATTTACTAATGGTTTAAACATGATTAGTGATGGCATCTACTGACACGAAGTATGTAGATACTGGAATCACTAAATGTTTGTCACTGAGTAAGGATAAGATTATTAATAACATGGGTAAAACTACAAAGGTAGTGGCTATTGCAATGGGAGTTGTTTATTTATCTCATGATAAAGAATAAACGATTGATTATGAGAAATTATCTTTACGTATGTTTCATAGAAAGAAATTGATTTCGGTTTCTATGCATTAACGGATGGATACTTCATTTCATTTAAATGACATGGTCATAGTAACGAGGAATGAGGCTATAATCCGTTAAAGTACTTTGGTGGATAATATGTAAACTCTTGAATCATGCACATCCCACAGATGCAATAAATAGTAATTAATAATGCATCTTCTAATATTAGTAAGAGAAAGGAACCTTCGGAGATGAACTAAAACATACATTTGGCATCTAAGATTAGTTCATTTTACTTAGGTAGGATTCAAAAATTGATAGCCGATAGACGGTAAGGTTTATCTAAAGTGGAAACTATCAGAATTGCGAGTCTTGCTTGGAAGTAAAAATGATTAACTGCCTTTTCAAGGCTGTGGGGTGTAGAGCCAAAGATATATATGTTGGAATTAGTTCATTCTGATTCAAGTGAACCTAACAATATCCAGGCGAGAGGTGGTTATGAATATTCAAAGATTATTCTGGATACCGATATATTTATTTGATGAACTGCATTTCTAAGTTCTTGGATTAATTCAAGAATTGTAAGGATGGTACAGTGAAACGTCATGGAAAATATATCATATCATTACGATTCAATCATGATGATGAAAACCTCTTAGGATAGTTAGGAACTAGTAATCAGAAGTTGAGATTAAATCTCAAGTTGATTACACCGGGCATGCCCCAGCTGAATGGTGTGGTGGGTAGAAGGTATAAGGCTCTTATGGTTATGATTAGATAGATGATGAATTATTTGGAATAATTAAATTCATTTTATGGATATGTCCTAGATACAGTAATTCGTGAAACATTTGTCTGTATATGGGATATCCTAGAAAAATGGAGGGTGATTTATTTAGTCCAAAAGATCGAAGGGTAATTGTTAACACAAAATCCAGATTTTTTGGAAAAGGACTATGTAATAAATCACAAACCCATGTATGAGTTGTTCTAAAGGAAGTGAGAGGAAAACACAAAGTTAAAGTACCAAGTGTACAAGAGGATATGCCACAAGGTAAACTGCAACACGTGTCACGTCTGATACACAATTACATGTAGTGCCTTGTCGTAGTGGGAGGGTTGAATGACAACCCATAAATATATATTTTGGGAGAGTCGTGAGACTTGATCCCTAGTGAACATGGTATTGTCCCACGGATACGACGTAGCACTACAAGATGAAAATGCGGAATCTTAGTAAGTTGCAATGAATGTTGAAATAGAATCTACGGATTCTAAATTATGTCTGGAGCTTGAAAAACCACTAAATGGTATAAAAAGCCATTGCAAGTGGTCATAAGAAAATAAAAGAGGATCATATAGAAAGGTGAAAACCTTGGAAGCAAAGCTTGTTGCGAAAAGGTGTACTCAGAAAGAAATGGTTCGATTATGAGGAAACATATTCGCTGGTAGCTATGCTAATGATGATCCGGATTCTTTTATTTATTGCTGCTCATATTGAATTATGAGGAACAACAAATAGATGTCAAGACAACTTTCCTGATTGGAAGTCTTGAGGAAAACATCTATGAGAAGCGACCAGAGTGATTCATTGCAAAATACTAATAGCATTTTGATAGTAAGCTTAAAAGTGTCCAGCGATGGACTAAAGCAAGCTTTAAGATCGTGAAGCATCTGTTTTGATTAGGTAATCCAGTGGCATGGATTTAAATCAATGAGCGGATGAGTCTTGTGTATTGTAAAGAGTGACGGAAACATGGTGGTGTTTCTTGTACTATACGTAGATAGTATCTTGCTCATTGGAGACAATGAAAGAGTATTATCGGGCGTATGGGTACGGTTAATAAAGTGGTAGAGATGAAGGACTTAAGAAAGGCAAAATATATCCTTTTGATCACGGTAATACGGATCACAAGAAAGGATATTATGCTTATCTCAAGTTTCATAAATGATACAGTCCATACTCGTTTAGCATGTGAATTTATCTAAGTGAATGTGTCTTTGAGACACAAGAAGAAGATAAAGAGGATGAAAGTGGTTCCTTATGCTTCGGCGAATAAGGAAGCTTAATCTAAGGAATGCTATGAACGATGTTGGATATCTGTTTTGCTGGATGCATGAACAGTGGGTATCAACGTAACCCAGAACAAGAATGATGAACTGTGGTAAGACATATATGAAGTGCCTGAGAAGGACTGGAAATTATATGTAGACTTACTGAGCAGATTCACTGCTTCTTGTGGATTACGTAGATTCGATTTTTTAGTCAGATTGGACTGTAGTAAATTCTCCTCAAATGTTATGTGTTTAATCTTAAGAAGTAGAGTCATAATGTGGAGGAGTGTTATATAGAAATATATTTCAGACTCCGGACTCCATCATGGAAAGATGATGAATTGGAGCCTATGAGGCAGCCAAAGTATCTATATGACTCTAGAGACTTCATGATGGACTTTGAAGTGTTTCTAAGTTTGCCCAAGGTAATCACAATTTACATTGATGATATTGGTGCAGTTGCAAACTTGAAGAAATCACGAGCCCATAAGGCAATTAAACACATGGAGCGCGAGTACCACCTGTTACGAGAAATCGTATGATGAGGGGAAGGTTGTTGTCGCCTAGATTACATCGGATGATGACTTAGTAAACCATTTACAATGACCTTAAGGCGAGAGCTTTTAATGGTCGTGTAGTGGGAGTAGGAATCAGATGTATGGCAGAAGACATGACAGCATAGTCTTTTAGTATAAGTGGGAGATTGTTGGATTGTATACTAAAAGTCTAGCTTTAGTATGAACAATCTTATAACAATATTTGAAATGAGAATCATATGATCAAATGATTGCATCTTATAATTTATTTTATATGCATGATGCAATAGTCCATTTACTTTATACTGTAGATAATATGTTGTGCGACAACACGCAGAAGATCATATTATCGGTTTCCTTATAAAGTATAAATAGATGCTCACAACCGAGATAGACGGGGACTCTCTATCGGTATGGTTGTAGTGTGGTTTGGTATTAGCTTGTCTTGGCTATAGAATCACATTAGTGCACTTGTGTGTATTGAGCAGGACCGCTTGAGATCGTTCGACTTATACTGACTTATAGAAGAACTTGATCTCTGTTATTATGAAAGTTCGTGCTCTTAATCCCTATACAATAATCTCGACACGTAGAGCAGTATGTATTTCTTTGATTCATCAATGGGTGAGATTTATAAGTATTAAATCAATAAACTCGGTGAGTTGGGAAGTAGTGTTGTATCTATGGTGTGCTGTTGATTGTAAAAGGAATCAATGTCCGTTATAGGTTGATGATGTCCCCTCGAGGAGCTCATAAAGTTTATCATGTAAATCTTGCAATTGGATTAATTTCCGGCATGATAATAAGGTTGAGTGGTACTACTCTCGGTTGAGATATTAATTAATTTGAGTTGTCAGTAACTTAATTAATTAATGGACATTGTATATCTTAAACATGGGGAGACTGTCGGACTCATAATAAGAAGGAGCCCAGAACATAATTTTGGGATTGGACGGGTAGTGCAGTAATAATATTTTAGTGGACTATATTATTATTATTGGATTTAATTAAAAGCTTTGGGCTAAGCTTGGTTAATTAAATTCAATTGAGGCCCAGTCCAATTTCTCCTCCTGGTCCCTACTGTAGCCCAACTATATAAGTCATCTCAGCTCCTGTTAACCCTAAGTCAGTGCCTCTCATTTGACATACGGGAGATAACAGAGAGCAGATTGAGAGAACTCTAGGGATTGTTGACCACCCAACACCAGAGTTGACTTTGGGACATACGGTAGAAGATCAGAGGTGTTCATCACAGATCTTCATCCTCTACATCGACCCAGAAGTACGGTAAACGTTTTAATTTTGCTTCCGCTGTTATCGTTTGCCTGAATCCTAACGATCACGTTTGAACCACACGATCCAATTGCCAAGATCTTCAACATAAGTTAAAATCAATAATACTCATAAAATGGCTAACAGGACTCTAACCAGAGCAATCGAGCTAATCAGGCTCTTTACCACATAACACAATACCAAATAATTTTCTTATCAATTAACTAAAACTAAAATAAATGCACATTTATCGAGGGTCCACACTTCCCACAAGAGAAGGCGTTCCCGAATTATCAACTCACAAGGAAGTGATTAACTCTCTCCGGAATCTGATGTCGGTCCCTTGCCCTTCGTCGACGGTTCTTTACCTAGAAAGGAAATGAGCAATTAAAGACAAATCAAATATAACTAACTATTAGCGGTAACATCACCTTTCATTGTTAAAAACAAATCCTAATCGAGGTCGAACGAGCCGATATTAAATAAAAATGGCATGTAACTCCTTAAAATCAGTTCCCAATCCCACATAACCCATTTCAATACATTAACTAAATGAAACGATAGAAAATAAGTTTGAATTCGACATAAAAATTCTGAAATTTTCCAACTAGCGGCAGTTTACGAGAAAAATCATAACTAATTGTAGAATAATCGGATTGAGGCCTTTCAAGTGGCTACGGAAAGCTAACGAGTTCAACTACGTACAGAAATTAAGTTTACAAACTTTTGAGGGCAATAGCTATGTCAAAATCAGTTCGAACGGTCTGCAAATTACCCACATACCAAAAAGAAAAACCCCACAAAATTACAAAACCATGGAAGAAGGAAGCTTAATTCACACACCACTTACCTCAAAACAATTTAGAAACCACCTAGGATGAGGGTTGTAAGGGAGAATTTGATCAACAAGGGTTTCTCCTCTTCACTCTCTTCTTTCCCCTCTTTTGTTTTTCTTCTCCCGTTCTTCTCTCTTTTTTTTTAACTTTAGCCTTAATAATTATATATCAGGCCGTTTAAGTGGGCTGAAACTTTGGGCCACAAAATAAATAAATAAGTTTGGGCTTTCTAAAAGAAAATATAGTTGGGCTAAGATAGGGCTGGCCTTTTGGGCCATAAAAATAAATAAATAGGTTTTGGGCTTTCTAAAAAAAATCTAGTTGGGCTAAGATATTATAAATATGCATCGTGATATTGAAAATGAGCATTATGATAAAGGAAATGTGCATCATGATGAATGAAGTAGGCATTTTTATGAAGGAATTGTGCATTATGGTGTAGAAAATGTGCATCATGATGTAGGAAATGAGCATCATGATGAAGGAAATATGAATTACAATGAAAAAACATGCAACATGATGAAGGAAATGAGCATCATAATGTACGAAATAAGTATCATGATGAAGGAAATACGTATTATGATGAAGGAAATTAGCATCATAATGAAGAAATGACCATAATGATGTTGGAAATGACCATCAAGATGAAGGAAATGAGCATCATACTGAAGGAAATATGCATCACGACGAAGGAAATGAACATCATGATAAAGGAAATAAGCATCATGATGAAGGAAATGAGCAACATAAAAAAGGAAATAAGCATCATTACTTAGGAAAGAGAATTATGATTAAGGAAATATGCATCATGATGATGGAAATGAGCATCATGACAAAGGGAATGAGCATCATGATGAAGGAAAAATGCACTATGATGTAGGAAATGAGTATCTTGATGAAGGAATTATGCATCATGATGAACAAAACGAGCATCATGATGTAGGAAATTAGCATTACGATGATAGAAACATGCATCATGATGAAGGAAATGAGCATAATAGTGTACGAAATGAGCATTATTATGATGAAAATATGTATCATGATGAAGGAAATGAGCAGCGATGAAGGAAATGACCATAATAATGTAGGAAATTATCATCATGATGAAGGAAATATGCATCATGATGAAGGAAATGAGTATCATGATGTAGGAAATGAGTATCATGATGAAGAAAGTATGCATCATGATGAAGGAAATGAGCATCATGGTGAGGGAAATGATCACCAAGATGATGGAAATAAGCATCATGACGACAGAAATATGCATCGTGATGTTGAAAATGAGCATTATGATAAAGGAAATGTGCATCATGATAAATGAAGTAGGCATTTTTATGATTAGTTAAATACTACTATAAAAAAACAAAAAGCGTACACAGGACCGGACTAAAAGATGAAGAAAAAATCCCAGAAAGAGGAATGACAGAAAGACGAAGCCGTGTGTAATGTACAGCTGCGACACCGGTGCCACAGACGGCAGACAAGCCAGATACACGACTTAAAATAAAACCTAAACAAAAAAGTAGGGTGGCCAAATAGCCGAAGGAACCCCCAAAAGGCCTCGTTAAAAACCTCTATATGAGAAAACCCATTGGGAAAAACCCATATAGAGGAAAAGAGTACCTTTCGAAAAAGGGTTCTAAAAAACCTGCCATCTAGCCTATAGGACCTAAGGCAACCACGATCACGGCTGGGCAGACGCATCCATCTTTCAAAGTAGATATGGAAATAATCCTGAGGATTGCAAAAGCAACAGCAGGTTTGAAAAGGAAAAAATCTAGAATCAAATGTAAAAGCATAAGGAGAGGAGCCACCTGACAAACCAGACGATGTCGCCTCCAGAGTAGGAACCCCTTCACATCTCATCGTCTGGCGAAAGATCATCAAAAACGATAATGGGTGGAGCTCATATCCTCCATCAGATGTCTCTGAAGAATAGGAGGAGGGATAAGATTCCAAAGGAAGGGTCCACCAATAATAGAGATAGCATCCGCAGCAGCATTTCCCTCCCGATAAATATGAGTAACTCTGAACTGCATCAAGTCAATATGATCTTTAATAGTCCTCCACAGCTGCAATAATTTCCAAGGTATGTCTGGATCAGCAGAAGATAAAGCATGCACCACATAGGTTGAATCCACCTCTAACCAAACCGAATGCCAGCCTCTGGAGTAGGCAATATCAATAGCAAGGAGAGCAGTGTGGAGCTCAGCCTCATATGCAAAACCATTACCAAACCCACAAGTGAAACTTCCCAGATGATTGCCACGATGATCTCTATAAACTGCAGCCCCTGCAATGTTACCAGCGGCACCCTCTGCATGACCATCCGTGTTCACCTTAATCCACCCATGATTAGGGGGAATCTAGGCATTTTTATGAAGGAATTGTGCATTACGGTGTGGAAAACGTGCATCATGATATAGGAAATGAGCATCATGATGAAGGAAATATGCATTACAATGAAAAAACATGAAACATGATGAAGGAAATGAGTATCATAATGTAGGAAATAAGTATCATGATGAAGGAAATACGTATTATGATGAAGGAAATTAGCATCATAATGAATGAAATGACAATAATGATGTTGGAAATAACAATCAAGATGAAGGAAATGAGCATCATGCTGAAGGAAATATACATCACGATAAAGGAAATGAGCATCGTGATAAAGGAAATAAGCATCATGATGAAGGAAATGAGCAACATGAAAAAGGAAATAAGCATCATTTCTTAGGAAAGAGAATTATGAATAAGGAAATATGCATCATTATGATGGAAATGAGAATCATGACAAAGGGAATGAGCATCATGATGAAGGAAAAATGCACTATGATGTAGGAAATGAGTATCTTGATGAAGGAATTATGCATCATGATGAACAAAACGAGCATCATGATGTAGGAAATTAGCATTACGATGATGGAAGCATGCATCATGATGAAGGAAATGAGCATAATAGTGTACGAAATGAGCATTATTATGATGGAAATATGCATCATGATGAAGGAAATGAGCAGCGATGAAGGAAATGACCATAATGATGTTGGAAATTATCATCATGATGAAGGAAATATGCATCATGATGAAGGAAATGAGCATCATGATGTAGGAAATGAGTATCATGATGAAGAAAGTATGCATCATGATGAAGGAAATGAGCATCATGGTGAGGGAAATGATCACCAAGATGATGGAAATAAGCATCATGACGATAGAAATATGCATCATGATGTTGAAAATGAGCATTATGATAAAGGAAATGTGCATCATGATGAATAAAGTAGGCATTTTTATGAAGGAATTGTGCATTATGGTGTAGAAAATGTGCATCATGATGTAGGAAATGAGCATCATGATGAAGTTAATATGCATTACAATGAAAAAAACATGCAACATGACGAAGGAAATGAGCATCATAATGTAGGAAATAAGTATCATGATGAAGAAAATACTTATTATGATGAAGGAAATTAGCATCATAATGAAGGAAATGACTATAATGATGTTGGAAATGACCATCAAGATGAAGAAAATGAGCATCATGCTGAAGGAAATATGCATCACAACCAAGGAAATGAACATCGTGATAAAGGAAATAAGCATCATGATAAAGGAAATGAGCAACATGAAAAAGGAAATAAGCATCATTACTTAGGAAAGAGAATTATGATTAAGGAAATATGCATCATGATGATGGAAATGAGCATCATGATGAAGGAAAAATGCACTATGATGTAGGAAATGAGTATCTTGATGAAGGAATTATGCATCATGATGAACAAAACGAGCATCATGATGTAGGAAATTAGCATTAAGATGACGGAAGCATGCATCATGATGAAGGAAATGAGCATAATAATGTACGAAATGAGCATTATTATGATGGAAATATGTATCATGATGAAGGAAATTAGCAGCGATGAAGGAAATGACCATAATGATGTAGGAAATTATCATCATCATGAAGGAAATATGCATCATGATGAAGGAAATGAGCATCATAATATAGGAAATGAATATCATGATGAAGAAAGTATGCATCATGATGAAGGAAATGAGCATCATGGTGAGGGAAATGATCACCAAGATGATGGAAATAAGCATCATGACGACAGAAATATTCATCGTGATGTTGAAAATGAGCATTATGATAAAGGAAATGTGCATCATGATGAATGAAGTAGGCATTTTTATGAAGGAATTGTGCATTACGGTGTGGAAAATGTGCATCATGATTTAGGAAATGAGAATCATGATGAAGGAAATAGGCATTACAATGAAAAAATATGCAACATCACGAAGGAAATGTGCATCATAATGTATGAAATAAGTATCATGATGAAAGAAATACGTATTATGATGAAGGAAATTAGCATCATAATGAAGGAAATGACCATAATGATGTTGGAAATGACCATCAAGATGAAGGAAATGAGCATCATGCTGAAGGAAATATGCATCACGACGAAGGAAATGAGCATCGTGATAAAGGAAATAAGCATCATGATCAAGGAAATGAGCAACATGAAAAAGGAAATAAGCATCATTACTTAGGAAAGAGAATTATGATTAAGGAAATATGCATCATGATTATGGAAATGAGCATAGTGACAAAGGGAATGAGCATCATGATGAAGGAAAAATGCACTATGATGTAGGAAATGAGTATCTTGATGAAGGAATTATGCATCATCATGAACAAAATGAGCAACATAATGTAGGAAATTAGCATTATATGGAAGCAATCATCATGATGAAGTCGTTAACTGACCAACACTACTGTAGAACTCTTATTCGACTTATCTAGAAATAGCAAAGGAGGACATTTGAAAAATGGACGCAATAAAAAGAAATCTCATTATCAAGTTTACAGGGCGATCTGTTGATGATATATGGGTCGGTAGGTATTGGAACTGATAACTGACCACTAGACCGACCAACCAACCAACCCTTCTGTAGAACTCCTACCCGACTGATCTAGAAATAGCAAAGGGGGACCTTTAAAAATATACGTGATAAAAAATAATCTCATTATCAAGTTTACAAGGCGATCGATCGATGATATGTGGGTCGAAAGACAGTAAAACTATTAACCGACCAACAGACTGACCAACCCTACTGAAGAACTCCTACCCGATAGATCTAGAAATAGCAATGGGTGAGTGACCTTTGGAAAACAAATGCGATAAAAAGTAATCTCATTATCAACCCTACCATCAGATTGACCAATCAATCAACCCTACTTTAGAACTTCTTCCTGACTGATCGAGAAATAGCAAATGGGACCTTTGGAAAATAGACGTGATAAAAAGTAATCCTACTATCATGTTTCAAGGTGATCGATCAATGATATGTGGGTCTGTAGACATTGAATCTATTAACCGACCACCAGACCAACTAACCGACCAACCCTACTGTGGAACTCCAACCCGACTGATCTAGAAATAGCAAAGGGTGACCTTTGGATAAACTGTAGAACTCCTACCCGACTAATCTAGAAATATCAAAGGGAGACATTTGAAAAATAGATACGATAAAATGTAATCTCATTATCAAGTATATAGTGCGATCGGTTGATGATATGTAGAACGGTAGACATTGGTATTATTAACTGACCACTAGACCGACGAACCGACCAACTCTACAGTAGAATTGCTACCCAACTGATCTAGAAATAGTCGAGGGAGACCTTTAGAAAATAGACGCATTAAAAGTTAATCTCATTATTATGTTACAAGGTGATCGATCGATGATATGCGTGTCGGTAGAGGTTGGAACTTTTAACCGACCACCTCACCAACCAACTGACCGACCGTACTATGGAACTCCTACTCGACTGATCTAGAAATAGCAAACTTAGACCTTTGGAAAATAGACGCGCTAAAAATTAATCTCATTATTAAGTATATTGGGTGATCGGTCAATGATATACGGGACGATAGACGTCAGAACTATTGATCGACCACCTGATTAACCAACTGACTTACATTATTATAAAACTCCTACACGACCAATCTAGAAACAACAAAGGGGGACCTTTGGAAAATAGATGTGATAAAAAGTAATCTCGTTAACCGACTAACCATACTGTAGAATTCCTATTCGATTGATTTAGAAATAGACAAAATAAAAAGTTATCTCATTACCAACTTTACAGGACGATCAGTCGATGAAATATTGGTCGGTAGACATTGGAACTATGAACCAACCACCAGATCGACCAACCGACCAACCCTACTGTAAATATCCTACCCGACTGATTGAAAAATAACAAAGGGAGACTTTTGAAAAATAGACGTGATACAAAAAGTAGTCTCATTATAAAGTTTACAAGGTAATCGATCGATGATATGTTGGTTGGTAGACATTAGAACTATTAACCGACTACCAAACCAACAAACCCTACTATAGAATTGCAACCTGACTGATCCAAAAATAGTAGAGGGAGACCTTTGAAAAATAGACGCATAAAAAATAAATCTCATTATTACATTTACAGGACGACCGTTCGATGATATGCGAGTCAGTAGAAGTTAGAACTATTAACCGACCACCAGACCAAACAACCGCCCAACCCTATTGTGGAAATCCTACCCGACTGATCTGTAAATAGTAAAGAGGGACCTTTGAAAAAACTGTATAACTCCTACCCGACTGATTTAGAAATAGCAAAGGGAGACCTTTGAAAAATAGTCGCGATAAAATAAAATCTCATTATCAAGTTTACAGGACAATCAGTCGATAATATATGGGTCAGTAGAAATTAGAACTATTAATCGACCACCAGACCGAGCAAACAACCAACTGATCTAGAAACAGAAAAGTGGGACGTTTGGAAAATAGATGCAATAAAAAGTAATCTCGTTAACCGACCAACCCACTAAAGAACTCCTATTCAATTGATCTAGAAATAGCAAAGGAGGACCTTTCGAAAATAGACGCGATAAAAAGTAATGTCATTATCAAGTTTACAAGGCGATCGGTCGATGATATGTGGGTCAGTAGGCATAGGAACTGTTAACCGACCACCATACATACCAACCGACCAACCCTACTATAGAACTCCTACTCGATTGATCTAGAAATAGCAAAGGGGGTCCTTTGGAAAATAGACATGATAAAAAGTAATCTTATTATCATGTTTACAAGGTGATCAGTCGATGAGATGTGGATCGGTAGATATTGGAACTATTAACCGACCACCAGACCGACCAACTCTACTATAGAACTCCTACCCGACAGATCTAGAAATAGCAATGGGTGAACTTTGGAAAATAGAAGAGATAAAAAGTAATATCATTATCAAGTTTACCGGGTAATCGGTCGATGATATGTGGGTCGGTAGATATTGGAACTATTAACCGACCACCAGATCGACCAATCGAGCAACCCTACAGTAGAACTCCTACTTGACTGATCGAGAAATAGCAAAGGAGAACCTTTGGAAATAGACGTGATTAAAAGTAATCTCATTATCAAGTCTACAAGGTGATCGATTGATGACATATGAGTTGGTAGACATTAGAACTATTAATCGACAATCATACCGACCAACTGACCAACCCTACTATGGAACTTCTACCCGACTGATCTGGAAATAGCAAAGGGGGACCTTTGAAAAAACTATAGAACTCCTACCCGACCAATCTCGAAATAGCAAAAGGAGACCTTTAAAAAATAGACGCGATAAAATATAATCTCATTATCAAGTTTACAGGGCGATTGGTCGATGATATGTGGGTCAGTAGAAATTAGACCTATTAATAGACCACCAGACCGACCAAACGACCAATCCTACTGTAGAATTGCTACCCAACTGATCCAGAAATAGTTGAGGGAGACCTTTGGTAAATAGACGCGTTAAAAACTAATCTCATCATCACGTTTACAGGTTGGTACTATTAACCGACCACCTAACTGACCAAACGACTGACCGAACTGTAGAACTCTTACTCGACCAATCTAGAAATTATAAAGGGATACTTTTTGAAAATAGACGTGTTAAAAAACAATCCCATTATCAAGTATATAGGGTGATCGGTCGATGATATGTGGGTCAGTAAATGTTGGAACTATTAACCGACCAATCCTACTCTAGAATTCCTACCCAACTGATCTAGAAATAGCAAAGGTGGACCTTTGGAAAAGAGACGCGATAAAAAGTAATCTCATTATCAAATTTACAGGGAGATCGATCGAAGATATATTGGTCGGTAGACATTGGAACTATTAACCGACCACCAGATCGACCAACCAAACAACACTACTGTAGAACTTCTACCCGACTGATCGAGAAATACTAAAGAGGGACCTTTGGAAAATAGACGTGATAAAAAGTAATCTCACTATTAGGTTTACAAGGTGATCGGTCGAAGATATATGGGACGATAGACATTGAAACTCTTAAACGACCACCAGACCAACCAACCGACCAACCCTATTGTGGAACTCCTACCCGACTGATCTAGAATTAGCAAAGGGGGACCTTTGGAAAAACTGAAGAACTCCTACCCGACTAATCTAGAAATAATAATAGGAGACCTTTGCAACATAGACGCGATAAAATGTAATCTCATTATCAAGTTTATAGGGCAATCATTCGATGATATGTGGACCGATAGACATTGAAACTACTAATAGACCACTAAACCGACCAACCGATCAATTCTACTGTAGAATTGCCACCCAACTGATCTAAAAATAGTAGAGGGAGACCTTTGTAATATAGACGCGTTAAAAATTAATCTTATTATTACGTTACATGGCAATCGGTCGATGATATGAAGGTCGGTAAAGGTTGGAACTTTTAACACACTACCTCACCGACCAACTCACCGGCCGTACTTTCGAACTCCCACTCGACTGATCTAGAAATAGCAAGTGGAGACCTTTGGAAAATTGACACGTTAAAAATTAATCTTATTATCAAGTATATTGAGTGATCGGTCTATGATATGCGGGACGACAGACGTCAGAACTATTAACCGACCACCTAACCGACCAGCCAACTTTTCTTACTATGAAACTCATACCCAACTAATATACAAACAGGAAAGGGGGCCCTTTGGAAAATAGATGCGATAAAAAGTAATCTCGTTAACCGACCAACCATACTCTAGAACTCCTATTCGACTGATCTAGATCAGTAAAGGAGGACCTTTGAAAAATAGACGCGATAAAAAGTAATCTCATTTTCAAGTTTACAAGGCGATCGGTCGATGAAATCTGGGTCGTTAGGCATTGGAACTATTAACCAACCACCAGATCGACCAACCGACCAACCCTACAGTAGATATCCTACCCGACTGATCTAGAAATAGCAAAGGGAGACCTTTGGAAAATCGACGCGATAAAAAAGTAATCTCATTATCAACTTTTTTAGGGTGATCAGTCAATGATATGCGGGTCGGTAGACATTGGAACTATTAACCAACCACCAAACCGACCAACCGACCAACCTTACTGTAGAACTCTTACCGGACTGATTTATAAATAGCAAATGGGGACCTTTAGAAAGTAGACACAATAAAAAATAATCTCATTATTATGTTTACAGGACAATCAGTCGATGATATGTGGATCGGTAGATATTGGAACTATTAACCGACCATTAGATTGACCAACCGAAAAATCCTACTATTTAAATCCTACCCGATTGATCGAGAAATAGAAAAGGGGGACCTTTGAAAAATAGTCATGATAAAAAGTGATCTCATTATCAAGTTTACAAGGCGATCATTCAATGATATGTGGGTCGAAAGACATTAGAACTATTAACTACTACCAGACCGACCAACCGACCAACCATACTGTGGAACTCCTACCTGACTAATCTAGAAATAGCAATGGGGACCTTTGGTTAAACTCTAGAACTCCTACCTAACTGACCAAGAAATAGCAAAGAGAGACCTTTAAAAATAGACACGATAAAATATAATCTCATTATCAAGTTTACAGGACGATTGGTCCATGATATATGGGTCGGTAGACATTAGAACTATTAACCGACCACCTTAAAGACAAACTGAAAAACCCTACCGTAAAATTGCTACCTGACTGATCTAGATATAGAAGAGGGAGATCGATCGATGATATGCGGGTCAGTAGAGGTTGGAACTAATTACCGACCACCTGACTGACCAACTGACCGACCGTACTGTGGAACTCCTACCTGTTGGGCAATTGGATCGTGTGGTCCAAACGTGATCGTTAGGGTTACAGTAAACATAAACAGCGGAAGCGATTAAACATGATTACCATACTTCAGGGTTGATGTAGAGTCTGAATCACTGCAGAAGAACACCTCTTGATCTTCTGTTGTATGTCCCAAGTCAACTCTGGTGTTGGGTGGTCAACAATCCCCAGAGTTCTCTCAATCTGCTTCTCTCTAACTCACGTCAAAAGAGGCGCAGGAAGTTAGGTTTCCAGAAGCTGAGATGACTATATATATTGGGCTACAGCAGGGACCAGTAGGAGAAATTGGGCTGGGCCTCAATTGAACTTAATTAACCAAGCTTAGCCCAAAGCTTTTAATTAAATCCAATAATAATAATATAGTCCACTAAAATATTATTATTGCACTACCCGTCCAATCCCAAAATTATGTTCTGGGCTCCTTCTTATTATAAGCCCGACAGTCTCCCCATGTTTAAGATATACAATGCCCATTAATTAATTAAGTTACTGACAACTCAAATTAATTAATATCTTATCCAAGAGTAGTACCACTCAACCTTATTATCATGCCGGAAATTAATCCACTTGCAAGATTTACATGATAAACCTTATGAGCTCCTCAAGGGGACATTATCAACCTATGACGGACATGGATTCCTTCTACAATCAACAGCACACCATAGATACAGCACTACTTCCCAACTCACCGAGTTTGTTGATTTAATACTTATAAATCTCACCCATTGATGAATCAAAGAAATACATACTGCCCTACGTGTCGAGGTTATTGTATAGGGATTAAGAGCACGAACTTCCATAATAACAGAGATCAAGTTCTACTATATAGTCAGTATAAGAAGAACGACCTCAGACGGTCCTACTCAATACACACAAGTGCACTAATGTGATTCTATAGCCAAGACAAGCTAATACCAAACCACACTACAACCATACCGATAGAGAGTCCCCGTCTATCTCAGTTGTGAGCATCTGTTTATACTTTATAAGGAAACCGATAATATGATCTTCCGCGTGTTGTCGCACAACATATTATCTATAATATAAAGTAAATGGACTATTGCATCATGCATATAAAATAAATTATAAGATGCAATCATTTGATCAATGATTCTCATTTCGAATATTGTTATGACATTGTTCATACTAAAGCTAGACTTTTAGTATACAATCCAACAATCTCCCACTTATACTAAAAGACTATGCTGTCATGTCTTCTGCCATACATCTGATTCCTACTTCCACTACACGACCATTAAAAGCTCTCGCCTTAAGGTCCTCATAAATGGATTTACTAGGTCATCATCCGATGCAATCTAGGCGACAACAACCTTCCCCTCATCATACGATTTCTCGTAAGAGGTGGTACTCGCGCTCCATGTGTTTAATTGCCTTATGGACTCATGATTCCTTCAAGTTTGCAACTGCACCAATATCAACAATGTAAATTGTGATTACCTTGGGCAAACTTAGAAACACTTCAAAGTCCATCATGAAGTTTCTAGAGTCACATAGATACTTTGGCAGCCTCACAGGCTCCATTCATCATCTTTCCATGATGGAGTCCGGAGTCTGAGATATATTTCTATATAACACTCCTCCACATTATGACTCTACTTCCTAAAATTAAACACATAACCTTTGAGGAGAATTTACTACCGTCCAATCTGACTAAAAATCCGAATCTACGTAATCCACAAGAAGCAGTGAATCTGTCCAGTAAGTTCATCATTCTTGATCCGGGTTACGTTGATACCCACTGTTCATGCGTTAACCAAAACAGATATCCAACTCCGTTCATAGCATTCCATGAATAAACTCATCCGATGGGGAGGAAGGCTCTAATACCGACGCGCAAGTCTATTCACATGCTAAATGAGTATGGACTGTATCATTTTATGAAACTTGAGATAAGCATAGTATCCTTTCTTGTGATCCGTATTACCGTGATCAAAAGGATATATTTTGCCTTTCTTAAGTCCTTCATTTCTACCGCTTTATTAACCGTACCCATATGCCCGATAATACTCTTTCATTGTCTCCAATGAGCAAGATACTATCTACGTATAGTACAAAAAACACCACTACGTTTCCGTCACTCTTTACAATACACAAGATACATCCGCTGATTGATTTAAATCCGTGCCACTGGATTACCTAATCAAAACAGATGCTTCACGATCTCAAAGCTTGCTTTAGTCCATCGCTGGACACTTTTAAGCTTACTATCTAAATGCTATTAGTACTTTGCAATAAATCACTCTAGTTGCTTCACATAGATGTTTTCTTCAAGACTTCCAATCAGGAAAACTGTCTTGACATCTATTTGCTGTCCCTCATAATTTAATATGAGCAGCAATAAATAAAAGAATCCGGATAAATTTAAGCATAGCTACCAGCGAATATGTTCCCTCATAATCGAACCATTTCTTTCTGAGTACATCTATTCGCAACAAGCTTTGCTTCCAAGGTTTTCACCTTTCTGTATGATCCTCTTTTATTTCTTTTGACCACTTGCAATGGCTTTTACACCATTGTAGTGATCCTTCAAGCTCCAGACTTAATTTAGAATCCGTAGATTCTATTTCAACATACATTGCAACTTACTAAGATTCCGCATTTTAATCTTGTAGTGCTACATCGTATCCGTGGGATAATACCATGTTCACTAGGGATCAAGTCTCACGACTCTCCCAAAACATATATTTATGGGTTGTTAAACAACCCTCCCACTACGACAAGGCACTACATGTAATTGTGTATCAGATGTGACACGCGTTGCAGTTTACCTTGTGGTATATTCTCTTGTACACTTGGTACTTATACTTAGTGTTTTCCTCTCACTTCCTTTAGAACAACTTATACATGGGTTTGTGATTTATTACATAGTTCTTTTCCAAAAATCTAGTGTTTGTGTTGACAATCACCCTTCGATCTTTTGGACTAAATAAATCACTCTCCATTTTTCTAGGATATCCCATATACAGACAAACGTTTCACGAATTACTGTATCTAGGGCATATCCATAAAATGAATTTAATTATTCCAAATAATTCATCATCTATCTAATCATAATCGTAAGAGCCTAATACCTTCTACCCACCACACCATTCAGCTGGGGCATGCCCGGTGTAGACTACTTGAGATTCAATCTCAACTTCTGATTAATAGTTCCTAATTATCCGAAGAGGTTTTCATCATCATGATTAAATCGTAATGACTTAATATATTTTCCATGACGCTTCACTGTACCAGCCTTACAATTCTTGAATTAATCAAAGAACTTAGACATGCAGTGCATCATATAAATATATTGGTTTCCAGAATAATCTTTGAATATTCATAACCACCTCTCGCTTGGATATTGTTAGGTTCACTTGAATCAGAATGAACTAATTCCAACATATATATCTTTGGCTCTACACCCCACAGCCTTGAAAAGGCAGTTAATCATTTTTACTTCCAAGCAAGACTCGCAAGTCCGATAGTTTCCACTTCAGATAAACCTTACGGTCTATCGGCTATCAACTTTTGAATCCTACTTAAGTAAAATGAATTAGTCATAGACGCCAAATGTATGTTTAGTTCATCTCCGAAGGTTCCTTTCTCTTACTAATATTAGAAGATGCATTATTAATTACTATTTATTGCATCTGTGGGATGTGCATGATTCAAGAGTTTACACATTATCCACCAACGTACTATAACAGATTATAGCCTCATTCCTCATCACTATGACCAAGTCATTTAAATGAAATGAAGTATCCATCTGTTAATGCATGAAACCGAAATCAAATTCTTTCAATGAAACGTACGTAAAGACAATTTCTCATAATCAATCGTTTATTCTTATCATGAGATAAATAAACAATTCCCACTGCAATAACCACTACCTTTGTAGTTTTACCCATGTTTTAACAATCTTATCCTTACTAAGTGATAAACATTTAGTGATTCCAGTATCTACTCACTTCGAGTCAGTAGATGCCATCACTAATCATGTTTAAACCATTAGTAAATAAGATATTAAACTTGTTCACATAATGATGAAAATGGCTTTCCTTTGCCACATGTTTTGTCAGAAGTTTCCCACCATTTACATCCTCTCGTAATTCAGGTGGAACTTACTCAAAATATCTAGGCAATTATGGAGAATAAAATTGACTTAGGTTTCCCCTTCAATTTCTATTCCATAATTTTCCAATTCATTCATCAAATCAACATGATCTTGCGCCTTTTAAATTACTCAAGTATCCAAAGAGTTACATGAGACCATCATATTTCTATGAACCTCTCATCTCTTCACTAGAGACATTAACAGGCATCATGAGCCGTCCTTTGAGAGAACACATGTATTTTCTTAAGCAGTAAATTTCAAAATTAAGATTCTTTCTAATCATCTAATTTGGACAAGTAAATTTAATGTCTTTTAGTTAACAATTAGTGAAATAAAACCATTAGAAATTCAGAGAATCACAATTAAATATTCCGATCAAATATTCGAATTTTATCCTTTTATATCGTTTCCCTCAAAACAATATAAAATAAAATTCACCGACATCTCAAGCACCGTGAGTCTGCAAGCCACGATAGTGTGGACGTTTACAAACCCGAACATTTACAAGAGAAGGTTTTACCCATTAATTTCATTTGTCAACCTCACTTTATGACAAAATAATTAATAGTCGGTTCCTCTTTAGCCATGCAAATAAAAGCAGTGACTCCGATGGGGAGGATACTTATTATTTACATCTAAGTGTACACCATTATTTGACCCCAAGTCCGCGGCCCAAGCTTGTGTGCCTTACAGATGGAGAAGTACACACGCGCTCGGATAACTTCCTACAGTCATCAATTACAAGTTTGTACCAGTGAACCGCATATAAACTCATCCGATAGGGAGGAAGGTCTAAGCCAACGCGCAAGTTCATATGCATCACATTACAAACGTAATTATTTAATGAAGTCTGTTCCAGCAATCCATGAATAAACTCATCCGATGGGGAGGAAGGCTCTAATGCCGACGCGCAAGTCTATTCACATCGCTAACAAACCAATAATGGAGGCCGCGGGAATTTATAACCAATCCCCTCTCCCACTTAGTTGTTTAACACCGAGGATTTTAACATGCATATAATATTCCAGAATAAAATATACAATTAAGACATGCTTCTATTAACAGCAATTTAAATAAGTAAATCACATAGAACATGCCTTACATATATAACAATTAATTGTCAAGTAAATCAATTAATCAGTTATATATCATAATTAATTGTATAAATAGTGGATCAATTAAATGGGCCCAGTCTACCCAAGCAACAATAGCATAAAATGAGCAGCCCATTAATAAATTAATTAAGCCCATTTAGCCTGCCAATTAAATTACATGATAAATCCAGCCCATTTTAAAACCAGGTCCAACATAATACCCACAATTAATTAAATCCAGCAGTAAAATGGCCCAGCAGCTCATTGTCCATTTAATTAAAATTGGGCCTTTATTTCCAGTCCAAAACCAAATTAAATCCAAGCCCTAGGGGAAAGCCCATAAGCTTATTTAATTAAAATGGACACAAAACCCCAACAACTAAATTAAAAAAATGAGCAGCCCAATACCAATTTAATTAAATTTGGGCCCAGCAGCTCAATATCCATTTAATTAAAAATTGGGCCCAGCAGCCCAATATCCATTTAATTAAAATAGAGCCCAAAACCACAGCCCAATACATTTAATTAAAAAATTGGGCTCAAGAAATAAACTAGGCCCTAAAACAAGAACTAGGCCCAGCACACACTTCTTTGCTGCCCTATTTTCTCTCCCAGCCGTAACGTATTCAAGATGCTTCCAGCCGCAACCAACCGCGCCGCACCCGCCCTCCTGCTGCCGGCGGCCGCGCCGACAGCGATAAAACACCAGCGGTAGACACCCGCCGGCGCACCGGAGAGGTGCCGGTTGGCATCTATCGTGCGTCGCTCCCCAGACCTTCCAGGTCGTTCGACGACCTGCCCGGAGCCGCAGTCTGCAGCCCAGACCACCGGAACGCATCGCCGCAATCCCTCCGTCGACAACTCATCCACAAACGCCGAGCACGTCCAGCAAGTCCAAGCTTTCGAATAGCACATGCAGTCCAGCGCCGCCGCCATTCGCGCCCAATCGCCCACTGGATCCGGCCGACAACTGCAGAGAACCCGCCGAGAAAACTCCGGAAAACATGCCGCTGTTCTGACGCTCTACCGCCGTCAGCCCGTGAGTCTCCAGTCAGCACCATCGCATCGCCAAGATCCGCCGATTACTGCCTCGACAGTCGTGCGAATCCCGGTGGTCGCTGCCCTGGGTATTTTCGCCGTCAGCCCACCGGTGCAGCACCGTCTGCCGTCTGCCTCGATTCTGCCGACCAGCCTAAGCCAGTCAGCGCCGGTCAGACGCCGCCTATCTTGTCTAGCATACCCAGAACGGCCGTCATCAGCAGCAATCCGTTCAGCCCCGCCACCCACAGCAACCCACGAGCGCTCGCCTCCCACACCGCCCAAGGCCGCCGTGGCCCAGCATGCCAACGACCTGGATCCGCGTGCACCAGTCGCGAAGCCGCATCCGAATGGCCTTCCATCGCCGTCGATCGGAGTAGCAACCACCACTATCGGGATCCCCGATCTGCTTCGACAGCGCCACCGACTCACCCGAAAGTCGCCGTCCAGCAACCCCACCGGCAAATCACAGCCGGATTCCTCCTCACCATCTGACAGTGATGCTGTGTAATGCCCTTCTTCATCACCGTACTGTCCAGCCGTCACCCGTCGCCGGCTAGTAACCAGGCCACGTGTGCCACGTTCCGTCGCCATCTTCCCCTCGAAACACGGCGCCGGTCAGAAGCCGCACGTACTTCGCCCCAACCACGCGCCGCCGTCGGGAGACCCACCGAGCAGTGTGTGTGTGTGGGGAAAAAGCAATGTGTACAGTGTATTGAATCACCATTATGATTAAACCCCAGATTAATTAACATAATCATATAATCAAAATAAACAATAACTGTACAAAACTTTTCTGATTAAAACAGCGATTATTCCAGATTAATTCAATTAATCAAATAATCACAACAAACCTACGTCTCACGTTTCACCACGAAACCAACGCTCTGATACCAATTGTTGGGCAATTGGATCGTGTGGTCCAAACGTGATCGTTAGGGTTACAGTAAACATAAACAGCGGAAGCGATTAAACATGATTACCATACTTCAGGGTTGATGTAGAGTCTGAATCACTGCAGAAGAACACCTCTTGATCTTCTGCTGTATGTCCCAAGTCAACTCTGGTGTTGGGTGGTCAACAATCCCCAGAGTTCTCTCAATCTGCTTCTCTCTAACTCACGTCAAAAGAGGCGCAGGAAGTTAGGTTTCCAGAAGCTGAGATGACTATATATATTGGGCTACAGCAGGGACCAGGAGGAGAAATTGGGCTGGGCCTCAATTGAACTTAATTAACCAAGCTTAGCCCAAAGCTTTTAATTAAATCCAATAATAATAATATAGTCCACTAAAATATTATTATTGCACTACCCGTCCAATCCCAAAATTATGTTCTGGGCTCCTTCTTATTATAAGCCCGACAGTCTCCCCATGTTTAAGATATACAATGCCCATTAATTAATTAAGTTACTGACAACTCAAATTAATTAATATCTTATCCAAGAGTAGTACCACTCAACCTTATTATCATGCCGGAAATTAATCCACTTGCAAGATTTACATGATAAACCTTATGAGCTCCTCAAGGGGACATTATCAACCTATGACGGACATGGATTCCTTCTACAATCAACAGCACACCATAGATACAGCACTACTTCCCAACTCACCGAGTTTGTTGATTTAATACTTATAAATCTCACCCATTGATGAATCAAAGAAATACATACTGCCCTACGTGTCGAGGTTATTGTATAGGGATTAAGAGCACGAACTTCCATAATAACAGAGATCAAGTTCTACTATATAGTCAGTATAAGAAGAACGACCTCAGACGGTCCTACTCAATACACACAAGTGCACTAATGTGATTCTATAGCCAAGACAAGCTAATACCAAACCACACTACAACCATACCGATAGAGAGTCCCCGTCTATCTCAGTTGTGAGCATCTGTTTATACTTTATAAGGAAACCGATAATATGATCTTCCGCGTGTTGTCGCACAACATATTATCTACAATATAAAGTAAATGGACTATTGCATCATGCATATAAAATAAATTATAAGATGCAATCATTTGATCAATGATTCTCATTTCGAATATTGTTATGACATTGTTCATACTAAAGCTAGACTTTTAGTATACAATCCAACACTACCCGACTGATCTAGAAATAGCAAATGGAGACCTTTGGAAAATAGATGAGTTAAAAATTAATCTCATTATCAAGTATATAAGGCGATCGATCGATTATTTGTGGGTCGGTAGTCGTTGGAACTATTAAACGATCACCTGACTTACCAACCGACTGACCTTACTGTGGAACTCCTACCCGACAGATCTTGAAAGAGTATAGGGGGCCTTTGAAAAATAGACGCGATAAAAAGTAATCTCGTTAACCAACCAACCCCTCTGTAGAACTCCTATTCGAATGATCTAGAAATAGCAAAGGTGGACCTTTGAAAAATAGGCGCGATAAAAAGTAATCTCATTATCAAGTTTACAGGATGATCGGTCGATGATATGTGGGTCAGTAGACATTGGAACTGTTAACCGACTACCTGATAGACCAACCGACTAACCCTACTATAAAACTCCTACCCGACTTATCTAGAAATAGCAAAGGGGGACCTTTGGAAAATAGACGTGATAAAAATTAATCTCATTATCATATTTACTGTGCAATCGATCGATGATATGTAGGTCGGTAGATATTGGAACTATTAATCAAACACCTTACCTATCAACCGACCGAACTAACTGTGGAACTCCTACCTGACTTATCTAAAAATAGCAAAAGAGGACCTTTGAAAAATAAACGCGTTAAAAATTAATCTCATTACCAAGTTTATAGGGCAATCGATCGATGATATATGGGTCGGTAAACATTGGAACTATTAACCGATGAACCGACCGACTCTACTGTCACTACAAGATAACTGACATTACATAATACCCCAAAAATGTTACTCCCTCCATCCCACAAAAGATTGCACCCCCAATTCCGGCACGGAGATTAAGAAAGTAATAACTTTTAGGGGTATAATGGTATTCTTACATAATAAATAAATGATAAAGTATGTTAGGTAGAGATGATTTTTTTGAAAATAAAGTGTATGGGGAAGTTCTACAGTCGGGTAGGAGTTCTACAGTTTTTTCAAAGGTTCCCATTTGCTATTTCTATTATAGTCGAATAAGAGTTCTACAGTAGGGTTGGTCGGTTGTTCGGTCTTATGGTTAGTTTATAGTTCTAATGTATACCAATCATATATCATCGATCGATTGCCCTGTAAATTTGATAACAAGATTACTTTTAATCGCGTCTATTTTTCAAAGCTCCTCTTTGCTATTTCTAGATCAGTCGGATAAGAGTTATACAGTAGGGTCAGTCGATTAACGAGATTACTTTTTATCATGTCTATTTTCCAATGGTTCCCCTTTGCTATTTCTAAATCATTCGTGTAGGAGTTCCACAGTAGGGTCAGTCGGTTGGTTGGTCAGGTGGTCAGTTAATAGTTCCAACGTCTACCGAACAATATATCATCGATCGATCGCCCTATAAACTTGATAATGAGATTAATTTTTAAGGCGTCTATTTTTCAAAGGCCCCTTTGCTATTTTTAGATCAGTCCGGTAGGAGTTCCACAGTAGAGTCTGTCGGTCAGGCGGTCATTTAATAGTTCCAACATCTACCGACCCACATATCATCGACCGATTGCCCTGTAAACTTTATAATGAGATTACTTTTTATCGCGTCATTTTCCCGAGGTCCCCCTTTGCTATTTCTAGATCAGGCGGGTAGGAGTTCTATAGTAGGGTTTTTCAGTTAACGAGATTAATTTTTATCGCGTCTATTTTCCAAAGGTCATCTTTTGCTATTTCTAGATCAGTCAAGTAGGAGTTCCATAGTGGGGTCGGTCTATTAGTCAGTCAGTTGGTTGGTTAATAGTTCCAACGTCTACAGACCCACATATCATCGATCGATCGCCCTGTAACTTGATAATGAGATTAATTTTTAACACGTCTATTTTCCTAAGGTCTCTCTTTGCTATTTTTAGATTCAATCGGGTAGGAGTTCCACATTAGGGTCTGTCGGTTGGTCAGTCAGGTGGTCAATTAAAAGTTCCAACATCTACCGACCACATATCATCGAACGATCGCCCTGTATACTTGATTATCAGATTAATTTTTAACGCGTCAAATTTCCAAAGGTCTTCCTCTGCTATTTTTATATCAGTCGGGTACTAATTCTGCAGTCGGTCTGGTGGTTGATTAATAGTTCCAATGTTTATCGACCCACATATCATCGACCAGTCGCACTATAAACTTTATAATGAGATTATATTTTATCGCATCTAGTTTCCAAAGGTCCCCCTTTGCTATTTTCAAATCAGTCGGATAAGAATTCTACAGTAGGGTTTGTCGGTTAATGAGATTACTTTTTATCGTGCCAATTTTTCGAATGTCCCTCATTTCTATTTCTAAATTAGTCGAGTAGGTATTTCACAGTAAGGTAGGTTGGTCGGTTGGTCAGGTGGTCGGTTAATAGTTCCATTGTATATAGACTCACATATCATTGACCGATCGCCATGTAAACTTGATAATGAAATTAATTTTTAACGCGTCTATTTTTTGAAGGTCCCCTTCTAAATATTTAGATCAGTCAGGTAAGAGTTCCACAGTAGGGTCAGTCAAGTGGTTGGTTAATAATTCCAACGTCTACCGACCCACATATCATAGAGTGATCGCCCTGTAATCTTGATAATGAGATTAACTTTTAACGCGTCTATTTTCTAAATATCTCCATCTGCTATTTATATATAAGTCGGGTAACAATTCTGCAGTAGGGCTCATCGGTTAGTCGGTCTGGTGGTCGATTAATAGTTCCAATGTCAACCGACCCACATATCATCGATCGATCTCCCTGTAACTTGATAATAAGATCACATTTTATCGCGTGTATTTTTCCAAGGTCTCCCTTTTCAATATCTAGATCAGTCAAGTAGGAGTTCTACAGTTTTTCCAAAGGTCCCCTTTTGCTATTTTTAGATCTATCGGGTAGGAGTTCTATAGTAAGATTGGTCAGTTGGTTGGTCTGGTAGTCGATTAATATTTCCAATGTCTACCGACCCACATATCATCGATCGATCGCCCTGTAAACTTGATAATGAGATTACCTTTTATCACGTCTATTTTCTAAAGGTCCCCATTTGTGTTTTATCGATCAGTCAGGTAGGAGTTCTTAAGTAGAGTTGGTCGGTTGGTCTATTTTGTGGTAGGATAATAATTCCAACGTATACCGACACACATAATATTGACCGATGGCCCTGTGAATCTTGATAATGAGATTAACTTTTAACGTGTCTATTTTCCAAAGGTCCCCCTTTGCCATTTTTAGATCAGTTGGGTAGGAGTTCAATGGTAGGATTGGTCGGTTGATCGGTCTGGTGGTCGTTTAATAGTTCCAATATCTACTGACCCACATATCATCGACCGATCACCTTGTAAACTTGATAATGAGATTAATTTCTAACGTGTCTATTTTCCAGAGGTCCCTCTTTGTTATTTTTGGATCAGTCGAGTAGCAGTTCTATAGTAGGGTTAGTGGGTTAGTCAGCCTGGTGGTCGATTAATAGTACCAATGTCTATCAACCCACATATCATCAACCAATCGCACTGTAAACTTGATAATGAAATTACATTTTATCGCGTCTATTTTCCAAAGGTTTTTATTTGCTATTTCAAGATCAGTTAGGTAGAAGTTCTACATTTTTTACAAAGGCCCCCTTAGATCACTCGGGTAGGAGTTCTACAGAAGGGTTAGTCAGTTAACGAGATTAAATTTTATCACGTCTATTTTCCGAAGATCCCCCTTTTTTACTTCCAAATCAGTTGGGTAGGATTTCCACACTAGGATCGGTAGGTTGATCGGTCAGGTGGTTGGTTAAAAGTTTTAACATCTACCATCCCACATATCATCGAACGATCGCCCTGTAAACTTGATAATTAGATAAATTTTTAACGCGTCAATTTTTCAAAGGTCTCCCTCTGCAGTTTTTATATCAGTCAGGTAGCAATTGTGCAGTAGGGTTTGTCGATCTGGTTGTCGGTTAAAAGTTCCAATGTCTATCGACCCACAAATCATCGACCAATCGCACTGTAAGCTTTATAATGAGATTACATTTTATCGTGTCTATTTTCCAAAGGTCCCCCTTTGCTATTTTCAGATCAGTCAGGTAGGAGTTCTATTACAGTTTGATTGGTCGATGATATGTTGGTCGATAGACATTGGAACTATTAATCGACCACCAGATCGACCAACCGACTAACCCTACTGTAGAATTATAAACCGACTGATCTAGAAATAGGAAAGAGGGACCTTTGAAAAATAGATGCGTTAAAAATTAATCTCAATATCGAGTTTACAGGGTGATCGGTCGATTATATGTGGGACAGTAGACGTTAGAACTATTAACCAACCACCTGACCGACCGACCCTACTGTAGTACTTCAACCCAACTGATCTGGAAATAGCAAAGGGGGCCTTTGAAAAATACACACGATAAAATATAATCCCATTAACCGACCAACCCTACTATAGAACTCCTACCCGAGTGATCTTGAAATATCAAAGTTGGACCTTTGGAAAAACTATAGAACTTCTACCCGACTGATTTAGAAATAGCAGATAAAGACCTTTGGAAAATAGACGCGATAAAATATAATTTCATTATCAAGTTTACAGTGCAATTGGTTGATGATATGTGGGTTGATAGACATTAGAACTATTAATCAACCACTAGACCGACCAACCGACTAACCCTACTATAGAACTGCTACCCGATTGATCTAGAAATAGCAAAGAGGGACCTCTGCAAAACAGACTCGTTAAAAATTAATCTCATTATCAAGTTTACGAGGCAATCAGTCTATGATATATGGGTCGGTAAACATTGGAACTATTAAACGACCATCAAATCGACCAACCGACCAACCTTACCGTAGAACTCCTACCCAATTGATCTAGAAATAGCAAAGGGGGACCTTTCGAAAATAGACACGTTAAAAGTTAATCTCATTATCAAGATTTCACAGAGCCTTCGGTCAACGTTATGTGTGTAGGTAGATGGAATTATTAACCGACCACCAAACCGACCAACCAACCGAACCTACTTAAGTACTCTTACCCAACTGATCAATAAAATGCAAAGGGGGACCTTTGGATAGACGCGATAAAAAGTAATCTCATTATCAAATTTACAGGGCGATCGATCGATGATATGTGGGTCGGTAGACATTGAAACTATTAAGCGTCCTCCAGACCGACCAACCGACCAATCCTACTATGGAACTCCTACCCAACTAGTCTAGAAATAGCAAAGGGGGAAATTTGGAAAACTGTAGAACTCCTACCTGACTGATCTAGATATAGCAAAGGGACTTTTGAAAAATAAATGCAATAAAATGTAATTTTATTATCAAGTTATAGGGCGATTGGTTGATAATATGTGGGTCAGTAGATATTGGAACTATTAACCTACTACCAGACCGACCAATCGACCAGCCCTATTGCAGAATTGCTACTCGACTTATGTAGAAATAGTAGAGGGAGACATCTAGAAAATAGACACGTTAAAAATTAATCTCATAATCAAGTTTACAGGACGATCGATCGATGATATATGGGTCGGTATTGGAACTATTAACGAACCTCCTGACCGACCCTACTGTGGAACTCTTACCTGACTTATCTAAAAATTAAAAAGGGTGGCCATTGGAAAATAGACGCGTTAAAAATAAATTTTATTATCAAGTTTACATGGCGATCGATCGATGATATGTGGGTCGGTAGACAATGAAACTATTAACCGACAACCTGACCAACCGACTAACAGACCCTACTGTGAAACACTTACCCGATTGATCTAGAAATAGAAATGGGGGACCTTTGGAAATAGGAGTGATAAAAAGTAATCTCGTTAATCGACAAACCTTATTATAGAACTCCTACCTGACTGATCTGAAAATAGCAAAGGGGGGCCTTTAGAAATTAATCTCATTATCAAGTTTACGAGGTGATCGGTTGATTATATGTGGATCGATAGATATTGAAACTATTAACAAACCACCTGACCGACCAATCGAACGACCCTATTGTGGAACTCCTACCCGACTGATTTAGAAATAGTGAAAGGGGACCTTTGAAAAATAGACGAGATAAAATGTAATATCATTATCAAGTTTACAGTGTGATTGATCGATAGATATTGGAAGTATTAATCGACCACCAGACCGACCAACCCACTAACCCTACTGTAGAACTACAACCCGATTGATCTAGAAATAGCAAATAAGGACCTTTGTAAAATAGACGCGTTAAAAATTAGTCTCATATCGAGTTTACAGGGTGATCGATCGATGATATGTAGGACGGTAGACATTGGAACTATTAACCAACCACCTGACCGAACGACCGACCGACCCTACTGTAGAACTTCAACCCAACTGATCTGGAAATAGTAAAGGGGAACCTTTGGAAAATAGACGCGATAAAATAAAATCTCGTTAACCGACCAACCCTACTATAGAACTCCTACCCGAGTAATCTAGAAAAACCAAAGCGGAACCTTTGGAAAAACTGTAGAACTTCTACCCGACTGATTTAGAAATAACAAATAAAGACCTTTCGAAAATAGACACGTTACCATAGAACTCCAACTCGACTGATCTAGAAATAGCAAAGAGGGACCTTTCAAAAATAGACACATTAAAAGTTAATCTCTTTATCAAGATTTCATAGGGCCATCGGTCAATGTTATGTGTGTAGGTAGACGTTAGAATTATTAACCGACCACCAAACCGACCAACCGATCGAACCTACTTAAGAACTCATACCCGAGTGATCAATAAAATGCAAAGGGGGACCTTTGAAAAATAGACGCAATAAAAACTAAGACATTAGAACTATTAACCGACTACCAGACCGACCAACCGACCAATCTTACTATGGAACTCCTACCTGACTTACCTAAAAATAGCAAAGGGGGACCTTTGGAAAAACTGTAGAACTCCTATCCGACTGATCTATATATAGCAAAGGGACCTTTGAAAAATAGACACGATAAAATGTAATCTTATTATCAAGTTACAGGGCGATTGGTCGATAATATGTGGGTTAGTAGACACTTGAATTATTAACCTACCACCAGACCGACCAATCAACCAGCCCTATTATGGAATTGCTACCCGACTAATATAGAAATAGCAGAGGGAGACATTTAGAAAATAGACGCATTAAAAGTTAATCTCATAATCAAATTTACATGGTGATCGGTCGATGATATATGGGTTGGCACACGTTGGAACTATTAACGAACCACCTGACCAACCTTACTGTGGAACACTTACCTGACTGATCTAAAAATTAAGAAGGGGGACCTTTGGAAAATAGACGCGTTAAAAATTAATCTCATTATGAAGTTTACATGGCGATCGGTCGATGATATGTGGGTCGATAGACGATGGAACTATTAACCGATAACCTGACCAACTGACCGACCGACCCTACTGTGAAACACCTTCCCGACTTATCTAGAAATAGAAATGGGGACCTTTGGATAATAGGCGTGATAAAAAGTAATCTCATTAACCGACAAACCCTACTATAAAGCTCCTACTTGACTGATCTGAAAATAGTAAAGGGGGACATTTGGAAATTAGACACGATAAAATATAATCTCATTATAAAGCTTACAGTGCGATTGGTCGATAATTTGTGGGTCGATAGACATTGAAACTTTTAACCGACAACTTGACCGACAAATCCTACAACAGAATTGCTACCTGACTGATATAGAAATTGCAGAGGGAGACCTTTAGAAAATTGATGCGTTAAAAATTTATCTAATTATCAAGTTTACAGGGCGATCGTTTGATGATATATGGGTTGGTAGATGTTGAAACTTTTAACCAACCACCTGACCGACCAACCGACCGACCCTTGTGTGGAACTCCCACCCAACTGATTGGAAATAGCAAAGGGGGACCTTTGAAAAATAGACGTGATAAAATTTAATCTCGTTAACCGCCCAACCCTTCTGTAGAACTCCTACCTGAGTGATCTACAAATAGCAAAGGGGAACTTAAGAAAAATTGTAGAACTTCTACCTGACTGATCTTGAAATAGCAAATAAAGACCTTTGGAAAATAGACGCGATAAAATGTAATTTCATTATCAAGTTTACAGTGCGATTGGTTGATGATATGTGGGTGGATTGACATTGGTACTATTAATCGACCACCAGACCGACCAACCGAGTAATCCTACTATAGAACTCCTACCCGACTGATCTAGAAATAGCAAAGGGAGACCTTTGGAAAAACTGTAGAACTCATACACGACTGATCTAGATATAGCAAAGGGAGACCTTGGAAAAATAGATGCGATAAAATGTAATCTTATTATCAAGTTACAGGGAGATCGATCGATGATATATGGGTCGGTTGACATTGAAACTACTAACCGACCACCAGACCGACCAACCGACGAGCCTTACTGCATAATTGTTACCCGACTTATATAGAAATAGCAGAGGAAGACATTTAGAAAATAGACGCGTTAAAAGTTAATCTCATTATCAAGTTTACAAGGCGATCGGTCTATGATATGTGGGTCAGTAGATATTGGAATTATTAACCGACCACTTGACCGATCGTACTGTGGAACTCTTACCTGAATGATCTAAAAATTTAAAAGGGGGACCTTAAGAAAATAGATGCGTTAAAAATTAATCTCATTATCAAGTTTACATGGCGATTGGTCGATGATATGTGGGTCGATAGACAATGAAACTATTAACCAACCACCTGACCAACCGACCAACCGACCTTACTGTGAAACACCTACCTGACTGATCTAGAAATAGAAATGGAGGACGTTCGAAAAATTGGTGCGATAAAAAGTAATTTCGTTAACTTACAAACCCTATTGTAGAACTCTTATCCGACTGATTTGAAAATAGCAAAGGGGACCTTTGGAAACTAGATGCGACAAAATGTAATCTCATCATAAAGTTTACAGTGCAAATGGCCGATGATATGCGAGTCGATAGACATTGAAACTATTAACCGATCACTAGACCGACCAACCCAACTGCAGAATTACTACCCGACTGATATAGAAATAGCAGAAGAAGACCTTTAGAAATTTGACGTGTTAAAAATTAATCTAATAATCAATTTTATAGGGCGATGTTCGATGATATGTGGGTCGGTAGATGTTGGAACTTTTAACCGAGCACCTGACTGACCAACCGATAGACCCTAATGTGGAACTCCTATCCGATTGAATCTAAAAATAACAAAGAGAGACCTTAAGAAAATAGATGTGTTAAAAATTAATCTCATTATCAAGTTAAGGGCGATCAATCGATGATATGTGGGATGGTAGATGTTGGAACTATTAACCGATCACCTGACTGACCAACTGACCGACCCCTCTATAGAACTCCTACTTGACTTATCTAGAAATAACAAAGGGCGACCTTTGGAAAATAGACGCGATAAAAATTAATCTCGTTAATTGGAAAACCTACTATAGTACTCCTACCCGGCTGATCTAGAAATAGCAAAGGGGGACCTTGGGAAAATGACTCGATAAAAAGTAATCTCATTATCAAGTTTACAGGATGATCGGTCGATGATATGTGGGTCGGTAGTCATTGGAACTATTAAATGACCGCTTGACCGACCGACTCTACTATGGAACGCCTACCGAACTGATCTAAAAATATCAAAGGGGGACCTTTGAAAAATAGATGCCTTAAAAATTAATCTCATTATCAAGTTTACAGGGCGATCGGTCGATAATGTGTGGTTCGGTAGATGTTGGAACTATTAACTGACCACTTGACCAACCAATCGACCAATCCTACTGTGGAACTCCTACACGACTGATCTAGAAATAGCAAAGGGGAACCATTGGAAAATTAACGCAATAAAAAAGTAATCTCGTTAATCGACCAACCCTACTGTATAACTCCAACCCGACTGATCTAGAAATAGAAAAGGGGACCTTTGGAAAATAGATGCGATAAAAGTAATCTCATTATCAAGTTTACATGGCAATCGATCGATGATATATGGTCGGTAGACATTAGAACTATAAAATAGGCATAAGACCAAACAACCGACCAACCCTACTGTGGAACTCCTATTCGACTGAAATAGAAATAGCAAATGGGGACCTTTGGAAAAACTGTAGAACTCCTACCCGACTGATCTAGAAAAAGCAAAGGAAGACCTTTGAGAAATAGATACGATAAAATGTGATCTCAATATCAAGTTTACAAGGCGATCTGTCGATTATATGTGGGTCGGTAGACATTGGAACTATTAACCGACCACCTGACTGACCAACCATACTGTAGAATAGCTCCCCGAATGATATAGAAATAGAAGTGGGAGACCATTGGAAAATTGATACGTTAAAAATTAATCTCATTATCAAGTTTACAGGGTGATCGGTCGATGATATGTTGGTCGGTAGACGTTGGAACTATTAAGCTACCACCTAACCGACCCTACTGTGGAAATCCTGCCGGACTGATCTAAAAATAGCAAAGGGGTCCATTTGAAAAATAGACGCATTTAAAATTAATATCGTTATCAAATTTACAGGATGATTGGTCGATGGTACGTGCATCGGTAGATGATGGAACTATTGACCGACCAACAGACTGATCCTACTATGGAACTCCTACCCAACTAATCTAGAAATAGCAAAGGGGGACCTTTTGAAAATAGACGCGGTAAAAAGTAATCTCGTTAACCGACAAATCCTACTGTAGAACTCCTACATGACTGATCTAGAAATAACAAAGGGAGACCTTTGGAAAATAGACGCGATAAAAAGTAATCTCAATATCAAGTTTACAAGGTGATCAGTTTATGATATGTGGGTCGGTAGACATTGGAACTATTCATCGACCACAAGGCTAATCGACCAACCCTACTGTGGAACTCCTACCCGACTGATCTAGAAATAACAAGCGAGGACTTTTGGAAAAACTATAAAACTCCAACTCGACTGATCTAGAAATAACAAAGGGAGACTGTTGAAAAATAGACGCGATAAAATATGATCTCATTATCATGTTTTCTAGGCGATCGGTGGATGATATGTGGATCGGTAGACACTGGAACTATTAATCGACCACCAGACAGACCAACCGACCAATCCTATTATAGAATTGCTACCCGAATGATATAGAAATAGCAAAGGTAGACCTTTGAAAAATAGACATTTTAAAATTTAATCTCATTATCAAGTTTACAGGGCGATCGGTCAATGATATATGGGTCGGTAGACGTTGGAACTATAACCTACACCTGACCGACCAATCGACCAATCCTAATTTGGAACTCTTACCGGACTGATCTAAAGATAGTAAAGGAAGATTTTTGGAAAATAGACGCGTTAAAAATTAATCTCATTATCAAGAATTACAGGGCGATCGGTCGATAATATGTGGGTCGGTAGACATTGGAACTATTAATCGACCACCTAACAGACCAACCGACCGACTTTACTGTGGAACTCCTACCAGACTAATCTAGAAATGGCAAAGGGGGACCTTTGGAAAATAGAAGCAGTAAAAAGTAATCTCGTTAACCGACAAATCCTACTGTATAATTCCTACCCGACTGATCTAGAAATAGCAATGGGGGTCCTTTTTAAAATAAACGCGATAAAAGGTAATCTCGTTATTAAGTTTACAGGGTGATCGCTTGATGATATGTGGGTCGGTAGACATTGGAATAATTCACTGACCACCAGACCGACTAACCAACAAACCATACTATGGAAATTCTACCCGACTGATCTAGAAATAGCAAACGGGGACCTTTGAAAAACTGTAGAACTCCTACCTGACTGATCTTGAAATAGCAAAGGGAGACCTTTATAAAATAGATGCGATAAAATATGATCTCATTATCAAATTTACAGGGCTCGGTAGACATTGAAACTATTAACTGTTCACAAGACCGACCAACCAACCAACTTTATTGTAGAATTGCTACCTGACTGATCTAGAAATAGCAGAGGGAGACCTTTGGAAAATAGATGCATTAAAAATTAATCTCATTCTCAAGTTTACAGGGCGATCGGTCGATGATATTTGGATCGGTTAACGTTTGAACCAGTGATTAGAAAATCAGACCGGAGACCAAATCGGTGAAGGCAACGGTTCGAGGTTCAACCGGTCGACTGGTTCAACCAGATGGTTCAATCAGAAAATTAAATTTTATATTTTTAATTATATTTTAAAATTATTATTAAAATATAATATAATAAATAAATTTTTTATATAAACTTGAATAACACAAAACCCAAAGCCCAAACCCATATATTTTTATTTTATAGGCCCAAAATCTAATTAAGAGTATTAAAAGAAATAGAAGTAGGGTTGTCTGTTGGATTGTATATTAAAAGTCTAGCTTTTTGTATGAACAATATTCTGACAATATTTGAAATGAGAATCATGTGATCAAAAGTTTGGAATTATTTATCGTTGCAAAAGTCCATTTACTTTATACTATAGATAATATGGTGTGCAGCGTCATATGGAAGATCATATTATCAGTTCCTTATAAAGTATAAACAGTGTTCACAACCGAGATAGACGGGGACTATCTATCGATATGATTGTAGTGTGATTTGGCATTAGTCTATCTTGACTATAAAATTGAACTAGTGCACTTTGAGTGCATTGAGCAAGACCGCAGTGAGATCGTTCGATTTATACTGACTATATAATAGAACTTGATCTCTGTTATTATGGATGTTCGTAGTCTTAATCCCTATACAATAACCTCGACACGTAAGCCAGTATTTATTTCTTTAATTTATCAATGGGTGAGATTTAATAGTTAAATCAATATGCTCGGTGAGTTGGGAGATGGTGATGTCTCTATTGTGTGCTGTTGATTGTAGAAGGAATCCGTGTCCTAACAGAATTGGTTGATGATGCCCCCTTGAGGAGCTCATAATGATTATCATGTAAACCCTGCAGGTGGATTTATTCCGACATGATAATAAGATTGAGTGGTACTGCACTCGGTAAATATATTAATTAATGGAGTTGTCAGTATCTTAATTAATTAATAGGCATTGAATCTTAAACACGGGGAGATTAACGGGCTCATAATAAGAAGGAGCCCATAAACGTAATTTGGGATTAGGGTGGCAGGGCAATAATATTTCTTTAGTGGAATGATTAATTATTATTGGACTTAAGTATAAGTTTTGGGCTAAACTTGGATGCTTAAGCCCAATGGGAGGCCCAAACCCTAATTTCTCCTCTTGGTCCCTGTTGTAGCCTATATATAGTCAATCTCAGCAGTTCGGATAATCAATACACACGCATAAAATCATGAGAATCAGATTAGGACTGTAGATTGAAGTTCGTCTTGTAGATCGTTGCCCACACCAACATCAAGACGTGGCTTAGGAATACAATAGAAGACCGGAAAGTCATTTGCTATTTCTGTATGTCAACTTCCATGATTTTTATAAAATTTTTGAACATCTAAACTGGACGTGTATACTCTGTCGAAAAGCTAAGGAAAAGAGGATCGTTTTAGCGCATAGATCATTCTAATCGGAGATCAGATGAAGGAGTTATGGCAAAATGGTGAGACTGCGCAGGCTGCCTACGAGAATCCTCCTTCTTCAACATACCTTGGTGAAAGGTAATATGTTTCTATGATTTATTGCTTCCACTGATATAGAAACACATGGAACCCTAATGGTTCACGTTAACCAAAAGATCCAAACGCCAACATTATCTTCCATAATCAGCAGCTTGCGGCCGCTCCCTCTTTCTATTTCTCTCTCTCTCTACAGCGCTATCAATTTCTTATTTTTTCTCTCACTTAGCAAAGTTCTCTTATACTCTTTCCCCCTTACTAGAGCCGTAGATATTTGTATGGCACGATGGTCTTAAATTTTATAGGGATCCGATGGCTTGAGGTTCAATCGCTTGACGTATCCGAGCATCTTTTTTATTCTTTATTTTTTATTATTTCTCGTACTCTCAAATTGCAGTTTGCAACAATAAGTTGAGTGTAATAACTTAATAATTTCAAAATATTGAGATTGAGGAGGTTTCAATTTTGAATTTCTTCAATGAGATAATACAGGCGTACACAACAGCTTATCTCAATGTTTTAATTTTTATTTATTATACCGAACTGGCGGTTTTTGGTTATCTCATTCTCTCGGTTCAACCAGTTTATCCGGTCTGATTTTAAGAACCCTGGTTTTAACTATTAACAGACCACCTAATCGATCAACCTACTGACCCTACTGTGGAACTCCCACTTGGCTGATCTAGAAATAGCAAAGATGGACCTTTGGAGAATACACGCGATAAAAAGTATTCTCGTTAATCGATCAACCCTACTGTAGAACTCCTACCGGATTGATCTAGAAATAGCAAATGGGGACCTTTGGAAAATAGACGCGATAAAAAGTAATCTCGTTGACCAACCAACCCTTCTATGGAACTCCTACCCGACTGATCTAGAAATAGCAAAAGGGAACCTTTGGAAAATAGATGCAATAAAAAGTAATCATGTTAACTGACCAACCTTACTATAGAAATCCTACCCGACTGATCTAGAAATAGAGAAGAGGGACCTTTGGAAAAACTGTAGAACTCCTAACCGACAGATCTAGAAATAGCATAGGAAGACCATTGAAAAATAAGCGCGATAAAATTTAATTTTATTATCAAGTTTACAGGACAATCGGTCAATGATATGTGGGTCGATCGATATTGGAACTATTAACCGAATACAAAAAAAACCAATCGACCAACAATACTATAGAATTGCTACCCGACTGATATAGAAATAGCAGAGGGAGACATTTGGAAAATAGACGAGTTGAAAATTAATCTCATTATCAAGTTTACAGGGCGATCGATTAATAATATGTTGGTCGGTACACGTTGGAACTATTAACCAAGCACCTGCCAACTAATCGATCAACCTTACTGTGGAACTCCTACCCGACTGATCTAAAAATAGCAAAAAGGATCCTTTAAAAAATAGACACGTTAAAAATTAATCTCATTATCAATTTTAAAGGGTGATTGATCGATGATATGTGGGACGGTAGATGTTAGAACAATTAGCCGACCACCTGACCAACCAACTGATCGACCTTACTGTGGAACTTCTATCCGACTGATCTAGAAATTGAAAATGGGAATCTTTGGAAAATAGACGCGATAAAAAATAATCTCGTTAAGCGACCAACCCTACTATAGAACTCCTACCCGACAGATCTAGAAATAGCAAAGGGGAACCATTGGAAAATAGATGCGACAAGAAGTAATCTCATTATCTTATTTACAGGTCGATCTTTCAATGATATGTGGGTCTTTAGATATTAGAACTATTCACTGATTACCAGACCGACCAACCCTACTGTGGAACTCCTACCCGACTGATATAGAAATAATAAATGGGGACCTTAGGAAAAACTATAGAACTACTACCTGACTGATCTAGAAATAGCAAAGAGAGACCTTTGAAAAATAGATGTGATAAAATATGATCTCATCATCAAGTTTACAGAGCAATCGGTCGATGATATGTGGGTTGATATATATTGGAACTATTAACCAACCACCAGACCGACCAACCGACCAATATTATTATAAAATTGCTACCCGACTGATAAAGGAATATAAGAGGGAGATCTTTTAAAAATAGACGCGTTAAAAATTAATCTCATTATTAAATTTATAGGGCGATCGGTCGATGATATGTGGATCTGTAGACGTTAGAGCTATTAACAGACCACCTGACCGACCCTACTGTGAAAATCCTACCCGACTGACCAAAAAGTAGCAAAGGGGGACCTTTTGAAAATAGACATGTTAAAAATTAATCTTATTATCAAATTTATAGGGCGATCCGTCGATGATATACGAGTCAAAAGATATTGAAACTATTAACCGACCACCTGACCGACCCTACTTTGGAATTCCTACCCGACAGATATAGAAATAGCTAAGGGTGAGCTTTGAAAATAGATGTGATAAAAAGTAATCATGTTAACCGATCAACTCTACAGTAGAACTCCTACCCGACAGATCTAGAAATAGCAAGGGGGGACCTTTGAAAAGTAGACGTGATAAAAAGTAAACTCATTATCAAGTTTACAGGGCGATCGGTCGATGATATGTGGATCGTTAGATATTGGAACTATTAACTGATCACCCGACCGACCAATCGATCAACCCTACTATGGAACTCCTACCCGAATGATCTAGAAATAGTAAAGGAAAACCTTTGAAAAAACTGTAGAACTATTACACAACTAATCTAGAAATAGCAAAGGGCGATCTCTGAAAAATAGACGTGATAAAATGTAATCTTATTTTCTAGTTTACATGGCGAGTGATCGATGATATATAGGTCGGTAGATATTGGAACTATTAACCGGCCACAAGACCGACCAACTGACCAACCCTACTATAGGATTGGTACCCGACTGAATAGAAATAGCAGAGGGAGGCCTTTGTAAAATAGACACGTAAAAAATTAATCTCATTATCAAGTTTACAGGGCGATTGGTCGATGATATGTGGGTCGATAGACGTTGGAACTATTGACCGACCACCTAACCGACCAACCAACCGACCCTACTATGGTACTCCTACCGGACTGATCTAAAAATAGCAAAGGGGGACCTTTGCAAAATAGAAGCGTTAAAAATTAATCTCATTATCAAGTTTACAGGGCGATCGGTCAATGATATATGGGTCAGTAAACATTGGAACTAATAATTGACCGCCTTACCGACCAACCGACCGACCCTATTGTGGAACTCCTACGTGACTGATCTAGAAATAGCAAACGGGGACCTTTGGTAAAACTTTAGAACTCCTACCCGACTGATCTAGAAATTGCAAAGGGAGACCTTTGAAAAATAGACGCGATAAAATGTGATCTCATTATCAATTTTACAGGGCGATCGGTCAATGATATGTTGGTCGGTAGACATTGAAACTATCAATTGACCATCACACCAACTAACCGACCAACCCTGCTATAAAATTATTACCCGACTAATGTATAAATAGTAAAGGGAGATCTTTGAAAAATAAACGCGTTAAAAATTAATCTCATTATCATGTTTATAGGACGATCAATCGATAATATGTGATTCGGTAGACGTTGGAACTATTTACCAATGACCTGACTGACCAACCAACCGACTCTACTGTGGAACTCCTACCGAACTGATCTAAAAATAGCAAAGGGGGACCTTTAAAAAATAGATGCGTTAAAGATTAATCTTATTATCAAGGTTACAGGGTAATCGATCGACGATTGTTGGATTGTATACTAAAAGTCTAGCTTTAGTATGAACAATGTTTTAACAATATTTGAAATTAGAATCATTGATCAAATAATTGCATCTTATAATTTATTTATATTTTCGATGCAATTACTGACGTTCGATTATTTGGTTAACGTGAACCGTTAGGGTTCCATACGATTCTATAATTAGAGGAAGCAAGAAAATATAGAAACATATTACCTTTTACTGGGGTATGTTGAAGAAGAAAGATTCTCGCCGGTAGCCTGCGCAGCCTCACGGTTTTGGACTTAACTTCCTCATCAGATCTTCGATTCAAGTGATCTACACCCCAAAATGATCCTCTGTTACATGGCTTTTTAAAGGTGTATCACACGTCCAGTTCTAATTTCTACACAATTTTTGAAAAATCATGGAAGTTGATGAAGAGCAGTAGCAAACAACCTTCCGATCTTATGCTGTATTCCCAAGTCCAATCTTGACGTCGTGTGGGCGACGATCCTCAAGATCTTCTCAATCTGCTGTTCTCTCCCTACTCATGGTTAGGCATGAATAATTAATTAGGGTTTTCGGACAGTTGAGATGACTTATATATGGCTACAGAAGGGACCAGGAGGAGAAAATTAGAATTTGGCCTCCACTGGGCTTAAGTATCCAAGTTTAGCCTAAAACTTATACTTAAATCCAATAATAATAATAATATATACCACTAAAATATTATTACCGCACTACTGGTCTAATCCTATAATTACGTTATGGGCTCCTTCTTATTATGAGCTCGTTAGTCTCCCCATGTTTAAGATATACAATGCCCATTAATTAATTAAGTTACTGACAACTCTATTAATTAATATCTCATCCAAGAGTAGCACCACTCAACTTCATTATCATGCCGGAATAAATCCACCTACAGGGTTTACATGATAATCCTTATGAGCTCCTCAAGAGGACATCATCAACCTATAGCGGACACGGATTCCATCTATAATCAACAACACACCATAGAGACAGCACTACTTCCAAACTCACCGAGTTTGTTGATTTAATTATATGTTAATCTCACCCATTGATGAATCAAAGAAATACATATTGTCTTACATGTCGAGGTTATTGTATAGGGATCAAGAGCACGAACATCCATAATAATTGTGATTAAGTTCTCTTATATAATCAGTATAAGTCGAACGATTTCAAGCGGTCCTGCTCAATATACACAAAGTGCACTAATGTGATTCTTTAGTCAAGATAAATCTAATACCAAATCACACTACAACCATCCCGATAGAGAGTCCCCGTCTATCTCAGTTGTGAGCATCTGCTTATTCTTTATAAGGAAACCAATAATATGAAATTCCGGGTATTGTCGCACAACATATTATCTACACTATAAAGTTAGTGGACTATTGCATCAGGCATATAAATAAATTATAAGATTAAATTATTTGATCAATCCAACAGTCTCCCACTTATACTAAAAGACTATGTTGTCATGTCTACTGCCATACATCTGATTACCACACCCACTACATGAACATCGAAAACTTTCGCCTTAAGGTCCTTGTAAAAGGATTTACTAGGTTATCATCAGATGCAATCTTGGCGACAACAACCTTTCCCTCATCATTCGATTTCTCATACAAGATGGTACTTACTCTTAATGTGTTTAATTGCCTTTTGGACTCGTGAATCCTTCAAGTTTGCAACTGCACTATTATTATCACAATAAATTGCGATAACCTTGCGCAAATTCAGAAAACACATCCAAGTTTATCATGAAGTTTCTAGAGTCATACACATTAACATTCTTATTTTGGGTTACCTTGATACCCACTGATCGTGCCATCGGAAAAATAGATATCCATTCTCATGCATAACATTTCTTAGATTAAGCTTCCTTATTCGCCGAAGCATAAGGACCCGTGGTATATATTATTATTATTGGACTTAAGTATAAGATTTAGTAGTAATTTTTATGAATTTTTTTCATAATTTAGAATAATAATCACATATAAAATTTTTCCACATTAAATTCAATCGGTTTTAACCTTGTAAAGTTCATGATTTTTTAAAGTAATTTTTGTTAATTTTTTTTCATGTTGAAGAATAATAAAATACATATAAAATTTTTCCACATTAAACCCGATCGGTTTTGAACTTGTAAAGTTTATTATTTTTTAAAAATAAATTTTTATTAATTTTTTTCATATTTAAGAATAACAAATACATATAAAAATTTTCGACATTAACCTTGTAAAGTTCATTGTTTTTTAAAAATAATTTTTGTTAATATTTTTTCATATTTGAGAATAATAAATATATATAAAAATTTTCCATATTAAACCTGATCAGTTCTATCTTGTAAAGTTCATTGTTTTTTTGAAGTAATTATTATTAATTTTTTTTATATTTAAGAATAATAAATTCATTTAAAAATTTTTCACGTTAAACCTGATCAGTTCTAATCTTGTAAAGTTCATTTTTTTAAAATAATTTTTGTTAATTCTTTTTCATATTTAAGAATAATAAATACATATAAAAATTTTCCACATTAAACCCGATCTGTTCTAACTTTGTAAAGTTCATTGTATTTTTAAAAGTAATTTTTATTAATTTGTTTTATTTTTAAAAATAATAAATAAAGAATGTGTATCGAAATGAGAAAATGAGCAATGAAATGAAGGAAAAGTGCACTAAAATTAGAAAATGAGCATCGAAATGAAGGAATTGTGCATAGAATAATGTAGAAAAATTTTGTACGGTTTAAAAAGGTTAGAACCTAACGGTTTTAATTTGGAAAATATTTTTTTTATTTTTTTAATATCTTTATTTATTAAAAAGCATATTTCTTTCATTTCGATGCTCATTTTTCTTGTTTCGATCAACAATTTCTTCATTTCGATGCACATTTTCTCATTTCAAATGCACGTTTCCTTCATTTTAATGTTCATTTCGATGCACGTCTCCTAATTTTCAGTGCTCATTTCTCATTTTGATGAGATTTACTTCATTTCGACGCTCATTTTCTAATTTCGATGTATATTTCCTTCATTTCGATGCTAATTTTATCATTTCAATGCAAGTTTTCTTCATTTCGATGCTCATTTCCTTCATTTTGATACTCATTTCCTATATTCGGTGCTCATTTTCTCATTTTGATTAACATTTCATTGGCTTTGATGTTCACTTTCTCATTTCAATGCACATTTTCTTCATTTCGATGCACAAATCCTTCATTTTGATGCTCATTTTCTAATTTAGGTGCACTTTCCTTCATTACATTGCTCATTTTCTTATTTCAATACACATTCTTTATTTATTATTTTTAAAAATAAAAAAATTTAATAAAAATTACTTTAAAAAACAATGGACTTTACAAAGTTAGAACTAATCGGGTTTAATGTGGAAATTTTTTATATATATTTATTATTCTTAAACATGAAAAAAATTAATAAAATTATTTTTAAAAAAATGAACTTTACAAGGTTAGAACCGATCGGATTTAATGTAGAAAGTTTATATATGTATATATATATATTTATTATTCCTAAATATGAAAAGAAATTAATAAAAATTACTTTAAAAAAACAATGAATTTTACAAGGTTAGAACCGATTGGGTTTAATGTAAAAAATATTTTGAACAGTTTACAAAGGTTATAACCTATGGAAATATGCATCATGATGAAGAAAATGAGCGTCATAATGATGGAAATCAGAACCATGATGAAGGAAATATGCATAAAAAATAAGCATCATGATGATGGAAATAAAAATCATGATGATGGAAATATGTATCAAGATGAAGGAAATGAGCATCATGATAATGGAAACGATCATTAAGATGATGGAAATAAGCATCATCATGAAGGTAATATGCATCATGATGAAGGAAATGACCATAATGATGTAGGAAATGATCATCATGATGAAGGAAATAAGCATATGACGAAGTAAATGAGCATCATGACGATGGAAATGAGCATCATGATGAAGAAAATATGCATCATGAAGAAGGAAATATGCATAATAGGAAAGAACGTCTTGATGAAGGAAATATGTATCATAATGAAGGAAATGTACCTACGAAAGAAATGAGCATCATATGAAGTAAATATACATCATGATAAAGGAAATGAGCATCATTATGAAGGAAATACACGTCAATAATGAAGGAAATGATAATCATGATGAAGGAAATATTTATCATGATTAATGTAATGAGCGTCATTTTGAATTAAATTTGCATCATGATGTAGGAAATGAGCATCATGATGAAGGAAATATGCATCATGATGAAGGAAATGAGCATCATGATGTAGGAAATAGGCATCATGATGAAGGAAACATGTATCATGATGCAGTAAATATGCATCATGATGATAGATTTATGCATCATGATGATGGAAATGAGCATCATTATGAAGAAAATGAGCATCATGATCATGGAAATGAGCCTCATGATGTAGGAAATGAGCATCATTTTGAAGGAAATGTACATCATGATGAAAGAAATGACCATAAAGATGTAGGAAATATTCACCATGATGAAGGAAATTAGTATCGTGATGTAGGAAATGAGCATCATGATGAAGGAAATGCGCATCATGATGAAGGAAATAAGAATCATGATGATGGAAATGAGCATCACGATGAAGGAAATATGCATCATGATAAAGGAATTGAGTATCATAATGAAGGAAACCATTAATAAGATTTTGGAAATGGGAATCGTGATTTAGGAAATATACATCATGATGTAGGAAATGAGCATCATGATGAAGGAAATATACATCATGATCAATGAAATGAGCATCATGATGAAGAAAATGAGCGTCATGATGAAGGATATATGCATCATGATGAAGGAAATAAGCATCATTATGATGGAAATGAGCATCATGTTGAAGGAAATATGCATCATAATGAAGGAAATGTGCATCATGATGAAGGAAATATGCATCATGATGACAGAAATGAGCACCATGATGAAGGAAATGAGCATCATGATGATGGAAATGAACATCATGAAGAAGGAAATAAGCATTACGAAGAAGGAAATGATAGTCATGATGAAGGAAATGATCATCATGTTGTTGGAAATGAACATCAAAATGAAGGAAATATGCATCATGTAGGAAATGAGAATCATGTTGAAGGAAATATGCATCATGATGAATGAAATGAGCATCATGATGTTGGAAATTAGCATCATGAAGAAGGAAACATGCATCATGATAAAGGAAATGAGCCTCATGATGAAGGAAGTATGCTTCATGATGAAGTAAATGAGCCTCATGATGAAGGAAATATGCATCATGATGAAGGAAATAAGCATCAAGATGATGGAAATGAGCATCATGATGGATGAAATATATATCATGATGAAGGAAATGTTCATTAAGATGACGGAAAAATAAGCATCGTGATGAAAGAAATTTGCATCATAATTTAGGAAATGAGCATTATGATGAAGGAAATATGCATCATGATTAATGAAATGAGCATCATAATGATGGAAACGAACATTAAGATTATAGAAATGAGCATCATGATGAAGGAAATGATTGTAAAGATAATGGAAATAAACATCATTATGAAGGAAATATGCATCATGATGAAGGAAATGATCAACATGACGAAGTAAATATGCATCACGATGAAGGAAATCAGCATCGTGTTGTAGGAAATGAGCATCATGACGTAGGAAATGAGCATCATGATGTAGAAAATACATATCATGATGATGGAAATGGGCATCATGATGAAGAATTGGATCATGATGAAGTCATTCAGCATCGAGACGAAGGAAATATGCATCATGATGTAGGAAGATCGTCATGATGAACGAAATATGCATCATAATGAAGGAAATGAGTATCATGATGAAGGAAACGAGCATCATGATAAAGGAGAGCATCATGATGGAAATAAGTATCATGATGAAGGAAATGTGCATCATGATAAAGGAAATGAGTATGACAATGAAGAAAAAGATTATCAAGATGATGAACGTGAGCATCATGATGAAGAAAATATGCATTATTGTGTAGGAAATGAGCATCATGATGAAAGAAATATGCATCATGATGAAAGAAATATGCATTATGATGTACGAAAGAGCGTCATGATTAAGGAAATATGAATCATAATGTAGTTAATGAGCATCATGATGAAGAAAATATGAATCCTGATGATGGAAATAAGCATAATGATGAAGAAAATATGCATCATGATGAAGGAAATGAACATCATGATGAAGTAAATGATTATCAAGATGATGGAAATGAGCATTACGATTAAGAAAATATGCATCTTGATGGAGGAAATGATCATCATGGTGAAAGAAATGAGTATTATGATGATGGAAATAAGAATCATTTTGAAAGAAAAATTCATCATGATGAAGAAAATGAGCATCACAATGAAGGAACGATCATTAAGATGATGGAAATGATCTTCATGATGAAGAAAATGACCATAATGATATAGGAAATGATTATTATGATAAAGGAAATATGCATCATGATGAAAGAAATGAGCATCATGGCGATGTAAATCATAATCATGCTGAAAGAAATATGCATCAAGATGAAGGAAAAGAGCATCATGATAAGGAAACTATCATTAAGATGATTGAAATGAGCATCATTATGAAGGTAATATGCATCATGATGAAGGAAATGTGATTAATGATGTAAGAAATGATCATCATGATGAAGGAAATAGGCATCAGGATAAAGGAAATACGCATCATGACGAAGGAAATGAGCATCATGATGATGGAAATGAGCATCATGATGAAGGAATGAGTATCATGATGAAGAAAATATGCATCATGATGAAGGAAATGAGCATCATGATGAATGAAATATACATCATGATATAGAAAACAACGTCATAATGAAGGAAATATGCATCATATTGAAATAATTGAGCATTATAATGAGGGAAATGAGTATCATTATGAAGTAAATATACATCATGATGAAGGAAAAGAGCATCGTGATGAAGGAAATACGCATCATAATGAAGGAAATAAGAATCACGAGGAAGGAAATATTTATCAAGATTAATTAAATGAGCATCATGGTGTAGGAAAAAAGCATCACAAAGAAGAAAATATGCCTCATGATGAAGAAAATGAGCATCATGATGTAGGAAATAGGCATCACAATGAAGGAAACATGTATCATGATGAAGAAAATATGAATCATGATGATAGACTTATCCATCATGATGATGGAAATGAGAATCATGATGAAGGAAACAAGCATCATGATCAATGAAATGAGCCTCATGATGTAGGAAATGAGCATCATGATGAAGGAAATATTCATCATGATGAAAGAAATGACCATAAAGATGTAGGAAATATGTATCATGATGAAGAAAATTAGCATCGTGATGTAGGAAATGAGCATAATGATGTAGGAAATAAGAATCATGATGATGGAAATGAGCATCATGATGAAGGAAATATGCATCATGATATAAGAATGAGTAATAAGATGATGGAAATGAGCATCATGAGGAAAGAAATATACATCATGATACAATGGAGACCAAAAAGACACAATACAAATGAGGGCAGGCGAGGGATCCTGCTACCCAACCAACACGGGAACAGGCAAGGGATCCTTTTACCCGACCAAATAGTCCCACCCTAACATATGGTCTAAACCTGTACAGTCGAATACAAGGCTGAAAATAAATTCTATAGATGAGCTGACCACCCCAGACGGCCTCTGTAAAAACTGATAATATGAAAAAACCCAGTGGAAAAAATCCATATAGAGGAAAAGAGCACCTTCCAAATAATTTCATAAAACACACCATCCAACATAGATCTAAAGAGAGCCCTGGCGCTCAAATCAATCCACTGCAGCATCCAAACACTCCAATTATTCTAATCACTGTGAATCAATACAAAAAGCATCAAAGACTCAAAATGGAAATGATGTACATAAAGACCAAAAGGAAATATAACACCTTGCACACCCCGCGGCATCGCCACCGGAGACAGTATCTCCTTCGCATACAACCGCATAGGTGAGAAACTAGAGTGACCCAGCAAGCAACAATTCTAAAAATTCATTTAATCCTGTAGTGTTCAAAGTTTATATCCACAGATATAAGACGTAGAATATCAGGAGGTGAATAAACAAGCCAAACAAAGTCTCCTCCAATATCAGTAAGACGATCAGCCACAGCATTACCCTCAAGATAGATGTGAGAGACTAAAAAATTCATCATCTGAGTAATCTCCATGCTTTTTCGCCATCGTGAAAGAAGTCTCCAAGGCAGCTCCGGAGACGGAGAAGAAAGGGCATAAACCACATAAGTCGAGTCAGACTCCAACCAAAGAGAATTACATCCTCTATCATATGCCAACTCAATAGCCGTTAAAGCAATAATAAGTTCTGCTTCAAAAGCAAAGCCATGGCCAAATCCGCTAGAGAAGCCACCCATGTAGAACCCTCTACAATTACGAAAAACCCCAGCACCAGCAATAGTACCTCTTGCAAGGAACTATTAACCGACCACCAGACTGACCAACCGACTAATCCTACGATAGAATTGCTACCCGACTGATCTAGAAATAGCAGAAGAAGACTTTTAAAAAATAGATGATTTAAAAATTAATCTCATTATCAATTTTACAGAGCAATCTGTCGATGATATGTGGGTTGGTAGACATTGGAGATATTAACCGACCACCTGATCGACCAACTGACTGACCTTAATGTGGAACTTACTCGACTGATCTAGAAATAACAAAGGGGACCTTTGAAAAATAGACTTGCTAAAAATAAATCTCATAATCAAGTTTACAAGGTGATTGGTCGATGATATGTGGATTGGTAGACGTTGAAACTATTAACGACCACTTGACCTACCAACCAACCGACCCTACATTGGAAGTCCTACCCGACTGATCTAGAAATAGCGAAGGGGGATTATTGGAAAATAGACACGATAAAAAGTAATCTCGTAAATTGACCAACCCTAATGTAGAACTCCTATACGACTGATCTAGAAATAGCAGAGGAAGACCTTTGGAAAATAGTCGTGATAAAAAGTAATTTCATTATCTTGTTTACAAGGTAATAAGTCGATGATATATGGGTCAATAGAGATTGGAACTATTACCTGACGACCAGACCGATCTACCGACCAACCCTACTGTGGAACTCCTACCCGACTGATCTGAAAATTGTAAAGAGGGGCCTTTGGAAAAAATTGTAGAACTCCTACCCGACTGATCTAGAAATAGCAAAAGGAGACCTTCAAAAAATAAACGCAATAAACCGACCACCAGACGGACCGAATGACCAACTCTACTATAGAATTGCTACCCAACTGATCAATAAATAGCTGAGGGAGACCTTTAGAAAATAGTCGCATTAAAAATTATTTTCATTATCAAGTTTACGGGGCGATCAGCCGATGATATGTGGGTCGATAGAGGTTTGGACTATTTACCGACCACCTAACTGAGCAACCCACTGATTGTACTGTGGAACTCTTACCTGACTGATTTAGAAATAGTAAAGGGAGACCTTTAGAAAATAGACGCGTTAAAAATAATCTCATTTTCAAGTATATAGGGCGATCAATCGATGATATATGGGTCGGTAGATATTGGAACTATTATCTCGACCACCTGACCGACCAACCGACTAACCTAACTGTGAAACTCCTACCCGACTGATTTAGAAACAGAAAAGGGAGGCCTTTGGAAAATAGACATGATAAAAACTAATCTTGTTAACTGACCAAAACTATTGTAGAACTCTTATTCGACTGATCTAAAAATAGTAAAGGAGGACATTTGGAAAATAGATGCGATAAAAATTAATTTCATTATCAAGTTTTTATGGCGATCGGTCGATGATATGTGGGTTTGTAGAAATTGAAATTGTTAACCGACCACTAGACCGACCAACCGACGAACCCTACTGTAGAACTCCTACCCGACTATTCTAGAAATAGTAAAGAGGGACTTTTGAAAAATAGATGTGATAAAATATAATCTCATTATCATGTTTACATGGCAATCGGTCGATGATATGTGGGTCGGTAGACATTGGAATTATTAATCGACTACAAGACCGACCAACCCTATTATAGAACTCCTATCTGACAGATCTAGAAATAGCAATGGGTGACCTTTGGAAAACAAACTCAATAAAAAGTAATCTTATTATAAAGTTTACAGGACGATCGGTCCATGATATGTTGGGCCGTAGACATTGGAACTATTAACCAACCACCAGATTGACCAACCGACGAATCCTACTATAAAACTACTACCCAACTGATCAAAAAATAGCAAAGGAGGACCTTTAAAAAATAGACATGATAAAAAGTAATCTTACTATCAAGTTTACAAGGTGATCGGTCGATGATATATGGGTCGGTAAACATTGGAACTTTTAACCGATCACCAAACTGACCAACCGACCAATCCTATTGTGGAACTCCTACCCGACTGATCTAGAAATAACAAAGGGAGACCTTTGGAAAAATTGCAGAACTCCTACCCGACTGATCTAGAAATAGCAAAAGGAGACCTTTAAAAAATAGACGTGAAAAAATATAATCTCATTATCAAGTTTATAGGGCGATCGATCGATGATATATTTGTCGATAGACATTGGAACTATTAATCAACCTCCAGACCAACCAACCGACTAACCCTACTGTAGAACTCCTACCCAATTGATTGAGAAATAGCAATGGAGGACCTTTAGAAAATAGACGTGACAAAAAGTAATATCATTATCAAGTTTACAAGGTGATCGGTCGATGATATGTGGATTGGCAGATATTAGAACTATTAATCGATCACCATATAGACCAACCGCCAACCCTACTGTGGAACTCCTACCTGACTGGTCTGTAAATAGACAAGATGGACCTTTGGAAAAACTGTATAACTCCTACCCGACTGATTTAGAAATAGTAAAGAGAGATCTTTGAAAAATAGACATGATAAAATGTAATCTTATTATCAAGTTTACAGGACCATCGGTCGATGATATCTGGGTCAGTAGAAATTGAAACTCTTAACCGACCACCAGACCGACCAAACGACCAATCATACAGTAGAATTGATACCTGACTGATCTAGAAATAGTTGGGGAGACCTTTGGAAAGTAGACGCATTAAAATTTAATCCTATTATCACGTCTACAGGGCAATCGGTCGATGATATGTGGATTGTTAGAGGTTGAAACTATTAACCGACAACCTAACTGACCAACCGACCGACCGTACTATGGAACTCACACCCGAATGATCTAAAAATAGTAATGGGAGACCTTTGGTAAATAGACACGTTAAAAAATAATTTCATTACCAAGTATATAGGGCTATCGGTCGATGATATGTGGGTCGGTAAATGTTGGAACTATTAACCAACCAGTTGATCGACCAACCGACTGACCTTATTGTGGAACTCCTACCCGACTGATCTAGAAATAACAAAGGGGGACCTTTGAAAAATAGATGCGATAAAAAGTAATCTTGTTAACCAACCAACACTACTATAAAACTCTTATTCGACTGATCTAGAAATAGTAAAGGAGGACATTTAAAAAATAGATGCGATAAAAAGTACTCCCTCTGTCCCAACACAATTTTCACACCTCCTTTGTAAATTACAAAGAAGGTGTGAAAGCTCAGCTGGGACGGAGGGAGTAATCTCAATATCAAGTTTACAGGGCGATTGGTCAATAATATGTGGGTCGGTAGGCATTGGAACTGTTAACCAACCACTTGACCGACCAACCAACAAACCCTACTGAAGAACTCCTACCCGACTGATTTAAAAATAGTAAAGGGGGACCCTTAGAAAATATACGTGATGAAAAGTAATCACATTATCAAGTTTACAAGGCGATCGGTTGATGATATGTGGGTCGGTAGACATTAGAACTATTAACCAACCAATAGACCAACCAACCCTACTGTAGAACTCCTACCCGATAGATCTAGAAATAGTAATGGGTGAGTGACCATTGAAAAACAGTCGCGATAAAAAGTAATCTCATTATCAAGTTTACAGGGCGATCGGTCGATAATATGTTCGTCGGTAGAAATTTAAACTATTAACTGACCATCAGATTGACCAATCAATCAACCCTACTGTAGAACTCCTTCCCGACTGATCAAGAAATAGCAAAGGTACCTTTGAAAAATAGACGTGATAAAAAGTAATCTTACTATCAAGTGTCAAGGCGATCGATCAATGATATGTGGGTCGGTAGATATTGGATCTATTAACCGACCACCAGACCAACCAACTGACTAACCCTACTATGGAGCTTCAACCTGACTGATCTAGAAATAACAAAGGGTGACCTTTGGATAAACTGTAGAACTCCTACCCAAATAATCTAGAAATAGCAAAGGAAGACCTTTGAAAAATAGACGCAATAAAATATAATCTCATTATCACGTTTATAGGGTGATCGGTCGATGATATGTGGGTTGGTAGACTTTGGAACTATTAACCAACTACCAGACCGACTAACCGACTAACCCTACTATAGAAATACTACCCGACTGATTGAGAAATAGCAAAGGGGGACCTTTGGAAAATAGATGTAATAAAAAGTTATATCCCTATCAAGTTTACTAGGTGATCGATCGATAATATGTGAGTCGTTAAATATTGGAACAATTAACCGATCACCAGACCGACCAACTGATCAACCCTGCTGTGTAACTCCTGCCCGACTAATCTAGAAATAGTAAAGGGAGACCATTGAAAAAACTGTACAACTCCTACCCGACTGATCTAGAAATTGCAAAGGGAGACCTTTGAAAAATAGACGCGATAAAGTTTACATGGAGATCGATCGATGATATGTTAGTCGGTAGACATTGGAACTATTAATCGACCACCAGATCGACCAACCGAACAACACTATTGTAGAATTCCTACTTGTCTGATCGAGAAATAGCAAAGGGGGACCTTAGAAAAATAGACCTGATAAAAAATAATCTCACTATCAAGTTTATAAGGCGATCGGTCGAAGATATGTGGGTCGGTAGACATTGAAACTATTAAACGACCACCAGACCGACCAACTGACCAACCCTATTGTGGAACTCCTACCCAACTGATTTAGAAATAGCAAAGGGGGACCTTTGGAAAAACAATAAAACTCATGCTCGACTGATCTAGAAATAGCAAAGGGAGACCTTTGAAAAATAGACGCGATAAAATGTAATCTCATTATCAATTAAATAGGGTGATCGGTCGATGATATGTCGGACGATAGACATTGGAACAACTAACTGACCACTAGACCGACCAACCGAACAATTCTACTGTAGAATTGCCACCTAACTGATCTAGAAATAGTAGAGGGAGACCTTTGAGAAATAGATGCATTAAAAATTAATCTCATTACTACGTTACAGGGCGATCGATTGATGATATGCAGGTCGGTAAAGGATGGAACTTTTAACCGACCACCTCACCGATCAACCGACCGGCCGTACTTTAGAACTTCTACTCGACTGATCTAGAAATAATAAACGACGATATTTGGAAAATCGACGCGTTAAAAATTAATCTCATTATCAAGTATATTGGGCTATCGGTCTATGATATGAGGAACGACATACATCAGAACTATTAACCGACCACCTGACCGACCAACCAACTTATCTTACTATGGAACTCCTACCCAAGTAATCTACAAACAATAAAAGAGGACCTTTGAAAAATAGATGCGATAAAAAGTAATCTCATTATCAAGTTTACAGGGTGATCGATCGATGAAATGTAGGTCGATAGACATTAGAACTATTAACCATCCACCAGATCGACCAACCGACCAATCCTACTATAGATATCCTACTGGACTAATCCAGAAATAGTAAAGGAGGACCTTTGGAAAATCGATGCGATAAAAAAGTAATCTCATTATCAAAATTTTTAGAGCGATCGGTCAATGATATGTGGGTTGGTAGATATTGAAACTATTAACCAACCACCAAACCGACCAACCGACCAACCCTACAGTAGAACTCCTACTCGACTGATCTAGAAATAGCAAAGGGGGACCTTTGGAAAATAGACACAATAAAAAGTAATCTCATTATCAAGTTTACATGGCAATCGATTGATGATATATGGTTCTGTAGACATTAAAACTATTAACCAACCATTATATCGACCAACCAAACAACGCTATTGTAGAACTCCTACTCGATTGATCGAGAAATAGCAAATGGGGACCCTTATAAAATAGACGTGATAAAAAGTGATCTCATTATCAAGTTTACAAGGAAATTGGTCGATGATATGTGGGTCGGAAGACATTAGAACTATTAACTGACTACCAGACCGACCAACCGACCAACCCTACTGTGAAATTTCTACCCGACTGATATAGAAATAACAATGGGGACCTTTGGATAAACAGTAGAACTCCTACCTGATTGATCTAGAAATAGCAAAGGGAGACCTTTGTAAAATAGACGCGATAAAATGTAATCTTATTATCAACTTTACAGGATGATCGATCGATGATTTGTGGGTCGGTAGATATTAGAACTATTAACCGACCACCTGACCGACAAACTAAAAAATCCTACTGTAAAATTGCTACCTGACGAATCTAGATATAGTAGAAGGAGACCTTTGAAAAATACACGCGTTAAAAGTAAATCCCATTATCACGTTTACAGGGTGATCGGCCGATGATATGCGGGTTAGTAGAGGTTGGAACTAATAACCGATCACTTGACTGACCAACCAACTGACAGTACTATGGAACTCCTACCTGACTGATCTAAAAATAGCAAATAGAGACCTTTGGAAAATAGACATGTTAAAAATTAATCTCATTATCAAGTATGTAGGGCTATCGGTCGATGATATATGGGTCGGTAGTCGTTAGAACTATTAAATGACCACCTGACCTACCAACCGACTGACCTTACTGTTGAACTCCTACCCGACTGATCTAAAAATAATAAAGGGGGACCTTTGGAAATAGACGTGATAAAAAATAATCTCGTTAACCAACCAACCCCATTGTAGAACAACTATTCGTCTGATCCAGAAATAGCAAATGTGGACCTTTGAAAAATAGACGCGATAAAAAGTAATCTCATTATCAAGTTACAGGGCGATCGGTCGATGATATGTCGGTCGGTAGACATTGGAACTATTAATCGACCACCAAATCAACCAACCCTACTGTAAACTCCTACCCAACTGATCTAGAAATAGCAAAGGGGGACCTTTGAAAAATAGACGTGATAAAAAATAATCTCATTATCTTATTTACTGTGTAATCGGTCAATGATATGTAAGTCTGTAGACGTTGGAACTATTAACCGACCATCAAACCGACCAACCGACCGACCCTACTGTCACTACAAGATAACTGACATTACATAACAACCCAAAAATGTTACTTAACAATTAAAAAATATTATTATAGATCATAAATAATTTTTTGGTGTCGCTGTTGCCCCTGTTATCTAAAGTCTAATGTTACACTTTTTTCCTTATGATAGCACCTCATATCAAATTTGACATTTTATTATAACACTTTAATAAATGTTACATTACTGTTAATGTAATATTTTTTTATTTTAAGGTAACACTATTTTCGATGATTTGTGGATCGATAGACACTAGAACTTTTAACCGACAACCAGACCCACAAACCCTACTGCAGAATTATTACCTGACTGATATAATAATAGCAGAGGGAGACCTTTGGAAAATTGACACATTAAAACTTTATCTAATTAACAAGTTTACAAGGCAATCGTTCGATGATATGTGGGTCGGTAGACATTGAAATTTTGAACCAACCACCTGACCGAACAACCGACCGACCATAGTGTGGAACTCCTATCCAATTGATCTAGAAATAGCAAAGGGGAACCTTTGGAAAATAGACGCGATAAAATATAATCTCGTTAACCGACCAACTCTTCTATAGAACTTTTACCCGAGTGATCTACAAATAGCAAAGGGGAACCTTTGGAAAAAAACTGTAGAACTTCTACCCGACTGATCTTGAAATAGCAAATAAAGACCTTTGAAAAATAGACATGATAAAATGTAATTTCATTATCAAGTATACAGTACGATTGGTTGATGATATGTGGGTTGATAGATATTGGAACTATTAACCGACCACCAGGCCGACCAACCGACTATCCCCACTATAGAACTACTATCCAACTGATCTAAAAATAGCAAAGAGGGACCTCTGGAAAATAGACGCATTAAAAATTAATAGCATTATCAAGTTTACAAGGCGATCTGTCGATGATATATGGGTCTGTAGATATTGGAACTATTAAACGACCACCAAACTGACCAACCGACAAATCCTACTGTTGAACTCCTACCCGACTGATCTAAAAATATAAAAGGGGGACCTTTGGAAATTAGACACATTAAAAGTTAACCTCATTATCAAGATTTCACAGGGCCATAGGTCAACGTTATGTGTGTCAGTATATGTTAGAATTATTAACCGATAATAAAATCGACCAACCGACCAACCCTACTTAACAACTCCTACTCGACTGATCGATAATACGCAAAGGGCGACCTTTGAAAAATAGACGCGATAAAAAGTAATCTCATTATTTAGTTTACAGGGTGATCGATCTATGATATGTGGGTCGGTAGACATTGGAACTATTAACCGACTATCAGACTGACCAACCGATCAGCCCTACTGCAGAATTGCTATCCGACTTATATAGAAATAGCAGAGGGAGACATTTAGAAAATAGATGCGTTAAAAGTTAATCTCAATATCAAGTTTACAGGGCAATCGGTCTACGATATGTAGGTCGGCAGACGTTAGAATTATTAATCGACCACCTGATCGACCCTACTGTGGAACTCTCACCTGACTGATCTAAAAATTTTAAAGGAGGACCTTTGAAAAATAGTCGCGTTAAAAATTAATCTCATTATCAAATTTACATGGCGATCGATCGATGATATGTGGGTTGGTAGACGATGGAACTATTAACTGACCACCTAACCAACCGACCGACCGACCTTACTATGAAACACCTACCCGACTGATCTAGAAATAGAAATGGGGGACCTTTGAAAAATTGGCGCGATAAAAAGTAATCTCGTTAACTGACAAACCCTACTGTAGAACTCTTATCCGACTGATTAGAAAATAGCAAAGGGGAACTTTTCAAAACTAGACGCGATAAAATATAATCTCATTTTAAAGTTTACAGTGTGATTGGTCGATGATTTGTGGGTAGATAGACATTGGAACTATTAACCGACCACCAGACCGACCAACCCTACTGTAGAATTGCTACCCGACTGATATAGAAATAGCAGAGGAAGACCTTTGAAAATTTAACGCATTAAAAATTAATCTAATTATCAAGTTTATAGGGCAATCGTTCAATGATATGTGGGTCGGTAGATGTTGGAACTTTTAACCGACCACCTCACCTAACAACCGACTGACCCTACTGTGGAACTATTACCCGATTATTTATAGAAGTAGCAAAGAGAGACCTTAGGAAAATAGACGAGTTAAAAATTAATCTCATTATCAAGTTACAAGATGATCGATCGATGATATATTGGTCGGTATATGTTGGAACTATTAACCAACCACCTGACCGATCCTATTACGGAACTCCTACCTAAGAGATCTAGAAATATCAAAGGGGGTCCTTTGGAAAATAGACGCGATAAAAATTAATCTCGTTAACTGGCAAACCCAACTATAGAACTCCTATCCGGTTGATCTAGAAATAGCAAAGTGGGACCTTGGAAAAATAATGTGATAAAAAGTAATCTCATTATCAAGTTTCCGGGGCGATCAGTCGATGATATGTGGGTCGGTAGACGTTGGAACTATTAACTGACTGCCTGACCGACCGACCGACCCTACTGTGGAACTCATACCGGACTGATCTAAAAATAACAAAGGGGGACCTTTGAAAATAGGCACCTTAAAAATTAATCTCATTATCAAGTTTACAGGGTGATCGATCGATGATATGTAGTTCGATATATGTTAGAACTATTAACTGACCACTTGACCAACCGACCGACTGACCCTACTGTGAAACTCCTACACGTCTAATCTAGAAATAGCAAAGGGAAACTATTAGAAAATAGACGCGATAAAAAATAATTTTGTTAACCGACTAACCCTACTGTATAAGTCCTACCCGACTAATCTAGAAATAGCAAAGGGGGACCTTTTAAAAATAGACACGATAAAAAGTAATCTCATTATCAAGTTTACAGGGCAATCGATCGATGATATATGGTCGGTAGACATTGGAACTATAAATTAACCACAAGACCGAACAACCTTCCAACCCTACTGTGGAACTCTTATTCGACTGAAATAGAAATAACAAATTGGGACCTTTGAAAAAACTGTAGAACTCCTACCCGACTGATCTAAAAATAGCAAAGGGAAATCTTTGAAAAATAGACATGATAAAATATGATCTCATTATCAAGTTTACAGGGTAATATGCTAGATATGTGGGTCAGTAGACATTGGAACTATTAACCGACCACCAGACCGACCAACCCTTTTGTAGAATAGCTACCCGACTGATATAGAAATAGAAGTGGAAGACCTTTGGAAAATAGATGCGTTAAAAATTAATCTAATTATCAAGTTTACAGGGTGATCGGTCGATGATATATTGGTCGGTAGACATTGGAACTATTAACCGACCACCTAACCGACTCTACTGTGGAAATTCTATCGGACTGATCTAAAAATAGCAAAGGGGGACATTTGGAAAATAGATGCGTTTAAAATTAATCTCGTTATCAAATTTACAGAGCGATTGGTCGATGATATGTGCATCGGTAGATGATGGAACTATCAACCGACCACCTTACCGACCAATAGACTGACCCTATTATGTAATTCCTACCCGACTGATCTAAAAATAGCAAAGTGGGACCTTTTGAAAACAGACGCAGTAAAAAGTAATCTCGTTAACTAACAAATCCTACTGCAGAATTTCTACATGACTTATCTAGAAATAACAAAGGGAGACCTTAAGAAAATAGACGCGATAAAAAGTAATCTCAATATCAAGTTTACAAGGTAATCAGTTTATGATATGTGGGTTGATAGATATTGGAACTATTCACCGACCATCAGACCGAATAATCGGCCAATCCTACTGTAGAACTCCTACTCGACTGATCTAGAAATAGCAAAGGGAGACTGTTGAAAAATAGACGCGATAAAATATGATCTCATTAACTTGTTTTCAAGGCGATCGGTGGATGATATGTGGATCGGTAGATATTGAAACTATTAACCAACCACCAGATCGACCAACCGACCAACCTTACTATAGAATTGCTACTCGAATGATATAGAAATAGCAAAGGTAGACCTTTAGAAAATAGACGCGTTAAAAATTAATCTCATTATCAAGTTTATAGGGCGATCGGTCGATGATATGGGTCAGTAGATATTGGAACTATTAATCTACCACCTGACCGACCCTACTTTGGAATTCTTACCGGACTGATCTAAAAATAGCAAAGTGGGACCTTTGAAAAATAGACGCATTAAAAATTAATCTCATTATCAAGTTTATAGGGCGATCGAACGATGATATGTGGGTCGGTAAATGTTAGAACTGTTAACCAACCACCTAACCGACCAACCACCGACTTTACTGTGGAACTCCTACCCAACTGATCCAAAAATGGCAAACGGGGGCCTTTGGAAAATAGACGCGATAAAAAGTAATCTCGTCAACTGACAAACCCTACTGTATAATTCCTACCCGACTGATCTAGAAGTAGCAATGAGGGACCTTTTTAAAATAGACGCGATAAAAAGTAATCTCATTATCAAGTTTACAGGACGATCGATCGATGATATGTGGGCCTGTAGACATTGGAATAATTCACTGACCACCAGACCGACCAACCGACCAACCCTACTGTGGAACTCCTACTCGACTGATCTAAAAATAGCAAACGGGGACCTTTGGAAAAACTGTAGAACTACTACCTGACTGATCTTGAAATAGCAAAGGGAGATCTTTGAAAAATAGACGCAATAAAATATGATCTCATTATCAAGTTTACAGGGTGATCGGTCGATGATATGTGGGTCGGTAATATTGAAACTATTAACCGACCACCAGACTGACCAACCGACCAACCATATTGTAGAATTGCTACCTGACTGATCTAGAAATAGCAGAGGGAGACCTTTGGAAAATAGACGTTTTAAAAATGATGAAAAATGTGCATCGAAATGATGGAAAAGTTCATCGAAATTAGAAAATATGCATCGAAATGAAGGAATTGTGCATCGAAGCAAATAAAATGTTGATCGAAATGAGAAAATGACCATCAAAATGTAATAAATGAGTGTCGAAATGAAGGAGATGAGGATCGAAATGAAGAAAACGTACATTGAAATGAAGAAAATGTGCATTGAAATGATAAAATGAGCATCAAAATGAAGGAAATATACATAGAAATTAGAAAATGATCATCGAAATGAAGTAAACCTCATCAAAATGAGAAATGAGCATCGAAAATGAAGGAGACGCGCATCCAAATGAAAGAAATGTGCATTATAAAATGAGAATATGAGCATCAAAACTAAGGAAATATTGATCGAAACTAGAAAATAAGCATCGAAATGAAGGAAATATGTTTCTTAATGAATTAAAATATTAATAAAAAATAACAAAAATATTTTTCAAATTAAAAACCTATAGGTTATAACCATTGTAAACCATTCAAAAAATTTTCTATATTAAATCCGATCGGTTTTAACCTTGAAAATTTTATTTTTTAAAGTAATTTTTATTAATTTTTTTTATATTTACGAATAATAAATACTCCTACATCTAAAAATTTTTCACATTAAACCCGATAGATTCTAACCTTGTAAAGTTCATCGTTTTTTAATAATTTTTAATATTTAAAGAATAATAAATACATATAAAAATTTTCTACATTAAACCCGATCGGTTCTAACCTTGTAAGGTTCATTGTTTTTTCTAATAGTAATTTTTATGAATTTTTTCATAATTAAGAATAATAATAACATATAAAATTTTTTCAAATTAAATTTAATCGGTTTTATCCTTGTAAAGTTCATGGTTTTTTAAAGTAATTTTTGTTAATTTTTTTCATATTTAAGAATAATAAAATACATATAAAATTTTTCCACATTAAACCCGATCGGTTCTGAACTTGTAAAGTGTATTGTTTTTTAAAGTAATTTTTATTAATTTTTTTCATATTTAAGAATAATAAATACATAAAAAAATTTCGATATTAAAATCCATCGGTTCTTACCTTGTAAAGTTTATTATTTTTTAAATACTCCCTCCGTCCCCATGATACGCATCTATTTTTTTATTTTGCTCTGTCATTACAAAGTATCAATTTCCCTTTTAGATTGATGAGACCCACAACCACTACACATGACCCCACACTCAACACTAATACAATAACTCACTACACATTAAAATATTATTTCTCTCACCTAACTATACATTAAATTATTAAACTTCTTAATCCACGTGCAAATAGTAAACGAATACCTTTCAAGGGGACGGAGGGAGCATAATTTTTAAAAAAAAATTTTCATATTTGAGAATAATAAATACATATAAAAATTTAACATATTAAACCGGATCAGTTGTAACCTTGTAATGTTCATTGTTTTTTTAAGTAATTTTTATTAATTTTTTTTATATTTAAGAATAATAAATTCATATAAAATTTTTCCACATTAAACCCGATCGGTTCTAATCTTGTAAAGTGTTGGATTATATACTAAAAGTCTTGCTTTTGGTATAAATAATATTTTGATAATATTTGAAATGAGAATCATGTGATCAAACATTTGCAATAATAATGTTGTTGCAAAAGTCCATTTACTTTATACTATAGATAATGTGGTGTGAGGCGTCACACGAAAAATCATATTATCGGCTCCTTATAAAGTATAAACAGATGTTCACAATTGAGATAGATTGGGACTATCTATCGGTATGGTTGTAGTGTAATTTGACATTAGTTTGTCTTGACTATAAAATTACACTAGTGCACTTTAAGTCTATTGAGCAGGACTGCAGTTAAGATCGTTCAGTTTATACTGACTATATAATAGAACTTGATCTCTGTTATTATGGAAGTTCGTACTCTTAATCCCTATACAATAATCTCGACACGTAAGCCAGTATTTATTTCTTTAATTCATCAATGGGTGAGATTTAATAGTTAAATCAATATGCTCGATGAGTTGGAAAATGGTGTTGTCCCTATTGTATGTTGTTGATTGTAGAAGGAATCCGCGTCCTAACGGAACTGGTTGATGATGTCCCCTTGAGGAGCTCATAATGATTATCATGTAAACCCAGCAGGTGGATTTATTCCGATATAATAATAAGGTTGAGTGATACTACTCTCGGTAAATATATTAATTAATGAAGTTGTCAGTAACTTAATTAATTAATGGACATTGAATCTTAAACACGGGAATATTAACGCGATCATAATAAGAAGGAGCCCATAAACATAATTTGGGATTAGGGTGACAGTTCAATAATATTTCTTTAGTGGAATGATTTATTATTATTGGTCATAAGTTTATGTTTTGGGCTAAACTTGGATACTTAACCAATGGGAGGCCCACACCCTAATTTCTCCTCTGGTCCTGTTGTAGTCTATATATAGCCATCCTCAGCAGCTTACGAACACACAACGATACACAACTCATAACGAGGATCATGAGAGTGTGACGAGCTGCAGATTGAGCTCTCCTTGGTGATCGTTGCCCACACAACGTACAGAAGACCGTGAACAATTTTTAATGCGTCTATTTTCCAAAGGTCTCCTTCCACTATTTCTAGATCAGTCAGGTAGCAATTCTACAATAAGGTTTATCGGTTGGTCGGTCTTGTGGTCGGTTAATAGTTCCAATGTCTACCGACCCACATATCATCGAGCGATCGCCCTGTAAACTTGATAATGAGATCACATTTTATTGCATCTATTTTATAAAGGTTTCCATTTGCTATTTCAAGATCAGTCGGGTAGGAGTTCTACAATTTTCCAAAGGACCCCGTTTGCTATTTCTAGATCAGTCGGGTAGGATTTCCATAGTATGGTTGGTTGGTTGGTCGGTCTGGTGGTCAGTGAATTTTTCCAATGTCTACCGACCCACATATCATCGAGCAATCATCCTGTAAACTTGATAACAAGATTACCTTTTATCACGTCTATTTTAAAAAGGTCCCCCATTGCTATTTCTAGATCAGTCGGGTAGGAATTATACAGTAGGGTTTATCAGTTAGTCGGGTAGGAGTTTCACAGTAAAGTCGGTCGGTTGGTCAGTTAAGTGGTCGGTTAATAGTTCCAACATCTACCGACCCACATATCATTGATCGATCTCCCTATAATTCTTGATAATGAGATTAATTTTTAACGCATCTATTTTCCATAGGTCCCCCTTTGCTATTTTTAGATCAGTCCGGTAAGAGTTCCAAATTATGATTGGTCGGTTGGTCGGTCAGGTGGTAGGTTAATAGTTCCAACTCTACCGACCCATATATCATCGATCGATCGCCCTGTAAACTTGATAATGAGATTAATTTTTAACATGTCTATTTTCCAAAGGTCTACCTTTGCTATTTCTATATCATTCGGGTAGCAATTCTATAGTAGGGTTGGTCGGTTGGTCGGTCTGGTGGTAGGTTAATAGTTCCAATGTCTACCAATCTATATATCATCCACCGATCGCCTTGAAAACATGTTAATCAGATCATATTTTATCGCGTCTATTTTTTAACAGTCTCCCTTTGCTATTTCTAGATCAGTCGAGTTGGAGTTCTACAGTTTTTCCAAAAGTCCTCGCTTGCTATTTCTAGATCAGTCGGGTAGGAGTTCCACAGTAGGGTTGATCGATTAGTCTTGTGGTCGGTGAATAGTTCCAATATCTACCGACCCACATATCATAAACTGATCACCTTGTAAACTTGATATTGAGATTACTTTTTATCACGTCTATTTTCCAAAGGTCTCCCTTTGCTATATCTAGATCAGTCGTGTAGGAGTTCTACACAAGGGTTTCTCGGTTAATGGGATTACTTTTTACCGCGTCTATTTTCAAAAGGTCTCCCTTTGCTATTTTCTAGATCAGTCGGGTAGGAGTTCCATAGTAGGGTCAGTCTGTTGGTCGGTCAGGTGGTCGGTTAATAGTTCCATCATCTACCGATGCACATATCATCGATCAATCGCCCTATAAATTTGATAACGAGATTAATTTTAAATGTGTCTATATTTCAAATGGACCCCTTTGCTATTTTTAGATCAGTCCAGTAGGATTTCCACAGTAGAGTCGGTTAGGTGGTAGGTTAATAGTTCCAACATCAACCGAACAATATATCATCGATCGATCGCTCCATAAACTTGATAATGAGATTAATTTTTAATGCATCTATTTTCCAATGGTCTCCCACTTCTATTTCTATATCAGTCAGGTAGCTATTCTACAGTAGGGTTGGTCAGTCTGGTGGTCGGTAATAGTTCCAACATCTACCGACCCTCATATAATCGACAGATCGCCTTTTAAACTTGATAATGAGAACACATTTTATCGTGTCTATTTCTCAAAGGTCTCTATATGCTTTTTCTAGATCATTCGGGTAGAAGATCTACAGTTTTTTCAAAGGTCCCCATTTGCTATTTCTATTTCAATCGAATAGGAGTTCTATAGTAGTGTTTGTCGGTTGTTTGGTCTTGTGGTTAGTTTACAGTTCTAATGTCTACCGACCATATATCATCGACCAATTGCCCTGTAAACTTGATAATGAGATTACTTTTTATCGTGTCTATTTTTCAAAGGTCCCCCTTTTCTATTTCTAGATCAGTCGGGTTAGAGTTATACAGTAGGGTTGGTCGGTTAACGAGATTACTTTTTATCGCGTCTATTTTCCAATGGTTCCCCTTTGCTATTTCTAGATCAGTCGTGTAGGAGTTCCACAGTAAGGTTGATCAAGTGGTCGGTTAATAATTTCAACGTCTATCGACCCATATATCATAGACCGATCGCCTTGTAAACTTGATAATGAGATTAAATTTTAACGCGTCTATTTTCTAAATGTCTCCCTCTGCTATTTCTATATAAGTCGGGTAACATTTCTGCAGTAGGGCTCGTCGGTTGGTCGGTCTGGTGGTCAGTTAGTAGTTCCAATGTCAACCGTCCTACATATCATCGATCGATCGCCCTGTAACTTGATAATAAGATTACATTTTATCGCATCTATTTTTCCAAGGTATCCCTTTGCTATATCTGGATCAGTCGGGTATGAGTTCTACATTTTTTCCAAAGGTCCCCCTTTGCTATTTCTAGATCAGTCGGGTAGGAGTTCTACAGTAGGAATTGTCGGTTGGTCGGTCTGGTGGTTGATTAATATTTCCAATGTCTACAGACCCACATATCATCGATCGATCGCCTTGTAAACTTGATAATGAGATTACTTTTTATCGCGTCTATTTTCCAAAGGTCCCCCTTTGTGTTTTATCGATCAGTCAGGTAGGATGAGTTCTTAAGTAGAGTTGGTCGGTTGGTAGGTTTTATGGTTGGTTAATAATTCCAACATATACCGACACACATAACGTTGACCGATGGTCCTGTGAAATCTTGATAATGAGATTAACTTTTAACGCGTATATTTTCAAAAGGTCCCCTTTTGCCATTTTTAGATCAGTCGGGTAGGAGTTCAACGGTAGAATTGGTCAGTTTGTCGGTCTGGTGGTCGTTTAATAGTTTCAATATAAACGACCCATATATCATTGACCGATCACCTTGTAAACTTGATAATGAGATTAATTTTAAAGCATCTATTTTTCAGAGGTCCCTCTTTGCTATTTTTAGATCAGTCGAGTAGCAGTTCTGTTGTAGAAGTTCTACAGTAGAATCAGTCGGTCAGGCGGTCATTTAATAGTTCCAACGTCTACCAACCCACATATCATCAACCAATCACACTGTAAACTTGATAATGAAATTATATTTTATTGCGTCTATTTTCAAAATGTCTTTATTTGCTATTTCAAGATCAGTCGGGTGGAAGTTCTATATTTTTTCTTAAGTTCCCCCTTTGCTATTTGTAGATCACTCGGGTAGGAGTTCTACAGAAGGGTTGGTCGGTTAACTAGATTAAATTTTATCGCATCTATTTTCTGAAGGTCTCCCTTTGCTATTTCCAGATCAGTTGGGTAAGAGTTCCACACAAGGGTTGGTCGGTTGGTCTGTCAGGTGGTTGGTTAAAAGTTTCAACATCTACCGACCCACATATCATTGAATGATCGCCCTGTAAACTTGATAATTAGATAAATTTTTAACGCATCAATTTTCCGAAGGTCTCCCTTTATAATTTCTATATCAGTCAGGTAGCAATTCTGCAGAAGGATTTGTCGATCAGGTTTTCGGTTAAAAGTTCCAATGTCTATCGATCCACAAATCATCGACCAATAGCACTGTAAGCTTTATAATGAGATTATATTTTATCGTGTCTATTTTCCAAAGGTCCCCCTTTGCAATTTTCAGATCAGTCAGGTAGGAGCTCTATAATAGGGTTTGTCGGTTAACAAGATTATTTTTTATCACCCCTATTTTCCAAAGGTCCCCCATTTCTATTTCTAGATCAGTTGGGTAGGTGTTTCATAGTAGGATCGGTCGGTCAGTTGGTCAGATTATCGGTTAATAGTTCCATTATCTACCAACCCATATATCATCGATCGATCACCATGTAAACTTGATAATGAAATTTATTTTTAACGCGTCTATTTTATAACATTGATCGGTAGACATTAGAATTGGTCGATCTATTTTATCGCGTCTATTTTTCAAAAGTCTCTCTTTGCTATTTCTAGGTCAGTTAGGTAGAAGTTCTACAGTTTAACCAAGGTCCCCCATTGCTATTTCTAGATCAGTCGGGTAGGAGTTCCACAGTAGGGTTGGTCAGTTTGTCGGTCTGGCAGTCAATTAATAGTTCTAATGTCTTCTGACCTACATATCATCGAATGATCGCCTTGTAAACTTGATAATGAGATCACTTTTTATCACGACTATTTTTCAAAGATCCTCCTTTGCTATTTCTCGATCAATCGGGTAGGAGTTCAACAATAGGGTTTTTGGTTGATCAATCTAATGGTCGGTTAATAGTTTTAATGTCTACTGACCCATATATCATCGACTGACTACCATGTAAACTTGATAATGAGATTACTTTTTATTGCGTCTATTTCTAAAGGTCCCTATTTGCTATTTATAAATCAGCCGAATAGGAGTTCCACAGTAGGGTTGGTCGGTTGGTCGGTTTGGTGATTGGTTAATAGTTCCAATGTCTACCGACCCACATATCATTGACTGATCACCCTAAAAAAGTTGATAATGAGATTACTTTTTTATCGCGTTGATTTTCTAAAGGTCCCCCTTTGCTATTTCTAGATCAGTTGGGTAGGATATCTACAGTAGGGTTGGTCGGTTGGTCGATCTGGTGGTTGGTTAATAGTTCAAATGTCTAACAACCCACAATTTATCGACCGATTGCCCTGTAAACTTGAAAATGAGATTACTTTTTATCATGTCTATTTTGCAAAGGTCTCCCTTTGTTATTTCTAGATCAGTCGAGTAGGAGTTCTACAGTTTTTCCAAAGGTCCCCCTTTGCTATTTCTAGATCACTCAGGTAGGAGTTCCACAATAGAGTTGATCAGTTGGTCGTTCTGGTGGTCGTTTAAGAGTTCCAATGTCTACCAAACCACATATCTTCCATCGATCACCTTGTAAACCTAATAGTGAGATTACTTTTTATCACGTCTATTTTCCAAAGGTCCTCCTTTAGTATTTCTCGCTCAGTCGGGTAGGAGTTCTACAGTAGTGTTGTTCGGTTGGTCGATCTAGTGGTTGGCTAATAGTTCCAATATTTACCGACCAACATATCATCGACCGATATCCCTATAAACTTGGTAATGAGATTACTTTTTATCGCATCTGTTTTCCAAATGTCCAACTTTACTATTTCTAGATTAGTCGGGTAGGATTGGTTGATTAATAGTTCAAATATCTATCAACCTACATATCATCGACCGATCGCCCTATATACTTGATAATGAGATTATTTTTTAATGCGTCTATTTTCAAAAAGTATCTCTTTATAATTTCTTGATTAGTCTTGTAGGAGTTCCACAGTTCGGTCAATCGCTTGATCAGTTAGGTGGTCAGTTAATAGTACCAACCTGTAAATGTGCTAATGAGATTAGTTTTTAATGCGTCTATTTACCAAAGGTCTCCCTCAACTATTTCTAAATCAGTTGGGTAGCAATTCTACAGCAGGGTTGGTCGTTTGGTCGTTCTGGTGGTCGGTTAACAGTTTCAATTTCTACAGACCCACATATTATCGATCGATCACCCTGTAAACTTGATAATGAGATTATATTTTAACGTGTCTATTTTTTAAAGGTCTCCCTTTGCTATTTTAAAATCAGTCGGGTAGGAGTTTTACAGTTTTTTAAAGGTCCCCCTTTGCTATTTTCAAGATCAGTCGGGTAGAAGTTCCATAGTAGGGTTGGTCGGTTGGTCGGTATGATTGTCGGTTAATTATTCTAATGTCTACCGACCCACATGTCATCAATCGATCGCCTTGTAGACTTGATAATGAGATTACTTTTAATCACATCTATTTCCAAAGGTTCTCCTTTGCTATTTCTCGATCAGTCAAGTAGGAGTTCTATTGTAAGGTTGCTCGTGTTGGTCGATTTGGTGGTTGGTTAATAGTTCCAATATCTACCGACCCACATATCACCGACCGATCGCCCTGTAAACTTGATAATGAGATTACTTTTTATTGTTTCTGTTTCCAAAGGTCACCCATATTTCATCGACTTATCACCCTATATACTTGATAATGAGATTAATTTTTAACGTGTCTATTTTTCAAAGGTATCCAATTGCTATTTCTAGATCAGTCGGGTAGGAGTTCCACAGTATGGTCGGTCGGTTAGTCAGTCAGGTGGTCGGTTAATCATTCCAACCTCTACCGACTCGCATATCATCGACCAATTGCCCTGTAAATATGATAATGAAATATATTTTTAACACGTCTATTTTCCAAAGGTCTCTCTCTGCTATTTGTGGATCAGTCGGGTAGCAATTCTACAGTAGGGTTTATCGGTTTGGTGGTTGGTTAATAGTTCTAATGTCTACCGACCAACATATCATCGACCGATCGTCTTGTAAACTTGATTATGAGATTACTTTTTATTACGTCTATTTCCAAAGGTCTCCCTTTGGTATTTCTCATTCAGTCGGTTAGGATATTTATAGTAGGAATAGTCGGTTGGTCAATCTGGTGGTTGGTTAATAGTTCCAATGTCTACTGACCCACATTTCATCAACCGATTGCCCTGTAAACTTGATAATGAGATTACTTTTAATTGCGTCTATTTTCCAAAGGTCCCCCTTTGGTGTTTCTAGATTAAACGAGTAGGAGTTCCACAGTAAGATAAGTCAGTTGGTCAGTCAGGTGGTCGGTCAATAGTTCTGACGTATGTCGTCCCGTATATCATCGACCGATCACCCAATATACTTGATAATGATATTAATTTTTAACACGCCAATTTTCCAAAGGTCTCCATTTACTATTTTTAGATCAATCGAGTAGGAGTTCCATAGTACAGTCGGTCAGTTGGTTGGTGAAGTGGTCGATTAAAAGTTTCAACCTCTACCGACCCACATATCATCGACCGATCACCTTGTGACGTAATAATGAGATTAACTTTTAACACGTCTATTTTCTAAAGGTCTCCTTCTACTATTTCTAGATCAGTTGCAATTCTACTATAGAGTTGGTCGGTTGGTCGGTTTAGTAGTCGTTTAATAGTTTCAATGTCTACCGTCCCACATATCTTCTATCGATCGCCCCATATACTTGATAATAAGATTACATTTTATCGCGTCTATTTTTTAAAGGTGTCCCTTTGCTATTTCTAGATCAGTCGGGAAGGAGTTCTACAGTTTTTCTAAGGTCCCCCTTTACTATTTCTAAATCAGTCGGGTAGGAGTTCCACAAAAGGGTTGGTCAGTTGGTCGGTCTGGTGGTCGGTTAATAGTTTCAATATCTCACAAATCATCAATCGATCGCCTTGTGAACTTGATAATGACATTACTTTTTATCACGTATATTTTTCAAAGGTCTCCCTTTGCTATTTCTAGATCTGTCGGGTAGGAGTTCTACAGTAGGGTATGTTGGTTGGTCAGTCTAGTGGTCGATTAACAATTTTAATGCCTATCGACCCACATATCTTCGACCGATCGCCCTGTAAACTTGATAATGATATTACTTTTTTCGCATCTACAGTAGTGTTGGTCAGTTAACGAGATTACTTTTTATCGCGTCTATTTTTCAAAGATCACCCTTTGTTGTTTCTTGATTAGTTGGGTAAGAGTTCTATAGTAAGGTCAGTCGGTTGGTCGGTCAGGTGGTCGGTTTATAGTTCCAACATTTATCAACCCATATATCATCGACCGATCGCCCTATATACTTGGTAATGAGATTACTTTTTAACGCGGCTATTTTCTAAAGGTCTCCCTTTACTATTTCTAGATCAGTCGAGTAGGAGTTCCACAGTATGGTCAGTCAGTTGGTTAGTTAGTGGTCGGTTAATAATTCCAACCTCTAACGACCCATATATCATCGACTGATCGTCGGTCTGGTGATCGGTTAATAGTTCTAATTTCTACTAAATTACATATCATCGATCGATCACCGTATAAACTTGATAATGAGATTATATTTTATCGCGCCTATTTTTAAAGTTCTCTCTTTGCTAATTTTAAATCAGTCGGGTAGAAGTTTTATAGTTTTTTCAAAGGCCCCTCTTTGCTATTTACAAATCTGTTGGGTAGGAGTTCCACAATATGGATGGTCGGTTAGTCGGTGTGGTGGTTGGTTAATAGTTTCAATGTCTATCAACCGACATATCATCGATTGGTCGCCCTATAAACTAACAATGAGATTATATTTTATCGCGTCTATTTTTTAAAGGTCTTCCTCTGCAATTTCTAGATCAGTCGAGTAGAAGTTCCAAAGGTCTCCCTTCACTATTTCTAGATAAGTCGAGTAAAAGTTCCACAACAAGGTTGGTCGGTTAGTCAATCTGGTGATCGGTTAAGAGTTCCAAGTCTACTGACCCATATATCATCGACCGATCGCCTAGTAAAATTAATAGTGATATTACTTTTTATTATGTCTGTTTTTCAAAGGTCCCCCTTTGCTATTTCTCGATCAGTCGGGTAGGAGTCTACAGTAGGGTTAGTTGGTTGGTCGGTCTGGTGGTCAATTAGTAATTCCAATATTTACCGACCCGCATATCATCGACCAATCGCCCTATAAACATGATAATAAGATTACATTTTATCGGGTCTATTTTTCAAAGGACTCCCTTTGCTATTTCTATTTTAGTCAGGTAGGAGTTCCACATTTTATCCAAAGGTCACCCTTTGCTATTTCTAGATTAGTCGGGTTGGAGTTTCACAGTAGGGCTGGTTGGTCGGTAGGTCTGGTGGTCGGTTAATAGATCCAATGTCTACCGACCCGCATATCATTGATCGATCATCTTGAAACTTGATAGTGAGATTACTTTTTATCACATCTATTTTCCAAAGGTCCCCTTTGCTATTTCTCGATCAGTCGGGAAGGAGTTCTACAGTCGGGTTGATCGATTAGTCGATCTGATGGTCGGTTAATAGTTCCAATATCTGCTGACCCACATATCATCGAAAGATCACCTAGTAAACTTGATAGTGATATTACTTTTTATCACGTCTATTTTCAGAAGTCCCCCTTTGCTATTTCTCGATCAGTCGGGTAGGAGTTCTACAGTAGCATTAGTTGATTGGTCGGTCTGGTGGTCAGTTAACAATTTCAATGTCTAACAACCCACATATCATCGATCGATGGCCCTGTAAACATGATAATGAGATTACATTTTATCTCGTCTATTTTTCAAAGGTCTTCCTTTGCTATTTCTAGATTAGTCGGGTAGGAGTTCTACAGTTTATCCAAAGGTCACCCTTTGATAATTCTAGATCAATCGGGTTGGAGTTCTACAGTAGTGTTGGTCGGTTGGTAGGTCTGGTTGTCGATTAATAGATCCAATGTCTACTGACCTACATATCATTGATCTATTGCCTTGAAACTTGATAGTGAGATTACTTTTTATTACGTCTATTTTCCAAAGGTCCCCTTTGCTATTTCTCGATCAGTCGAAAAGGAGTTCTACAGTAGGATCGATCGATTGGTCAAACTGATGGTCGGTTAATAGTTCCAATATCTATCGATGAACATATTATCGACCGATTACCCTGTAAACTTGATAATGAGAATACTTTTTATCGCGTCTATTTTCCAAAGGTCACTCACCTATTGCTATTTCCATATCTATCGGGAAGAAGTTCTACAGTAGGGTTGTTCTGTCTGTTGGTCGGTTAATAGTTTCAATGTCTACCGACCCACATATCATCGACTGATTGCCTTGTAAATTTGATAATGAGATTACTTTTTATCATGTATATTTTCCCAAGGTCCTCATTTGCTATTTCTAGATCAATCGGGTAGGAGTTCTACAGTAGGGTTGGTTGGTTGGTCGGTCTAGTGGTCGATTAACAGTTCTAATGCCTACCGACCCACATATCATCGACAGATCACCCTTTGCTATTTCTAAATCAGTAGGGTAGGAGTTCCCTAGTAAGGTCAGTTGGTTGGTCGATTTATAGTTCCAACATTTACTGACCCACATATCATCGACCTATCGCCCTATATATTTGATGATGAGATTATTTTTAACACCTTTATTTTCCAAAGGTTTTCTTTTACTATTTCTAGATCAGTCGGGTAGAAGTTCCACAGTACGGTCGGTCGGTTTGTCAATTAGGTGGTCAGTTAATAGTTCCAACCTCTAACGACCCACATGTCATCAATCGATCGCCCTGTAAATGTGATAATGGGATTAATTTTTAATGCATTTATTTTCCAAAGGTCTCTCTTAGCTATTTCTAGATCAGTTGGTTAGCAATTCTACAGTAGAGTTGGTCGTTTGCTCGGTCTGGTAGTTGGTTAATAGTTCTAATTTCTACCACCCATATATCATCGACCGATTGCTCTGTAAACTTGATAATGAGATTACATTTTATCGAGACTAATTTTCAAAGGTCTCTCTTCATTATTTCTAAATTCGTCGGATAGGAGTTATACAGTTTTTTCAAAGGTCCCTCTTTGCTATTTATAGATCAGTCGGGTAAGAGTTCCACAGTAGGGTTGGTCGGTTGGTCGGTCTGGTGGTCGGTTATTAGTTCCAACCTCTACCGACTCACATATCAATGAACGATCACCCTGTAAACGTGATAATGAGATTTATTTTTTACGCGTCTATTTTCCAAAGGTCTCCCTCTACTATTTTTAGATCAGTCGGGTAGCAATTCTATAGTAGGGTTTGTCAGTTTGGTGGTCGGTTAATAGTTTAATGTCTACTGACCAACATATTATCGATCGATCACCTTGTAAACTTGATAATGAGATTACTTTTTGTATCATGTCTACTTTCCAAAGGTCTCCCTTTGCTATTTCTCGATCAGTCGGGTAGGACATTTACAGTAGGGTTGGTCGGTTGGTCGATTTGGTAGTTGGTTAATAGTTCCAATGTCTACCGACCCACATTTCATCGACCGATCGACCTGTAAAGTTGATAATGAGATTACTTTTTATTGCCTCTATTTTCCAAAGGTTCTCCTTTCAATTTCTAAATCTGTCGAATAGGAGATCTACAGTATGGTTGGTCGGTTAATGAGATTACTTTATATCGCATCTATTTTCCAAAGGTCCCCCTTTGTTGTTTCTAGATTAGTCGGGTAGGAGTTCCACAGTAAAATAAGTCGGTTGGTTAGTCAAGTGGTCGGTCAATAGTTCTGACGTCTATCGTCCCGTATATCATTGACCGATCGCCCAATATACTTGATAATGAGATTAATTTTTAGCGCGTCTATTTTCCAAAGGTCTAAGTTTGCTATTTTTAGATCAGTCGAGTAGGAGTTCCATAGTACGGTCGGTCAATTGGTTGGTGAGATGGTCGATTAAAAGTTTCAACCTCTACCGACCCGCATATCATTGACCGATCGCCTTGTAACGTAATAATGAGATTAACTTTTAACGCGTCTATTTTTCAAAGGAATCCCTCGACTATTTCTAGATCATTTGGGTAGCAATTCTACTGTAGAGTTGGTCGTTTGGTCGATCTAGTGTTCGGTTAATAGTGTCAATATCTACCTTCCCACATATCATCAACCGATCACCCTATATACTTGATAAAGAGATTATATTTTATCACGTCTATTTTTCAAATGTCTCCCTTTGCTATTTCTAGATTAGTCAGGTAGGAGTTCTACAGTTTATCCAAAGGTCACCCTTTGCTATTTCTAGATCAGTTGGGTTGGAGTTCAATAGTAGGGTTGGTCGGTAAGTTGGTCTAGTGGTCGGTTAATAGATCCAATGTCTACCGACCCACATATCATTGATCGATTGCCTTGAAACTTGATAGTGAGATTACTTTTTATCATGTTTATTTCTAAAGATCCCATTTGCTATTTCTCTATCAGTCGGGAAGGAGTTATAAAGTAGGGTTGATTAATTGGTCGATCTGATGGTAGGGTTGATAATGAGATTACTTTTTATCATGTCTGTTTTCCATAGGTCACTCACCCATTGCTATTTCTAGATCTATCGGGTAGGAGTTCTTCAGTAGGGTTGGTCGGTCTGCTGGTGGTTAATTGTTCCACTATCTTCCGACCCACATATCATCGACCAATCGCCTTATAACTTGATAATGAGATTACTTTTTATCACGTATATTTTCCAAAGGTCCCCCTTTGCTATTTCTAGATCAGTCGGGTAGGAGTTCTACAGTAGGGTTGGTTGGTTGGTCGGTCTAGTGGTCGGCTAACAGTTCCAATACCTACCTACCCACATATCATCGACAGATTACCCTGTAAACTGATAATGAGATTTCTTTTTATCGCGTCTATTTTCCAAATGTCCTCTTTTACTATTTCTAGATCAGTCAAATAAGAGTTCTACAGTAGTGTTGGTCAGTTAACGAAATTATTTTTTAACGTGTCTATTTTCCAAAGGTCTCCCTTTACTATTTCTATATTAGTTGGGTAAGAGTTCCAATGTACGGTCGGTTGGTTTGTCAGTTAGGTGGTCAGTTAATAGTTCCAATCTCTAACGACCCACACGTCATCAACCGATCACCCTGTAAACGTGATAATGATATTAATTTTTAACGTGTTTATTTTCCAAAGGTCTCCCTCAGCAATTTCTAGATCAGTCGGGTATCAATTCTATAGTAGGGTTGGTTGTTTGGTCGGTCTGGTTGTTCATATCATTGATCGATCACCCCGTAAACTTGATAATGAGATTACATTTTATCGCGACTGTATTTTTAAAGGTCTCCCTTTGCTATTTTATAAATCAGTCGGATAGGAGTTATACAGTTTTTCCAAAGGTCCCTCTTAGTTATTTACAGATCAGTCGGGTAGGAGTTCCACAGTAGGGTTAGTTGGTTGGTCGGTCTGGTAGTCAGTTAATAGTTCCAATGTCTACGACCTACATATCATCTACCGATCGCCTTGTAAACTTGATAATGAGATTATTTTTTATCATGTATATTTTTCAAAGGTCCCCCTTTGCTATTTCTAGATCAGTCGGGTAGGAGTTCTACAGTAGGGTTGGTTGGTTGGTCGGTCTAGTGGTCAGTTAACACTTCCAATGCCTACCGACCCACATATCATCGACAGATCGCCCTGTAAACTTAATAATGAGATTTCTTTTTATCGCGTCTATTTTTCATATATCCTCCTTTTCTATTTCTAGATAAGTCAAATAAGAGTTCTACTGTAGTGTTGGTTAGTTAATGAGATTACTTTATATCTCGTCTATTTTCCAAAGGTCCCCCTTTGCTGTTTCCTAATCAATCGGGTATGGGTTCTACAGTAAGGTCAGTCGGTTGGTTGGTTAATAGTTCCAATATTTACCTTCTTACATATCATTGTCCGATCACCCTATATACTTGATTATGAGATTATTTTTTAACGTGTCTATTTTCTAAAGGTCTCCTTTTACTATTTCAAGATCAGTCGGGTAGGAGTTCCACAGTACGGTCGGTCGGTTTATCACTTTGGTGGTCGGTTAATAGTTCTAACCTCTAACAACCCACACGTCATCAACCAATCGCTCTGTAAACATGATAATAAGATTGATTTTTAACGCATTTATTTTCCAAGGGTCTCCCTCAGATATTTTTAGATCAGTCGGGTAGCAATTCGACAGTAGGGTTGGTCGTTGGGTCAGTTTGGTAGTCGGTTAATAGTTCCAATTTCTATTGACCTACATATCATCGACCGATCGCCCTGTAAACTTGATAGTGAGATTATATTTTATGGCGATCATTTTTCAAAGGTCTTCCTTTGCTATTTCTAAATCAGTCGGGTAGGAGTTATACAGTTTTTTCAAAGGTCCCTCTTTGCTATTTACAGATCAGTCGGGTAGGAGTTCCATAGTAGGGTTGGTCGGTTGGTCGGTCTGGTGCTCGGTTAATAGTTCCAGTGTCTACTGACCCACATATCATCGACCGATCGCCTAGTAAACTTGATAGTAATATTACTTTTTATCACGTCTATTTTTCAAATGTCACCATTTGCTAATTCTCGATTAGTCAGGTAGGAGTTCTACAGCATAGTTGATCAATTAGTCAGTCTGGTGGTCGGTTAATAGTTCCAATGTCTACTGACCCACAAATCATCGATCGATTGCCCTATTAAATTGAAAGTGAGATTAAATTTTATCTCGTCTATTTTTCAAAGGTCTTCCTTTGCTATTTCTAGATCAGTCAGGTAGGAGTTCTACAATTTTTCCAAAGTTCTCCCTTTTTCAAAGTTTTTCCACATATCATCGACCGATCGCCCTATAAACTTGACAATGAGATTAATTTTTATCGCGTCTGTTTTCCAAATGTCCTCCTTTGCTATTTCTAGAATAGTCAAATAAGAGTTCTACAGTAGTGTTGGTCGGTTAACGAGATTACTTTTTATAGCATCTATTTTCCAAAAGTCCCCCTTTGCAGTTTCTAGATAAGTCAGGTAGGAGTTCCACAGTAAGGTCAGGTGGTCGGATAATAGTTCAAATATTTATCGACCCATTTATCATTGACCGATCACCCTATATACTTGGTAATGAGATTATTTTTTAACGCGTCTATTTTATAATGTTCTCCCTTTACTATTTCTAGATCAGTCGAGTAGGAGTTCTACAGTATGGTCGGTCGGTTAGTCAGTTAGGTGATCGGTTAAAAGTTCCAACCTCTAAAGACCCACATATTATTGACCGATTGCCCTGTAAATGTGATAATTTGATTAATTTTTAACACGTTTATTTTTCAAAGGTCTCCCTCAGTTATTTCTAGATGAGTCGGGTAGCAATTCTACAGTATGGTTGGTCGTTCGGTCGGTCTGGTGGTCGGTTAATAGTTTTAATTTCTACCGACCCACATATCATCGATCGATCGCCTTGTAAACTTGATAATGAAATTATATTTTATCGCGTCTATTTTTCAAAGGTTTCCCTTTGCTATTTCTAAATCAGTCGGGTAGGAGTTATAGGGTTTTTTCAAAGGTCCCCCTTTGCTATTTACAGATCAGTAGTCGGGTATGAGTTCCATAGTAAGGTTGGTTGTTTGGTCAGTTTGATGGTCGATTAATAGTTCTAATGTCTACTGACCTACATATCATCGATAGATCGCCCTATAAACTTGATAATGAGATTACATTTTATTGCGTCTCTTTTTCAAAGGTGTCCCTTTACTATTTCTAAATTAGTCGGGTAGGAGTTCCACAGTAGGGTTGGTCAGTTGGTCAGTCTGGTGGTCGGTTAATAGTTCCAATGTCTATCGACCCACATATCATCGACCGATCATCTTGTAAACTTGATAGTTATATTACTTTTTATCACGCCTATTTTCCAAAGGTCCCCCTTTCTTATTTTTTGATCAGTCTGGTAGGAGTTTTATAGTAGGGTTTGTCAGTTGGTCAATTTTGTGGTTGGTTAATAGTTCCAATGTCTACAGACCAACATATCATCGACCGATCGTCTTGTAAACTTGATAATGAGATTACTTTTTATCGCGTCTATTTTCCAAAGGTCACCCATTGCTATTTCTAGATCTGTCGGATAAGAGTTCTACATTAGGGTTGGTCGGTCTTGTCATTGATTAATAGTTCCAATGTCCACCGACCCACATATAATCAACCGATCGCCATGTAAACATGATATGAGATTATATTTTATCACGTCTATTTTTCTAAAGTCCCCCTTTACTATTTCTAGGTCAGTTGGGAAGGAGTTCTACAATAGGGTTGGTCGGTTGGTCGATTAACAGTTCCAATTTCTACCGACCCACATATCATCGACCGATCACCTTGTAAAATTGATAATGAGATTAATTTTTATCGCGTCTATTTTTTAAATGTCCTCCTTTGCTATTTCTAGATCAGTCGAATAAGAGTTCTACAGTAGTGTTGGTCAGTTAACGAGATTAGTTTTTATTGCGTCTATTTTCCAAAGCCCCCTCTTTGCTGTTTCTAAATCAGTCAGGTAGGAGATTCACAGTAAGGTCATTCGGTTGGTTGGTCAGGTGGTCGATTAATAGTTCCAACATATACCGACCCACATATCATCAATTTTAACGCATCTATTTTCCCAAGGTCTCCCTTTAATATTTCTAAATCAGTCAGGTAAGAGTTCAACAGTACGGTCAGTGGGTTGCTCAGTTAGGCGGTCTGCCAATTGCCCCATAAATGTGATAATGAGATTAATTTTTAAAGTGACTATTTTCCAAAGGTCTCACTCTGCTATTTCTTGATCATTTGGGTAGCAATTTTATAGTAGAGTTGGTCGTTTGGTCGGTCTGGTGGTCGGTTAATAGTTCTAATTTCTACCGATCCAAATATCATCTATCGATCGCCCTGTAAACTTGATAATAAGATTACATTTTATCGCGTCTATTTTTTGAAGGTCTCCCTTTGCTATTTCTAGATCAGTCGGGTAGGAGTCCCACAATATGGTTGGTCTGTTGATCAGTCTGGTGGTCAGCTAATAGTTTCAATGTCTACTAACCCACATATCATCGACTTATCACACTGTAAACAAGATAATGAAATTACTTTTTATCACAACTATTTTCCAAAGGTCTTCCATTGCTATTTCTAGATCAGTCGAGTACGAGTTCTACATTTGGATTGGTCAGTTTACGAGATAACTTTTTATCGTGTCTATTTTCTAATAATCCCCCTTTGCTATTTTTAGATCAGCCGGGTAGGACTTCCAATGTAGGGTCGATTGGTTAGTAGGTCAAGTGGTCGTTAATAGTTCCAACATCTATCGATCCACATATCATCGACCAATCGCCTTATAAACTTGATTATGATATTTATTTTTAATGCGTCTATTTTCCAAAGGCTTTGCTATTTCTAGATCAGTCGAGTAAGTTCCACAGTAGGGTCAGTCAGTCATGTGGTCGGTTAATAGTTCCAATGTGTACCTACCCACATATCATTTGACCGATCACCCTGTAAACTTGATAATGAGATAACATTTTATCGTGTCTATTTCTCAAAGGTCTCCCTTTCCTATTTCTAGATCAGTCGGGTAGTGGTTTTACAGTTTTCTAAAGGTCCTCCTTTGCTATTTCTAAATTTGTCGAGAGGGAGTTCCATAGTAAGGTTGGTCGGTTGGTCGATCTGGTGATTGGTTAATAGTTCCAATGTGTACCGACCCACATATCATCAACCGATCGCCATATAAACTTAATAATGAGATTACTTTTTATCACGTCTACTTTTCACAGGTCCCCATTTGCTATTTTTATAACAGTTAGGTAGGAGTTCTACAGTAGGGTTGGTCAGTTGGTCGGTCTAGTGGTCAGTTAATAGTTCCAACCTCTACTGATCCATACATAATCGAGCTATCTCCTTGTAAACTTGATAATGAGATTAATTTTTAACGCGTCTCTTTTCAGGAGGTCTCCCTCTGCTATTTTTATATTAATTCGGTAGCAGCTCTACTATAAGGTTCGTCGATTGGTCGGTCTGGTGGTCAGTTAATAGTTCTAATATCTACTAACCCACATATCATCGACCAATCGCCCTGTAAACTTGATAATGATATTACATTTTATCACGTCTATATTTCAAAGGTCCTCCTTTGCTATTTCTAGATAACTCGGGTAGGAGTTCTACAGTTTTTCCAAAGGTCCCACTTTGCTATTTATAGATTGGTCGGATAAGAGTTCCAAAGTAGGGTTGGCCCTATAAACTTCATAATGAGTTTACTTTTTATCGTTTTTATTTTCCAAATGTCAATACTCCTTTTCAATCGCTAGATCAGTCGGGTAGGAGTTCTAAGGAAGGGTTGGACTGTTGGTCAGTCTGGTGGTCGGTTAGCAGTTCCAATGTCTACCGACCCACATATCATCGACCGATCACCTTGTAAACTTGATAATGAGATTACTTTTTATCACATCTATTTTCTAGAGATCCACCTTTGCTATTTCTAGATCAGTCAGGTAGGAGTTGTGTTGTAGGGTTGGTCAGTTGGTCGGTCTGGTGGTTGGTTAATAGTTTCAATATCTACCGACCCACATATCATCACCGATCGCCTTGTAAAATTGATAGTGAGATTACATTTTATCTAGTCTATTTTTCAAAGGTCCCCCTTTTCTATTTCTAGATCAATTGAGTAGGAGTTCTACAATTTTTCCAAAGGTCCCCTTTTGCTATTCATAGATTAGTTGGCTAGTTGTTCCACAGTAGGGTTGGTCGGTTGGTAACTCTTATGGTCAGTTAATAGTTCCAATATCTGCCGACCCACATATCATCGACCGATCACCCTGTAAACTTGATAATAAGATTACTTTTTATCGTTTCTATTTTCCAAAGGTCAACCATTGCTATTTCCAGATCTGTCGGGTAGGAGTTCTATAGTAGGGTTGGTCGATCTGGTGGTCGGTTAATAATTCCAATATCTACTGACCCACATTTCATCAACTGATCGCCCTGTAAACATTATAATGAGATTACTTTTCATCATGTCTATTTTTCAAAGGACCCCTTTTGCTATTTCTAGATCATTCGGATAGGAGTTCTACAGTAGGGTTGGTCGGTTCGTAGGTATGGTGGTCGGTTAACAGTTCCAATGCCTAATGACCCACATATCATCGACTGATCGCCCTATAAACTTAATAATTATATTACTTTTTATCGCGTCTATTTTTCAAAGGTCCTCCTTTGCTATTTTTAGATTAGTCGAATAGGAGTTCTACAGTGGGTTGGTCGGTAAGGTGGTCAGTTAATAGTTCCAATGTCTACCAACCCACATTTCATCGACCGATCGCCCTATATACTTGATAATGAGATTATTTTTTAATGCGTCTATTTTCCAAAGGTATCCATGCTATTTCTAGATCAGTCATGTAGGAGTTCCATAGTATGGTTGCTTGGTTGGTTAGTCAGGTGGTCGGTTAATCGTTCCAACCTCTACCGACTCGCATATCATCGACTGATCTCCTGTAAACATGATAATGAGATATATTTTTAACGCCTCTATTTTCCAAAGGTCTCCCTCTGCTATTTGTGGATCAGTCGGGTAGCAATTATACAGTAGGGTTTATTGGTTTGGTGGTCGGTTAATAGTTCTAATGTCTACCGACCATCATATCATCTACCGATCGCCTTGTAAACTTGATTATGAAATTACTTTTTATTATGCCTATTCTCTAAAGGTCTCCCTTTGGTATTTCTCGTTCAGTCGGGTAGGATATTTACAGTAGGGATGGTCGGTTGGTCGATCTGGTGGTTGGTTAATAGTTCCAATGTTTACCGACCCATATTTAATCGATCAATCGCCCTGTAAACATGATAATGAGATTATTTTTTATTGCGTCTATTTTCCAAAGGTCTCCTTTGCTATTTTTCAATCAGTCGGGAAGGAGTTCTATAGTAGGGTCGATCGATTGATCGATCTGATGGTCAGTTAATAGTTCTAATGTCTACCGACGAACATATCATCGACCGATTGCCCTGTAAACTTGATAATGAGAATATTTTTTATCGCGTCTGTTTTCCAAAGGTCACTCACCCATTGCTATTTCTAGATCTATCCGGAAGGAGTTCAACAGTAGAGTTGGTCAGTTTGTTAGTCGGTAAATAGTTTCAATGTCTACCGACCCACATATCATCGATCGATCGCCTTGTAAACTTGATAATGAGATTACTTTTTATCACGTATATTTTTCCAAGGTCCCCATTTGCTATTTCTATATGAATCGGGCATGAGTTCTACAGTAGGGTTGGTTGGTCGGTCTAGTGGTCGATTAACAGTTCCAATGCCTACCGACCCATATATCATCGACAGATCGCCCTGTAAACTTAATAATGAGATTTCTTTTTATCGCGTCTATTTTCCAAATGCCCTCATTTGCTATTTCTAGATCAGTCGAATAAGAGTTCTACAATAGTGTTGGTCAGTTAACGATATTATTTTTTATCGCGTCTATTTTCCAAATGTCCCCCTTTGCTATTCCTAAATCAGTAGGGTAGGAGTTCCATAGTAAGGTCAATCGGTTGGTCGGTCAGGTGGTCGATTTATAGTTTTAACGTTTATCGACCCACATATCATCGACCGATCACACTGTATACTTGATGATGAGATTATTTTTTAACGCCTCTATTTTCCAAAGGTCTCCCTTTACTATTTTTAGATCAGTCGGGTAGGAGTTCCACAGTACGATCGGTTGGTTTGTCAGTTAGGTGGTCGGTTAATAGTTTCAACCTCTAACGACCAACATGGCATCAATCGATCGCTTGTAAATGTGATAATGAGATTAATTTTTAATGCATTTATTTTCAAAAGGCCTCCCTCAGCTATTTCTAGATCTGTCGGGTAGCAATTCTCTAGTAGAGTTGGTCGTTTGCTCGGTCTGGTGGTCGGTTAATACTTCTAATTTCTATCGACCCATATATCATTGACCGATCGCCCCGTAAACTTGATAATGAGATTACATTTTATCGCGACTATTTTTCAAAGGTCTCCCATTGCTATTTCTAAATCAGTCGGGTAGGAGTTATACAGTTTTTTCAAAGGTCCCTCTTTGCTATTTACAAAGCAGTCGTGTAGGAGTTCAATAGTAGGGTTGGTCGTATGGTAGGTCTGGTGGTCGGTTAATAGTTCCAACCTCTACCGACTCGCATATCATTGAACAATTGCCCTGTAAACCTGATAATGAGATTTATTTTTTACGCGTCTATTTTCCAAAGATCTCTCTCTACTATTTTTGGATCAGTCGGGTAGCAATTCTATAGTAAGGTTTGTCGGTTTGATGGTCGGTTAATAGTTCTAATGTTTATTGACCAACATATCATCGGTCGATCACCTTGTAAACTTGATAATGAGATTACTTTTTGTATCACGTCTATTTTCCAAAAGTCTCCCTTTGCTATTTCTCGATCAGTCGGGTAGGATATTTATAGTAGGGTTGGTCGGTTGGTCGATCTGGTGGTTGGTTAATAGTTCCAATATCTAACGACCTACATTTCATCGATCAATTGACCTGTAAAGTTGATAATGAGATTACTTTTTATTGTGTCAATTTTACAAAGGTCCTCCTTTCTATTTCTGAATCAGTCAAGTAGGAGTTCTACAGTATGATTGGTCGGTTAACGAGATTACTTTTTATCGCATCTATTTTCCAAAGGTTCCCCTTTGCTATTTATAGATTAATCAAGTAATAGTTCCACAGTAAGGTAAGTCGGTTGGTTAGTCAGGTGGTCAGTTAAAAGTTCCAACCTCTATCAACCCACATATCATTGATCGATCGCCTTGTAACATAATAATGAGATTAACTTTTAACGCGTCTATTTTCCAAAGGTCTTTCTTGACTACTTCCAGATCAGTTGAGTAGCAATTCTACTGTAGAGTTGGTCGGTTGGTCGATCTAGTGGTCGGTTAATAGTTCCAATATCCACCGTCCCACATATCATCAACCGATCACCTAATATACTTGATAATGAGATTACATTTTATCGCGTCTATTTTTCAAATGTCTCCCTTTGCTATTTCTAGATTAGTCGGGTACGAGTTCTACTGTTTATCCAAAGATCACCCTTTGCTATTTCTCGATCAATCGGGAAGGAGTTCTAAAGTAGGGTTGATTGATTGGTCAATTTGATGGTAGGGTTGATAATGAGATTACTTTTTATCACGTCTGATTTCCAAAGATCACTAACCATTGCTATTTCTAGATCTATCGGGTAGGAGTTCTTCAGTAGGGTTGGTCGGTTAATAGTTCCACTGTCTTTCGACCCACATATCATCGACCGTTTGCCTTGTAAACCTGATAATGAGATTACTTTTTATCATGTATATTTTCCAAAGGTCCCCCTTTGCTATTTCTAGATTAGTCGGGTAGGAGTTCTATAGTAGGGTTAGTTGGTTGGTCGGTCTAGTGGTCGGTTAACAGTTCCAATGCCTACCTACAAACATATCATCGACAGATCGCCCTGTAACTTGATAATGAGATTTTTTTTATCGCGTCTATTTTCCAAATGTCCTCCTTTGCTATTTCTAGATCAATCAAATAAGAATTCTGCAGTAGTGTTGGTCAGTTATCAAGATTACTTTTATCGCATCCATTTTCCAAAGGCTCCGCTTTGCTATTTCTAGATCAGTCGGGAAGGAGTTCCATATTAAGGTCAGTCGGTTGGTCGGTCAGGTGGTCAGTTTATAGTTCCAACGTTTACTGACCCACATATCATCGACTGATTGCCCTATATACATGATGATGAGATTATTTTTTAACGCATCTATTTTCCAAAGGTCTCCCTTTACTATTTCTAGATCTGTCAGGTAGGAGTTCTACAGTATGGTCGATTGGTTTGTCAGTTAGGTGGTCAGCTAATAGTACCAACCCCTAATGACCCACACGTCATCAACTGATCGCCTTGTAAATGTGATAATGAGATTAATTTTAATGCATTTATTTTCCAAAGGTCTCCCTCAGCTATTTCTAGATCAATTGGGTAGCAATTCTACATTAGGGTTGGTCATTTATGACGTAATTCTAATTTCTACCGACACACATATCATCGACCGATCTCCCTGTAAACTTGATAATTAGATTACATTTTATCCCGACTGTGTTTTTAAAGTCTCCCTTTGCTATTTTATAAATCCGTCGAGTAGGAGTTATACAGTTTTTCCAAAGGTCCCTCTTTGCTATTTACAGATCAGTCGGGTAGGAGTTCCAAAGTAGGGTTGGTCGATTGGTCGGTCTGGTGGTCGGTTAATAGTTTCAATGTTTACTGATCCACATATCATCTAAAGATCACCTTCTAAACTTGATAATGAGATTACTTTTTATCACGTATATTTTCCAAAGGTCCCCTTTTCTATTTCTAGATCAGTCGGGTAGGAGTTCTACAGTAAGGTTGGTTGGTTGGTCGGTCTAGTGGTCAGTTAACAGTTTCAATGCCTATCGACACACATATCATCGACAGATCGCCCTGTAAACTTGATAATGAAATTTTTTTTAATCGTGTCTATTTTCCAAATGTCCTCCTTTGCTATTTCTAGATAAGTCGAATAAGAGTTCTACAGTAGTGCTGGTCAGTTAACGAGATTACTTTTTATCCCGTCTATTTTCCAAAGGTCCCCCTTTGCTGTTTTCAGATCAATCGAGTAGGGGTTCTACAGTAAGGTCAGTCGGTTTGTCAGTTAATAGTTCCAATGTTTACCGACCTACATATCATCGTCCGATTGCCCTATATACTTGATTATGAGATTATTTTTTAACGTCTCTATTTTTCAAAGGTCTCCCTTTACTATTTCAAGATCAGTCGAATAGGAGTTCCACAGTACGATTGGTTAGTTTGTCACTTTGGTAGTCGGTTAATAGTTCCAACCTCTAACGACCCGCATGTCATCAACCGATCGCTCTGTAAACGTGATAATGAGATTAATTTTTAATGCTTTTATTTTCCAAAGGTCTCCCTCAGCTATTTATAGGTCAGTTAGGTAGCAATTCGATAGTAGGGTTGGTCGTTTAATCGATCTAGTGGTTGGTTAATAGTTCCAATTTCTATCCACACATATCATCGACCGATCGCCCTGTAAACTTGATAGTGAGATTACATTTTATGGCTACCATTTTTCAAAGGTCTGCCTTTGCTATTTCTAAATCAGTCGGGTAAAAGTTATACAGTTTTTCCAAAGGTCCCTTTTTGCTATTTACAGATCAGTCGGGTAGGAGTTCCACACTAGGATTGGTGGGTTGGTCAGTCTGGTGGTCAGTTAAATGTTCCAGTGTCTACCGACCCACATATCATTGACCGATCGCCTTGTAAACTTGATAATGATATTACTTTTTATCACGTCTATTTTCCAAAGGTCTTCCGTAGCTAATTCTCGATTAGTCGGGTAGGAGTTCTATAGCATAGTTGATCGGTTGGTCGGTCTGGTAGTCGGTTAATAGTTCCAATGTCTATCGACCCACAAATCATCTACCAATCGCCCTATAAAATTGAAAGTGAGATTATATTTTATGTCGTCTATTTTTTAAAGGTCTCCCTTTACTATTTCTAGATCAGTCGGATAGGAGTTCTATAGTTTTTCCAAAGGTCTTCCTTTGCTATTTCAAGATCAGTCGAGTAGGAGTTCCATAGTCTGCTTGATCAGGTGGTCGGTCCGGTTGTTACTTAATAGTTCTAATGTCTACCGATCCAAATATTATCGATCGATTGCCTTGTAAACTTGATAGTGAGATTACTTTTTATCACGTCTATTTTTCAAAGGTCCCCCTTAGCTATTTCTTGATTAATCGGGTAGGAGTTCTACTGTATGATTGATCCTTTGGTCGACCTGGTGGTCAGTTAATAGTTCCAATTTCTACCGATGAACATATCATCGACCGATCACCCTATAAACTCGATAATGAGATTAATTTTTATCGTGTCTGTTTTCCAAAAGTCTTCCTTTGCTATTTCTAGATTAGTCGAATAAGAGTTCTACAGTAGTGTTGGTTGGTTAACGAGATTACTTTTTATCGCGTCTATTTTTTAAAAGTCCCCCTTTCAGTTTCTAGATCAGTCGGGTAGGATTTCCACAGTAAGGTCAGTCGGTTGGTCATTCAGGTAGTCAGATTATAGTTCCAATATTTACCGACCCACTTATCATTGACCGATCGCCCCATATACTTGGTAATGAGATTATTTTTTAACGCGTCTATTTTCCAATATTCTCCCTTTACTATTTTTAGATTAGTCGGGTAGGAGTTCTACAGTACGGTCGGTCGATTAGTCCGTTAGGTGTTTGGTTAAAAGTTCCAACCTCTAAAGACCTACATATTATTAACCGATTGTCCTGTAAATATGATAATGAGATTAATTTTTAACGCGTTTATTTTTCAAAGGTTTCTCTCAGTTATTTCTTGATCAGTCGGGTAGCAATTCTACAGTAGGGTTAATCGTTTGGTCGATCTGATGTCGGTTAATTATTTTAATTTCTATCAACCCACATATCATCGACCGATCGCCCTATAAACTTGATAATGAGATTACATTTTATCGCGTCTATTTTTCAAAGGTCTCCCTTTGCTATTTCTAAATCAGTCGGGTAGGAGTTATAGAGTTTTTCCAAAGGTCCCTCTTGGCTTTTTACAGATCAGTAGTCGGGTATGAGTTCCACAGTAGGGTTGGTTGTTTGGTCGGTCTGGTGGTTGGTTAATAGTTCTAATGTCTACTGACCCACATATCATCAATCGATCGCCCTATAAACTTGACAATGAGATCACATTTTATCGCGTCTATTTTTCAAAGGTCTCCCTTTACTATTTCTAGATCAGTCGGGTAGGGTTCCACAGTAGGGTTGGTCAGTTGGTCCGTCTGGTGGTTGGTTAATAGTTCCAATATCTACCGACCCACATATCATCGACCGATTGCCTTGTAAACTTGATAGTGATATTACTTTTTATCACGACTATTTTCCAAATGTCCCCCTTTGCTATTTCTTATTCAGTCGGGTAGGAGTTCTACAGTAGGGTTGGTCAGTTGGTCGGTCTGGTGGTCAGTTAATAGTTCCAATGTCTACCAACAAACAAATCATCGTTCGATCGCCCTATAAACTTGATAATGAGATTACATTTTATCGCATCTATTTTTCAAAGGTCTCCCTTTGGTATATCTAGATCAGTTGGGTAGGAGTTCTACAGTTTTTCCAAAGGTCTCCCTTTGTTATTTCTAGATCACTCGGGTTAGAGTTCCACAGTAGGGTTGGTCGGTTGGTAAGTCTGGTGGTCGGTTAATAATTTCAATGTTTACCGACCCACATATCATCGACGGATCGCCTTGTAAACTTGATAGTAAGATTACTTTTTATCACGTCTATTTTTCAAAGGTCCTCCTTTCCTATTTTTCGATCAGTCGGGTAGGATATTTATAATAGGGTTGGTCGGTTGGACAATTTGGCGGTTGGTTAATAGTTCCAATGTTTACGGACCAACTAATCATCGACCGATTGCCTTGTAAGCTTGATAATAAGATACTTTTTATTGCGTCTATTTTCCAAAGGTCATCCATTGCTATTTCTAGATCTGTCGGATAAGAGTTCTACAATAGAGTTGGTCGGTCTTGTGGTTGATTAATAGTTCCAATGTCTATCGACCACATATAATTGACCGATCGCCATGTAAACATGATAATAAGATTCCATTTTATCATGTCTATTTTCCTAAAGTCCCCCTTTACTATTTCTAGATCAGTCGGGTAGGAGTTCTACCGTAGGGTTGGTCGGTTGGTCAGTCTGGTGGTCGGTTAATAGTTCCAATTTCTACCGACCCACATATCATCGACCGATCACCATGTAAACTTGATAATGAGATTAATTTTTATCGCGTTATTTTCTAAATGTCCTCCTTTGCTATTTCTTGATCAGTCGAGTAAGAGTTCTACAGTAGTGTTGGTCGGTTAACGAGATTAGTTTTTATCATGCCTATTTTTCAAAGGCCACCCTTTGCTGTTTCTAAATCAGTCGGGTAGGAGTTTCACAGTAAGGTCATTCGGTTGGTCGGTCAGGTGGTCGATTAATAGTTTCAACATCTACCGACCCATATATCATCGATTGATCGCCCTATATACTTGAAAATGAGATTATTTTTTAACGCGTCTATTTACTAAAGGTCTTCCTCAGCTATTTCTAGATCAGTTGGGTTCGAGTTTTACATTAGGGTTGGTCAGTATATGAGATAACTTTTTATCGTGTCTATTTTTCAATAATCCCCCTTTGCTATTTCTAGATCAGTCAGGTAGGACTTCCAATGTAGGGTCGGTAGGTTAGTAGGTCAAGTGGTCGTTAATAGTTTTAACATCTACCGATCCACATATCATCGACCAATCGCCTTATAAACTTGGTTATGAGATTTATTTTTAACGTGTCTATTTTCCAAAGGCCCCCTTTGCTATTTCTAGAGCAGTCGAGTAAGTTTCATAGTAGGTTCAGTAGGTCAGGTGGTCGGTTAATAGTTCCAATGTGTACCTGCCCACATATTATTTGACCGATCACCCTGTAAACTTGATAATAAGATAATATTTTATCGTGTCTATTTCTCAAAGGTCTCCCTTTCCTATTTCTAGATCAGTCGAGTAGTGGTTCTACACTTTTCTAAAGGTCCCCCTTTGCTATTTCTAAATTTGTCGAGAGGGAGTTCCATAGTAGGATTAGTCGGTTGGTCGGTCTGGTGATCGGTTAATAGTTCCAATGTGTACCGAACCACATATCATCGATCGATCGCCATGTAAACTTGATAATGAGATTACTTTTTTTCACGTCTATTCTCCACAAGTCCCCCTTTGCTATTTCTATAACAGTTAGGTAGGAGTTCTACTGTAGGGTTGGTCAGTTGGTCGATCTAGTGGTCAGTTAATAGTTCCAACATCTACTGATCCACATATAATCGACCTATCGCCTTGTAAACTTGATAATGAGATTAATTTTTAATGCATCTCTTTCCAGGAGGTCTCCCTCTGCTATTTTTATATTAATCCGGTAGCAGCTCTACTGTAAGGTTCGTCGGTTGGTCGGTCTGGTGGTTGTTTAATAGTTCCAATGTCTACCGACCCACATATCATCGATCAATCGCCCTGTAAATTTGATAATGAGATTACATTTTATCGCGTCTATATTTTAAGGGTCCCCCTTTGCTATTTCTAGATAACTCGGGTAGTAGTTCTAAAGTTTTTCCCAAGGTCCCCCTTTGCTATTTCTAGATTGGTCGGGTAAGAGTTCTAAAGTAGGGTTGGTCGATCTGGTTGTCAGTTATTACTCCCAATATTTACCTACACACATATCAACGATCGATCGACCTATAAACTTGATAATGAGTTTACTTTTTATCGCTTTTATTTTCCAAAGTTCGATCCTCCTTTGCAATTGCTAGATCAGTCGGGTAGGAGTTCTAAGGTAGGGTTGGATTGTTGGTCGGTCTAGTGGTCGGTTAGCAGTTCCAATGTCTACCGACCCACATATCATCGACCGATCACCTTGTAAACTTGATAATGAGATTAATTTTTATCGCATTATTTTCTAAATGTCCTCCTTTGCTATTTCTTGATCAGTCGAGTAAGACTTCTACAGTAGTGTTGGTCGATTAACGCGATTAGTTTTTATCACGCCTATTTTTCAAAGGCCTCCCTTTGCTATTTCTAAATCAGTCAGGTAGGAGTTTCACAGTAAGGTCATTCGGTTGGTCAGTCAGGTGGTCGATTAATAGTTTCAACATCTACCGACCCACATATCATCGATTGATCGCCCTATATACTTGAAAATGAGATTATTTTTTAATGCGTCTATTTTCTAAAGGTCTTCCTCAGCTATTTCTAGATCAGTTGGGTTCGAGTTTTACATTAGGGTTGGTCAGTATACGAGATAACTTTTTATCGTGTCTATTTTTTAATAATCCCCCTTTGCTATTTCTAGATAAGTCAGGTAGGACTTCCAATGTAGGGTCAGTAGGTTAGTAGGTCAAGTGGTCGTTAATAGTTTTAACATCTACCGATCCACATATCATCGACCAATCGCCTTATAAACTTGGTTATGAGATTTATTTTTAACGTGTCTATTTTCCAAAGGCCCCATTTGCTATTTCTAGATCAGTCGAGTAAGTTTCATAGTAGGTTCAGTTGGTCAGGTGGTCGGTTAATAGTTCCAATGTGTACCTACTCACATATTATTTGACCGATCACCCTGTAAACTTGATAATAAGATAATATTTTATCGTGTCTATTTCTCAAAGGTCTCCCTTTCCTATTTCTAGATCAGTCAAGTAGTGGTTCTACACTTTTTCAAAGGTCCCCCTTTGCTATTTCTAAATTTGTCGAGAGGGAGTTCTAGAGTAGGGTTGGTCGGTTGGTCGGTCTGGTGATCGGTTAATAGTTCCAATGTGTACCGAACCACATATCATCGATCGATCGCCATGTAAACTTGATAATGAGATTACTTTTTTTGACGTCTATTCTCCACAGGTCCCCCTTTGCTATTTCTATAACAGTTAGGTAGGAGTTTTACAGTAGGGTTGGTCAGTTGGTCGGTCTAGTGGTCAGTTAATAGTTCCAACATCTACTGATCCACATATAATCGACCTATCGCCTTGTAAACTTGATAATGAGATTAATTTTTAATGCATCTCTTTCTGGGAGGTCTCCCTCTGCTATTTTTATATTAATCCGGTAGCAGCTTTACTGTAAGGTTCGTCGGTTGGTCGGTCTGGTGGTTGTTTAATAGTTCCAATGTCTACCGACCCACATATCATCGATCAATCGCCCTGTAAATTTGATAATAAGATTATATTTTATCGCGTCTATATTTTAAGGGTCCCCCTTTGCTATTTCTAGATAACTCGGGTAGTAGTTCTAAAGTTTTTCCCAAGGTCCCCCTTTGCTATTTCTAGATTGGTCGGGTAAGAGTTCCAAAGTAGGGTTGGTCGATCTGGTTGTCAGTTAATACTCCCAATATTTACCTACACACATATCAACGATCGATCGACCTATAAACTTGATAATGAGTTTACTTTTTATCGCTTTTATTTTCCAAAGTTCGATCCTCCTTTGCAATTGCTAGATCAGTCGGGTAGGAGTTCTAAGGAAAGGTTGGATTGTTGGTCGGTCTAGTGGTCGGTTAGCAGTTCCAATGTCTACCGACCCACATATCATCGATCGATCATCTTGTAAACTTGATAATGAGATTACTTTTTATCACCACTATCTTCCATAGATCCATCTTTGCTATTTCTAGATCTGTCAGGTAGGAGTTCTATAGTAGGGTTGGTCAGTTGATAGGTTTGGTGGTCGGTTAATAGTTCCAACATCTACTGACCCTCATATCATCATCCGATCGCATTGTAAACTTGATAATGAGATAAATTTTTAATGTGTTTATTTTTGGAAAGTCGCCCTCTGCTATTTATAGATATGTCAGGTTGCAGTTCTACGAAAGGGTTAGTCAGTTAGTCTATCTGGTGGTCGGTTAATAGTTTCAATGTCTACTGACCCACATATCATCGACTAATCGCCCTGTAAACTTGATAATGAGATTACATTTTATCGTGTCTATTTTTCAAAGTTTCCCTTTTCCTATAGCTAGATCAGTCTGGAAGGAGTTCTATAATTTTTTCAAATGTCCTCCTTTGCTATTTCTAGATTAGTCGAGTAGTTGTTCCACAGTAGGGTTGGTCGGTTGATAGGTCTTGTGGTCAGTTAATAGTTCTAATGTCTACCGACCCACATATCATCGACTGATTGCCCTATAAACTTGATAATGAGATTATTTTTTATCGCGTCTATTTTTAAAGGTCCCCCATTGCTATTTCTCGATTGGTAGGGTAGGAGTTCTATAGTTAGGTTTGTCTGTTGGTTGATCTTTTGGTCGGTTAATAGTTTTAATATTTGCCGAACCACATATCATCGTCCGATCGCATTGTTAACTTGATAATGAGATAAATTTTTAATGCGTCTATTTTTGAAAGGTCGCCCTCTGCTATTTCTAGATAAGTCAGGTAGCAGTTCTACGAAAGGGTTAGTCGGTTGGTCTATCTAGTGGTCGGTTAATAGTTTCAATGTCTATCAACTCACATATCATCGACTGATCGCCCTGTAAACTTAATTATGAGATTATATTTTATCGCATCTATTTTTCAAAGGTTTCCCTTTGCTATAGCTAGATCAGTCTAGAAGGAGTTCTACAGTTTTTCCAAATGTTCCCCTTTGTTATTTCTAGATTAGTCGGGTAGTTGTTCCACATTAGGGTTGGTCGGTTGGTAGGTCTTGTGGTCGGTTAATAGTTTTAATGTCTACCGACCCACATATCATCAACCGATCATCCTATAAACTTGATAATGAGATTACTATTTATTGCATCTATTTTCCAAAGGTCCCTCTTTTCTATTTCTAGATCAGTTAGGTAGGATTTTTGCAGTAGGGTTGGTAAGTTGGTCGGTATGGTGGCCGATTAATAGTTCTAATGTCTACCGTCCCACATATCATCAGTCGATTGCCTTATAAACTTGATAATGAGATTACTTTTTATCACGTCTATTTTCCAAAGGTCCCCTTTTATAATTTCTAGATCAGTCGAGTAAGTGTTCTATAGTAGGATTGGTCGGTTAATCGGTCTGGTGGTCGGTTAATAATTTTAAAGTCTACCGACCCACATATCATCGACCGATTGCCCTGTAAAATTGATAATGAGATTTCATTTTATGTCGTCTATTTTCAAAAGGTCCCCCTTTGCTTTTTTTCGATAAGTCAGGTAGGATTTCTACAGTTTTTCAAAGGTCCCCCTTTGTTATTTCAAGTTTAGTTGGGTAGGAGTTCCATAGTAGGGTTGGTCGGTTGGTCGGTCTGGTGGTCAGATAATGGGATTACCTTTTATTGCATCTATTTTCCTAAGGTCCTCCTTTTGCTTTTCTCGATCTGTCGGGTAGAAGTTCTACAATAGAGTTGGTCGGTTGGTCGATCTAGTGGTTAGTTAATAGTTCTAATGTCTACCGACCCATATATCATCGACCGATCGCCTTGTAAACTTAATAATGATATTACTTTTTATCACATCTATTTTTCAAAAGTCTTCCTTTACTGTTTCTAGAGCAGTCGGGTTGGAGTTCTATAGTAGGGCTGGTCAGTTGGTTGGTCTGGTGGTTAGTTAATAGTTCCAAAGTCTACCGACCTACACATCATCGATCGATCGCCCTGTAAACTTTATAATGTTAAATACTACTATAAAAAAAAAAGCGTACACAGGACCGGACTAAAAGATGAAGAAAAAATCCCAGAAAGAGGAATGACAGAAAGACGAAGCCGTGTGTAATGTACAGCTGTGACACCGGTGCCACAGACGGCAGACAAGCCAGATACACGGCTTAAAATGAAACCTAAATAAAAAAGGAGGGTGGCCAAATAGCCGAAGGAACCCCCAAAAGGCCTCGTTAAAAACCTCTATATGAGAAAACCCATTGGGAAAAATCCATATAGAGGAAAAGAGTACCTTTCGAAAAAGAGTTCCAAAAAACCTGCCATCTAGCATATAGGACCTAAGGCAACCACGATCACGGCTGGGCAGACGCATCCATCTTTCAAAGTACATATGGAAATAATCCTCAGGATTGCAAAAGCAACAGCAGGTTTGAAAAGGAAAAAATCTAGAATCAAATGTAAAAGCACAAGGAGAGGAGCCACCTGACAAACCAGACGATGTCGCCTCCAGAGTAGGAACCCCTTCACATCTCATCGTCTAGCGAAAGATCATCAAAAACGATAATGGGTGGAGCTCATATCCTCCATCAGATGTCTCTGAAGAATAGGAGGGATAAGATTCCAAAGGAAGGGTCCACCAATAATAGAGATAGCATCTGCAGCAGCATTTTCCTCCCGATAAATATGAGTAACTCTGAACTGCATCAAGTCAATATGATCTTTAATAGTCCTCCACAACTGCAACAATTTCCAAGGTATGTCTGGATCAGCAGAAGATAAAGCATGCACCACATAGGTTGAATCCACCTCTAACCAAACCGAATGCCAGCCTCTGGAGTAGGCAATATCAATAGCAAGGAGAGCAGTGTGGAGCTCAGCCTCATATGCAAAACCATTACCAAACCCACAAGTTAAACTTCCCAGATGATTGCCACGATGATCTCTATAAACTGCAGCCCCTGCAATGTTACCAGGGGCACCCTCTGCATGACCATCCGTGTTCACCTTAATCCACCTATGATCAGGGGGAATCCACCTGACAGGAATAATGTGTGGAGCCTTTTTCAAAACTCCACGAATACCAAAATAGTGTAATGTACGAAGATCATCCATGTTATTATGCATAGCCCCAACAGAAAAATTATTAAACTCACGGGCCATTGCCATAACAGAAGCAGTAATATGAGAAGGACGAGCAACCTTATCCACTAAAGATCCATCCTCCAAAATAGAGTAACCCTCAAACCTGAAGTTGTTACGAGTGGTCCAAATGAGCCAAATATACGTGATAATCATATAACGCCATAAAGAAATAACCTGTGAACTTCCCTGGATCGTAACAGCATAAAGCAGGAAGACAAAGAAACCATCAGTCATGGGAACCCTGTCACCAAATTGGAATCCCTTCAAAACGTGTTGAAGGACAGCCAAAGAAACTGGACATGTGACAAAAAGGTGGTCCAACTTTTCAGCATGACACCTGCACAGATAACAACTGGAAGGCCCACGAAAACCCCTTTCCAGTAGAACATCCCAAAGTGTAAGAATACCCCTAATAGCTTTCCATGCAGTCAAAGAACGCCTAGGAGGTATGAAAGAGCCCCAAATCCAAATACCCCAATTAACAGTGGGGTATGAAGTTCTCAGATGATCATAAGCCAGCTTAGAAGTAATATTACCACGCGAAGAGTGGTTCCAACACCTCTGGTCAGTATGATTGAGGGAGTCCCGAATTCTAATAATAGCCTGGAATATGTGAGGGAAAGCCTGGGCAAAGTCCTCTGTGAAGTGCCATTTCCCACCATAATAATAATCAGAAATCGTCTGGTCAAAACAGTGCCTGATATCCATGGGGATATTGACCTGATCAGCAATGGGAATACCTAACCAATTATCCAGCCAAAACCTAATAGAGGAATTGTGAGAACTTCATCAGGTAAGCCTCATTGGCAATTCTGAGAGAACGGACTCCCAAACCCCCTTCTTCCAAGGGCGAACAAACCTTCTTCCAATTCAGACAGAAGTAACTACGCTGAGTAGGGTTACCTGTCCAAATGAAATTTCTACTGGCTTTCTCTATACGATTCAGTTCAGTTCTTGGCCATCTATACACCATCATGATATGAACTACTGCAGAAATGATGACAGAATTAACAAGACAAATTCTTCCCGCCATGGAAAGACTCTCCCCTTTCCACCTCCCAAATTTATTAATAATAGAGTCAGTGGATGATTGAAAATAAGCAATCCTAGGAGCACCTATAAAGATAGGGACTCCCAAGTAACGAAAGGGATAAGCACCATCCTGCATACCAAGTTCCGTTCTGACCTGCTGTTTGATATAATATTTTGTGTGCTTACTGTTGGATTGTATACTAAAAGTCTAGCTTTTTGTATGAACAATGTTATAACAATTAATTTGAAATGAGAATCATATGATCAAATGATTGCATCTTATAATTTATTTATATGTTCGATGCAATAGTCCACTTACTTTATACTGTAGATAATATGTTGTGCGACAACACGCGGAAGATCATATTATCGGTTTCCTTATAAAGCATAAATAGATGCTCACAACCGAGATAGACGGGGACTCTCTATCGGGATTGTTGTAGTGTGGTTTGGTATTAGCTTGTCTTGGCTATAGAATCACATTAGTGCACTTGTGTGTATTGAGCAGGACCGCTTGAGATCGTTCGACTTATACTGACTTATAGGAGAACTTGATCTCAGTTATTATGGAAGTTCGTGCTCTTAATCCCTATACAATAACCTCGACACGTAGGGCAGTATGTATTTCTTTGATTCATCAATGGGTGAGATTTACATGTAATTAAATCAACAAACTCGATGAGTTGGGAAATAGTGCTGTCTCTATGGTGTGCTGTTGATTGTAGAAGGAATCCGTGTCCGTCATAGGTTGATGATGTCCCCTTGAGGAGCTCATAAGGATTATCATGTAAACCCTGCAGGTGGAATTTATTCCGGCATGATAATGAGGTTGAGTGGTACTACTCTTGGATGAGATATTAATTAATTGGGTTGTCAGTAACTTAATTAATTAATGGACATTGTATATCTTAAACATGGGGAGACTAATGGACTCATAATAAGAAGGAGCCCAAAACGTAATTTTGGGATTGGAAAGGCAGTGCAGTAATAATATTTTAGTGGAATATATTATTATTATTGGACTTAAGTATAAGCTTTGGGCTAAGTTTGGATACTTAAGCCCAATGGAGGCCCAATCCAATTTCTCCTCCCGGTCCCTGCTGTAGCCCATGTATATAAGTCACCTCAGCTTATCTGGAACCCTAATCTAATCTAATTCATTATTCACGTGTTATGAGGGTTGAGAGCAGATTGAGTAGGTCTCGTAGATCGTCGCTCACACGACGTCGAGATCGGACTTGGGACATACAGCAGAAGATCAGAAGGTAGTTTGCTGCTACTGTCCGCGACCTTGCGAAATTTGTGAAAATTCGTACATTGCTTAGAATTTGATGATCAATATACTGACGGAAAGCCGTTGAAGAGAGGATCGTCTGAACGCAAAGATCACTCAATTCCGACATAAGACGTGGAAGTTATGGCCATTCTCGTGGGACTGCGCAGGCTGCCTGTGAGAATCAATCTTCATCAACATACCCTGGTGAACGGTAATCATTTCTATGATTTATTACTTCTGCTGTGATAGAAATGTATGTATCCTAATGGGTCACGTTAGCCAAACGATCGAGCGCCAACACTTACCATAGTAGGCCTTTGACTTGGAGGGGTTAAACACCTGCCCAGAAAGCTCACCATAATTGTTCAAGACGTCTCTGACAGCAGATATGGTACCTATATTACCTCTACAGAAGATAAGAATGTCATCTGCATAAAATATATAAACATGAAGAAAGCAATGTCGACCAATATCAGCACGAAAAAATCTCTTAGTATCCATAAAATGCATCAACCAAAGCCCAAGGACTTCCTCAGCCAAACAAAAGAGAAGAGGCGACAGAGGATCTCCTTGCCTCACCCCTCTTCCACAATCGAAGTAACCATGAGGAGTACCATTAATAAGCACAGAGATTCTAGCTGAAGCAAAAATACCTTTGAGCAACATCAAAAACTTATCAGAAAAGCCCATGCGAGACATACATTCAACCAGAAAGTCCCATCGTAAAGTGTCGAAAGCCTTTCTAATGTCAATCTTAAGCGCAACGCTACCCAAAGTAGAGACATCAAGACTGTTAAAAGACTCAGAAGCAGTGGCAATACAGTGATGAATACTGCGACCAGGGACAAAACCATACTGATGAACCCCAAGATGTTTATTAAGGATAGGCCCCAAGCGAGTAGCAAGAATTTTAGTCAGAACTTTAAAGAAAAAGTTACACATATTGATAGGCCTATAATCCTCCACACGATTAGCACCTTCATGCTTAGCTATCAAAGTGACAAAATTAGCATTAACACCATCAGGGATAAAACCAGAGATAAAGAAGTACCTGACAGCCTTACAGAGGTCCCCCTGAACGATATGCCAAACAGCCTGGAAGAAGGAGCCCCCAAATCCGTCAGGACCAGGAGAGCTATCCGGAGAGAGATAAAAAACTACCTTTCTAATTTCTGTATCATCTGGCTCTAAAACAATAGCAGCATTATCATTACCAGTGACAAACTGCCGAATGAAATTCATCATAGCCCAGTCAGGAGTATCAGTAGGGGAACTAAAAAGTTCTCTGTAGTAATCCACAATATGTTGAGAAATAACAGGAATATCCTGAGATAGTGCTCAGAATTTGATGATCAATATACTGACTGAAAGCCGTTGAAGAGAGAATCGTCTGAATGCAAAGATCACTCAATTCCGACATCAGACGTGGATGTTATGGCCATTCTCGTGGGACTGTGCAGGCTGCCTGCGAGAATCAATCTTCATCAACATACCCTGGTGAACGGTAATCGTTTCTATGATTTATTACTTCCGCTGTGATAGAAACGTATGTATCCTAATGGGTCATATTAGCCAAACAATCGAGCGCCAACAATTGGTATCAGAGCTTCGGTTTCGTGGTGAAGCGTGACACGTTAGGCTAGGGTTTATGTGATTAATTTTTCGAAATTAGGATCGCATGTTTAGAGTAGGGTTTTGGTTTTACTACGCAAACCATGAATATCCCTATGTGAAATATACCCTATATCATATCTGTTCATTGATGGTTGTGTGTGAGAGGATTCGACGAAAACTGTTCGTCAATTTCACATGGAAGGAAGAAATTGAGAGAAAATCCAGCGCAGTGATATTGCAGGAGCAATAACCGGAGTTTCAACCGTCGGATCAGACTGATTTTTGGTCAGCACGTTCGGAATTTGTGGATGTACATTCTGAACGGTGAAGATTGTATTTGGAGCTTTGTGTTGTCGGGAATACGCCGAAAACAGAAGCAGTTTTTTGGGTAATTCTGTTCTGCGCAGTCGAGGGAAACGAGCTGTTTCTCACAATCTAACCGTTGGATTGACCTGTAATTTGGACATCATGTTCAGAACTCACAGGTGTACTAGACGGTGGAGATTGGATTCCCAGGCCCTTGGACGAGCGACAGTTCGAGCGGATTTGCATTAGGTTCGATTGGTCTGCATCAGGTTCGATCAATGCTGCACCAGGTTCGAACGGATTTGCATCAGGTTCGATTGGTCTGCATCAGGTTTGATCGATGCTGCACCAGGTTCGAGCAGATTTGCATCAGGTTCGATTGGTCTACATCAGGTTCGATCGATGCTGCACCAGGTTCGAATGGATTTGCATTAGGTTCGATTGGTCTGCATCAAGTTCGATCGATGCTGCACCAGGTTCGAACAGATTTGCATCAGGTTCGATTGGTCTGCATCAGGTTCGATCGATGCTGCACCAGGTTCGAGCGGATTTGCATCAAGTTCGATTGGTCTACATCAGGTTCGATCAATGCTGCACCAGGTTCGAGCGGATTTACATCAGGTTCGATTGGTCTGCATCAGGTTTGATCGACTCTGCACCAGGTTCGAGCGGGTTTGCATCAAGTTCGACTGGTCTGCATTAGGTTCCGCGTGAGTCTTCACAATATGATCGGGCAGGGTGCCAGAGTGGTGGAGCAGGCTACGGGGAGGTCGATCCCCATCGCTGTTGTCCGCATTCGTGATTGGTGGCGATCAATCGAATTCGCTGTTATATAACTGTTATAATTGATTTATTAATTGATTATTGTTATATATGTATGCATGATTCTCTATGATTTATTGCCTTAAATAGAAGCATGCTAGATTGTGTATTATATTTGGTATATTATATGCATGTATGTTGGAGTGTTGATCAAGTCAACTTATTTTTGGCAATTTATTTCTTTATATATAACTGCTATAATTGTTTTATTGGTCAATTATTGTTATATATTTGGAAGTATGAGCATGCTAGGTTGCGTATTTTATTTTTAAATATTATATGCATGTAAAAACTCTCGGTGTTGAATAACTAAGTGGGAGAGGGGATTGGTAAAAATTCCCGCGGCCTCCATTATTGGTTTGTTAGTAATGTGAATAAACTTGCGCGTCGGTATTAGAGCTTCCTCCCCATCGGATGAGTTTATTCATGGATTGCTGAGACAGACTTCTTTAAATAATTATGTTTGTAATGTGATGCATATGAACTTGCGCGTTGGCATAGACCTTCCTCCATATCGGATGAGTTCATGTGCGGATCACTGTACAGACTTATAATTGATGACTGTAGGAAGTTATCCGAGCGCGTGTGTACTTCTCCATCTGTAAGGCACATAAGCTTGGGCCGCGGACTTGGGGTCAAATAATGGTGTACACTTAGGTGTAAATAATAAGTATCCTCCCCATCGGAGTCACTGCTTTTATTTGCATGGCTAAATAGGAACCGACTATTAATTATTTTATCATAAAGTTAGGTTGACAAATGAAATTAATGGGTAAAACCTTCTCTTGTAAATGTTCGGGTTTGTAAACGTCCACACTATCGTGGCTTGCAGACTCACGGTGCTTGAGATGTCGGTGAATTTTATTTTTATATTGTTTTGAGGGAATCAATATAAAAGGATAAAATTCGAAGATTTGATCGGTATATTTATTTGTGATTCTCTAATTTTCAAATGGTTTTATCTCACTTATTATTAACTAAAAGAAATTATATTTACTTGTCCAAATTAGATGATTAGAAAAGAATCTTGGTTTTGAATTTTACTGCTTAAGAAAATACATGTGTGTTCTCACAAAGGACGTCTCATGATGCCTATTAAAGTCTTTAGTGAAGAGATGAGAGGTTCATAGAAATATGATGGTCTCATGTAACTCTTCGGATACTTGAGTAATTTAAAAGGCGGTAGGTCATGATTGAATTTGATGAATGAATTGGAAATACATGGAATAGAAGTTGAAGGGGAAACCTAAGTCAATTTTATTCTTCATAATTGCCTAGATGTTTTGAGTAAGTTTCTCATGAATTACAAGAGGTTGTATATGGTGGGAAACTTCTGACAAAACATGTGGTAAAGGAAATCCAATTTCATAAAAGGAGTGAACAAGGATAGAATCTTACTTGCTAGTTGTTTAAACATGATTAGTGATGGCATCTACTGACACGAAGTGTGTAGATACTGGAATCACTGAATGTTCATTACTAAGTGAGGATAAGATTGTTATGACATGGGTAAAACTACAAGACTAGTGGCTATTGCAGTGGGAGTTGTTTATTTATCTTACGATATGAATAAACGTTTGATTTTGTGAAATTGTCTTTACATACATTTTCATAGAAAGAATTTGATTTCGGTTTCTATGCATTAATAGATGGATACTCCATTTCATTTAAATGACATGGTCATTATAATGAAGGATAGAGTTGTAATCTGTTATGGTACGTTGATGGACAATTTGTATACTCTTAAATCATGTATATTCCACAGATGCAACAAATAGTAATTAATAATGCATCTTCTGATCTTAGTAAGAGAAAGTAACCTTCGGAGATGAACTAAACATGCATTTGGCGTCTAAGACTAGATCATTTTACTTGAGTAGGATTCAAAAGTTGATAGCAGATGGACCGTAAGGATTATCTGAAGTGGAAACTATCGGACTTGCAAGTCTTACTTGGAAGTAAAAATGATTAATTACCTTTTCAAGGTAAAGGGGTGTAGAGCCATAGATATATATGTTGGAATTGGTTCATTCTGATTCAAGCGGACCTAATATTATCCAGGCGAGAGGTGGTAATGAATAATCGAAGATTATTCTAGATACCGATATATTTATTTGATGCACTGCATGTCTAAATTTTTTGATTTATTCAAGAATTGCAAGGTTGGTACAGTAAAGCATCATGGAAAATATATCAAGTAATGACGATTTAATCATCATTACGAGTACCTCTTAGGATAATTAGGTGCTATTAATCAGAGGTTGAGATTAAATCTCAAGTGGTCTACACCGGGCATGCTCCAGCTGAATGGTGTGGTGGATAAAAGGAATAAGACTCTTATGGTAATGATTAGATAGATGATGAATTATTTGGAATTACTTAATTCATTTTATGGATAAGCCCTAGAAACAGTAATTTATTTGAATGTTTGTCTGTTTGTGGGATATGCTATAAAAATGAAGGTGATTTATTTAGTCTAAAAGATCAAAGGGTGATTGTTAACACAAACCCTAGATTTTTGGAAAGGGACTATGTAATAAATCACAAACCCATGTATGAGTTGTTCTAAAGGTAGTGAGAAGAAAACACAAAGTATAAGTACCAAGTGTACAAGAGAATATACCACAAGGTAAACTGCAACGCGTGTCACGTCTGATACACAATTACATGTAGTGCCTTGTCGCAGTGGGAGGGTTATTCGACAACCCGTGAGATATATGTTTTGGAAAAGTCATAAGACTTGATCCCTAGTAAACATGGTATTATCCCAGGGATACGACGTTGCACTACAAAATTAAAATGCAAAATCTTAGTAAGTGCAATGAATATTAAAATAGAATCGATGGATTTTAAATTAGGTCTGGATGCTTGTTGAACCGTTAAATGGCGTAAAAGCCATTGGAAGCGGGCATGCAAGAATAAAAGAGGATCATAGAATAAGGTGAAAACCTTGGAAGCAAGCTTGTTGCGAAAAGGTATACTCAGAAAGAAAGGGTTCGATTATGAGAAAACATGTTCACCGGTAGTTATGCCTAAGTTGATCCGGACTCTTTTATTTGTTGCTACTCATATGAAATATGAGGGATAATAAATAGATGTCGAGACAACTTTCCTGATTGGAAGTCTTAAGGGAAACATCTGTGTGAAGCAACCAGAGTGATTCATTGCAAAGAGCTAAGAGCATTGTGATAGTGAGCTTAAAAGCGTCCATTCATGGACTAAAACAAGCTTCAAGATCATGAAACATCCATTTTGATGAGGTAATCCAGTGACATGGATCTAATCAATGATCGAATGGGTCTTGTATATTGAAAAGAGTGATGGAAACGTGGTGGTATTTCTTGTACTATACGTAGATAGTATCTTGCTCATTGGAGATAATGAAAGAGTATTGTCGGGCGTATGGATATGGTTGATAAAGCGGTATGAGATGAAGGACTTAAGAAGAGCAAAAATATCCTTTTGATCACGGTAATACGGATCACAAGAAAGGATGTTATGCTTATCTCAAGTTTCATATAATGATACGATCCTTACTCGTTTAGCATGTGAATTTATCTAAGTGAATGTGTCTTGTGACAAAAAAGTAGATAAAGAAGATGAAAGCGGTTCCTTATGCTTCGGCAAATGAGAAAGCTCAATCTAAGGAATGATATGCACGAGAATGGATAACTGTATTGCTAATTGCTTAGACAGTGAGTATCAAGGTAACTCGAAATAAGAATGTTGAACTGTGGTAAGACATATATTTATATACCTGAAAAGGACTAGAAATTATATGTAGGCTTACCGAACAGATTCACTGATTTTTATGGGTTACATAGAATCAGATTTTTCAAATCAGATAGGGACGACAGTAAATCTACCTTAAAGGTTATGCATTTAATTTTAGGAAGTTGAGTCATAATGAGGAGGAGTGTTATATAGAAATATATTTCAGACTCCGGACTCCATCATGGAAAGATGATAAATTGGAGTCTATGAGGCAGCCAAAGTATATGTATGACTCTAGAAACTTCAAGATGGACTTCGAAGTGTTTCTAAGTTTGCCCAAGGATATCACAATTTATATTGATGATATTGGTGCAGTTGCAAACTTGAAGGAATCACGAGCCCATAAGGCAATTAAACACATGGAGTGCAAGTACCACCTATTACGAGAAATCGTATGATGAGGGGAAGGTTGTTGTCACCTAGATTGCATCGGATGATGACCTAGTAAATCCATTTACAAGGACCTTAAGGCGAGAGCTTTTGATGGTCGTGTAGTGGGAGTGGAAATCTGATGTATAGCAGAAGACATGACAGCATAGTCTTTTAGTATAAGTGGGAGATTGTTGGATTGTATACTAAAAGTCTAGCTTTTTGTATGAACAATGTTATAACAATTAATTTGAAATGAGAATCATATGATCAAATGATTGCATCTTATAATTTATTTATATGTTCGATGCAATAGTCCACTTACTTTATACTGTAGATAATATGTTGTGCGACAACACGCGGAAGATCATATTATCGGTTTCCTTATAAAGCATAAATAGATGCTCACAACCGAGATAGACGGGGACTCTCTATCGGGATGGTTGTAGTGTGGTTTGGTATTAGCTTGTCTTGGCTATAGAATCACATTAGTGCACTTGTGTGTATTGAGCAGGACCGCTTGAGATCGTTCGACTTATACTGACTTATAGGAGAACTTGATCTCAGTTATTATGGAAGTTCGTGCTCTTAATCCCTATACAATAACCTCGACATGTAGGGCAGTATGTATTTCTTTGATTCATCAATGGGTGAGATTTACATGTAATTAAATCAACAAACTCGATGAGTTGGGAAATAGTGCTGTCTCTATGGTGTGCTGTTGATTGTAGAAGGAATCCGTGTCCGTCATAGGTTGATGATGTCCCCTTGAGGAGCTCATAAGGATTATCATGTAAACCCTGCAGGTGGAATTTATTCCGGCATGATAATGAGGTTGAGTGGTACTACTCTTGGATGAGATATTAATTAATTGGGTTGTCAGTAACTTAATTAATTAATGGACATTGTATATCTTAAACATGGGGAGACTAATGGACTCATAATAAGAAGGAGCCCAAAACGTAATTTTGGGATTGGAAAGGCAGTGCAGTAATAATATTTTAGTGGAATATATTATTATTATTGGACTTAAGTATAAGCTTTGGGCTAAGTTTGGATACTTAAGCCCAATGGAGGCCCAATCCAATTTCTCCTCCTGGTCCCTGCTGTAGCCCATGTATATAAGTCACCTCAGTTTATCTGGAACCCTAATCTAATCTAATTCATTATTCACGTGTGATGAGGGTTGAGAGCAGATTGAGTAGGTCTCGTAGATCGTCGCTCACACGACGTCGAGATCGGACTTGGGACATACAGCAGAAGATCAGAAGGTAGTTTGCTGCTGCTATCCGTGACCTTGCGAAATTTGTGAAAATTCGTACATTGCTCAGAATTTGATGATCAATAAACTAACGGAAAGCCGTTGAAGAGAGGATCGTCTGAACGTAAAGATCACTCAATTCCGACATAAGACGTGGAAGTTATGGCCATTCTCGTGGGACTGCGCAGGCTGCCTGCGAGAATCAATCTTCATCAACATACCCTGGTGAACGGTAATCGTTTCTATGATTTATTACTTCCGCTGTGATAGAAACGTATGTATCCTAATGGGTCACGTTAGCCAAACGATCGAGCGCCAACACTTACCATAGTAGGCCTTTGACTTGGAGGGGTTAAACACCTGCCCAGAAAGCTCACCATAATTGTTCAAGACGTCTCTGACAGCAGATATGGTGCCTATATTACCTCTACAGAAGATAAGAATGTCATCTGCATAAAATAGATAAACATGAAGAAAGCAATGTCGACCAATATCAGCACGAAAAAATCTCCTAGTATCCATAAAATGCATCAACCAAAGCCCAAGGACTTCCTCAGCCAAACAAAAGAGAAGAGGCGACAGAGGATCTCCTTGCCTCACCCCTCTTCCACAATCGAAGTAACCATGAGGAGTACCATTAATAAGCACAGAGATTCTAGCTGAAGCAAAAATACCTTTGAGCAACATCAAAAACTTATCAGAAAAGCCCATGCGAGACATACATTCAACCAGAAAGTCCCATCGTAAAGTGTCGAAAGCCTTTCTAATGTCAATCTTAAGCGCAACGCTCCCCAAAGTAGAGACATCAAGACTGTTAAAAGACTCAGAAGCAGTGGCAATACAGTGATGAATACTGCGACCAGGGACAAAACCATACTGATGAAACCCAAGATGTTTATTAAGGATAGGCCCCAAGCGAGTAGCAAAAATTTTAGTCAGAACTTTAAAGAAAAAGTTACACATATTGATAGGCCTATAATCCTCCACACGATTAGCACCTTCATGCTTAGCTATCAAAGTGACAAAATTAGCATTAACACCATCAGGGATAAAACCAGAGATAAAGAAGTACCTGACAGCCTTACAGAGGTCCCCCTGAACGATATGCCAAACAGCCTGGAAGAAGGAGCCCCAAAATCCGTCAGGACCAGGAGAGCTATCCGGAGAGAGATAAAAAAACTGCCATTCTAATTTCTGTATCATCTGGCTCTTAAACAATAGCAGCATTATCATTACCAGTGACAAACTGCCGAATGAAATTCATCATAGCCCAGTCAGGAGTATCAGTAGGGGAACTAAAAAGTTCTCTGTAGTAATCCACAATATGTTGAGAAATAACAGGAATATCCTGAGATAGCTCCTCACCAATCATCATGGCATGAATTTGAGTCCTGGTTTTTCTAACACGTTGAGCCCTTTGAAAGAAAGTAGTATTGCGATCACCGTCTTTCAACTAGCTGCTCCTATTCTTTTGTGAGTAGAAAGACTGCCTCTGCTTAAGTTTCTCCTCCAAGATAATATGAGCATCCACCTCCTCACAAAACAATTCATCAGAATCCCCATTTTCATCAATACGTCTCTGCAGATCCTGAAGATTATTCATAGCAGTTTCAACTCCCTCTAAAACATCTCCAAAAGACTCCCTATTCCATTTTTTAATAACCAGTTTGAGTCTTCTTAGCTTCCAACAAAAAGCAGATATGGGATCCGGCGCAACAATGCCATTAACCCAAGAAGTAGCAGTCAAGGTATAAAAACCCATATCAGAAAGCCACATTTTTTGAAATCTGAACGGGCGATGGATCTGTCCATGATTAGTAGATAAACCCAAGAGAATCGGGTTGTGATCAGAACTGTGTCTAGGAAGAGCAGAGAGAATAATACTATCCCACATGTCCATAAGCCCCTCAGAAACCAAAACCCTGTCAATCCTAGAAGCCTGCAAAGGCCGACTGATAGAACGTCTGACCCAAGTGAATTTAGCCCCATTAATATGTAAACCATGCATACCACTATCCCCCAAAAATTCACGAAATTCAGCAGACCCATGCTAGCAAAACGAGAAGTCGAAATTCTTTCATGATCACCCAGAGTGCAGTTAAAATCACCAATAATAATCATATTTGGGCTCAAGAACGAAATAATATCTAACCATAATTGCCTACGATCCAGGTAAGAACCAGCAGCATGCACCAAACCCAAACGATATAAAGAACGATTATAAATAAAATCTAGTATAATAATTTGAGGAGAGACAAAAATCACAACAACATTGGAAACATGCTGATCACAGCAGAAAACCCACAAATTCGATTTCATGTTACCTCTATCATTATGCACAACCATACGAAAACCCAAAGAAGTCCAATAATGATTAAGAGTGGGGGAGGGACGCACCTTTGGCTCTGCCAAAGCAAGCCAGATAGGTTGATGCCTATGACAAAGAGACTTGAGTGCTGACAGAGAAGTTTCCACTCCACATATATTCCAAAATAAACAATTCATTATGTACCTCTAGCTGAGCCGTGCTTAGGCGGCTGTGTTGGCTCCTCTACATCTCCCCACGTTTGCTAAGCCGTGTGATGCATGTTTCGGGAGTTTCGATTGGAGTTTGGATGGACAAAATCATAATTTTCCTCATATTGCAATGGTTCCGAAAAAAGATCAGCCTGCTGCTGATCCATACCACACGATGCTGCAATCACTTCATCATCCCGATTTTCACTACGTTGCTCCACACGACGAAGAGTTTCATCAAGAAACTCCGTGATATTTAAAGCAGCGTGATCATCTTCCATCGACTGGAGAGCCCCAAAACGATTACTCAATTGAATATTACTAGATTCCGCATGCTGTTCGCTTCGATATTCAGTAACTTGCTGCGGCTGTACAGCATTACGAGCCTGATCATCAACCTTAACCTGTTGATCATTACGGGCCTGATCATCACTTCGATCAACCTGATTCGAGCGCCCTTGGACAGCTGGTGTAACTTGCTGTAGCTCAGCTGATGTAACATGCTGATTATTACGAGCCTGATCATCAACATGAGGAGTGTTATCTTGATCATTTTGCTGGTTTTTAGCAGGGGACCAGCGCTGTCTTGGGGGACCTGCGGGTTTAGCCTGCTGCTTCTTCTTACCCCTATTACACTCATCATTAGAATGACCCAAAGTATAGCAACGAGTACAATAGTTAGGAATATTCTCATATCCTATAGAGGTTGAGAAAGAGTGATCAGAAGTTTTGATGGTGATGTGATTCAGGAGCTGCTCCAAAACATCAATTTCTACAAGTACCCGGGCAAAATGGCCAAGGGATCTATTCAAAGCACGCTCATCAACCTTAACAGGATGGCCAATACCAGAAGCAATAGAGTGCAGAATCGCCCCACTCCAAAACTCATATGGCAATTCATAAATTCGAATCCACACATTAGTAACCGAGGATTTTATCTTGTACGGATTAAAGTAAGGGACCCACTTTTGCATGCGAATCAAACCAGACTCTAAATCAAAGGTTTTTTCTTCCAAAACCCATTCTCTGATGGCAGCATCGTGAATATGAATGTTAAAATAACCTCTGCCTAATGGGGCCATGAAGATGTCCCGAGTATCCCATAAACATCTCAGGTTTTCAAGTAAGGCAAATTGAGGAAGCGGCTTCTGCCCACTTTTATTAATGACCCTACCAATCAAAAATTTGGAGCATAAGGACACACGATCTTGTAAAAGAGCATCATCAATAACAATTGAAACGGTATCACCTGTGCGCTCCGACGGCTTCGCCACCAGGCTCGGAAGCCCTTTGCATAAGGCCGCACGGAACGAATGTAGAGGGGAGGCGTCACCTTTATCAGCCGGCGGGGGCATCGGCAGATGGTCAGCGTGCTGTGTGGAATCCCGTGTGGGATTGGGAGTAGAACTGAAATGGAGATGGTTGACGGAGGACGTTCCAGGCTGTGAATTAGGGCATCGATGAACGGGAGGAACCCTAACATGGACAGAATGCATCACCGCAGTCAGGTTTGATCGAGTCAATGCATAATCCAATCGAGTTGATGGCAGGTCCGATCGAGTTGAAGGCAGTTCCGATCGCGGTGATGGCAGTTCCGATCGAGTTGGTGGCAGGTTCGATCGAGGCTTTGCAAGAGGCACCTTGTTCACCAAAACTTCTGATCGAGTTGCAGATTGATCGTGATCCGATTGGCTAATTGATCTTGCAGTAATGGCTGCACGGAGCCGATCAGATGGATGAGAGGAAATCACGCCTGATTTCGGCATCCGTGATACATCACGAGTGGGCGACATTGGCAGAATAGACGATGAGGGGGCGTCGTGATCCCTATGAGCAGATTGGGGCGATGAGGGATTCAAAGCATCACGATGTAGGGTAGAATCAGGTGCCAAGGTTGGGTCAACCTGATTGCGATCAGAGGAGAAGGTTAATCGATGCGATTCAGGGATGGGAGAAATCCGATGTGTACATTCACTAATCGGTGTTGGCTGCTGTAGATAACGGCAAAACCAGGGATTGTCCTCACACAGATTTGCAAAGGCAGCGATGAACTCCTCCAACGACATAACCGGCGATGAGCCACCGGAAGGGGAGGCAGCCGACATGGAATTAGGGTTAGGAGGAGGGAGAGTATTTTTTTAGAGAGAGAATTTTTTCAAACATCTTTTTTAGACTGTAAACTTTATAATGTAATTACTTTTTATTGCGTCTATTTTCCAAAGGTCCCCTTTTGCTATTTCTATATCTGTGAGGTAGGAGTTCTACAGTAGGGTTAGTCGGTTAATGAGATTATATTTTTTCGCCTCTATTTTCTTAAGGTCCTCCTTTGTTGTTTCTAGATCAGTCGGGTAGGAGATTCACAGTAAGGTCTGTCTGTTGGTCAGTCAGGTGGTCAGTTAATCGTTCCAATGTCTACCGTCCCACATAGCATTGTCCAATCGCCCTGTATACTTGATAATGAGATTAATTTTTAACTCGTCTGTTTTTTGAAGGTCCCCTTTTGCTATTTCTAGATCAATCGAGTAGAAGTTCCACAATAGGGTCGGTCGGTCGATCATGTGGTCAGTAAATAATTCCAATATCTACCGACCCATATATCATCAACCAATCGCCTTTTAAAGTTGACAATGAGATTATATTTTATCACGTCTATTTTTTAAAAGTCCCTTTTTGCTATTTCTAGATCAGTCGAGTATGAGTTCTATAATTTTTTCAAAGGTCCCCCTTTGCTATTCACAGATTAGTCGGGTAGGAGTTCCATAGTAGGGTTAGTTGGTTGGTGGGTCTTGTGATCGGTTAATAGTTCTAAAGTATACCGACCCACATATCATGGATTGATCTCCTTACAAACTTGATAATAAGATTAGTTTTTATCGAGTCTATTTTCTAAATGTCCCCCTTTTGCTATTTCTCGATCAGTCGGATAGGAGTTATACAATAAGGTTGGTCGATCTGGTGGTCGGTTAATAGTTCCAATGTCTACCGACGCACTTATTATCGATCAATCGCCCTGTAAACTTGATAATGAGAGTACTATTTATCGCGTCTATTTTCCAAAGGTCCCCCTTTGCTATTTCTAGATCAGTCGGGTTGGAGTTCTATAGTAGGGTTGGTCAGTTGGTTGGTCTGGTGGTCGGTTAATAATTCCAATATCTACCGACCCACATATCATCGACCGATTACGTTGTAAACTTGATAATGAGATTATTTTTTATCACATCTATTTTCCAAAAGTCTCCCTTTGTTATTATGTAGATCAGTCGGGTAGGAGTTCTTCAGTACGATAGGTTGGATGGTCGGTCTGGTAGTCATTTAATAGTTCCAATATCTATCAACCCACGCCCGTTGCCTAGAATTACCCTCGAGTTGCCCATGCCCATTGCCTATGATTATTCCCACGGGTTGCCCATGCCCGTTGCCTAGGATTTTCCACACCCATTTTCTAGAATTGCCCACGCTCGTTGCCTAAGATTACCCACGGGTTGCCCATGCCCGTTGCCTAGGATTGCCCACACCCGTTGCCTACGATTGCCCATGGGTTGCCTATGCACGTTGCCTAGGTTGCCCATGCTTGTTGCCTATGATTACCCACGGGTTGCTCACGACCGTTGCCTAGGATTGCCCACGGGTTGCTTACGCCCGTTGCCTAAGATTGCCCTCGGGTTTCCCATGCCCGTTGCCTAAGATTGCCCGGGGGTTGCCCACGCCCATTGCCTAGGATCGCCAACAGGTAGCCCACACCCGTTGTCTAGGATTGCCCACGCCCATTGCCTAAGATTGTCTACTGGTTGCCCACGCCCGTTACCTAGGATTACGAACGGGATACCCACGCCTATTGCCTAGGATTGCCCACGGGTTGTCCACGCTCGTAGCCTTGGATTTCCCACGGGTTGTCCACGCCCGTTGCCTAGGATTGTCATGGGTTGCCCATGCCCGTTGCCTAGGGTTGCCCACGCCCATTGTCTAGGACTGCCCATGCCAATTGCCTAGGATTGCCCCCGGGTTGCTCACGCCTATTGCCTAGGATAGCCCACGGGTTACCCATGCCCATAGCCTAGGATTGCCCACGGGTTGCGTACACCCATAGCTTAGGATTGCCCGTGGGTTGCCCACGCCCGTTGTTTAGAATTGCCCACGGGTAGCCATGCCAACTGATATAGAAATAGCAGAGGGAGACCTTTGGAAAATTGATACGTTAAAAATTTATCTAATTATCAAGTTTACAGGGCGATCGTTCGATGATATGTGGGTCAGTAGACGTTGTAACTTTTAACCAACTACCTGACCGACCAATCGACCGGCCCTAGTGTGAAACTCCTACACAACTGATCAGAATATAGCAAAGGGGGACCTTTGGAAATAGACGCGATAAAATATAATCTCGTTAACTGACCAACCCTTCTGTAGAACTCATACCCGAGTGATCTACAAATAGCAAAGAGGGACCTCTGAAAATACTGTAGAACTTCTACCCGACTGATCTTTAAATAGCAAATAAAGACCTTTGAAAAATAGACGCAATAAAATGTAACTTAATTATCAAGTTTACAGTGCGATTGGTTGATGATATGTGGGTTGATAGACATTGGTACTATTAACCGACCACCAAGCCAACCAACTGACTAACCCTACTACGGAACTGCTACCCGACTGATCTAAAAATAGCAAAAAGGGACCTCTGGAAAATAGACACGTTAAAAATTAATCTCATTATCAAGTTTACAAGGCAATCAGTTGATTATATGTGGGTCTGTAGATATTAAAACTATTAACAAACCACCTGACCGACCAACCGAACGACCCTATTGTGGAACTCCTACCCGACTGATTTAGAAATAGTAAAGGGAGACCTTTAGAAAATTGACGCAATAAAATGTAATCTCATTATCAAGTTTACAGTGTGATTGATCGATAGATATTGGAACTATTAATTGACCACCAGACCGACCAACAGACTAACCCTACTGTAGAACTACAACCCGACTGATCTAGAAATAGCAAATAGGACCCTTTGTAAAATAGATGCATTAAAAATTAATCTCATTATCGAGTTTACAGGGCGATCAATCGATGATATGTAGGACGCTAGACGTTGAAACTATTAACCAACCACCTGACCAACCGACCGATCAACCCTACTGTAGAACTTCAACACAACTGATCTGGAAATAGTAAAGGGAGACCTATGGAAAATAGACGCGATAAAATAAAATCTCATTAACCTACCAACCCTACTGTAGAACTCCTACCCGAGTGATCTATAAATAGCAAAGCGGAACCTTTGGAAAAATTGTATAACTTCTACCTCACTGATTTAAAAATAGCAAATAAAGACCTTTAGAAAATATACACGATAAAATGAAATTTCATTATCAAGTTTATAGTGCGATTAGTTGATGATATGTGGGTTGATAGACATTAGAACTATTAACCGATCACCAGACCGACCAACCGACAAACCCTACTATAAAACTGCTACCCGACTAATCTAGAAATAGCAAAGAGGGACCTCTGCAAAATAGACGCATTAAAAATTAATCTCATTATCAAGTTTACAAGGCAATCGGTCTATGATATGTGGGTCAGTAGACATTAAAACTATTAAACGACCACCAGATTGACCAACCGACCAATCTTACCATAGAACTCCTACCCTACTGATCTAGAAATAGCAAAGGGAGACCTTCGGAAAAATAGACACGTTAAAAGTTAATCTCATTATCAAGATTTCACAGGGCCATCGGTCTACGTTATGTGTGTAGGTAGACATTGGAATTATTAACTGACTACCAAACCGACCAACCGACCGAACCTTCTTAAGAAATCCTACCCGACTGATCAATAAAATGCAAAGGGAACCTTTAGAAAATAGACATGATAAAAAGTAAGACATTGGAACTATTAACCGACCACCAGACTGACCAAATGACCGATCTTACTATAGAACTCCTAACCGACCTATCTAGAAATAGCAAAGGGGGTCCTTTGGAAAAAATGTTGAACTCCTACCCGACTGATCTAGATATAGCAAAGGGACCTTTGAAAAATAGACGCGATAAAATGTAATCTTATTATCAAGTTACAGGGAAATTGGTCGATAATATGTTGGTCAGTAGACATTAGAACTATTAACCAACCTCCAGACCGACCAATCGGCCAGCCTTATTGTAGAATTGCTACCCGACTTATATAGAAATAGCAGAAGGAGATATTTAGAAAATAGATTCATTAAAAGTTAATCTCATAATCAAGTTACAGGACGATCGGTCGATGATATATGGATCGGTAAATATTGAAACTATTAACGGACCACCTGATCGACCCTACTGTGGAACTCTTACCTGACTGATCTAAAAATTATGAAGGGGGACCTTTGGAAAGTAGACGCGTTAAAAATTAATCTCATTATTAAGTTTACATGGCGATCGGTCGATAATATATGGGTCGATAGACGATGGAACTATTAACCGACAACCTGACCAACTGATCGATAGACCCTATTGTGAAACACCTACCCGACTGATTTAGAAATAGAGATGGGGAATCTTTAGAAAATATGTATGACAAAAAGTAATATCGTTAACCAACAAACCCTACTATAGAACTCCTACCTGACTGATCTGAAAATAGGAAAAGGGGACCTTTAGAAAATAGACACGATAAAATATAATCTCATTATAAAGCTTACAGTGCGATTGGTCGATGATTTGTGGGTCGATAGACATTGGAACTTTTAACAGACAACCAGACCGACAAATCCTACTGTAGAATTGCTACCTGACTGATATTGAAATTGCAGAGGGAGACCTTTGGAAAATTACCACATTAAAAATTTATCTAATTATCAAGTTTACAGGGCGATCGTTCGATGATATGTGGGTCGGTAGACGTTGAAACTTTTAATTAATCAACTGACCGACCAACCAACCGACCCTAGTGTGGAAATCCTACCCAACTGATCTGGAAATAGCAAAGGGGGACCTTCGAAAAATAGACGCGATAAAATTTAATCACGTAACTGACCAACCCTGCTGTAGAACTCTTACCTGAGTGATCTACAAATAGAAAAGGGTGAGCTTTGGAAAAAATGTAGAACTTCTACCCAACTGATCTTGAAATAGCAAATAAAGACCTTTGGAAAATAGATGCGATAAAATGTAATTTCATTATCAAGTTTACGGTGCGATTGGTTGATGATATGTGGGTTGATAGACATTGGTACTATTAATCGACCACCAAGTCGACTAACCCACTAACCCTACTATAGAACTGCTACTCGACTGATCCAAAAATAACAAAAAGGGACCTCTGGAAAATAGACACTTTAAAATTAATCTCATTATTAAGTTTACAAGGTGATCGATCGATGATATGTGGGTCGATAGATATTGGAACTATTAAACGACCACCAGACCGACCAACCGACCAATCCTACCATTGAACTCCTACCCGACTGATCTATAAATGGCAAAGGGAGGCATTTGAAAAATAGTCACGTTAAAAGTTAATCTCATTATCAAGATTTCACAGGGCCATCGGTCAACGTTATGTGTGTCGGTATATCTTGGAATTATTAATTGACCACAAAACCGACCAACTGACCAACTCTATTTAAGAACTTCTACTTGACTGATCGATAAAACACAAAGGGGGCCTTAGAAAAACAGACGCGATAAAAATTAATCTCATTATCAAGTTTACAGGACGATCGATCGATAATATATGGGTCGGTAAACGTTGGAAATATTAACCGATCACCAGATCGACCAACCGACCAATCCTACTGTAGAACTCCTACCCGACTGATCTAAAAATAGCAAAGGGGGACCTTTGAAAAAACTGTAGAACTCCTACCCGACTGATCTAGATATACTAAAGGGAGACCTTGGAAAAATAGACACTATAAAATGTAATCTTATTATCAAGTTACAGGGCGATCGATCGATGATATGTGGGTCGGCTGACATTGGAACTACTAACCGACCACCAGACCGACCAACCGATGAGCCCTACTGTAGAATTGTTACCTGATTTATATAGAAATAGCAGAGGGAGACATTTATAAAATAGATAGGTTAAAAGTTAATCTCATTATCAAGTTTACAGGGCGATCGGTCTATGATATGGGGGTCGGTAGATATTGGAATTATTAACCGACCACTTGACCGACCTTACTGTGGAACTCTTACCTGACTGATCTAAAAATTTTAGAAGGGGGACCTTCAGAAAATAGACGCGTTAAAAATTAATCTCATTATCAAGTTTACATGACGATCGATCGATGATATGTGGGACTATAGACAATGGAACTATTAACCGACCACCTGACCTACCGACCAACCGACCTTACTGTGAAACACCTACCCGACTGATCTAGAAATAGAAATGGGGGACGTTCGAAAAATTAGCGCGATAAAAAGTAATCTCATTAACCGACAAACCTACTGTAGAACTCTTATCCGACTGATTTTAAAATAGCAAAGGGGGACCTTTGGAAACTAGATGCGACAAAATGTAATCTCATTATAAAGTTTATAGTGTGATTGGTCGATGATATATGGGTCGATAGATATTGGAACTATTAACCGACCACCAGACCAACCAACCCTACTGCAGAATTGCTACTCGACTGATATAAAAATAGCAGAGGAAGACCTTTGGAAATTTAACGCGTTAAAAATTAATCTAATAATTAAATTTCCAGGGCGATCGTTCGATGATATGTGGGTCGGTAGACGTTGGAACTTTTAACCTACCACCTGACTAACCAACCGACGAATTCTAATGTGGAACTCCTACCTGATTGAATCTAAAAATAGCAAAGAGAAATCTTAGGAAAATAGACGTGTTAAAAATTAATCTCATTATCAAGTTACAGGGCGATCGGTCGATGATATGTGTGTCGGTAGATATTAGAACTATTGACCAACTACTGACTGACCAACTGACCGACCCCACTATGGAACTCCTACTTGACTAATCTAGAAATAGCAAAGGGCAACCTTTGGAAAATAGAGGTGATAAAAATTATTCTCGTTAACTGGAAAATCCTACTATAGAACTCCTACTCGGCTGATCTAGAAATAGCAAAGGGGGACATTGGGAAAATAACGCGATAAAAAGTAATCTCATTATCAAGTTTACAGGGTGATCGGTCGATGATATGTATGTTGGTAGAAGTTGGAACTATTAAATAACCACCTGACCGATCGACTCTACTGTGGAACTCCAATCGGACTGATCCAAAAATAGCAAAGGGGGACCTTTGAAGAATAGACGCCTTAAAAATTAATCTCATTATCAAGTTTACAGGGCGATCGATCTATGATATATGATTCGGTAGATGTTGGAACTACTAATCGACCACCTACCAACCAATAGACTGATCCTACTGTGGAACTCCTACATGACTGATCTAGAAACAACAAAGGCGAACCATTGGAAAATAGATGCGATAAAAAGTAATCTCGTTAACTGATCGACCCTACTGTATAACTCCTACCCGACTGATCTAGAAATAGCAAAGGGGGACCTTTGAAAAATAGACGCGATAAAAAGTAATCCATTATCAAGTTTACATGGCAATCAATCGATGATATATGGTTGGTAGACATTAGAACTATAAACTAACCACAAGATCGAACAACCGACCAACCCTACTGTGGAAGTCCTATTTGACTGCAATAAAAATAGCAAATGGGGACCTTTGGAAAAACTGTAGTACTCTTACCCGACTGATCTAGAAAAAGCAAAGGGAGACCTTTGAAAAATAGACACGATAAAATATGATCTCATTATCAAGTTAAGAAGGTAATCTGTCGATGATATGTGGGTCGGTTAGACATTGGAACTATTAACCGACCACCAGACCGACCAATCCTACTGTAGAATAGCTACCCGACTGATATAGAAATAGAAGTGGGAGACCTATGGAAAATAGTTGCGTTAAAAATTAATCTCATTATCAAGTTTACAGGCGATCAGTCGATGATATGGGAGACTGATCGCCCTGTAAACTTGATAATGAGATTAATTTTTAACGCGTTTATTTTCCAAAGGTCCCCTTTTGCTATTTCTAGATAAGTCAGGTAGGAGTTCAACAGTAGGTTCGGTCGGTTGATAGGTCAGGTGGTCGGTTAATAGTTCCAACGTCTACTGACCTACATATCATCGACCGATTGCACAGTAAACATGATAATGAAATTACTTTTTTATCACGTCTATTTTCCAAAGGTCTCCCTTTACTATTTCTAGATAAGTCGGGTAGGAGTTTTATAGTAGGGTTGGTCGGTTGGTCGGTCTGGTGGTCGGTTAACAGTTTCAATGTCTATCGACCCACATATCATAGATCGATCGCCCTGTAAACTTGATAATGAGATTACTTTTTACCGCGTCTATTTTTCAAAGGTCTACCTTTGCTATTCTAGATCAGTCGAATATGAGTTCTATAGTGGGGTTGGTTGGTTAACGAGATTACTTTTTATCGCGTCTATTTTCCAAAGGTCCCCCTTTGCTGTTTTCAGATCAGTTGAGTAGGAGTTCCACAGTAAGGTCAGTCGGTTGGTAGGTCAGGTGGTCATTTAATAGTTCCAATGACTACCGACCCACAAATAATCGACCGATCACCTTATATACTTGATAATGAGATTAATTTTTAACACATCTATTTTCCAAAGGTCACCATTTGCTATTTCTAGATAAGTCAGGTAGGAGTTCCACAGTACGATTAGTCGGTTGGTCAGTCAGGTGGTCGGTAATTAGTTCCAACCTCTACTGACCTGCATATCATCAACCGATCGCCTTGTAATCGTGATAATGTGATTTATTTTTAACGTGTCTATTTTTCAAAGGTCTCCCTCTTCTATATCTAGATCAGCCAGGTAGCAATTTATAGTTGGGTTTTTCGGTTTGTCGGTCAGGTGGTCGGTTAATAGTTCTAATATCTACCGACCCACATATCATCTACCGATCGTCCTGTAAACTTGATAATGAGATTACATTTTATCACGTCTATTTTTCAAAGGTCTCTCTTTGCTATTTCTAGGTCAGTTAGGTAGGAGTTTTACAGTTTAACCAAAGGTCCCCCATTGCTATTTCTAGATCAGTCGGGTAGGAGTTCCACAGTAGGGTTGGTCGGTTGGTCGGTCTGGTAGTCAGTTTATAGTTTAATGTCTTCCAACCCACATATCATCGTAAGATCGCCTTGTAAACTTGATAATGAGATCACTTTTTATCATGACTATTTTCCAAAGATGCCCCTTTGCTATTTCTCGATCAATCGAGTATGAGTTCAATAGTAAGGTTTTTCGATTAATATTTTCAATATCTACCGACCCACATATCATCGACTGATTGCCCTGTAAACTTGATAATGAGATTACTTTTTATTGCGTCTACTTTCTAAAGGTCCCCTTTTCTATTTATAAATCAGTCGGGTAGGAGTTCTGCAATTGGGTTGGTCAGTTGGTCGGTTTGGTGGTTGGCCAATAGTTTCAATGTCTACCGACCCACATATCATCGACTGATCACCCTAAAAAGTTGATAATGAGATTACTTTTTTACCGCGTTGATTTTCTAAAGGTCCCCCTTTGCTATTTCTAGATCTATCGGGTAGGATATCCACAGTAGGGTTGGTCGATTGGTCGATCTGGTGGTTGGATAATAGTTCCAATGTCTAACGACCCATATTTCATCGACCGATCACCCTTGTAAACTTGAAAATGAGATTACTTTTTATCGCGTCTATTTTTCAAAAGTCCTCCTTTACTATTCTAGATTACTCGAACAGAAGTTCTACAGTATAGTTGGTCGGTTAACGAGATTACTTTTTATCATATCTATTTTCCAAATGGCCCCCTTTGCTATTTGTATATTGTCGGGTAGGAGTTCCATAGTAAGAAAAGTTCGATGGTCGGTTAATAGTTCTGACGCCTGTCGTCCCGCGTATCATAGACCGATCACTCAATATACTTGATAATAAGATTAATTTTTAATGCGTCAATTTTTCAAAGGTCTCCACTTCCTATTTCTAGATCAGTCGAGTAGGAGTTCAAAAGTATTGCCGGTCAGTTGGTCGATGAGGTAATGGGTTAAAAGTTCCAACCTTTACCGACCTGCATATCATCGACCGATCGCCCTGTAATGAAATAATGAGATTAATTTTATAGCGTCCATTTTGCAAAGGTCTCCCTTTGTTATTTCTAGATCAGTCAGGTAGGACTTCTACAGTTTTTCCAAAGGTCCCCCTTTGCTATTTCTTGATCAGTCGGGTAGGAGTTCCACAATAGGGTTAGTCGGTTGGTCGGTCTGGTGGTCGTTTAAGAGTTCCATTGTCTACCGACCCACATATCTTCGACCGATCGCCTTGTAAACCTAATAGTGAGATTACTTTTTATCACGTCTATTTTTCAAAGGTCCCCCTTTTGTATTTCTCGATCAGTCGGGTAGGAATTCTATAGTAGTGTTGTTCGATTGGTCGATCTGGTGGTCGATTAATAGTTTCAATATCTACCGACTAAAATATCATCAACCGATCTCCCTGTAAACTTGATAATGAGATTACTTTTTATCGAGTCTGTTTTCCAAAGGTCCACCTTTGCTATTTCTAGATCAGTTGGGTAGGAATTCTAGAGTAGGATTGGTCGGTTAATAGTTCCAACGTCTATCGACCCACATATCATCGATCGATCGCCCTATATACTTGATAATAGGATTATTTTTTAACACGTCTATTTTCAAAAAGTATCCCTTTATAATTTCTAGATTAGTCGAGTAGGAGTTCCACAAGTTGGTCAGTCGCTTGATCAATTTGGTGGTCGGTTAATAGTACCAACCTGTAAACGTGATAATGAGATTAGTTTTTAACGCGTCTATTTACCAAAGGTCTCCCTCAACTATTTCTAGATCAGTTGGGTAGCAATTCTACAGCAGGGTTGGTCGTTTGGTCGGTCTGGTGGTCATTTAATAGTTTCAATTTTTACTGTCCCGCATATCATCGACCGATCGCCCTGTAAACTTGATAATGAGATTACATTTTATCGCGTCTATTTTTTAAAGGTCTCCCTTTGCTATTTCACGATCAGTTGGGTAGGAGTTCTACAGTTTTTCCAAAGGTCCCCCTTTGCTATTTTCAGATCAGTCCGGTAGAAGTTCCATAGTAGGGTTGATCGGTTGGCCGGTATGGTTGTCGGATAATAGTTCTGATGTCTACTGACCCATATGTCATCAATTGATTGCCTTGTAGACTTGATAATTAGATTACTTTTAATCACGTCTATTTCCAAAGGTTCTCCTTTGCTATTTCTCGATCAGTCAAGTAGGAGTTCTACTGTAGGGTTTCTCGGTTGGTCGATCTGGTAGTCGGTTAATAGTTCCAATATCTACCGACCAACATATCATCGACCGATCACCCTGTAAACTTAATAATGAGATTACATTTTATTGCTTCTATTTTCCAAAGGTCACCCATTGCTATTTTCAGATCTGTCGGGTAGGAGTTCTATAGTAGGGTTGGTCGGTCTGGTAGTCAGTTAATTGTTTCAATATCTACCGACCCACATATCATCGACTGATCGCCTTGTAAACATGATAATGAGATTACTTTTTATCATGTCTATTTTTCAAAGGTCCCCCTTTGCTATTTCTAGATCAGTCGAGTAAGAGTTCTACAGTAGAGTTGGTCGGTTGGTAGGTATGGTGGTCGGTTAACAGTTCCAATGCCTACTGACCCACATATCATCGACCTATTACCCTGTAAACTTGATAATGATATTACTTTTTATCGCGTCTATTTTCCAAAGGTCGTCCTTTGCTATCTACATCAGTCGAATAGGAGTTCTACAGTGGGGTTGGTCGGTTAAAGAGATTATTTTTTATCGCATCTTTTTTCAAATGTCCCACTTTGCTGTTTCTAGATCAGTCGGGTAGATGTTCCATAGTAAGGTCAGTCGGTTGGTCGGTAAGGTGGTCGATTAATAGTTCCAACATCTACCGACCCACATTTCATCGACCGATCGCCCTATATACTTGATAATGAGATTAATTATTAAAGCGTCTATTTTCCAAAGGTGTCCATTTACTATTTCTAGATCAGTCGGGTAAGAGTTCCACAGTACGGTCGGTCAGTTGGTCAGTCAGGTGGTCGGTTAATCGTTCCAACATCTACCAACTCGCATATCATCGACTGATCATCCTGTAAACGTGATAATGAGATATATTTTTAAAACGTCTATTTTCCAAAGGTCTTCCTCTGCTATTTGTGGATCAGTCGGGTAGCAATTCTATAGTAGGGTTTATCGATTTGGTGGTCGGTTAATAGTTCTAATGTCTATCGACCAATATATCATCGACCGATCGCCTTGTAAATATGATAATAAAATTACTTTTTATTACGTCTATTTTCCAAATGTCTTCCTTTGGTATTTCTCGTTCAGCCGGGTAGGATATTTACAGTAGGGATGGTCGGTTGGTCGATCTGGTGGTTGGTTAATAGTTCCAATGTCTACCTACCCACATTTCATCGACCGATCATCCTGTAAACTTGATAATAAGATTACTTTTTATTACGTCTATTTTTCAAAGGTCCTCCTTTACTATTTTTAAATCAGTCGAATAGGAGTTCTACAGTATGGTTGGTCAGTTAACGAGATTACTTTTTATTGCATCTATTATCCAAAGGTCCCCCTTTGCTATTTTTAGATTAGTCGGGTAGGAGTTCCACAGTAAGGTAAGTCAGTTGGTCAGTCAGGTGGTCGGTCAATAGTTCTGACATCTGTCGTCCCGTATATCATCGACCGATCACCCAATATACTTGAAAATGAGATTAATTTTTAACGTGCCTATTTTCCGAAGGTCTCCATTTGCTATTTCTAGATCAGTCGAGTAGGAGTTTCATAGTATGGTCGGTCAGTTGGTTGGTGAGGTGGTCGGTTAAAAGTTCCAACATCTACCGACCCATATATCATCGACCGATCGCCATGTAACATAATAATGAGATCAACTTTAAACGTGTCTATTTTCCAAAGGTCTCTCTCTACTATTTCTAGAACAGTTGCAATTCTACTGTAGAATTAGTCGGTTGCTCGGTCTAGTGGTCGGTTAATAGTTCCAATATCTACCGTCCCACATATCATCGACCGATCGCCCTATATACTTGATAATGAGATTACATTTTATCACGCCTATTTTTCAAAGGTCTCCCTTTGCTATTTCTAGATCTTTCGGGAAAGAGTTCTATAGTTTTCCTAAGCTCCCCCTTTGCTATTTCTAAATCAATCGGGTAGGAGTTCCACAATAGGGTTGGTCAGTTGGTCGGTCTGGTGGTCGGTTAATAGTCCAATGTCTACCGACTCACATATCATAGACCGATCGCCTTGTGAACTTGATAATGAGATTATTTTTTATCACGTATATTTTCCAAAGGTCCCCCTTTACTATTTCTAGATCTGTCGGGTCGGAGTTCTACAGTAGGGTATGTTGGTTGGACAGTCTAGTGGTCGTTTAACAGTTCCAATGCCAACTGACCCACATATCTTCGACCGATTGTCCTGTAAACTTGATAATGATATTACTTTTTTCGCATCTACAGTAGTGTTGGTCGGTTAATGAGATTACTTTTTATCGCGTCTATTTTCCAAAGGTCACCCTTTGCTGTTTCTAGATTAGTTGGGTAGGAGTTCTATAGTAAGGTCAGTCGGTTGGTCGGTCAAGTGATCGGTTTATAGTTCCAACATTTACCGACCCACATATCATCGACCAATCGCCATATGTAATTGGTAATGAGATTATTTTTTAACGCGTCTATTTTCTAAAAGTCTCCCTTTACTATTTCTAGATCAGTCGAGTAGGAGTTCCACAGTACGATCAGTCGGTTAGTCAGTTAGGTGGTCTGTTAATAATTCTAACCTCTAACGACCCATATATCATCGACTGATCCCCCTGTAAATGTGATGATGAGATTAATTTTTAATGTATCTATTTTCCAAATGTCTCTCTCAGCCATTTCTAGATCAATTGGGTAGCAATTCTACAGTAGGGTTAGTCATTCGGTCGGCCTGGTGGTCGATTAATAGTTCTAATTTCTACCGAACCACTTATCATCGACCGATCATCCTATAAACTTGATAATGAGATTATATTTTATCACGCCTATTTTTTAAAGTTCTCTCTTTGCTAATTCTAAATCAGTCGGGTAGGAGTTATACAGTTTTTTCAAAGGTCCCTCTTTGCTATTTACAAATCTGTTAGCTAGGAGTTCCACAGTATGGATGGTCGGTTGGTCGGTCTGATGGTCGGTTAATAGTTTCAATGTCTATCGACCCACATATCATCGATTGGTCGCCCAACAAATTAACAGTGAGATTATATTTTATCGCATCTATTTTTCAAAGGTGTTGCAATTTATAGATCAGTCGGGTAGGAGTTGTACAGTTTTTCAAAGGTCTCCCTTTACTATTTCTAGATAAGTCGAGTAAGAGTTCCACAGCAAGGTTGATCGGTTGGTCGATCTGGTAATCGGTTAATAGTTTCAATGTCTACCGACCCACATATCATCGACCAATCGCCTAGTAAACTTGATAGTGATATTACTTTTTATCACGTCTATTTTCCAAAGGTCCCCCTTTGCTATTTCTCGATCAGTCGTGTAGGAGTTTACAGTAGGGTTAGTTGGTTGCTCGGTCTGGTGGTCGGTTAATAATTCTAATATCTATCGACCCACATATCATCGACCGATCGCCATATAAACATGATAATGAGATTACATTTTATCGGGTCTATTTTTCAAAGGTCTCCCTTTGCTATTTCTAGTTTAGTCGGGTAGGAGTTCTACAGTTTATCCAAAGGTCACCCTTTGCTATTTCTAGATCAGTCGGGTTGGATTTCCATAGTAGGGTTGGTTGGTTGGTTTGTCTAGTGGTCGGTTAATAGATCCAATGTCTACCGACCCACATATCATTGATTGATCGCTTTGAAACTTGATTATGAGATTACTTTTTATCACATCTATTTTCCAAATATCCCCTTTGCTATTTCTCGATCAGTCGGGAAGGTGTTCTACAATAGGGTTGATCGATTGATCGATCTGATGGTTGGTTAATAGTTCCAATGTCTACCGATCCACGTATCATCGACTGATCGCCTAGTAAACTTGATAGTGATATTACTTTTTATCACGTCTATTTTTAGAAGGTCCTCCTTTGTTATTTCTCGATCAGTCGGGTAGGAGTTCTATAGTAGGGTTAGTCGGTTGGCCGGTCAGGTGGTCAGTTAATAATTCCAATATCTACCGACCCACATATCATCGACCAATCACCTTATAAACATGATAATGAGATTACATTTTATCGCATCTATTTTTCAAAGGTCTCCCTTTGCTATTTCAAGATTAGTCGAGTAGGAGTTCTACAATTTATCCAAAGGTCACCCTTTGATATTTATAGATTAGTCGGGTTGGAGTTCCACAGTAGGGTTGGTTGGTTGGTAGGTCTGGTGGTCGGTGAATAGATCCAATGTCTACCGACCTACATATCATTGATCGATCACCTTGAAACCTGATAGTGAGATTACTTTTATTATGTCTATTTTCCAAAGGTCTCCTTTGCTATTTCTCGATCAGTCGGGAAGGAGTTCTACTGTAGGGTTGATCAATTGGTCGATCTGATGGTCAGTTAATAGTTCCAATGTCTACCGATGAACATATCATCGACCGATTGCCCTATAAACTTGATAATGAGAATACTTTTTATCGCGTCTATTTTCCAAAGGTCACTCACCCATTGCTATTTCTAGATCTATCGGATAGGAGTTCTACAGTAGGGTTGATCGGTCTGTTGGTGGGTTAATAGTTTCAATGTCTACCGACCCACATATCATCGACCGATCGCCTTATAAACTTGATAATGAGATTACTTTTTATTACATATATTTTCCCAAGGCCCCCATTTGCTTTTTCTAGATTAGTCGGGTAGAAGTTCTACAGTAGGATTGGTTGGTTGGTCAGTCTAGTGGTCGGTTAACAGTTCCAATGCCTACCGACCCACATATCATCGACAGATCACCTTGTAAACTTGATAATGAGATTTATTTTAATCGCGTCTATTTTCCAATTGCCCTCCTTTGCTATTTCTATTTATTTGCCCTCCTTTATAATGATACACATTTCCTACTTCATGATGCTGAATTCCTCACTCATGATACATATTTTCTTCATAATGATGCTTGTTTCCTACATCATGATACATGTACTCTTTATTGTGACACTCATTTCCTACATCATGAAACTCATTTCATTCATCATGATGCATATTTCCTTTATAATGATGCTAATTTCATACATCACGATGCAAACATCATCATGTTGCTCATTTCCAACATCATAATGCATATTTTCTTCATCAAGATACTCATTTCCTTCATCATGATGTTTATTTTCATCATCATCATGCATTAATCCCTTAACATGATGCTTATTTCCTTCATTATGATACAGAAATCCTTCATCCTGATGCGCATTTCCATCATCATGATGCATGTTTTATTAAACATGATGCTCATTTCATACATCATGACGCTCATTTCCTTCATTATGATGCATATTTTTCTTCATCATGATGCACATTTCCTACGTCACGATGAATATTTTCATCATAATGATGCTCATTTCCTTCATCATCATGCTAATTTCTTACATCACGATTCCTATTTCCATCTTCATGATGCTCATTCCCTTCATCATGATGCTCATTTCTTTCATCTTGATGATCATTTCCTTCATCATTATGGTCATTTCCTTCACTATGATGCTAATTTCCTTTAACGTTATTCGTATTTTCTTCAACATGATGCTTATTTCCTACACTATGATGCTCATTTTCTTCATCATGATCCACGTTTCTTTCATCACAATGCGTATTTCCTTCATCATGATGCCCAATTCCTACATCATGATGCTCATTTCTTCATCATGATTCATATTTCCTTTATCATGATGCTCATTTCCTTCATCATAATGCTCATTTCCTTCATCATGATATATATATTTCTTTCATCAAGATGATCATTTCCTACGTCATTATGGTCATTTCTTAATCATGAAGCTAATTTCATTTATCTTAATGCATATTTCAGTCATCATGATGCTCATTTCCTACAAAATTATACATATTTTCTTCATCATGCTGATCATTTCCTTCATCGTGATGCTCATTTCCTACGTCATTATGATCATTTTCTTCATCATGATGCATGTCTTCTTCATCATGATGCGTATTTTCTTCATCATGATACTCATTTCCTACATAATAATGCTCATTTCATTCATAATTATGTTCATTTTCTACATCACGATGCTCATTTTCTACATCGTGATGCGTATTTCCTTCATAATTATGCTCATTTCCGTCTTCATGATGCAAATTTCTTCATAATGATGCTCAGTTTCAACATCATGATGGATGAATCCTTCATCATGATGCTCATTTCGTTCGTCAATATGCGTATTTCATACATCATGATGCTCATTTCCTTCATCATGATGATTAATTCCGACGTCATTATGGTCATTTCCTTCATCATGATGCTCATTCCATTCATCATGATGATATTTCCTTAATCATGACGCTCATTTCCTACATGATGATGCTTATTTCCTTCATCATGATTCATATTTCCTTCATCATGATTCATATTTCCTTTATCAAGATACTCATATCCTTCATCATGATGTATATTTCCTTCATCATGATTATAATTTTCTAAGTCATTATAGTCATTTCCTTAGTCATGATGCTCATTTCATTCATCATTATGCATATTTCCTTCAACATGATGATCATTTCCTTCATTTTGATGCTCAATTCCTACATCATCATGCTCATTTCCTTCATCATTATGCATGTTTTATTCATCATGATGTTCATTTCATTCATTATGACACTAATTTCCTTTATCATGATGCATATTTCCTTCATCATGATACTCATTTTCTTAATAATGATGCTCATTTCAATCATCCTAATGCTCATTTCGATCATCATGATGCATATTTCCTTATTCATGATTCTCTTTCCTACGTCATGATGCTTATTTGCTTCATCATGTTGCTCATTTTCTTCATCATGATACTTATTTCCTTCATCATGATGCAGAAATCCTTCATCATAATGCTCATTTCCTTCATCATGATGCTCTTTTACCACATCATGATGCTCATTTCCTTCATCATGATATATATTTCCTTCATCAAGATAATCATTTCCTACGTTATTGTGGTCATTTCTTAATCATGATGCTCATTTCATTCATCATGATGCTCATTTCCATAATCATGTGGATCATTTCCAATATCATGATGCTCATTTAATTCAAAATGATTTATATTTCCTTCATAATGATGCTCATTTCCTACATATGCTGCATAAATCCTTCATCATGATGCTCATTTCGTTAATCAATATGTATATTTCGTTTATCATGATGCTCATTTCCTATATCATGATGCTCATTTTCTTCATCATGATGATTAATTCCGACGTCATTATGGTCATTTCCTTCATCACGATGCTCATTTCATTCATCATGATGCATATTTCCTTCATCATGTTGCTCATTTCCTTCATGATAATGCCCATTTCATTCGTCATGGTGCATATTTTCTTCATCATGGTCCTCATTTCCTTCATCATGATGCTCATTTCCTTCATCATGATGTATATTTTCTTCATCATAATGCTCATTCCCTACATCATGTTGTGTATTTCTTTCATCATTATGCTCATATCCAACATCATGATGCTCATTTCTTTCATCATTATGCAAATTTTCATTATAATGATACTCATTTCCATCATCACAATATATTAAATCCTTCATTATGATGATCATTTCGTTCGTTGTTTGCATATTTTCTTTATCTTGACGCTCATTTCCTTCATCATGATGGTTAATTCCAACGTCATTATGGTCATTTCTTTCATCATGATGTTCATTTCATTCATCATGATACATATTTCCTTCATCATGATGCTCATTTCCTACATCATGATGCTCATTTCCTACATCAAGACGCTCATTTCCTAATCATGATGCCTATTTCCATCATCATGATACATAAATCCTTCATCAAGAAGCTTATTTCCTTCATCATAATGCTCATTTCTATCATCATGATGCTTGTTTCCTTCATCATGATGCTCATTTCCTACGTCATGATGCTCATTTCCTTCATCATGAAGCTCATTTCTTTCATCATGATGCTCATTTCTTTCATCATAATGCTCGTTTCCTTCATCACGATGCTCATTTCCTTCGTCATGATGCAAATTTCCTTTATCATGATGCTTATTTTCTTCATCTTGATGATAATTTCCTATATCATTATGGTCATTTCTTTCATTATGATGCTCATTTTCTTCATCATTATGCGTATTTCTTTCATCATAATGCTTTTTTCCTACATTATGATGCTCATTTCCTTCATCATATTGCATATTTCCTTCATCATGATGCTCATTTCCTATATAATGATGCATGATTTCTATATCATGATGCACATTTTCCACATCATAATGCTTATTTCATTTCTCATGATGCAAATTTCCTTCATCATGATGCTCATTTCCTACATCATGATGCATATTTCCATGATCATGTTGCTCATTTCCATAATCATGATGATCATTTCCCTCATCATGATGCCCATTTCTTTCATTATATTGCATATTTTCTTCTTCATGATGCATATTTCCTACATCACGATAATAATTTCCTACATCATTATGGTCATTTCCTTCATAATGATGCTCATTTCCTTCACCATGATGCGTAGTTCCATCATAATGATGCTCGTTTCATGCATTATTATGCCCATTTCCTTCATCATGATGCATGTTTCTACATCATAATGCTAATATCCTACATCATGATGCTCATTTCGTTCATCATGATGGATATTTCCATTATCATGATGCTCATTTCCTACATCATGAAAAATATTTCCTTTATCAAGATTCTCATTTCTTTTATCATGATGCTCATTTCCTTCATCATGATGCTCATTTCCTATATCATGCTGCATATTTTCTTATTCATTATGCTTATTTCCATCATCATGATGATCAGTTCCTTCATCATGATACTAATTTTCTTTATAACGATGCTCATTTCCATCATCATGATGCACAAATACTTCATCATGATGCTCATTTCGTACAATATTATGCGTATTTCCTTAATCATGATACTCATTTCCCACATCATGATGCTCATTTCCTTCATCATGATGATTGATTCCGACGTCATTATGCTCATTTCTCTCATCTCAATGCTCATTTAATTCATCATGATGCATATTTCCTTCATCACGATGCTCATTTCCTACATCGTGATGCATGTTTCCTTCTTTGTGATGCTCATTTCCTACATCGTGAAACTCATTTCATTCATCATGATGCATATTTCCTTCATCATGATGCTCGTTTCATACATCATGATGCTCATTTCTTTCATCATGATGCATATTTTCCTTCATTATGATGCTCATTTCCTACATCACGATGCATATTTCCATAATCATGATGCCCATTTCATTCATCATGATGCTATTTCCTACATCACGATGCATATTTGCATATTCATGATGCTCCTTTCCTTAATCATGATGCATATTTCCTTTAACACGATGCTCATTTCTTTCGTTGTGATGCACATTTCCTTCATCATGATGCTCATTTCGTTCATCTTGATGATCATTTCCTACATCATTATGGTCATTTCCTTCATTATGATGCTAATTTCTTTCATCATATTACGTATTTCCTTCATCATGATACTTACTTCCAACATTATGATGCTCATTTCCTTTATCATGATGCACATTTCTTTCATCATAATACATATTTCCTTCATCATAATGCTCATTTCCTACATCATGATGCATGTTTTCTACATCATGATGTACAATTCCTTCATCAAAATGCATACTTCATTCATCATTATGTACATTTCCATCATCATAATGCTCATTTCCTACATCATGATACATATTTCTATCATCATGATGTTCATTTCTATCATCTTGATGATCATTTCCCTCACCATGATGCTCATTTCTTTCATCATAATGCATATTTTCTTCATCATGATACTCATTTCCTATATCTTGATGCTCATTTTCTTTATCATGATGCATATTTCCTTCATCATGATGATAATTTTCTACATTATTATGGTCATTTCCATCATCGATGCTCATTTCCTTCATCATGTTGCGTATTTTCATCATAATGATTCTCATTTCCTATACTATTATGCTCATTTTCTTCATCATGATGCATGTTTCCATCATCGTAATGCTAATTTCCTAGATCATGAAGCTCATTTTATACATCATGATGCATAATTCATTCATCATGATACTCATTTCCAATGTCATAATGAGCATTTCCCTCATCATGATACTCATTTCATTCATCATGATGCTCATTTACATCATCATTATGATTGTTTCCATAATCATAATACTAATTCCCTACATCATGATGCTCATTTCGTTCATCATGATGCATATTTCCTTCGTCATGATGCTCTTATCCCAACATCATGATGCATATTTCCTTAATCATGATACTCATTTCCTTTATCATGATGCTCGTTTCCTTCATTAAGATGCGTGTTTTTTTCATCACGATGCTCATTTCTTCATCATGATTTATATTTCCTTTATAATGATACTCTTTATCTACATCGTGATGCTCATTCTCTACATCATGATGCTCATTTCCATCATTATGATGTTCATTTCCGTCATCATGATGCTCATTTTCACAATCGTGATGCTCATTTCCTTCTTCATGATGCGTATTTCCTTCATCACGAAGCTTATTTCTTAAATCATAAAGCTCATATTCTTCATCATGATTCTCATTTCCATCATCATGATGCATAAATCCTTCATCATGATGCTCATATCCTTCATCAAGATGCATATGTCCTTCATCATGATGCTCATTTCGTACATCATGATGCTCATTTCCTTCATCATGATGCATATTTCATTCATCATGATATCATTTCCCTCATCATGATGCTAATTTCCATCATCATGATGCTCATTTCCTAATCATGAAGCTCATTTCCAAAACCATTATGCTTATTTTCATCATCATGATGATTAATTCCGACTTCATTATGGTCATTTCCTACATCCTGATGCTCATTTCCATTATCATAATGCATATTTCCTTAATCATAATTCTCTTTCCTAAGTAATGATGCTTATTTTCTTTTTCATGTTGCTCATTTCCTTCATCATGATGCTTATTCCCTTTATCACATTGCTCATTTCCTTCATCGTGATGCATATTTCCTTCATCATGATGCATGTTTCTTTCATCATATTGCATATTTCCTTCATCATGATGCTCATTTCCTACATAATGATGCACGATTTCTACATAATGATGCACATTTCCTACATCATAATGCTTACTTCATTTCTTATGATGCAAATTTCCGTAATCATGATGCTCATTTCCTACATCATGATGCATATTTCCATAATCATGTTGCTCATTTCCATAATCATGATGATCATTTCCCTAATCATGATTCTCATTTCTTTCATTATATTGCATATTTTCTTCATCATGATACGCATTTCCTACCTTATGATGCTCATTTCCTTCTTCATGATGCATATTTCCTAATTCATGATATTAATTTCCTACATCATTATGGTCATTTCCTTCATAATGATGCTCATTTCCTTCACCATGATGTGTAGTTCCATCATAATGATGCTCATTTCATACATTATTATGCTAATTTCCTTCATCATGGTGCATGTTTCCATCATCATAATGCTAATATCCTACATCATGATGCTCATTTCATTCATCATGATGGATATTTCCCTTATCATGATGCTCATTTCTTTCATCATGATGCTCATTTCCTATATCATGCTGCATATTTTCTTATTCGTTATGCTTATTTCCATCATCATGATGATAAGTTCCTTCATCATAATACTAATTTTATTTATAACGATGCTCATTTCCATCATCATGATGCACAAATACTCATCATGATGCTCATTTCGTACATTATTATCGTATTTCCTTTATCATAATACTCATTTCCTACAACATGATGCTCATTTCACTTATCATGATGATTGATTCAGACGTCATTATGGTCATTTCCTTCATCTCAATGCTCATTTAATTCATCATGATGAATATTTCCTTCATCACGATGCTCATTTCCTACATCATGATGCATGTTCCTTCTTTGTGATGCTCATTTCCTACATCGTGAAACTCATTTCATTCATCATGATGCATATTAACTTCATCATGATGCTCATTTCATACATCATGATGCTCATTTTCTTCATCATGATGCATATTTTCCTTCATCAGGATGTTCATTTCCTACATCACGATGCATATTTCCATCATCATGATGCTCATTTCCTTCATCATGATGCTATTTCCTACATCACGATGCATATGTCCATAATCATGATACTCATTTCCTTCATCATGATGCATATTTCCTTTAACATAATGCTCATTTCCTTCGTTGTGATGCACATTTCCTTCAGCATGATGCTCATTTCGTTCATCTTGATGATCATTTCCTATATCATTATGGTCATTTCCTTCATTACGATGCTAATTTCTTTCATCATATTATGTATTTCCTTCATCATGATACTTACTTCCTACATTATGATGCTCATTTCCTTCATCATGATGCACGTTTCTTTCATCATAATGCACATTTCCTTCATCATGATGCTCATTTTCTTCATCATGATGCATGTTTTCTACATCATGATGCACAATTCCTTCATCAGAATGCATACTTCATTCATCATTATGCACATTTCCATCATCATAATGCTCATTTCCTACATCATGATGTATATTTCTGTCATCATGATGTTCATTTCCATCATCTTGATGATCATTTCCCTCACCATGATGCTAATTTTCTTCATCATAATGCATATTTTCTTCATCATGATACTTATTTCCTATATCTTGGTGCTCATTTCCTTTATCATGATGCATATTTCCTTCATCAGGATGATAATTTCCAACATCATTATGGTTATTTCCATCACCGATGCTTATTTCCATCATCATGATGCGTATTTTCATAATAATGATGCTCATTTCCTACACTATTATGCTCATTTCCTTCATCATGATGCATGTTTCCATCATCGTAATGATAATTTCCTACATCATGATGCTCATTTTATACATCATGATGCATAATTCATTAATCATGATACTCATTTCCTACGTCATAATGAGCATTTTCCTCATAATGATACTCATTTCATTCATCATGATGCATACTTTCTTCATCATGATACTCATTTCCTACATCATGATGCCCATTTACATCATCATGATGATTGTTTCCATAATCATAATGCTAATTTCCTACATCATGATGCACATTTCGTTCATCATGATGCTCATTTTGTTCATCTTAATGATCATTTTCTACATCATTATGGTCATTTTCTTCATTATGATGCTAATTTCTTTCATCATATTAAGTATTTCCTTCATCATGATACTTACTTCCTACATTATGATGCTCATTTCCTTCATTATGATGCACGTTTCTTTCGTCATAATGCATATTTCCTTCATCATGATGCTCATTTCCTACATCATGATGCATGTTTTCTATATCATGATGCACAATTCCTTCATCAGAATGCATACTTCATTCATCATTATGCACATTTCCATCATCATAATGCTCATTTCCTATATCATGATGTCATGATGCTCATTTCCTACATCATGATGCATGTTTTCTATATCATGATGCACAATTCCTTCATCAGAATGCATACTTCATTCATCATTATGCACATTTTCATCATCATAATGCTCATTTCCTATATCATGATGCATATATCTATCATCATGATGTTCATTTCCATCATCTTGATGATCATTTCCCTCACCATGATGCTCATTTTCTTCATGATAATGCATATTTTCTTCATCATGATACTCATTTCCTATATCTTGATGCTCATTCCCTTTATCATGATGCATATTTCCTTCATCATGATGATAATTTCCTACACCATTATGGTCATTTCCATCATCGATGCTCATTTCCTTCATCATGATGCATATTTTCATCATAATGATGCACATTTCCTACACTATTATGCTCATTTCCTTCATCATGATGCTGTTGGATTGTATACTAAAAGCCTAGCTATAGTATGAACAATGTTATAACAATATTTGAAATGAGAATCATTGATCAAATGATTGCATCTTATAATTTATTTTATATGCATGATGCAATAGTCCATTTACTTTATACTGTAGATAATATGTTGTGCGACAACACGCGGAAGATCATGTTATCGGTTTCCTTATAAAGTATAAACAGATGCTCACAACTGAGATAGACGGGGACTCTCTATCGGTATGGTTGTAGTGTGGTTTGGTATTAGCTTGTCTTGGCTATAGAATCACATTAGTGCACTTGTGTGTATTGAGTAGGACCGCCTGAGATCGTTCGACTTATACTGACTTATAGAAGAACTTGATCTCTGTTATTATGGAAGTTCGTACTCTTAATCCCTATACAATAACCTCGACACGTAGGGCAGTATATATTTCTTGGATTCATCAATGGGTGAGATTTATAAGTATTAAATCAACAAACTCGGTGAGTTGGGAAGTAGTGCTGTATCTATGGTGTGCTGTTGATTGTAGAAGGAATCCATGTCCGTCATAGGTTGATGATGTCCCCTTGAGGAGCTCATAAGGTTTATCATGTAAATCTTGCAAGTGGATTAATTTCCGGCATGATAAAAAGATTGAGTGGTACTACTCTCGGACGAGATATTAATTAATTAGAGTTGTCAGTAACTTAATTAATTAATGGACATTGAATATCTTAAACATGGGGAGACTATCGGGCTTATAATAAGAAGGAGCCCAGAACATAATTTGGGATTGGATGGGTAGTGCAATAATAATATTTTAGTGGACTATATTATTATTATTGGATTTAATTAAAAGCTTTGGGCTAAGCTTGGTTAATTAAATTCAATTGAGGCCCAGCCCAATTTCTCCTCCTGGTCCCTGCAGTAGCCCTTATAAATAAGTTATCTCAGTTCCTGTTAACCCCAAGTCTGCGCCTCTTACGTAGAAGGGAAAGGATCAGGAACAGATTGAGAGAATCCTGCAGATTGTTGCCCACACAACAGCAGGATTCAACTTGGGACATACTGCAGAAGATCGAGAGGTAGTTCTCTGCAGCGATTCATCCTCTACACCAACCCAGAAGTACGGTAAACGTTTTATTGCTTCCGCTGTTACTGTTTACCTGATAACCTAAACGGATCACGTTGAACCGCACGATCCAATTGCCAACAATTGGTATCAGAGCGTTGGTTTCGTGGTGAAACGTGAGACGTATGGTTGGGGTTTTTGTGATTATTTGATTATATGGTATAATCTGGATTTAATCATGTAATTATGTATGATTGTATATTAATTCCTTATTTCTGGACATACAAATCTCACATCGAGTTACATATCTGGGAATCCTATCTCTTTCCTATCACCCTGTATCACACACACACACATGGGTCGATGGGTGAGAAGGCGATGGCGCGTGATGACTGGGGTCAAGAAGCCAGCGGCGCGTGTCGACTCGAAGCAGGAGTCATCTGACGGCGCGTGAAGGCTGGAAGACGGACCGGTGGCAACTGCTCGGTAAAGGCTGCCTGTCGAACCAGTGGTGGGTTCGAGTTGTCAGTTTATTCGATCGAGTCGGGATGCATCTGTGCCAATCCAACCAGATTCCGGTCGGATCGGAGATGATCGGCGTTACGCGATGTCCAGAGAGGATCCCGATCGGATTAACAGCGCGAATCAGCAACCACGGCGGTGGCCTGTGACAGCGAATCAGCTATGCTTCGGTCGAAAGGGTTTGTTGCAGATGGATTCGCCATGGATTCCGGTGGTTCTCGCCGCGGACTGGCGGAGTTCTGACCGGTCGTCGACTGGGTTAGTCGGCTGAAGAAGAAGGACTCAGGTTTCAAGATGGCAGCGGCGGATTGCGCTGCGGCAGATCGACGCAGCGCCGGGCAGATCGTGGGTCCAGATGGCGACGACGTGGAGTGTCGGCGGATCCCGTTCGACGGCGGCGTCTGACGATTATGGGGTTCCAGTCGTGGTGTCCTGACGGTATGATTCCGATAGTTTCTGGGCGGCTGCGCCGGTGGCAGCGACACCTGGATGCTCCGACAGCTGCTGCTTGATGTGGGCGGCTGGATGGCGGCTTGTTCCTGGCGAGCGGGTATCACCGGCGGGCGGGACTGTGATGTTTGCACGGCGGCGTCCTGGCGGCTCGTTTCCGGCAGTGATTGGATCTGCCGGCTGCAGCGGTTTTTCCGTTGCGGCGGGTGAGAGGAGCATTAGGGCAGCACGGGTATTGGGCCAATGTATTGGTTTTGGGCCTTGCAGGATAGGTTTCATGTTTGCTGGGCCTATGTCATTTAGATATTATGGGCTGGCAGGTTTAATGGGCCTATTAATTTTTCAAATGGGGCCAATACAGTAATAAATATAAGGCTGCCCAAATTTTAATTTGGTTTTGGGCTATTGGGCCCAATTTTAATTAAATGGACAATGGGCTGCTGGGCTATATTTACTGCTTTATTTTAATTAATTGTGGGTATTATGTTGGGCCTGAGTTAAATATTGGGCTAGACCTTAATGAATAAATTGGCAGGGTAAATGGGCTTAATTATTTTATTAATGGGTTGCTCATTTATGCTAATAAAGTTTGGATCAGCTGGGCCTATTTAATTGATCCAATATTTTAAGCAATTAATTAATGATATATAACTGATTTAATTGTTTTAACTTGACAATTAATTGTTATATATGAAAGGCATGTTCTATGTAATTTATTTATTTAAATTGCTGTTAATAGAAGCATGTCTAGGTTGTATATTTTATTCTGGAATATTATATGCATGTTAAAAACCCTCGGTAATTAAATAACTAAGTGGGAGAGGGGATTGGTAATAAATTCCCGCGGCCTCCATTATTGGTTTGTTAAGCAATGTGAATAGACTTGCGCGTCGGCATTAGAGCCTTCCTCCCCATCGGATGAGTTTTATTCATGGATTGCTGGAACAGACTTCATTAAATAATTACGTTTGTAATGTGATGCATATGAACTTGCGCGTTGGCTTAGACCTTCCTCCCTATCGGATGAGTTTATATGCGGTTCACTGGTACAAACTTGTAATTGATGACTGTAGGAAGTTATCCGAGCGCATGTGTACTTCTCCATCTGTAAGGCACACAAGCTTGGGCCGCGGACTTGGGGTCAAATAATGGTGTACACTTAGATGTAAATAATAAGTATCCTCCCCATCGGAGTCACTGCTTTTATTTGCATGGCTAAAGAGGAACCGACTATTAATTATTTTGTCATAAAGTGAGGTTGACAAATGAAATTAATGGGTAAAATCTTCTCTTGTAAATGTTCGGGTTTGTAAACGTCCACACTATCGTGGCTTGCAGACTCACGGTGCTTGAGATGTCGGTGAATTTTATTTTATACTGTTTTGAGGGAATCGATATAAAAGAATAAAATTCGAAGATTTGATCGGTAAATTTATTTGTGATTCTCTGAATTTTGAATGGTTTTATTTCACTAATTATTAACTAAAAGACATTATATTTACTTGCCCAATTAGATGATTGGAAAAGAATCTTGGTTTTGAACTTTACTGCTTAAGAAAATACATGTGTATTCTCACAAAGGACGTCTCATGATGCCTATTAAAGTCTCTAGTGAAGAGATGAGAGGTTCATAGAAATATGATGGTCTCATGTAACTCTTCGGATACTCGAGTAAAATTAAAAGGCAGAAGATCATGGTTAAATTGATGAATGAATTGGAAAAGCTTGGAATAGAAATTGAAAGGGAAACCTAAATCAATTTATTCTTCACAATTTGCCTGGATGTTTTGAGCAAGTTCTACCTGAAATACGAGAGATTGTATATGGTGGGAAACTTCTAACAAAACATGTGGCAAAAGAAAGCCATTTTTCATCATGATGTGAACAAATTTAATATCTTATTTACTAATGGTTTAAACATGATTAGTGATGGCATCTACTGATACGAAGTATGTAGATACTGGAATCACTAAATGTTTATCACTAAGTAAGGATAAGATTGTTAATAACATGGGAACAACTACAAAGGTAGTTGCTATTGCAGTGGGAGTTGTTTATTTATCTCATGATAAGAATAAACGATTGATTATGAGAAACTGTCTTTACGTACGTTCCATAGAAAAAATTTAATTTCGGTTTCTATGCATTAACGGATGGATACTTCATTTCATTTAAATGATATGGTCATAAAAATGAGGAATGAGGCTATAATCCGTTAAAGTACGTTGGTGGATAATTTGGATACTCTTGAATCATGCACATCCCACAGATGCAATAAATAGTAATTAAATAATGCATATTCTAATATTAGTAAGAGATAGGAACCTTCGGAGATGAACTAAACATACATTTGGCGTCTAAGACTAAGTCATTTTACTTGAGTAGGATTCAAAAGTTGATAGCCGATAGACCGTAAGGTTTATCTGAAGTGGAAACTATCGAACTTGCGAATCTTGCTTGGAAGTAAAATTGATTAACTGCCTTTTCAAGGCTGTGGGGTGTAGAACCAAAGATATATATGTTGGAATTAGTTCATTCTGATTCAAACGAACCTAATATTATCCAGGCGAGAGGTGGTTATGAATATTCGAAGATTATTCTGGAAACCGATATATTTATTTGATGCACTGCATGTCTAAGTTCTTGGATTAATTCAAGAATTGTAAGGCTGGTAAAGTTAAGCGTCATGGAAAATATATCATTACGATTCAATCGTGATGATGAAAACCTCTTAGGATAGTTAGGAACTTATAATCAGAAGTTGAGATTAAATCTCAAGTTGACTACACCGGGCATGCCCCAGCTGAATGGTGTGGTGGGTAGAAGGTATTAGGCTCTTATGGTTATGATTAGATAGATGATGAATTATTTGGAATAATTAAATTCATTTTATGGATATGCCCTAAATACAGTAATTCGTGAAACGTTTGTCTGTATATGGGATATCCTAGAAAAATGGAGAGTGATTTATTTAGTCCAAAAGATCGAAGGGTGATTGTCAACACAGACACTAGATTTTTGGAAAAGGACTATGTAATAAATCACAAACCCATGTATAAGTTGTTCTAAAGGAAGTGAGAGGAAAACACTAAGTATAAGTACCAAGTGTACAAGAGGATATACCACAAGGTAAACTGCAACACGTGTCACGTCTGATACACAATTACATGTAGTGCCTTGTCGTAGTGGGAGGGTTGTTTGACAACCCATAAATATATGTTTTGGGAGAGTCGTGAGACTTGATCCCTAGTGAACATGGTATTATCCCACGGATACGACGTAGCACTACAAGATTAAAATGCGGAATCTTAGCAAAATGCAATGAATGATGAAATAGAATCTAAGGATTCTAAATTAAGTCTGAAGCTTATACGATCACTAAAATGGTGTAAAAGCCATTGCAATGGTCATACGAAATAAAAGAGGATCATACGGAAAGGTGAAAACCTTGGAAGCAAAACTTGTTGCGAAAATGTGTACTCAGAAAGAAATGGTTCGATTATGAGGAAACATGTTCGCTTGTAGCTATGCTAACGTTGATCCGGATTCTTTTATTTAGTGCTGCTCATATTGAATTATGAGGAACAACAAATAGATGTCAAGACAGCTTTCCTGATTGGAAGTCTTGAGGAAAACATCTATGTGAAGCAACCAGAGTAATTCATTGCAAAGTGCTAATAGCATTTTGATAGTAAGCTTAAAACTGTCCAGCGATGGACTAAAGCAAGCTTTGAGATCGTGAAGCATCTGTTTTGATTAGGTAATCCAATTGCATGGATTTAAATCAACGAGCGGATGAGTCTTGTGTGTTGTAAAGAGTGACGGAAACGTGGTGGTGTTTCTTGTACTATACATAGATAGTATCTTGCTCATTGGAGACAATGAAAGAGTATTATCGGGCGTATAGGTATGGTTAATAAAGCGGTAGAAATGAAGGACTTAAGAAAGGCAAAAATGTCCTTTTGATCACGGTAATATGGATCACAAGAAAGGATATTATGATTATCTCAAGTTTCATAAATGATACAGTCCATACTCATTTAGCATGTGAATATATTTACGCGTCGGCATTAGAGCCTTCCTCCCCATCGGATGAGTTTATTCATGGAATGCTATGAACGAAGTTGGATAACTATTTTGCTGTATGCAGAACAGTGGGTATCAACATAACCCGGATCAAGAATGATGAACTGTAGTAAGACATATATAAAGTGCCTGAGAAGGACTGGAAATTATATATGAACTTACTGGACAGATTCACTGCTTCTTGTGGATTACGTAGATTCGGATTTTTTAGTCAGATTGGACGGTAGTAAATTCTCCTCAAAGGTTATGTGTTTAATTTTAGGAAGTAGAGTCATAATGTGGAGGAGTGTTATATAGAAATATATTTCAGACTCCGGACTCCATCATGGAAAGATGATGAATTGGAGCCTATGAGGCTGCCAAAGTATCTATGTGACTCTAGAAACTTCAAGATGGACTTCGAAGTGTTTCTAAGTTTGCCCAAGGATATCACAATTTACATTGTTGATATTGGTGCAGTTGCAAACTTGAAGAAATCACAAGTCCATAAGGCAATTAAACACATGGAGCGCGAGTACCACCTGTTACGAGAAATCGTATGATGAGGGGAAGGTTGTTGTCGCCTAGATTGCATCGGATGATGACCTAGTAAATCCATTTACAAGGACCTTAAGGCGAGAGCTTTTAATGGTCGTGTAGTGGGAGTAGGAATCAGATGTATGGCAGAAGACATGACAGCATAGTCTTTTAGCATAAGTGGGAGATTGTTGGATTGTATACTAAAAGCCTAGCTATAGTATGAACAATGTTATAACAATATTTGAAATGAGAATCATTGATCAAATGATTGCATCTTATAATTTATTTTATATGCATGATGCAATAGTCCATTTACTTTATACTGTAGATAATATGTTGTGCGACAACACGCGGAAGATCATGTTATCGGTTTCCTTATAAAGTATAAACAGATGCTCACAACTGAGATAGACGGGGACTCTCTATCGGTATGGTTGTAGTGTGGTTTGGTATTAGCTTGTCTTGGCTATAGAATCACATTAGTGCACTTGTGTGTATTGAGTAGGACCGCCTAAGATCGTTCGACTTATACTGACTTATAGAAGAACTTGATCTCTATTATTATGGAAGTTCGTACTCTTAATCCCTATACAATAACCTCGACACGTAGGGCAGTATATATTTCTTTGATTCATCAATGGGTGAGATTTATAAGTATTAAATCAACAAACTCGGTGAGTTGGGAAGTAGTGCTGTATCTATGGTGTGCTGTTGATTGTAGAAGGAATCCATGTCCGTCATAGGTTGATGATGTCCCCTTGAGGAGCTCATAAGGTTTATCATGTAAATCTTGCAAGTGGATTAATTTCCGGCATGATAAAAAGGTTGAGTGGTACTACTCTCGGACGAGATATTAATTAATTAGAGTTGTCAGTAACTTAATTAATTAATGGACATTGAATATCTTAAACATGGGGAGACTATCGGGCTTATAATAAGAAGGAGCCCAGAACATAATTTGGGATTGGATGGGTAGTGCAATAATAATATTTTAGTGGACTATATTATTATTATTGGATTTAATTAAAAGCTTTGGGCTAAGCTTGGTTAATTAAATTCAATTGAGGCCCAGCCCAATTTCTCCTCCTGGTCCCTGCAGTAGCCCTTATAAATAAGTTATCTCAGTTCCTGTTAACCCCAAATCTGCGCCTCTTACGTAGAAGGGAAAGGATCAGGAACAGATTGAGAGAATCCTGCAGATTGTTGCCCACACAACAGCAGGATTCAACTTGGGACATACTGCAGAAGATCGAGAGGTAGTTCTCTGCAGCGATTCATCCTCTACACCAACCCAGAAGTACGGTAAACGTTTTATTGCTTCCGCTGTTACTGTTTACCTGATAACCTAAACGGATCACGTTGAACCGCACGATCCAATTGCCAACAGATGCATGTTTCCATCATCATAATGCTAATTTCCTACATCATGATGCTCATTTTGTACATCATGATGCATAATTCATTCATCATGATACTCATTACCTACGTCATAATGAGCATTTCCCTTAACATGATACTCATTTCATTCATCATGATGTATACTTTCTTCATCATGATACTCATTTCCTACATCATGATGCTCATTTACATCATCATGATGATTGTTTCCATAGTCATAATGCTAATTCCCTACATCATGATGCTCATTTCGTTCATCGTGACGCATATTTCCTTCGTCATGATGCTCTTGTCCCAACATCATGATGCACATTTTCTTTATCATGATGCTCATTTCCTTCATTATGATGCGTGTTTTCTTCATCACGATGCTCATTTCATTATCATGATTTATATTTCCTTTATAATGATGCTCTTTATCTACATCGTGATGCTCATTCACTACATCATGATGCTCATTTCCATCATTATGATGCTCATTTCCTTCATCATGATGCTCATTTTCACAATCGTGGTGCTCATTTCCTTCTTCATGATGCGTATTTCCTTCACCACGATCCTTATTTCTTAAATCATAAAGCTCATATTCTTCATCATGATTCTCATTTCTTTCATCATGATTCTCATTTCCATCATCATGATGCATAAATCCTTCATCATGATAATCATATCCTTCATCAAGATGCATATGCTCTTCGTCATGATGCTCATTTCGTACATCATGATGCTCATTTCCTTCATCATTATGCATATTTCATTCATCATCATACTCATTTCCCTCATGATGATGCAAATTTCCATCATCATGATGCTCATTTCCTAAATCATGAAGCTCATTTCCTAAACCATGATGCTCATTTTCTTCATCATGATGATTAATTCCGACTTCATTATGGTCATTTCCTACATCCTAATGCTCATTTTCATCATCATGATGCATATTTCTTTAATCATATTTCTCTTTCCTAAGTAATGATGCTTATTTCCTTTTTCATGTTGCTCATTTCCTTCATCATGATATTTACTTCCTTTATCACGATGCTCATTTCCTTCGTCGTGATGCATATTTCCTTCAGCATGATGCTCATTTCCTTCATCTTGATGGTCATTTCCTACATCATTATGGTCATTTCCTTCATCATAATACGTATTTCCTTCATCATGATACTTATTTCCTACATTGTGATGCTCATTTCCTTCATCATGATGCATGTTTTTTCATTGTAATGCATATTTTCTTCATCATGATGCTTATTTCCTACATCATGATGCACGTTTTCAACACTGTAATGCACATTTTCTTCATCATAACGCTCATTTTCTACATCACGATCATATTTCCGTCGTCATGATGTTTATTTCCATCATCTTGGTGATCATTTCCCTCACCATGATGCTCATTTCTTTCATCATGATGCATACTTTCTTTATCATGATACTCATTTCCTACATCATGATGCAAATTTCCTTCATCATGATGATATTTTCCTACATCATTATGGTCATTTCCTTCATCGCTGCTCATTTCCTTCATCATGATGCATATTTCCATCATAATAATGCTCATTTCGTACACTATTATGCTCATTTCCTTCATCATGATGCATGTTTTGATCAGCGTAATGCTAATTTCCTACATCATGATGCTCGTTTTGTTCATCATGATGCATAATTCCTTCATCAAGATACTCATTTCTACATCATAGTGCATTTTTCCTTCATCATGATGCTCATTCCCTTTGTCATGATGCTCAATTCCTTCATTATTATGCATGTTTTCTTCATCATGATTGATATTTTCCTTACAACGATGCTCTTTATCTATATTGTGATGCTCATTCCCTATATCATGACCCTCATTTCAATCATAATGATGCACATTTCCTTCATCATGATGCTCATTTTCACAATCGTGATGCTCATTTCCTTCTTCATGACGCGTATTTCACTCATCACGATGCTTATTTCTTATATCATAAAGCTCATATTCTTCATCATGATTCTCATTTCTTTCATTATTATTCTCAATTCCATCATCATGATGCATAAATCCTTCATCATGATGCTCATATCCTTCATCAAGATGCATACGTCCTTCGTCATGATGCTCATTTTCTTCATCATGATGCATATTTCATTTATAATGATACTCATTTCCTTTATCATGATGCTCATTCCCATCACCATGATGCATAAACCCTTCATGATGATGCTCCTTTCTTTCAGCATGATGATTAATTCTGACATCATTATGGTCATTTCCTGCATCCTGATGCTCATTTCCATCATAATGACGCAAATTTCCTTATTCATGATTCTCTTTCCTAAGTCATGATGCTTATTTACTTCTTCATGTTGCTCATTTCCTTCATCATGATGCTTATTTCCTTTGTCATGATGGTCATTTCCATCATCATGATGCTTATTTCCTTCATCATGATGCTCATTTCCTTCATCACTATGTTCATTTCCTACATCATGATGCTCATTTTCTTCATCATGATTCATATTTCCTTCATCATTATGCCCATTTCCTTCATCATGATGCTCATTTCCTTCATCATGATGCATATTTCCTTTATCTAGATAATTGTTTCCTACGCCATTATGGTCATTTCTTCATCATGATGCTCATTACATTCATCTTGATGAATATTTCCATCATCATGATGCTCATTTCCGAAATCATTATATATATTTCCTTCATCATGATGTTCATTTCCATCATCATGATGATCATTTCCTTCATCGTAATGCTCAATTCCTACATCATTATGCTCATTTCCTTCATGTCTTCTTCATCATGATGCTAATTTCAATCGTCATGATGCTAATATATGTCATCATGATGCTAATTTCTATCGTGATGCTAATTTCATTCATAATGATGCATATTTCCTTCATCATGATGCTCAATTCCTAAATCATGATTCTCATTTCATTCATAATGATTCATATTTCCTTCATCATGATGCTAATTTCTTTCATCATGATGCTCATTTCAAACATCATGATGATCATTTTCTTCATCATGATGCAAATTTTTATCATAATGATCCTCATTTCAATCATCATGATGCATAAATCCATCATAATGATGCTTATTTTGTTCATCAATATGTGCATTTCCTGTATCATTATACTCATTTCCAACATCATGATGCTCATTTCCTTCATCATGATTATTAATTCCGAAGCCATTATGGTCATTTTCTTCATCATAATGCTCATTTCATTCATCATGATGCGTATATCCTTCATCATGATGCTCATTTCCTACATGATGATGCTGATTTCCTTAACCATGATGCGTATTTCCTTCATAATGATGCTCATTTCCTACATCATGATGCTCATTTCCTTCATCATGATGTATATTTCCTTCATCATGATGATCATTTCCTATGTCATTATGGTCATCTCTTTTATCATGAGCTCATTTCATTCATCATAATGCTAATTTCCATCATTATGATGATATTTCCTACATCATGATGCTCATTTTCTACATCAATATACTCATTTCTTTCATCATGATGTATATTTCCATCATCATGATGCTTATTTCCTTCATCATGATACAGAAATCCTTCATCCTGATGCGTATTTCTGTCATCTTGATGCATGTTTCATTCAACATGATGCAGATTTCCTACATCATGATGCTGATTTCCTTTATCGTGATGCATATTTTCCTTCATCATGATGCACATTTCCTACATCACGATGAATATTTCCATCGTAATGATGCTCATTTCTTTCATCATGATGCTCATTTCCTACATCACGATTCCTATTTTCATCTTCATGATGCTCATTTTCTTCATCATGATGCTTATTTCCTACACTATGATGCTCATTTCGTTCATCATGATGCATGTTTTTTTCATCACAATGCATATTTCCTTCATCAAGATGTCCAATTCCTACATCATTATACTCATTTACTTCATCATGATTCATATTTCCATTATCATGATTCTCATTTCCTTCATCATGATGCTCATTTCCTTCATCAAGATGATCATTTCCTACGTCATTATAGTCATTTCTTAATCATGATGCTCATTTCATTCGTCTTAATGCGTATTTCCGTCACCATGATGCTCATTTCCTACAAAACTATGCATATTTCCTTCATCATGATGATCATTTCCTTCATCGCGATACTCATTTCCTACGTCATTATGATCATTTCCTTCATCATGATGCATGTCTTCTTCATCATGATGCTATTATACTTCATCATGATGCTTATTTTCTTCATCATGATACTCATTATCTACATCACGATGCTCATTTTCTACATAATGATGCATATTTCATTCATCATTATGCTCATTTCCATCATCATAATGCAAATTTCTTCATAGTGATGTTCATTTTCATCATCATGATGGATGAATTCTTCATCATGATGCTCATTTTGATCATCAATATGTGTATTTCCTACATCATGATGTTTATTTCCTTCATCATGATGATTAAATCCGACGTCATTATGGTTAATTCCTTCATCATGATGCTCATTTCATTCATCAAGATGCATATTTCCTTAATCATGACGCTCATTCCCTACATGATGATGCTAATTTCCTTCATCATGATGCATATTTCCTTCTTCAAGATACTCATATCCTTCATCATGATGTATATTTCCTTCATCATGATTATCATTTCCTACGTCATTATGGTCATTTCCTTATTCATGATGCTCATTTCATTCATCATTATAAATATTTCCTTCAACATGATGATCATTTCCTTCATTGTGATGCTCAATTCCTACATCATTATGCTCATTTCCTTCATCATGATGCATGTTTTCTTCATCATGATGCTCATTTCATTCATCATGATGCTCGTTTCAAACATCATGATGCTCATTTCATTCATCACGATGGATATTTCCTTCATCATGATTCTCATTTCCTACAACATGCTTCATATTTTCTTCTTCATTATGCTCATTTCCAACATCATGATGATCATTTCTTCGTCATTATCCAAATTTTCTTTATAATGATACTCATTTCCATCACCATGATTCATAAATTCTTCATCATGATGCTAATTTCTTTCATCGTTATGTATATTTCCTTTATCATAATACTTATTTCCTACACCTTGATGCTCATTTCCTTTATCAAGATGATCAATTTCGACATCATTATGGTCATTTCCTTCATCATGATTCTCATTTCCTACATCATGATGCATGTTTCCTTCATCATGATGCTCATTTCCTACATCATGAAATTCATTTCATTCATCATGATGCTTATTTCCTACATCACGATAAAAACATCATCATGATGCTAATTTCCATTGACATGACGCAAATTTTCATCATCATGATGCTCATTTCCAACATCATTATGCTTATTTCCATTATCATGATGCATAAATCCTACATCATGATGCTTATTTCCTTCATCTTAATGCTCACTTCCATCATCATAATGCTTATTTCCGTCATCATGAGTCTCATTTCCTACATCATGAAGCTCATTTCCTTCATCATGATGCATATTTCCCTTCATCATGATGCTCATTTTCTACATCACGATATATATTTCCATTATCATGATGCTCATTACCTTCGTCATGATGCTCATTTCCTTCATTATGATGCATATTTCATTTATCACGATGCTCATTACTTCGTCATTATTCATATTTCCTTTATCATGATGCTTATTTCCTTCATCTTGATGATCATTTCCTACATCATTATGGTCATTTCCTTCATTATGATGCTCATTTCCTTCATAATTATGCGTATTTCCTTCATCATAATGCTTTTTTCCTACATTATGAAGCTCATTTCCTTCATCATATTGCATGTTTCTTTCATCATAATGCGTATCTCCTTCATCATGATGCTTACTTCATTCCTTATTATGCATATTTCCTTTATCATGATGCTAATTTCCTACATCATGATGCATGTTTCCTTCATCATAATGGTCATTTCCTACTATTGGCGTTTGTATCTTTTGGTTAACATGAACCGTTAGGGTTCCATACAATTCTATCACAGTAGAAGCATAAACATAGAATTGATTACCTTTCACAGGGTATGTTGAAGAAGAAGGAATCTCGCCGGCGGCCTGCGCAGTCGCACGGTTTTGGCCATAACTTCCTCATCCGATCTCCGATTGGAATGATCTACGTGCCAAAACGATCTTTCTTCTGTGGCTTTATCACACATCCAGTTTGGACTTACACACGATTTTAGAAAAATCGGTGAAGTTGATGCACAGAAATAGTAAATGACCTTCCAGTCTTTTGTTGTATTCCTAAGCCACGTCTTGACGTTGGTGTGGGCAACGACCTACAAGATGAACTCAGTCTACAACCCTAATCTGTCTTTCATACGTTTAGGCGTGTGATTCAAATATCCAGATTGATGAGCTTAGCTATTATATAGTCTACAACAGGGACCAGGAGGAGAAATTAGGGTTTGGGCCTCCCATTGGGCTTAAGCATCCAAGTTTAGCCCAAAACTTATACTTAAGTCTAATAATAATAAATCATTCCACTAAAGAAATATTATTGCACTGCCACCCTAATTCCAAATTATGTTTATGGGCTCCTTCTTATTATGAGCCCATTAATCTCCCCGTGTTTAAGATTCAATGCCCATTAATTAATTAAGTTACTAACTACTCTATAAATTAATATAATTTACCAAGAGTAGTACCACCCATACTTATTATCATGCTGGAATAAATCCACCTGCAGGGTTTACATGATAATCATTATGAGCTCCTCAAGGGGACAACATCAACCAATTCCGTTAGGACACGAATTCCTTCTATAATCAACAACACATCATAGAGACAACATCATTTCCCAACTCACCGGGCATATTGATTTATACTTTAAATCTCTCCCATTGATGAATCAAAGAAATAAATACTGGCTTACGTGTCGAGGTTATTGTATAGGGATTAAGAGTACGAACATCCATAATAACAGAGATAAATTTCTGTTATAGTCAGTATAAACCGAACGATCTCAACGCGGTCCTATTCAATACACAAAGTGCACTAGTGTACAAATATTATCAAAGCATTGTTCATACAAAAATTTAGACTTTTAGCATACAATCAAACACCTACATCATGAATCCAATTTCATTCATCATGATGCTTATTTTTCTACATCACGATACAAACATCATCATGACGCTAATTTCAATCATCATGTGCATATTTTCTTCATCATGATGCTCATTTCCTACATCATTATGCTTATTTCCATTATCATGATGCATAAATCCTTCATCATGATGCTTATTTCCTTCATCATGATGGTCACTTTCATTATCATGATGCTTGTTTCCTTCATCATGAGTCTCATTTCCTACATCATGAAGCTTATTCCCTTCATCATGATGCATATTTTCCTTCATCATGGTGCTCATTTCCTACATCGCGATGCATATTTCCATCATCATGATTCTCGTTACCTTCATTATGATGCTCATTTCCTTCATCATGATGCATATTTCCTTTAACACGATGCTCATTCCTTCGTCATTATGCATATTTCCTTCATCATAATGCTTATTTCCTTCATCTTGATGATCATTTCCCACATCATTATGGTCATTTCCTTCATTATGATGCTCATTTCTTGCATCATTATGCATACTTCCTTCATCATAATGCTTTTTTCCTACATTATGATGCTCATTTCCTTCATCATATTGCATGTTTCTTTCATCATAATTCTTATTTCCTTCATCATGATGCTTACTTCATTCCTTATTATGCATATTTTCTTTATCATGTTGCTCATTTCCTACATCATGATGCATATTTCTATCATCATGTTACTTATTTCCATCGTGTTGATGATCATTCCCCTCATCATGATGCTTATTTCCTTAATCATAATGCATATTTTCTTCATCATGATACACATTTCTACATCATTATGCTCATTTCCTTCATCATGATGCATATTTCCTATATCATTATATTCATTTCCTTCACCATGATGCGTTGTTCCATCATTATAATGCTCATTTCCTACATTATTATACTCATGTCCTTCATCATGATGCATGTTTCCGTCATCATAATGTTAATTTCCTTCATCATGATGCTCATTTCGTTCATCATGGTACATATTTCCTTCATCATGATGCTCATTTCCTACATCATGATCATATTCCCTTCATGATGATGCTCATGTCTTTTATCATGATGCTCATTTCCTTAATCATGATGCTCATTTCCTACATCATGATGCTTATTTCCATCATCATTATAAATAAATCCTTCATCAAGATGCGTATTTCCTTCATCATGGTGGTCATTTCCAGCACCAAGACATTTATTTCTTTCATCATGATGCATATTTCCTTTATCACGATGCTCATTCCTTCGTCATGATGCATATTTCCTTTATCATGATGCTTATTTCCTTCATCTTGATGATCATTTCCTTCATCATTATGCGTATTTCCTTCATCATAATGATTTTTTCCTACATTATAATGGTAATTTCCTTCATCATGATGCATGTTTCTTTCATCATATTGCATATTTCCTTCATCATGATGCTCATTTCCTACATAATGATGCATGTTTTATACATCATAATGAAGATTTCCTACATCATAATGCTTACTTCATTTCTCATGATGCATATTTCCTTTATCATGATGCTTATTTACTACATCATGATGCATATTTCCATGATGTTGCTCATTTCCATCATCATGATGATCATTTCCCACATCATGATGCTCATTTCTTTCATTATATTGCATATTTTCTTCATCATAATACGCATTTCCTACCTTATGATGTTCATTTCCTTCATCATGATATATATTTCATACATCATGATATTAATTTCCTACATCATTATGGTTATTTCCTTCATCATGATGCTTATTTCCTTCCCGAAGATGCGTAGTTCCATCATAATGATGCTCATTTCATACATTATTTTGCACATTCCCCTCATCATGATGCATATTTCCATCATTATAATGCTAATTTCCTACATCGTGAAACTCATTTCATTCATCATGATGCATATTTCCTCATCATGATGCTCATTTCCCATATCATGATGCTCATTTCCTTCATCATGATGCATATTTTACTTCATCATGATGCTCATTTCCAACATCACGATGCATATTTCCATCATAATGATGCACATTTCCTTCATCATGATGCTATTTCCTACAACACGATGCATATTTCCATCTTCATGATGCTAATTTCCTTCATCATGATGCATATTTCCATTATCACGATGCTCATTTCCTTCGTTGTGATGCACATTTCTTTCATCATGATGCTCATTTCCTTCATCTTGATGATTATTTCCTACATCTTTATGGTCATTTCCTTCATTATGACGCTAATTTCTTTCATCATATAATGTATTTCCTTCATCATGATACTTATTTCCTACATTATGATGCTCATTTCCTTCATCATGATGCACGTTTCTTTCATAATAATGCATATTTCCTTCATCATGATGCTCATTTCCTACATCATGATGCACAATTCCTTCATCAGAATGCATACTTCATTCATCATTATGCACATTTCCTTCATCATAATGCTCATTTCCTCCATCATGACGCATATTTCCATCATCATGATGCACATTTCCATCATCTTGATGATCATTTCCCTCACCATAATGTTCAATTCCTTCATCATGATGCATGCTTTCTTCATTATGATACTCATTTCCTACATTATGATGCTCATTTCCTTCATCATGATGATAATTTCCTACATCATTATGGTCATTTCCTTCATCGATGCTCATTTCCTTTATCATGATGGGTATTCCCATCATAATGTTGCTGATTTCCTACACTATTATGCTCATTTCTTTCATCATGATGCATGTTTCCATCGTCATAATGTTAATTTCCTATATCATGATGCTCATTTCGTACATCATGATGATAATTTCCTACATCATTATGGTCATTTCCTTCATCGATGCTCATTTCCTTTATCATAATGCGTATTCCCATCATAATGATGCTCATTTCCTACACTATTATGCTAATTTCCTTCATCATGATGCATGTTTCCATCGTCGTAATGTTAATTTCCTACATCATGATGCTCATTTCGTACATCATGATGCATAGTTCTTTCATCATGATACTCATTTCCAACGTCATAATGCATAATTCCTTCATCATGGTGCTCATTTCCTTCATTATGATGCTTCATCTTGATGATCATTTCCTACATCATTATGGTCATTTCCTTCATTACGATGCTAAGCATCATATTACGTATTTCCTTCATCATGATACTTACTTCCTACATTATGATACTCATTCCCTTCATCATGATGCACTTTTCTTTCATCATAATGCATATTTCCTTCATCATAATGCTCATTTCCTACATTATGATGCATGTTTTCTACATCACGATGCACAATTCCTTCATCAGAATGCATACTTCATTCATCATTATGCACATTTCCATCATCATAATGCTCATTTCCTAAATCATGATGCATATTTCTATCATTATGATGTTCATATCCATCATCTTGATGATCATTTCCCTCACCATGATTTTCATTTCCTTCATCACAATGCATATTTTCTTCATCATGATACTCATTTCCTATATCTTCATGCTCATTTTCTTTATCATGTTGCATATTTCCTTCACCATGATGATAATTTCCTACATCATTATGGTCATTTCCATCATCGATGCTCATTTCCTTCATCATGTTGCGTATTTTCATCATAATGATTCTCATTTTCTACACTATTATGCTCATTTCCTTCATCATGATCAATGTTTCCATCATCGTAATGCTAATTTCCTAGATCATGAAGCTCATTTTATACATCATGATGCATAATTCATTCATCATGATACTCATTTCCAACGTCATAATGATCATTTCCCTCATCATGATACTCATTTCATTCATCATGATGCTCATTTACATCATCATGATGATTGTTTCCATAACCATAATACTAATTCCCTATATCATGATGCTCATTTCGTTCATCATGATGCATATTTCCTTCGTCACGATGCTCTTATCCCAACATCATGATGCATATTTCCTTTATCATGATACTCAATTCCTTTATCATGATGCTCATTTCCTTCATTATGATGCGTGTTTTCTTCATCATGATGCTCATTTCTTCATCATGATTTATATTTCCTTTATAATGATACTCTTTATCTACATCGTGATGCTCATTCTTTACATCATGATGCTCATTTCCATCATTATGATGCTCATTTCCGTCATCATGATGCTCATTTTCACATTCGTGATGCTCATTTTCTTCTTCATGATGCGTATTTCCTTCATCACGATGCTTGTTTCTTAAATCATAAAGCTCATATTCTTCATCGTGATTCTCATTTCCATCATCATGATGCATAAATCCTTCATCATGATGCTCATATCCTTCATCAAGCTGCATATGTCCTTCGTCATGATGCTCATTTCGTACATCATGATGCTCATTTCCTTCATCATGATGCATATTTCATTCATCATGATACTCATTTCCCTCATCATGATGCTAATTTCCATCATCATGATGCTCATTTCCTAAATCATGAAGCTCATTTCTAAAACCATGATGCTTATTTTCTTCATCATGATGATTAATTCCGACTTCATTATGGTCATTTCCAACATCCTGATGCTCATTTCCATTATCATGATGCATATTTCCTTAATCATAATTCTCTTTCCTAAGTAATGATGCTTATTTCCTTTTTCATGTTGATCATTTCCTTCATCATGATGCTTATTCCCTTTATCACGATGCTCATTTCCTTCGTCGTGATGCATATTTCCTTCATCATGATGCATGTTTCTTTCATCATATTGCATATTTCCTTCATCATGATGCTCATTTCCTACATAATGATGTATGATTTCTACATAATGATGCAGATTTCCTACATCATAATGCTTACTTCATTTCTCATGATGCAAATTTCCTTAATCATGATACTCATTTCCTACATCATGATGCATATTTTCATGATCATGTTGTTCATTTCCATAATCATGATGATCATTTCCCTCATCATGATGCTCATTTCTTTCATTATATTGCATATTTTCTTCATCATTATACGCATTTCCTACCTTATGATGCTCATTTCCTTCTTCATGATGCATATTTCCTACTTCATGATATTGATTTCCTACATCATTATGGTCATTTCCTTCATAATGATGCTCATTTCCTTCACCATGATGCGTAGTTCCATCATAATGATGCTCATTTCATACATTATTATGCTAATTTCCTTCATTATGATGCATGTTTTCATCATCATAATGCTAATATCCTACATCATGATGCTTATTTCGTTCATCATGATGGATATTTCCCTTATCATGATGCTTATTTCCTTCATCATGATGCTCATTTCCTATATCATGCTGCATATTTTCTTATTCGTTATGCTTATTTCCATCATCATGATTATCAAATCCTTCATCATGATACTAATTTTCTATATAACGATGCTCATTTCCATCATCATGATGTACAAATACTTCATCATGATGCTCATTTCCTTTATCATGATGATTGATTCCGACGTCATTATGGTCATTTCCTTCATCTCAATGCTCATTTAATTCATCATGATGAATATTTTCTTCATCACGATGCTCATTTCCTACATCATGATGCATGTTTGCTTCTTTGTGATGCTCATTTCCTACATCGTGAAACTCATTTCATTCATCATGATGCATTTTAACTTCATCATGATGCTCATTTCATACATCATGATGCTCATTTCCTTCATCATGATGCATATTTTCCTTCATCATGATGCTCATTTCCTACATAATGATGTATGATTTCTACATAATGATGCAGATTTCCTACATCATAATGCTTACTTCATTTCTCATGATGAAAATTTCCTTAATCATGATACTCATTTCCTACATCATGATGCATATTTTCATGATCATGTTGTTCATTTCCATAATCATGATTATCATTTCCCTCATCATGATGCTCATTTCTTTCATTATATTGCATATTTTCTTCATCATGATACGCATTTCCTACCTTATGATGCTCATTTCCTTCTTCATGATGCATATTTCCTACTTCATGATATTGATTTCCTACATCATTATGGTCATTTCCTTCATAATGATGCTCATTTCCTTCACCATGATGCGTAGTTCCATCATAATGATGCTCATTTCATACATTATTATGCTCATTTCCTTCATTATGATGCATGTTTTCATCATCATAATGCTAATATCCTACATCATGATGCTTATTTCGTTCATCATGATGAATATTTCCTTCATCATGATGCTTATTTCCTTCCCAATTATGAGTAGTTCCATCATAATGATGCTTATTTCATACATTATTTTGCACATTCCCCTCATCATGATGCATGTTTCCATCATTATAATGCTAATTTCCTACATCGTGAAACTCATTTCATTCATCATGATGCATATTTCCTCATCATGATGCTCATTTCCCACATCATGATGCTCATTTCCTTCATCATGATGCATATTTTACTTCATCACGATCCTCATTTCCAACACCATCATAATAATGCACATTTCCTTCATAATGATGCTATTACCTACATCACGATGCATATTTCCATCTTCATGATGCTAATTTCCTTCATCATGATGCATATTTCCTTTATCACGATGCTCATTTCCTTCGTCCTGATGCACATTTCCTTCATTGTGATGCTCATTTCCTTCATCTTGATGATTATTTCCTACATCTTTATGGTCATTTCCTTCATTATGATGCTAATTTCTTTCATCATATAATGTATTTCCTTCATCATGATACTTATTTCCTACATTATGATGCTCATTTCCTTCATCATGATGCACGTTTCTTTCATAATAATGCATATTTCCTTCATCATGATGCTCATTTCCTACATCATGATGCACAATTCCTTCATCAGAATGCATACTTCATTCATCATTATGCACATTTCCTTCATCATAATGCTCATTTCCTCCATCATGATGCATATTTCCATCATCATGATGCTCATTTCCATCATCTGGATGATCATTTCCCTCACCATAATGTTCAATTCCTTCATCTTGATGCATGCTTTCTTCATCATGATACTCATTTCCTACATTATGATGCTCATTTCCTTCATCATGATGATAATTTCCTACATCATTATGGTCATTTCCTTCATCGATGCTCATTTTCTTTATCATGATGCATATTCCCATCATAATGTTGCTCATTTCCTACACTATTATGCTCATTTCTTTCATCATGATGCATGTTTCCATCGTCATAATGTTAATTTCCTATATCATGATGCTCATTTCGTACATCATGATGATAATTTCCTACATCATTATGGTCATTTCCTTCATCGATGCTCATTTCCTTTATCATGATGCGTATTCCCATCATAATGATGCTCATTTCCTACACTATTTGCTAATTTCCTTCATCAAGATGCATGTTTCCATCATCGTAATGTTAATTTCCTACATCATGATGCTCATTTCGTACATCATGATGCATAATTCTTTCATCATGATACTCATTTCCAACGTCATAATGCATAATTCCTTCATCATGGTGCTCATTTCCTTCATTATGATGCTTCATCTTGATGATCATTTCCTACATCATTATGGTCATTTCCTTCATTATGATGCTAAGCATCATATTACGTATTTCCTTCATCATGATACTTACTTCCTACATTATGATACTCATTCCCTTCATCATGATGCACATTTCTTTCATCATAATGCATATTTCCTTCATCATAATGCTCATTTCCTACATTATGATGCATGTTTTCTACATCATTATGCAAAATTCCTTCATCAGAATGCATACTTCATTCATCATTATGCACATTTCCATCATCATAATGCTCATTTCCTAAATCATGATGCATATTTCTATCATTATGATGTTCATATCCATCATCTTGATGATCATTTCCCTCACCATGATTTTCATTTCCTTCATCACAATGCATATTTTCTTCATCATGATACTCATTTCCTATATCTTCATGCTCATTTTCTTTATCATGTTGCATATTTCCTTCATCATGATGATAATTTCCTACATCATTATGGCCATTTCCATCATCGATGCTCATTACCTTCATCATGTTGCGTATTTTCATCATAATGATTCTCATTTCCTACGCTATTACGCACATTTCCTTCATCATGATGCATGTTTCCATCATCGTAATGCTAATTTCCTAGATCATGAAGCTCATTTTATACATCATGATGCATAATTCATTCATCATGATACTCATTTCCAACGTCATAATGATCATTTCCCTCATCATGATACTCATTTCATTCATCATGATGCTCATTTACATCATCATGATGATTGTTTCCATAACCATAATACTAATTCCTTACATCATGATGCTCATTTCGTTCATCATGATGCATATTTCCTTCGTCATGATGCTCTTATCCCAACATCATGATGCATATTTCCTTTATCATGATACTCAATTCCTTTATCATGATACTCAATTCCTTTATCATGATGCTCATTTCCTTTCATTATGATGCGTGTTTTCTTCATCATGATGCTCATTTCTTCATCATGATTTATATTTCCTTTATAATGATACTCTTTATCTACATCGTGATGCTCATTCCCTACATCATGATGCTCATTTCCATCATTATGATGCTCATTTCCGTCATCATGATGCTCATTTTCACATTCGTGATGCTCATTTCCTTCTTCATGATGCGTATTTCCTTCATCACGATGCTTATTTCTTAAATCATAAAGCTCATATTCTTCATCGTGATTCTCATTTCCATCATCATGATGCATAAATCCTTCATCATGATGCTCATATCCTTCATCAAGATGCATATGTCCTTAGTCATGATGCTCAGTTCGTACATCATGATGCTCATTTCCTTCATCATGATGCATATTTCATTCATCATGATACTCATTTCCCTCATCATGATTCTAATTTCCATCATCATGATGCTCATTTCCTAAATCATGAAGCTCATTTCCTAAATATTTATGCTCATTTCCATCATCATAATGCAAATTTCTTCATAATGATGCTCATTTTCATCATCATGATGGATGAATTCTTCATCATGATGCTCATTTCGATCATCAATATGCGTATTTCCTACATCATGATGCTCATTTCCTTCATTATGATGATTAAATCCGACGTCATTATGGTCAATTCCTTCATCATGATGTTCATTTCATTCATCATGATGCATATTTCCTTAATCAAGCTACTCATTTCCTACATGATGATGCTTATTTCCTTCATCATGATGCATATTTCCTTCATCATGATGCATATTTCCTTCTTCAAGATACTCATATCCCTCATCATGATGTATATTTTCTTCCTCATGATGATCATTTCCTACGTCATTATAGTCATTTTCTTAGTCATGATACTCATTTCATTCATCATTATGCATATTTCCTTCAGCATGATGTTCATTTCCTTCATTGTAATGCTGAATTCCTACATCATTATGCTCATTTCCTTCATCATGATGCATATTTTCTTCATCATGATGCCCATTTCATTCATCATGACGCTAATTTCCTTTATCATGATACATATTTCCTTCATCATGATGCTCATTTCATTCATCACGATGGATATTTCCTTCATCATGATGCTCATTTCCTACATCATGCTTCATATTTCCTTCTTCGTTATGCTCATTTCCAATATCATGATGATCATTTCTTCATCATTATCCCAATTTTCTTTATAATGATACTCATTTCCATCACCATGATGCATAAATTCTTCATCATGATGCTAATTTCTTTCATCATTATGCATATTTCCTTTATCATGATACTTATTTCCTACATCTTGATGCTCATTTCCTTTATCAAGATGATCAATTTCGACATCATTATGGTCATTTCCTTCATCATGATGCTCATTTCCTACATCATGAAACTCATTTCATTCATCATGATGCTTATTTCCTACATCACGATACAAACATCATCATGATGCTAATTTCCATCATCATGACGCAAATTTTCATCATCATGATGTTCATTTCCAACATCGTTATGCTTATTTCCATTATTATGTTGCATAAATCCTTCATCATGATGCTCATTTCCTTCATCACGATGCATATTTTCTTCATCATGATACATATATCTACGTCATTATGCTCATTTCCTTCATCATGATGCATATTTCCTACATCATTATGTTCATATTCTTCATCATGATGCTCATTTCCTTCACCATGATGCGTTGTTCCATCATTATAATGCTCATTTCCTATATTATTATGCTCACGTCCTTCATCATGATGCATGTTTCCATCATCATAATGTTAATATCCTTCATCATGATGCTCATTTCGTTCATCATGGTACATATTTCCTTCATCATGATGCTCATTTCCTACATCATGATGCATATTTCCTTCATAATGATGCTCATGTCTTTTATCATGTTGCTCATTTCCTTAATCATGATGCTCATTTCCTGCATCATGATGCTTATTTCCATCATCATTATGCGTAAATCCTTCATCAAGATGCTTATTTCCTTCATCATGGTGCTCATTTCTAGCATCATGATGCTTGTTTCCTTCATCATTGTGCTCATTTCCTTTATCATGATGCAAATCCCTTCAGCATGATGCTCATTTCCTCCATCACGATACATATTTACATCATCATGATGATTATTTCCTTCACCATGACATTCATTTCTTTCATCATGATGCATATTTCCTTTATCACGATGCTCATTCCTTCGTCATGATGAATATACTTACGCGTCGGCATTAGAGCCTTCCTCCCCATCGGATGAGTTTATTCATGGAATGCTATGAACGAAGTTGGATAACTATTTTGCTGTATGCAGAACAGTGGGTATCAACGTAACCCGGATCAAGAATGATGAACTGTAGTAAGACATATATAAAGTGCCTGAGAAGGACTGGAAATTATATATGAACTTACTGGACAGATTCACTGCTTCTTGTGGATTACGTAGATTCGGATTTTTTAGTCAGATTGGACGGTAGTAAATTCTCCTCAAAGGTTATGTGTTTAATTTTAGGAAGTAGAGTCATAATGTGGAGGAGTGTTATATAGAAATATATTTCAGACTCCGGACTCCATCATGGAAAGATGATGAATTGGAGCCTATGAGGCTGCCAAAGTATCTATGTGACTCTAGAAACTTCAAGATGGACTTCGAAGTGTTTCTAAGTTTGCCCAAGGATATCACAATTTACATTGTTGATATTGGTGCAGTTGCAAACTTGAAGAAATCACAAGTCCATAAGGCAATTAAACACATGGAGCGCGAGTACCACCTGTTACGAGAAATCGTATGATGAGGGGAAGGTTGTTGTCGCCTAGATTGCATCGGATGATGACCTAGTAAATCCATTTACAAGGACCTTAAGGCGAGAGCTTTTAATGGTCGTGTAGTGGGAGTAGGAATCAGATGTATGGCAGAAGACATGACAGCATAGTCTTTTAGCATAAGTGGGAGATTGTTGGATTGTATATTAAAAGCCTAGCTATAGTATGAACAATGTTATAACAATATTTGAAATGAGAATCATTGATCAAATGATTGCATCTTATAATTTATTTTATATGCATGATGCAATAGTCCATTTACTTTATACTGTAGATAATATGTTGTGCGACAACACGCGGAAGATCATGTTATCGGTTTCCTTATAAAGTATAAACAGATGCTCACAACTGAGATAGACGGGGACTCTCTATCGGTATGGTTGTAGTGTGGTTTGGTATTAGCTTGTCTTGGCTATAGAATCACATTAGTGCACTTGTGTGTATTGAGTAGGACCGCCTAAGATCGTTCGACTTATACTGACTTATAGAAGAACTTGATCTCTATTATTATGGAAGTTCGTACTCTTAATCCCTATACAATAACCTCGACACGTAGGGCAGTATATATTTCTTTGATTCATCAATGGGTGAGATTTATAAGTATTAAATCAACAAACTCGGTGAGTTGGGAAGTAGTGCTGTATCTATGGTGTGCTGTTGATTGTAGAAGGAATCCATGTCCGTCATAGGTTGATGATGTCCCCTTGAGGAGCTCATAAGGTTTATCATGTAAATCTTGCAAGTGGATTAATTTCCGGCATGATAAAAAGGTTGAGTGGTACTACTCTCGGACGAGATATTAATTAATTAGAGTTGTCAGTAACTTAATTAATTAATGGACATTGAATATCTTAAACATGGGGAGACTATCGGGCTTATAATAAGAAGGAGCCCAGAACATAATTTGGGATTGGATGGGTAGTGCAATAATAATATTTTAGTGGACTATATTATTATTATTGGATTTAATTAAAAGCTTTGGGCTAAGCTTGGTTAATTAAATTCAATTGAGGCCCAGCCCAATTTCTCCTCCTGGTCCCTGCAGTAGCCCTTATAAATAAGTTATCTCAGTTCCTGTTAACCCCAAATCTGCGCCTCTTACGTAGAAGGGAAAGGATCAGGAACAGATTGAGAGAATCCTGCAGATTGTTGCCCACACAACAGCAGGATTCAACTTGGGACATACTGCAGAAGATCGAGAGGTAGTTCTCTGCAGCGATTCATCCTCTACACCAACCCAGAAGTACGGTAAACGTTTTATTGCTTCCGCTGTTACTGTTTACCTGATAACCTAAACGGATCACGTTGAACCGCACGATCCAATTGCCAACAGATGCATGTTTCCATCATCATAATGCTAATTTCCTACATCATGATGCTCATTTTGTACATCATGATGCATAATTCATTCATCATGATACTCATTACCTACGTCATAATGAGCATTTCCCTTAACATGATACTCATTTCATTCATCATGATGTATACTTTCTTCATCATGATACTCATTTCCTACATCATGATGCTCATTTACATCATCATGATGATTGTTTCCATAGTCATAATGCTAATTCCCTACATCATGATGCTCATTTCGTTCATCGTGACGCATATTTCCTTCGTCATGATGCTCTTGTCCCAACATCATGATGCACATTTTCTTTATCATGATGCTCATTTCCTTCATTATGATGCGTGTTTTCTTCATCACGATGCTCATTTCATTATCATGATTTATATTTCCTTTATAATGATGCTCTTTATCTACATCGTGATGCTCATTCACTACATCATGATGCTCATTTCCATCATTATGATGCTCATTTCCTTCATCATGATGCTCATTTTCACAATCGTGGTGCTCATTTCCTTCTTCATGATGCGTATTTCCTTCACCACGATCCTTATTTCTTAAATCATAAAGCTCATATTCTTCATCATGATTCTCATTTCTTTCATCATGATTCTCATTTCCATCATCATGATGCATAAATCCTTCATCATGATAATCATATCCTTCATCAAGATGCATATGCTCTTCGTCATGATGCTCATTTCGTACATCATGATGCTCATTTCCTTCATCATTATGCATATTTCATTCATCATCATACTCATTTCCCTCATGATGATGCAAATTTCCATCATCATGATGCTCATTTCCTAAATCATGAAGCTCATTTCCTAAACCATGATGCTCATTTTCTTCATCATGATGATTAATTCCGACTTCATTATGGTCATTTCCTACATCCTAATGCTCATTTTCATCATCATGATGCATATTTCTTTAATCATATTTCTCTTTCCTAAGTAATGATGCTTATTTCCTTTTTCATGTTGCTCATTTCCTTCATCATGATATTTACTTCCTTTATCACGATGCTCATTTCCTTCGTCGTGATGCATATTTCCTTCAGCATGATGCTCATTTCCTTCATCTTGATGGTCATTTCCTACATCATTATGGTCATTTCCTTCATCATAATACGTATTTCCTTCATCATGATACTTATTTCCTACATTGTGATGCTCATTTCCTTCATCATGATGCATGTTTTTTCATTGTAATGCATATTTTCTTCATCATGATGCTTATTTCCTACATCATGATGCACGTTTTCAACACTGTAATGCACATTTTCTTCATCATAACGCTCATTTTCTACATCACGATCATATTTCCGTCGTCATGATGTTTATTTCCATCATCTTGGTGATCATTTCCCTCACCATGATGCTCATTTCTTTCATCATGATGCATACTTTCTTTATCATGATACTCATTTCCTACATCATGATGCAAATTTCCTTCATCATGATGATATTTTCCTACATCATTATGGTCATTTCCTTCATCGCTGCTCATTTCCTTCATCATGATGCATATTTCCATCATAATAATGCTCATTTCGTACACTATTATGCTCATTTCCTTCATCATGATGCATGTTTTGATCAGCGTAATGCTAATTTCCTACATCATGATGCTCGTTTTGTTCATCATGATGCATAATTCCTTCATCAAGATACTCATTTCTACATCATAGTGCATTTTTCCTTCATCATGATGCTCATTCCCTTTGTCATGATGCTCAATTCCTTCATTATTATGCATGTTTTCTTCATCATGATTGATATTTTCCTTACAACGATGCTCTTTATCTATATTGTGATGCTCATTCCCTATATCATGACCCTCATTTCAATCATAATGATGCACATTTCCTTCATCATGATGCTCATTTTCACAATCGTGATGCTCATTTCCTTCTTCATGACGCGTATTTCACTCATCACGATGCTTATTTCTTATATCATAAAGCTCATATTCTTCATCATGATTCTCATTTCTTTCATTATTATTCTCAATTCCATCATCATGATGCATAAATCCTTCATCATGATGCTCATATCCTTCATCAAGATGCATACGTCCTTCGTCATGATGCTCATTTTCTTCATCATGATGCATATTTCATTTATAATGATACTCATTTCCTTTATCATGATGCTCATTCCCATCACCATGATGCATAAACCCTTCATGATGATGCTCCTTTCTTTCAGCATGATGATTAATTCTGACATCATTATGGTCATTTCCTGCATCCTGATGCTCATTTCCATCATAATGACGCAAATTTCCTTATTCATGATTCTCTTTCCTAAGTCATGATGCTTATTTACTTCTTCATGTTGCTCATTTCCTTCATCATGATGCTTATTTCCTTTGTCATGATGGTCATTTCCATCATCATGATGCTTATTTCCTTCATCATGATGCTCATTTCCTTCATCACTATGTTCATTTCCTACATCATGATGCTCATTTTCTTCATCATGATTCATATTTCCTTCATCATTATGCCCATTTCCTTCATCATGATGCTCATTTCCTTCATCATGATGCATATTTCCTTTATCTAGATAATTGTTTCCTACGCCATTATGGTCATTTCTTCATCATGATGCTCATTACATTCATCTTGATGAATATTTCCATCATCATGATGCTCATTTCCGAAATCATTATATATATTTCCTTCATCATGATGTTCATTTCCATCATCATGATGATCATTTCCTTCATCGTAATGCTCAATTCCTACATCATTATGCTCATTTCCTTCATGTCTTCTTCATCATGATGCTAATTTCAATCGTCATGATGCTAATATATGTCATCATGATGCTAATTTCTATCGTGATGCTAATTTCATTCATAATGATGCATATTTCCTTCATCATGATGCTCAATTCCTAAATCATGATTCTCATTTCATTCATAATGATTCATATTTCCTTCATCATGATGCTAATTTCTTTCATCATGATGCTCATTTCAAACATCATGATGATCATTTTCTTCATCATGATGCAAATTTTTATCATAATGATCCTCATTTCAATCATCATGATGCATAAATCCATCATAATGATGCTTATTTTGTTCATCAATATGTGCATTTCCTGTATCATTATACTCATTTCCAACATCATGATGCTCATTTCCTTCATCATGATTATTAATTCCGAAGCCATTATGGTCATTTTCTTCATCATAATGCTCATTTCATTCATCATGATGCGTATATCCTTCATCATGATGCTCATTTCCTACATGATGATGCTGATTTCCTTAACCATGATGCGTATTTCCTTCATAATGATGCTCATTTCCTACATCATGATGCTCATTTCCTTCATCATGATGTATATTTCCTTCATCATGATGATCATTTCCTATGTCATTATGGTCATCTCTTTTATCATGAGCTCATTTCATTCATCATAATGCTAATTTCCATCATTATGATGATATTTCCTACATCATGATGCTCATTTTCTACATCAATATACTCATTTCTTTCATCATGATGTATATTTCCATCATCATGATGCTTATTTCCTTCATCATGATACAGAAATCCTTCATCCTGATGCGTATTTCTGTCATCTTGATGCATGTTTCATTCAACATGATGCAGATTTCCTACATCATGATGCTGATTTCCTTTATCGTGATGCATATTTTCCTTCATCATGATGCACATTTCCTACATCACGATGAATATTTCCATCATAATGATGCTCATTTCTTTCATCATGATGCTCATTTCCTACATCACGATTCCTATTTTCATCTTCATGATGCTCATTTTCTTCATCATGATGCTTATTTCCTACACTATGATGCTCATTTCGTTCATCATGATGCATGTTTTTTTCATCACAATGCATATTTCCTTCATCAAGATGTCCAATTCCTACATCATTATACTCATTTACTTCATCATGATTCATATTTCCATTATCATGATTCTCATTTCCTTCATCATGATGCTCATTTCCTTCATCAAGATGATCATTTCCTACGTCATTATAGTCATTTCTTAATCATGATGCTCATTTCATTCGTCTTAATGCGTATTTCCGTCACCATGATGCTCATTTCCTACAAAACTATGCATATTTCCTTCATCATGATGCACATTTCCTTCATCGCGATACTCATTTCCTACGTCATCATGATGTATATTTCCTTCATCATGATGATCATTTCCTATGTCATTATGGTCATCTCTTTTATCATGAGCTCATTTCATTCATCATAATGCTAATTTCCATCATTATGATGATATTTCCTACATCATGATGCTCATTTTCTACATCAATATACTCATTTCTTTCATCATGATGTATATTTCCATCATCATGATGCTTATTTCCTTCATCATGATACAGAAATCCTTCATCCTGATGCGTATTTCTGTCATCTTGATGCATGTTTCATTCAACATGATGCAGATTTCCTTCATCATGATGCATGTCTTCTTCATCATGATGCTATTATACTTCATCATGATGCTTATTTTCTTCATCATGATACTCATTATGCATGATACTCATTATACTTCAACATGATGCAGATTTCCTTCATCATGATGCAGATTTCCTTCATCATGATGCTTATTTTCTTCATCATGATGTATATTTCCTTCATCATGATGCACATTTCCTTCATCGCGATACTCATTTCCTACGTCATCATGATGTATATTTCCTTCATCATGATGATCATTTCCTATGTCATTATGGTCATCTCTTTTATCATGAGCTCATTTCATTCATCATAATGCTAATTTCCATCATTATGATGATATTTCCTACATCATGATGCTCATTTTCTACATCAATATACTCATTTCTTTCATCATGATGTATATTTCCATCATCATGATGCTTATTTCCTTCATCATGATACAGAAATCCTTCATCCTGATGCGTATTTCTGTCATCTTGATGCATGTTTCATTCAACATGATGCAGATTTCCTTCATCATGATGCATGTCTTCTTCATCATGATGCTATTATACTTCATCATGATGCTTATTTTCTTCATCATGATACTCATTATCTACATCACGATGCTCATTTTCTACATAATGATGCATATTTCATTCATCATTATGCTCATTTCCATCATCATAATGCAAATTTCTTCATAGTGATGTTCATTTTCATCATCATGATGGATGAATTCTTCATCATGATGCTCATTTTGATCATCAATATGTGTATTTCCTACATCATGATGTTTATTTCCTTCATCATGATGATTAAATCCGACGTCATTATGGTTAATTCCTTCATCATGATGCTCATTTCATTCATCAAGATGCATATTTCCTTAATCATGACGCTCATTTCCTACATGATGATGCTAATTTCCTTCATCATGATGCATATTTCCTTCTTCAAGATACTCATATCCTTCATCATGATGTATATTTCCTTCATCATGATTATCATTTCCTACGTCATTATGGTCATTTCCTTATTCATGATGCTCATTTCATTCATCATTATAAATATTTCCTTCAACATGATGATCATTTCCTTCATTGTGATGCTCAATTCCTACATCATTATGCTCATTTCCTTCATCATGATGCATGTTTTCTTCATCATGATGCTCATTTCATTCATCATGATGCTCGTTTCAAACATCATGATGCTCATTTCATTCATCACGATGGATATTTCCTTCATCATGATTCTCATTTCCTACAACATGCTTCATATTTTCTTCTTCATTATGCTCATTTCCAACATCATGATGATCATTTCTTCGTCATTATCCAAATTTTCTTTATAATGATACTCATTTCCATCACCATGATTCATAAATTCTTCATCATGATGCTAATTTCTTTCATCGTTATGTATATTTCCTTTATCATAATACTTATTTCCTACACCTTGATGCTCATTTCCTTTATCAAGATGATCAATTTCGACATCATTATGGTCATTTCCTTCATCATGATTCTCATTTCCTACATCATGATGCATGTTTCCTTCATCATGATGCTCATTTCCTACATCATGAAATTCATTTCATTCATCATGATGCTTATTTCCTACATCACGATAAAAACATCATCATGATGCTAATTTCCATTGACATGACGCAAATTTTCATCATCATGATGCTCATTTCCAACATCATTATGCTTATTTCCATTATCATGATGCATAAATCCTACATCATGATGCTTATTTCCTTCATCTTAATGCTCACTTCCATCATCATAATGCTTATTTCCGTCATCATGAGTCTCATTTCCTACATCATGAAGCTCATTTCCTTCATCATGATGCATATTTCCCTTCATCATGATGCTCATTTTCTACATCACGATATATATTTCCATTATCATGATGCTCATTACCTTCGTCATGATGCTCATTTCCTTCATTATGATGCATATTTCATTTATCACGATGCTCATTACTTCGTCATTATTCATATTTCCTTTATCATGATGCTTATTTCCTTCATCTTGATGATCATTTCCTACATCATTATGGTCATTTCCTTCATTATGATGCTCATTTCCTTCATAATTATGCGTATTTCCTTCATCATAATGCTTTTTTCCTACATTATGAAGCTCATTTCCTTCATCATATTGCATGTTTCTTTCATCATAATGCGTATCTCCTTCATCATGATGCTTACTTCATTCCTTATTATGCATATTTCCTTTATCATGATGCTAATTTCCTACATCATGATGCATGTTTCCTTCATCATAATGGTCATTTCCTACTATTGGCGTTTGTATCTTTTGGTTAACATGAACCGTTAGGGTTCCATACAATTCTATCACAGTAGAAGCATAAACATAGAATTGATTACCTTTCACAGGGTATGTTGAAGAAGAAGGAATCTCGCCGGTGGCCTGCGCAGTCGCACGGTTTTGGCCATAACTTCCTCATCCGATCTCCGATTGGAATGATCTACGTGCCAAAACGATCTTTCTTCTGTGGCTTTATCACACATCCAGTTTGGACTTACACACGATTTTAGAAAAATCGGTGAAGTTGATGCACAGAAATAGTAAATGACCTTCCAGTCTTTTGTTGTATTCCTAAGCCACGTCTTGACGTTGGTGTGGGCAACGACCTACAAGATGAACTCAGTCTACAACCCTAATCTGTCTTTCATACGTTTAGGCGTGTGATTCAAATATCCAGATTGATGAGCTTAGCTATTATATAGTCTACAACAGGGACCAGGAGGAGAAATTAGGGTTTGGGCCTCCCATTGGGCTTAAGCATCCAAGTTTAGCCCAAAACTTATACTTAAGTCTAATAATAATAAATCATTCCACTAAAGAAATATTATTGCACTGCCACCCTAATTCCAAATTATGTTTATGGGCTCCTTCTTATTATGAGCCCATTAATCTCCCCGTGTTTAAGATTCAATGCCCATTAATTAATTAAGTTACTGACTACTCTATAAATTAATATAATTTACCAAGAGTAGTACCACCCATACTTATTATCATGCTGGAATAAATCCACCTGCAGGGTTTACATGATAATCATTATGAGCTCCTCAAGGGGACAACATCAACCAATTCCGTTAGGACACGAATTCCTTCTATAATCAACAACACATCATAGAGACAACATCATTTCCCAACTCACCGGGCATATTGATTTATACTTTAAATCTCTCCCATTGATGAATCAAAGAAATAAATACTGGCTTACGTGTCGAGGTTATTGTATAGGGATTAAGAGTACGAACATCCATAATAACAGAGATAAATTTCTGTTATAGTCAGTATAAACCGAACGATCTCAACGCGGTCCTATTCAATACACAAAGTGCACTAGTGTACAAATATTATCAAAGCATTGTTCATACAAAAATTTAGACTTTTAGCATACAATCAAACACCTACATCATGAATCCAATTTCATTCATCATGATGCTTATTTTTCTACATCACGATACAAACATCATCATGACGCTAATTTCAATCATCATGTGCATATTTTCTTCATCATGATGCTCATTTCCTACATCATTATGCTTATTTCCATTATCATGATGCATAAATCCTTCATCATGATGCTTATTTCCTTCATCATGATGGTCACTTTCATTATCATGATGCTTGTTTCCTTCATCATGAGTCTCATTTCCTACATCATGAAGCTTATTCCCTTCATCATGATGCATATTTTCCTTCATCATGGTGCTCATTTCCTACATCGCGATGCATATTTCCATCATCATGATTCTCGTTACCTTCATTATGATGCTCATTTCCTTCATCATGATGCATATTTCCTTTAACACGATGCTCATTCCTTCGTCATTATGCATATTTCCTTCATCATAATGCTTATTTCCTTCATCTTGATGATCATTTCCCACATCATTATGGTCATTTCCTTCATTATGATGCTCATTTCTTGCATCATTATGCATACTTCCTTCATCATAATGCTTTTTTCCTACATTATGATGCTCATTTCCTTCATCATATTGCATGTTTCTTTCATCATAATTCTTATTTCCTTCATCATGATGCTTACTTCATTCCTTATTATGCATATTTTCTTTATCATGTTGCTCATTTCCTACATCATGATGCATATTTCTATCATCATGTTACTTATTTCCATCGTGTTGATGATCATTCCCCTCATCATGATGCTTATTTCCTTAATCATAATGCATATTTTCTTCATCATGATACACATTTCTACATCATTATGCTCATTTCCTTCATCATGATGCATATTTCCTATATCATTATATTCATTTCCTTCACCATGATGCGTTGTTCCATCATTATAATGCTCATTTCCTACATTATTATACTCATGTCCTTCATCATGATGCATGTTTCCGTCATCATAATGTTAATTTCCTTCATCATGATGCTCATTTCGTTCATCATGGTACATATTTCCTTCATCATGATGCTCATTTCCTACATCATGATCATATTCCCTTCATGATGATGCTCATGTCTTTTATCATGATGCTCATTTCCTTAATCATGATGCTCATTTCCTACATCATGATGCTTATTTCCATCATCATTATAAATAAATCCTTCATCAAGATGCGTATTTCCTTCATCATGGTGGTCATTTCCAGCACCAAGACATTTATTTCTTTCATCATGATGCATATTTCCTTTATCACGATGCTCATTCCTTCGTCATGATGCATATTTCCTTTATCATGATGCTTATTTCCTTCATCTTGATGATCATTTCCTTCATCATTATGCGTATTTCCTTCATCATAATGATTTTTTCCTACATTATAATGGTAATTTCCTTCATCATGATGCATGTTTCTTTCATCATATTGCATATTTCCTTCATCATGATGCTCATTTCCTACATAATGATGCATGTTTTATACATCATAATGAAGATTTCCTACATCATAATGCTTACTTCATTTCTCATGATGCATATTTCCTTTATCATGATGCTTATTTACTACATCATGATGCATATTTCCATGATGTTGCTCATTTCCATCATCATGATGATCATTTCCCACATCATGATGCTCATTTCTTTCATTATATTGCATATTTTCTTCATCATAATACGCATTTCCTACCTTATGATGTTCATTTCCTTCATCATGATATATATTTCATACATCATGATATTAATTTCCTACATCATTATGGTTATTTCCTTCATCATGATGCTTATTTCCTTCCCGAAGATGCGTAGTTCCATCATAATGATGCTCATTTCATACATTATTTTGCACATTCCCCTCATCATGATGCATATTTCCATCATTATAATGCTAATTTCCTACATCGTGAAACTCATTTCATTCATCATGATGCATATTTCCTCATCATGATGCTCATTTCCCATATCATGATGCTCATTTCCTTCATCATGATGCATATTTTACTTCATCATGATGCTCATTTCCAACATCACGATGCATATTTCCATCATAATGATGCACATTTCCTTCATCATGATGCTATTTCCTACAACACGATGCATATTTCCATCTTCATGATGCTAATTTCCTTCATCATGATGCATATTTCCTTTATCACGATGCTCATTTCCTTCGTTGTGATGCACATTTCTTTCATCATGATGCTCATTTCCTTCATCTTGATGATTATTTCCTACATCTTTATGGTCATTTCCTTCATTATGACGCTAATTTCTTTCATCATATAATGTATTTCCTTCATCATGATACTTATTTCCTACATTATGATGCTCATTTCCTTCATCATGATGCACGTTTCTTTCATAATAATGCATATTTCCTTCATCATGATGCTCATTTCCTACATCATGATGCACAATTCCTTCATCAGAATGCATACTTCATTCATCATTATGCACATTTCCTTCATCATAATGCTCATTTCCTCCATCATGACGCATATTTCCATCATCATGATGCACATTTCCATCATCTTGATGATCATTTCCCTCACCATAATGTTCAATTCCTTCATCATGATGCATGCTTTCTTCATTATGATACTCATTTCCTACATTATGATGCTCATTTCCTTCATCATGATGATAATTTCCTACATCATTATGGTCATTTCCTTCATCGATGCTCATTTCCTTTATCATGATGGGTATTCCCATCATAATGTTGCTGATTTCCTACACTATTATGCTCATTTCTTTCATCATGATGCATGTTTCCATCGTCATAATGTTAATTTCCTATATCATGATGCTCATTTCGTACATCATGATGATAATTTCCTACATCATTATGGTCATTTCCTTCATCGATGCTCATTTCCTTTATCATAATGCGTATTCCCATCATAATGATGCTCATTTCCTACACTATTATGCTAATTTCCTTCATCATGATGCATGTTTCCATCGTCGTAATGTTAATTTCCTACATCATGATGCTCATTTCGTACATCATGATGCATAGTTCTTTCATCATGATACTCATTTCCAACGTCATAATGCATAATTCCTTCATCATGGTGCTCATTTCCTTCATTATGATGCTTCATCTTGATGATCATTTCCTACATCATTATGGTCATTTCCTTCATTACGATGCTAAGCATCATATTACGTATTTCCTTCATCATGATACTTACTTCCTACATTATGATACTCATTCCCTTCATCATGATGCACTTTTCTTTCATCATAATGCATATTTCCTTCATCATAATGCTCATTTCCTACATTATGATGCATGTTTTCTACATCACGATGCACAATTCCTTCATCAGAATGCATACTTCATTCATCATTATGCACATTTCCATCATCATAATGCTCATTTCCTAAATCATGATGCATATTTCTATCATTATGATGTTCATATCCATCATCTTGATGATCATTTCCCTCACCATGATTTTCATTTCCTTCATCACAATGCATATTTTCTTCATCATGATACTCATTTCCTATATCTTCATGCTCATTTTCTTTATCATGTTGCATATTTCCTTCACCATGATGATAATTTCCTACATCATTATGGTCATTTCCATCATCGATGCTCATTTCCTTCATCATGTTGCGTATTTTCATCATAATGATTCTCATTTTCTACACTATTATGCTCATTTCCTTCATCATGATCAATGTTTCCATCATCGTAATGCTAATTTCCTAGATCATGAAGCTCATTTTATACATCATGATGCATAATTCATTCATCATGATACTCATTTCCAACGTCATAATGATCATTTCCCTCATCATGATACTCATTTCATTCATCATGATGCTCATTTACATCATCATGATGATTGTTTCCATAACCATAATACTAATTCCCTATATCATGATGCTCATTTCGTTCATCATGATGCATATTTCCTTCGTCACGATGCTCTTATCCCAACATCATGATGCATATTTCCTTTATCATGATACTCAATTCCTTTATCATGATGCTCATTTCCTTCATTATGATGCGTGTTTTCTTCATCATGATGCTCATTTCTTCATCATGATTTATATTTCCTTTATAATGATACTCTTTATCTACATCGTGATGCTCATTCTTTACATCATGATGCTCATTTCCATCATTATGATGCTCATTTCCGTCATCATGATGCTCATTTTCACATTCGTGATGCTCATTTTCTTCTTCATGATGCGTATTTCCTTCATCACGATGCTTGTTTCTTAAATCATAAAGCTCATATTCTTCATCGTGATTCTCATTTCCATCATCATGATGCATAAATCCTTCATCATGATGCTCATATCCTTCATCAAGCTGCATATGTCCTTCGTCATGATGCTCATTTCGTACATCATGATGCTCATTTCCTTCATCATGATGCATATTTCATTCATCATGATACTCATTTCCCTCATCATGATGCTAATTTCCATCATCATGATGCTCATTTCCTAAATCATGAAGCTCATTTCTAAAACCATGATGCTTATTTTCTTCATCATGATGATTAATTCCGACTTCATTATGGTCATTTCCAACATCCTGATGCTCATTTCCATTATCATGATGCATATTTCCTTAATCATAATTCTCTTTCCTAAGTAATGATGCTTATTTCCTTTTTCATGTTGATCATTTCCTTCATCATGATGCTTATTCCCTTTATCACGATGCTCATTTCCTTCGTCGTGATGCATATTTCCTTCATCATGATGCATGTTTCTTTCATCATATTGCATATTTCCTTCATCATGATGCTCATTTCCTACATAATGATGTATGATTTCTACATAATGATGCAGATTTCCTACATCATAATGCTTACTTCATTTCTCATGATGCAAATTTCCTTAATCATGATACTCATTTCCTACATCATGATGCATATTTTCATGATCATGTTGTTCATTTCCATAATCATGATGATCATTTCCCTCATCATGATGCTCATTTCTTTCATTATATTGCATATTTTCTTCATCATTATACGCATTTCCTACCTTATGATGCTCATTTCCTTCTTCATGATGCATATTTCCTACTTCATGATATTGATTTCCTACATCATTATGGTCATTTCCTTCATAATGATGCTCATTTCCTTCACCATGATGCGTAGTTCCATCATAATGATGCTCATTTCATACATTATTATGCTAATTTCCTTCATTATGATGCATGTTTTCATCATCATAATGCTAATATCCTACATCATGATGCTTATTTCGTTCATCATGATGGATATTTCCCTTATCATGATGCTTATTTCCTTCATCATGATGCTCATTTCCTATATCATGCTGCATATTTTCTTATTCGTTATGCTTATTTCCATCATCATGATTATCAAATCCTTCATCATGATACTAATTTTCTATATAACGATGCTCATTTCCATCATCATGATGTACAAATACTTCATCATGATGCTCATTTCCTTTATCATGATGATTGATTCCGACGTCATTATGGTCATTTCCTTCATCTCAATGCTCATTTAATTCATCATGATGAATATTTTCTTCATCACGATGCTCATTTCCTACATCATGATGCATGTTTGCTTCTTTGTGATGCTCATTTCCTACATCGTGAAACTCATTTCATTCATCATGATGCATTTTAACTTCATCATGATGCTCATTTCATACATCATGATGCTCATTTCCTTCATCATGATGCATATTTTCCTTCATCATGATGCTCATTTCCTACATAATGATGTATGATTTCTACATAATGATGCAGATTTCCTACATCATAATGCTTACTTCATTTCTCATGATGAAAATTTCCTTAATCATGATACTCATTTCCTACATCATGATGCATATTTTCATGATCATGTTGTTCATTTCCATAATCATGATTATCATTTCCCTCATCATGATGCTCATTTCTTTCATTATATTGCATATTTTCTTCATCATGATACGCATTTCCTACCTTATGATGCTCATTTCCTTCTTCATGATGCATATTTCCTACTTCATGATATTGATTTCCTACATCATTATGGTCATTTCCTTCATAATGATGCTCATTTCCTTCACCATGATGCGTAGTTCCATCATAATGATGCTCATTTCATACATTATTATGCTCATTTCCTTCATTATGATGCATGTTTTCATCATCATAATGCTAATATCCTACATCATGATGCTTATTTCGTTCATCATGATGAATATTTCCTTCATCATGATGCTTATTTCCTTCCCAATTATGAGTAGTTCCATCATAATGATGCTTATTTCATACATTATTTTGCACATTCCCCTCATCATGATGCATGTTTCCATCATTATAATGCTAATTTCCTACATCGTGAAACTCATTTCATTCATCATGATGCATATTTCCTCATCATGATGCTCATTTCCCACATCATGATGCTCATTTCCTTCATCATGATGCATATTTTACTTCATCACGATCCTCATTTCCAACACCATCATAATAATGCACATTTCCTTCATAATGATGCTATTACCTATATCACGATGCATATTTCCATCTTCATGATGCTAATTTCCTTCATCATGATGCATATTTCCTTTATCACGATGCTCATTTCCTTCGTCCTGATGCACATTTCCTTCATTGTGATGCTCATTTCCTTCATCTTGATGATTATTTCCTACATCTTTATGGTCATTTCCTTCATTATGATGCTAATTTCTTTCATCATATAATGTATTTCCTTCATCATGATACTTATTTCCTACATTATGATGCTAATTTCCTTCATCATGATGCACGTTTCTTTCATAATAATGCATATTTCCTTCATCATGATGCTCATTTCCTACATCATGATGCACAATTCCTTCATCAGAATGCATACTTCATTCATCATTATGCACATTTCCTTCATCATAATGCTCATTTCCTCCATCATGATGCATATTTCCATCATCATGATGCTCATTTCCATCATCTGGATGATCATTTCCCTCACCATAATGTTCAATTCCTTCATCTTGATGCATGCTTTCTTCATCATGATACTCATTTCCTACATTATGATGCTCATTTCCTTCATCATGATGATAATTTCCTACATCATTATGGTCATTTCCTTCATCGATGCTCATTTTCTTTATCATGATGCATATTCCCATCATAATGTTGCTCATTTCCTACACTATTATGCTCATTTCTTTCATCATGATGCATGTTTCCATCGTCATAATGTTAATTTCCTATATCATGATGCTCATTTCGTACATCATGATGATAATTTCCTACATCATTATGGTCATTTCCTTCATCGATGCTCATTTCCTTTATCATGATGCGTATTCCCATCATAATGATGCTCATTTCCTACACTATTTGCTAATTTCCTTCATCAAGATGCATGTTTCCATCATCGTAATGTTAATTTCCTACATCATGATGCTCATTTCGTACATCATGATGCATAATTCTTTCATCATGATACTCATTTCCAACGTCATAATGCATAATTCCTTCATCATGGTGCTCATTTCCTTCATTATGATGCTTCATCTTGATGATCATTTCCTACATCATTATGGTCATTTCCTTCATTATGATGCTAAGCATCATATTACGTATTTCCTTCATCATGATACTTACTTCCTACATTATGATACTCATTCCCTTCATCATGATGCACATTTCTTTCATCATAATGCATATTTCCTTCATCATAATGCTCATTTCCTACATTATGATGCATGTTTTCTACATCATTATGCAAAATTCCTTCATCAGAATGCATACTTCATTCATCATTATGCACATTTCCATCATCATAATGCTCATTTCCTAAATCATGATGCATATTTCTATCATTATGATGTTCATATCCATCATCTTGATGATCATTTCCCTCACCATGATTTTCATTTCCTTCATCACAATGCATATTTTCTTCATCATGATACTCATTTCCTATATCTTCATGCTCATTTTCTTTATCATGTTGCATATTTCCTTCATCATGATGATAATTTCCTACATCAATATGGCCATTTCCATCATCGATGCTCATTACCTTCATCATGTTGCGTATTTTCATCATAATGATTCTCATTTCCTACGCTATTACGCACATTTCCTTCATCATGATGCATGTTTCCATCATCGTAATGCTAATTTCCTAGATCATGAAGCTCATTTTATACATCATGATGCATAATTATTTCATCATGATACTCATTTCCAACGTCATAATGAGCATTTCCCTCATCATGATACTCATTTCATTCATCATGATGCTCATTTACATCATCATGATGATTGTTTCCATAACCATAATACTAATTCCTTACATCATGATGCTCATTTCGTTCATCATGATGCATATTTCCTTCGTCATGATGCTCTTATCCCAACATCATGATGCATATTTCCTTTATCATGATACTCAATTCCTTTATCATGATACTCAATTCCTTTATCATGATGCTCATTTCCTTTCATTATGATGCGTGTTTTCTTCATCATGATGCTCATTTCTTCATCATGATTTATATTTCCTTTATAATGATACTCTTTATCTACATCGTGATGCTCATTCCCTACATCATGATGCTCATTTCCATCATTATGATGCTCATTTCCGTCATCATGATGCTCATTTTCACATTCGTGATGCTCATTTCCTTCTTCATGATGCGTATTTCCTTCATCACGATGCTTATTTCTTAAATCATAAAGCTCATATTCTTCATCGTGATTCTCATTTCCATCATCATGATGCATAAATCCTTCATCATGATGCTCATATCCTTCATCAAGATGCATATGTCCTTAGTCATGATGCTCAGTTCGTACATCATGATGCTCATTTCCTTCATCATGATGCATATTTCATTCATCATGATACTCATTTCCCTCATCATGATTCTAATTTCCATCATCATGATGCTCATTTCCTAAATCATGAAGCTCATTTCCTAAATATTTATGCTCATTTCCATCATCATAATGCAAATTTCTTCATAATGATGCTCATTTTCATCATCATGATGGATGAATTCTTCATCATGATGCTCATTTCGATCATCAATATGCGTATTTCCTACATCATGATGCTCATTTCCTTCATTATGATGATTAAATCCGACGTCATTATGGTCAATTCCTTCATCATGATGTTCATTTCATTCATCATGATGCATATTTCCTTAATCAAGCTACTCATTTCCTACATGATGATGCTTATTTCCTTCATCATGATGCATATTTCCTTCATCATGATGCATATTTCCTTCTTCAAGATACTCATATCCCTCATCATGATGTATATTTTCTTCCTCATGATGATCATTTCCTACGTCATTATAGTCATTTTCTTAGTCATGATACTCATTTCATTCATCATTATGCATATTTCCTTCAGCATGATGTTCATTTCCTTCATTGTAATGCTGAATTCCTACATCATTATGCTCATTTCCTTCATCATGATGCATATTTTCTTCATCATGATGCCCATTTCATTCATCATGACGCTAATTTCCTTTATCATGATACATATTTCCTTCATCATGATGCTCATTTCATTCATCACGATGGATATTTCCTTCATCATGATGCTCATTTCCTACATCATGCTTCATATTTCCTTCTTCGTTATGCTCATTTCCAATATCATGATGATCATTTCTTCATCATTATCCCAATTTTCTTTATAATGATACTCATTTCCATCACCATGATGCATAAATTCTTCATCATGATGCTAATTTCTTTCATCATTATGCATATTTCCTTTATCATGATACTTATTTCCTACATCTTGATGCTCAT